>CM033453.1:20054910-21299481 GCA_019425755.1 Amaranthus cruentus | reverse complement strand
TTATATATTAATTACAATCGTAAGATCGTACCAACTTACGATTCTACCTATATTTCAAATCGCTCGCTTATTTTTGGATCGTAAAATCGTGGATCAGAAGCTTGCTGGAATGATTATATGTGTAAGATATGATCATTAGCTATGAAGTATAATATAATTGAAATTTATTTAGAGCCTGTTCGTCGCAGAGCGATTTGAGTAGATGATGGTGTGGGAATTGGTCTTGAGGGGAGATTGTTGAATCAAGACTCAATTCCGCAATATCGATGACGACTTCGAACACCTCGTAGCTCATGCGTTGTCTTTCACACTTGAGAGTGGTGTGGAGTGTGGCATAGGGTATGGAGTGCTACGGTTTGGCTCTCTTGATGAAGTCATTGATTGTGATGACTTGAGGTGTTAAAGAAGCCAAGGAATGAAGATTAGAGGGTTTTGAAGGTGGCTCAACCAACTGAGCAAGGGTGGCTCCATCGAGCCACAAGACAGCAGCAACCCAGTGACTCCTGGCCAAGCGCTCGACCAGGTGAGCGTGCTTGCTCGACTCGAGCGAATATCAGCTGCCACGAAATAGAACCTTCTGTTTTCTTGCGGTATTTTAGTGGGCTTTATTAAGCCTTTGTCCTATACACTCTTAATATCTTAGCATTATATAAGGGGTCTTAGGAGTGTGTTAGGGTTTGTATGAGAGCTAAATACTAAGAGTTTACTAGGGTTGCCAAGAGAGTATTCTCCATTGTATTAGGGCATTTTGTGGGAGATTGACATCAAGGTTCAATATTTGCTTTGAGAGGGTGTTCTTAAAACTTTGTAAGGTGAGTCATTAATGTATTCTTGTTTATGTTAATGATAAGATACTTGTTTTATGGGGGAGGTATCATTAGATACCTCAGATTTCTTGTTTGTTGTTCATTGTTGTGGTGCTTTGTATTTGTTGTTTCTTTTGCACTTGTTTTGCTTATTGTTTCTTCACCATTTCGTAAGCCCATTCACAACAAAACGCTACGTTGTCTTGTACTTCTAATTCAAACACTACAATTATCAATGTTCTGTAAACACCTGCCAAACCACTAAATGCTACTTCAAATGCAACTTTGCGTTCACTAATATTTTTTGGTAAGTAGCATTTTAACCAAAATAAACTGGTAAACGCTACTTAAAATGATACACCATTATACAACAAAGTGGGTATTTTTAGTTGTACATATTATGTGACATTTGCTAAGCGCTTGTTTGGTTGTTCATATTAAATGGTGGAATTATTAATAAAAATATATTGTAGTTTAGCTGAAAAATTTTACTTGACAAGTTTTATGATCATGTTTATCGTGCTCTACTCTAATCATTTCATTTCCTTCACAAAGTTATTACTTAGAAGGTCGTTTTAGATGGTAATAGAAAAGTTTGGAGAAAAAAACATGTATGAGGTTGAGAGTTTCATCTCCTTGCAATGGCATAGCAAATTTCTTCAAAATTAACACTAAAACCCACTCCCATTAGTTTACTACCCTTTAATACCATTAACCATACGTGCCATTAATGCTTTATGTTTTGTGTCCTGAAGCAATGAAGTAAATGTGGTCTGAACTTGAGTTATTTAGCTTTATAGTAATTTTATCCTGATGGTTGATGTGGGTTATTAAGGAAGAGGAAAAGAAGCAAAGAGATTATGTTTCAATCCTGTTGGTTGTAAGATGTCCAAATTGTTTGCCTGCAGATTGTGTTTGAAAATGTATTTAGTGTGCGTGATCCTGCGGGTCTTGAGCATTTAAAAGAACTAACTGCCAGGCGCAGATTGATTGAAGAATCTATTAATGAGACCAGTTGTATCACTGAAGCTACTGCCAGGGAGATGTCTGGGGGGCTCACTTCTCATTGTCAACAGGTTGGTTATCTAGTGCTTTTACTAAGCCTGACATGTACTAAAATACCAATATCTATTATGTCCCCTCTTTATTCAAAAAGAAATCTTTATTCCTATGTTTATATAGATAGCTGGCTGACACACAATCAACAAGTACTATTGTATTAATTTTCTATGTTCTACTATGGTGAAATTCACCGATCATTAATACTTTGGGAGGAAAGGAAATGGAGGGATTTGAAGGGAAATAGTTTTCTTTGTTTGGATAACAAATTTAGAGGGGAGGGATTTAGAAGGAAAGGATTTAAAAAGATTAGTTCATAACGAAAAGTGTATTTTCAACAAGAATACCTTGGGTCCAAGTGAATGCTAGGTATTAAATGTAGGTGGCAGAAATGGAAAGCGACATTTGGAATATTATGTATCTAGAACGTCGGATTTTTATAAACATTTATCGTTGCTAGATGGGGGTAGCTGAAATTATAATACTTGAAGGATGAGTGGACATATTTCAAAGATAAGATTTGAAATAAAGACATAAGAAAAGGTTTAGGCAGCCTAGACATTAAGGTTAAGATGGTTTGAGAATGTTCAAAGCCAAAGTGTTGGCAAACTGGTAAGGAAGATAGAAATATGGAAATTAGGAGATTCAAATGAGGATGAGGAAGACAAATGATGAATCGTTGGGTAGTAGTGAAAGTGGATATAAATTATCTACATGTATAGGCTGAGATTATAGATAATTGAAAATAAATGGAGAAGAGCAGATTCATGTGGAAGACGAGTGGGAAATCAGTTCATGTATCCGAATTTCGACCCCAATCTTTTGTGAGTAAGTGTGACATTGTTCTTGATGGGTATAAGTGCTACAACGAGCTCTATATTGCTAAACCATGTTGATTTTGGATCAGCTTTGGCTTGGTTGGTATAATCTAGTTAGTATTGATCTTTGGTAACCAAATTAGTTTTATCAAGGAGCACCCATCCCCTTTGTGAGACCTAAAAAATGTTATGTAGTGTTTAGGAACAAATATTTCATTTTAAATTATGAATTTCAACTATGAAATCATAAATGAAAAATTTGAGAATGACAAAGTTTGGGTAGTCATTCTCAAATTCTCAACTTTAACTACTTTAAAAAATGGTGAAATTTGATCCAAATCCAAATTTGAAAATTTTTGATTTGCCAAACAATAAATTTGAGCAAATTCCAAATTTCCAAATAAAATCATTGTTTCCAAACATGGCATTAATGTATTTGGGAAGGTTTTACCAAGTATAGAGTACACAACCTGATGTCTTCCAGTATAGGAACACAGAACATCACAAGGACAGAGGCTAACCTATCACCTATAGATAGTCTGCTAGAAAGAAGCAGTATGAGAAAAGCACAATGGCCAACAACCATACTAAACTCTCCTTATGAAATGCTACACCTCTACCAAATTCGTGTCTCGATACAATAACACTATTGCATTACCCCAATGTTTTTGATGGCTCCCACCTAAGAGGATTTGAGGGGTCAAATATTCGCAACCTTACCCTTGTTAGTGATAACAAAGTAATTTTGTTATTACAGAAATTTGATGCTTGTAGAAGCTAAGTTGCCTTAGCTATCATCCATGTTATGGTAATATCGTTTTGGCCTAGGTTTCACTGCAAACCATCAGTTGGAAATTTTTTAGGATGGAAGATATGTCAAACATCCAAAAAGATTGGTATTTTTTAGTGTTCCATGTCTTTGAATGGAAGCAAAAGCACAGGTAAAAACTGAAGAATGCATTTTATTGTGTTAGCTAACTGCAGCTGTGTATTCTCTCATCAATATCAATAAGCATTTTGGGTATTAAAGTATATGTGGAGCAACAGATATGTATATTGATTACAGTACAGTGAATTGTGTATATTCTAAATATTAGTAGTTTGTGTACCCTTTCTCGATGCCCATATTTTCATGAATGTGTTCTTTTGTATGTTGATATCGTGTATTATATCCATGTATATCCTGTTCGACACACAGCTTCACTATCCGAGATCATAATTTCTCTTGAAACTTCCTGTAATAATTTATGAGTACTCCACAGTAATGAACTCATGATATTTAGGTGGTGATGATCATTGTATACTGCTTGATATATGGTACTTCACTCGTTCTGTTTGTTAACTACTGAATTTAAATTGTCCCTTGGCAAAACGTTCTTTGCAATATTTCAGGATATTCAGAAGTTGGAACAGTATTTGCCCCTATTGGAGAACTTTATTCGTCAAGTTGATTCAATAATCCGAAACAAAAGTTTGTTGATTTTAGAGCTTAGGATACAGTGGAGTAGCACCCTAAGCACAAAGTTTCTGATTGGAGGTCCAAAACATTTCCAAATTAATAGTCTGCAGTATGAACTTGCAATGATTCTTTTCTTTTACGGTATAACTACTCGACAGAGGGCTTTTGAAGTTTTTTCTGAAGGTTGGTACTTGAAAAATAGTGTCATTTTACCAGTTTATCACTTTTTGCTATTGGTTTGTTCATTTAAATCAGAAAATTCGAATCCACTTTTACCGTAGATATGCAGCAGGCTGCCTCTCTTCTGAAAAAAGCAGCTGGAATCTACAAATATCTGAATGCTGAAGTCCTTCCATTGTTGCAGTCTATATTGCCTCCGGAAAAGCCACCTGAAACTACAATTAATGTCTCTTCGGCGATGGTTAATTTCTGCTTGGCGGAGGCTCAGGTTAATGTTACAGCCTTGCAATATATAAAGAACTTAAATTAGGTATTCCTTGTGCATTGGTTCTTTAATGAGACACAATATTTCCTCCCACATATCTAGGTTGTTGCCGTAAAAATTGCGGAAAAGCAGGGGTTGTCCAATGGTGTGCTAGCAAAATTGCACTATGGTGTAACACAAATGTTGGTTGAAGCAAATTCTCTTCTACAATCAGGACCGAGAGATATTTCTCGAAGATTTACGGTAAGTACATCAATTCTTTTCTTCATATCGTCCTTTTCTGTCTTATTTATCTTCAACCAAAATGACCCATATCAAGGGATACCTATTCGACCGATATTTAGGCGTTACGATAACCGCATCACTTCCGTAAACGTATCAACGTTCCAATACCGTGATCGCAACCGTTACCGCATTTTTACACTGTTACCTTTGCAAGTGGCATCTTTAAAGCATTTTCTATTCTCCATAAAAATAAGGTAAGTGTGTTATATGATGTATTTTTAATTATCAAGGAAGAACATGAATGTAACAACAATCCCTTACCCTCATGCCATTAAGTGGCTGCCTCCTAGACTCTCATGATCTCACCTAGTCCGTGTTTGGAGGGCTCCAGATGTACTCGACTTTACCCTTGTAATAACAGAGGTTGTTGCTTTGACTTTTATAGCAAACATTGAGCATCACTAATTGATAGAAGTTGTCTTTTGTAGCACTTCAACGGGCAGTGAGTGTTTTCCTTGACTTGAAACTTTTTCATATGGACGCATGACTTGGCATTATTTGATGTTGTTTAGCTATCTTTCTAAGAAAGAAAACTTTCGAGAGAGGTGATGCAAATCCTCGTACACAAGACCCAATGTTCTAAAAGTCATGCTTCAACCTCAGGAAAAGTTCCTGAGTAAGAAGTGATGATACTCTTCCAAATGCACTATGATCTTGTCTAACTTGTTTGTAAGTAATATTTGTGGTGTTTTGCATTCATCTGCTCCTCACCACATACTATCACTAATAGAAGTTAGGGTAGATAAAAGCATGGTCAGTAATAAAACGGGAACAGAAAAATGTAAAGCCATGCAGGTTCTTTTTATATATGGTCAACACTTGCAACTTTTATCATAGGGGTAAGTAAGGTCTTTCCCTTTGGAGTTTGTTGTGGGTGAGCAGGGATTCAAACCCCCAACATCACGGTTTTGTAGCCATTTGCTCTATTCCTCTGCACCCGTGCATGGTGCACCCGCCTCCACTTGATCTGCTACGAGGATTATCCTCAACATATGGTATCTTTGCTATCCTCAGCTATTTCGAGTTAAGAAAACGTGGAAGAACATTTCTCTATAAGAATAAGAATGGTGCAATCCGAGGTGTGCAGAGAGAGTGAGAATTTCATATTTGTGTTTCGAATAAACCGACCTTTTTGTTCTTATTACTTTTTCATATTGAAGAAGTTACCCTTTTCATGGTAAAAAAATTATATGATCTGCGACTGGTGAGATGGACGATGGTTGTAAAATTGTGCTCCTCCGCCCCCACTCGTTTTTCTATTTTCCATCCCATACTACATTGTTGATTCAAACACTCTTGCTGCCATTTGCTCTCTGCAGGAGTTTATTTATTCTTGCAGTACTCTACATGAATTGAGGAGTCATATACACCTTGCAGAAAGTTACCGAGAATCCGAGCAACTAGGAGTTTCCATCGGTCTCCTGAACCGTGCTCTGAGTAAAGCAAAGAATATCCCTGGGGAACAATCTTGGCGACAGGTTTATAAAACCGAACTGAACAAAGTCTTGGATATGCTGAAAAAATACAAGGATGAAAATGCATTTGTCTGGCAACAGAAGATCCCTCTAGAATTCGAATTACCCCCCTTGGAGGGTCGATTAATCGTGAATGTCACTCCATACGAACCTCAAAGATGGGAAAGAGTAATTGCTTTTAGTACATAATCACACTTCCAAGTTCCTTTGTACAGTTTCATTGATTGCATAAGAGTGTATTTTTTTACCCCTAGTGTATAGTAGCTCGGCTTTGCGGTTTCGCATACAAGTATACAACACAAACTATGGGCGTCTCCGCCTGCTGATATCAACACTCATAAGGCTAAAAAGGTATTCTTCGAACGAAGCAAGTTTTGAATGTATTAGCGAAGATGTTGAAGTTGAAATCGGTTTTCAAGCCGATCTCCCTCCCTTTTTTCGAGAAATATTGTTAACACTGATATATTTATTTATGAAACTTGTGATAACAGCCGCTTGATTTTCTGGGACATTTCACATTTGTATCATTTCAGGCAACTGATTGCTAAAATTCTCAGTTGAACTAACCACCATTTGAGGATCAGGAAGGGAAAAACTCCATCAAGCTGAAAGTCCTAATGATAAATCAATTTCCTGAATTTGTGTTACAAATTATTATTTTTCTATTTGAAGTAAACTTTCTATGGTTTAAAAGCAAGTTTTTGGGCAAAGTTAATCGTTATTTAAGAAATAAGTTTTGGTTGTTTGATCAAATTAGACAAAAGTCAATCAACTAGTCGGTTATAAAGTCAAGGAAAATTTACCTAGAATAATTCAACCTATTTGTGATTTTCCTACAAAAATTTCACCTATCGATTAACCATGAATAATTCCAACTTTAAGAGGTATTTGCATAGAGTAAGCTTAGGTAAACCGATGACCTGTTATAGTAGGTAATTCACAAAAAAAAAAAACTGAAAATTAATTTAAAATTAGAGAAAAAATTTAAAATTTTACATAAAAAATTCAAAATAATAAAAAAATCATAAATTTTGTTTGTACAAATTTAAAATATTTTTTTTGACTTTTTTTCTAATTTATTTTTTTTAAAATAAAACTTCTATAGCAAGTTATCCGGTCACCTGGTTTACTCTAGGAAAATATCCCTCAAAGTTGGGATTATTCATGGTTAATCAATAGATGAGATTATTGTAGGAAAATCACGAATAAATTGGATTATTCTATGTAATTTTTCCTAAAGTCAATAAATAAACAAAATCCTTATTTTTAATTATAAAAACATTTCTTCTATTTAGTTATTTTGCTACATTTATCATTTTCAACTTCGAATTCATTATCTCCATTTCTCATATGTACACATTTGTTTTTGCTTACTTTTAATTCCTTTTTTTTTTTTCATTCAATCCCAACAAAACTAAGTAAATTGGAAAACTTAAAAATACAAACTCATGAGTTGGGATAGAAGGTAAAGAAATTCGATAGAATAATAATATTTTATGGGCACAACTAGCCCTTTTTTGATTTGATTCTCGTTGCTCTTTGTTAGAATTCTCATGTCTTCAAAGTTCAACCTACATAGAATTCAACAAAACAAACTTTTTTTTTGACTTATTTAGCATCCTTTGCTATTTTAATTCGTCTCACTCATTTTATATTTTTGGATAATAACAAATCACTTTCTTCTAATTTCATTCATATCTTTCAACTATCTTTTAATATCTTGCACACAACTCATTCTTTATTCATTAGTATTACATAAATTTCACATTTTCTTTAAAAATAGTCAATTTTTATTTGTTGCCGATTTAAAAGGACTGAGTAGTACATTTTAAAACAAAATCATTGTAAAGATGTACTCTTAATCTTAGAAATAAAATAATGCCATGTTTGGAAATTATGATTTCATTTGAAAATTTGAAATTGGCTCAAATTTATTGTTTGGCAAATAAAAAACTTTTAAATTTAGATTTGGATCAAATTCGACCATTGGTATCAAATTAGTTAAAGTTGAGAATTTGAGAATGACTACCCAAACCTTGTCATTCTCAAATTCTTTATTTTTAATTTCATAATTAAAATTTATAATTTAAAATGAAATACTTATTGTCAAACACTACAAAGTAATTTATGCATGTTTAAAATGTAATTTTGTCTTAATTGTGCATTAAATGTTATTTTTCAGAAAAAACTTCTAAATTCAATTCTCAACTAGTATCTCTCCTCTGCCTATTCGTGATAAAAAATGTTAAAAATATGAACAAGTGGCTAATTCTCTAATCCCAATCCAAGTGAAAAAATTAAGAAAAAAAAGGAGAATCCAAATGGTCGGAGTAGGTGGCAATCGTCAACTCAACTAAAGAAGCCAAAAATAGTGGTGCAAAACATGTCCTAGTACTTCCTCTGTTCCATAATATTCGCTAGATTTTCTATTTTGTGAAATTTAGTATTATTTGTTATATTTCCTTTTTTAGTAAAAAACCAATTATTTAAAGTTATATCTACTCCTATTTTTATCCTACTCTATATCTAATTACTCTTATTTTTCTTTTTCATTTTCAACAAATAATATTAAAAAGTTCCAAAAAAGCAACTTTCCACCTACTGCTCATCACTGCACAGTAACTTTTTAATCTTTGTACCCATACAATGGTAGCATGTAAATCAGAACGGAGGAAGTATAAACCTAAGAACATAGTTTGACATATCCCACATTATAAATATACAACTCAATCTACATCATAATTCATAAGAGAAGCCTATTTTATTTTGCATAAAATTTTCTTATCAAACGGTTATTTTTATTAAGTTTATTCTAAAATAAAATCGTATCATATAAGATTAATTGTCTATTTTATAAGTGCTTTTATAGTGAAGGGAGGGTTAGTTAGAAGCACATAGTCTTTTTTGGTTCTTTTAATTGCACCCTTCCTATCTTGTCTTTTTTTCTCATCTCTAAATCCTAATATAGACTTGTATTTTTGATTGAAATATTTATATTGTTGGTTTATGAGTTAAAATATATCCATGTGAATATTTGTTTCAATGTATAAAATTTTAATATATACTTTTCATATAAAATTTATAAAATGTATTTATAGATATTTAAACTCGAATATAATCAATAATATGAAACGTAGATAATATTAAATAATTGAAGTTTATGAAAACAGGATGTAATCAACTAATCATGTAATTCAAAGTCATTGTCTTCTTAATGAATTATGTCCTAATTACAATAGAGCTAGAGATTTATAAATTTTTTGATTTCGAATTATAACGAATTAACTATAGTAAAATGCTTATTAAATCATGCGAAATTTTTGTTAAAAATGTTTTTGATTTAGAAATTGTTATGACAAAAAAAAATTAAAAAGAAACCAAAAAATGAATCAAAGAATCAAACACACATGCTGTTCTTGAATAAAGAACCAAAGAAATCGAAATATACACATTTACAGTAAAAGACCAAAAAAATGGATGAAGAATCAAAGAAATTGAAATATACATGTTGTTCTTCAATTACAGTAAAAGACCAAAAAAATCAAACACATCTACATCACTTATCAACCATTACGAAAAAGAAAATGAATCAAAAATTAAAGAAACCAAATCTTTTCCAGGTTTCATCAAAGCCCCTACATTGATCTCTTTACCTCTCGTCAAATCCCCTTGTTCCATGACTTTACAATTAGGGTTATGCACATCTTTAGAGTAGAAGTCGAACACCTTGGTAAGGAGTAGTTCGGTGACGATCAAACCGGAAAGCTTTCTTCCGGGTAGACCTTCGACAGTCATATGGAATCTTCTGATCTGCAACCGGCGACATAATTTGCTTTCTTTAGCATTAGAAGATGAGGAGGAATGAGATGAGGAGGAGGAAGGAGAGGAAGAAGAGGAGGAAGGAGAGAAACAAGTTGACGAAATGGAGAATATGTATTTTTTCATTGTTGTAATTTAAAACTAGATAGGTTCCCGTACTTATTAATTATTTCAATAAAAAATTATTAATCTTATATATAAATAAATTTATTATATGACTTTTAAATAATTGTTTTATAGCAATGATATAATTTTCGGTAATATAAAAACTAAAAAATAAAAAAACCTTCAATCAAGATATGTAGTAGCATCGAAAGAAAAAACTTTTCTTGTTACCGTGACACATGTTCAAATCATTTATTGTTCTTAAATATAGTATGATTCTTAAATCATTGTTTATAGCAAGTTACAACTCTCGGTAATATAAAAAAAATGTTAGAATCAAACTAAATAGATAAAATAAATAATAAAATTACGAATAAAACTTATTTATTTAACAACAATATTTGAATTTGCAAATGTTTCTATGGCTATTAGCCTATAAATATTCAATCTAAAATTAAAATTAATTAAAATAATCTAAGTAATATTATTCGGGCAAAAAACTTCTATTGATGTGTTGACATTATGTGTCCAAATTGCTTTAATACATAATATGATGTATCGATAGATACATAAATGATAAATTAATAAAATTAAAAATAAAAAATTACATCAAATAAAATTTAAGTAGTAGGATTGAGAGGGAAAACTTTTATTGTTGCAATGACACATGTCCAAATCTTTTATTGCTTTAGTATATAGTATGATTGAAAAACGATTTTGTTTTTTATTTTTCCAATCTATGGGTTCCCAAATCCCAAGTATGGAGTAATTTATATTGTCCAAATTAGGGGTTGTCTCGGGTATTAGGCGGGTACTTAATTTTATGGCCCATGTCCCGGCCCGATTCAACCGGGTATCCGATATTCGGGTACCCGGTTAAATCGGGTCGAGAAACCAGGTACCCGGTTATATATTTATTAAAAAAAATTTCTAGCATAATTCTAATATATTAGACAATAACACAACAAGAATTTGTGGCACAATTTTATTTAATACAACAAAAGCATGCATTTTGTTGAGAATTTAAATAGGGCATTATTAAAAAAAATAAAAAAAAATAAAAAAAATAAAAAAAATAAAAAAAATAAAAAAAATAAAAAAATAGGGTATTATTAAACTTTGTCACCCTTTTCATTTTATCGTCACCCCTTATATATTGAAATTCCAAAATTGCCCCTGATTACTTTCAAACCTTCAATCTCTAACATTTCTTTAAATACTTTCTCCGAACACTCATTGTGTTAAAATTTGAGACATATTCACTCTAATGGCTATAACTTTAAATAGAAAAATCATATAATTGTAATATTTGTGACATTATAACCTAGACTTCAAGATCTTTCCAATGATATATTCTATGCCCAATTCCGATAACGGAGCAAGAAATGACGATCGTTTAAAGTTTATTTGTGCTGATATTAGATACATGTTCATTCTTTTGCTCATAACTTTTTATAGAAAAATTGTATTAGTGCAAGGTTTGCGGCATTGGAAACTAGACTTCAAGAGCTTTTCAACGACATAATATATGCCCAATTCTGACAATCGAGCGAGAAATGACGACCGTTTAAAGTTTGCAGTGATTTCTAACGACCAGGATATGGTTGAATCGCACAAAATGGTCCGATCGCACATTTTGTGCGATTCAACTATGGCCTGGTTGTTATAAATTACTATAAACTTTAAACGGTCGTCATTTCTCATATGTACACATTTGTTTTTGCTTATTTTTAATTCTTTTTTTTCATTCAATCCCAACAAAACTAAGTAAATTGAAAAACTTAAAAATACAAACTCATGAGTTGGGATAGAAGGTAAAGAAATTCGATAGAATAATTATATTTTATGGACACAACTAGCCCTTTTTTGATTTGATTCTCGTTGCTCCTTGTTAGAATTCTGTTAGAGTATATAACATATTCTGGGACTTCAACCAAAAGCTTAAGCTTTTGGTTGAGTTGGTTCCTTGGCATGGTATCAGAAGCCAGTGTTACAAGAGGTTACGGGTTCGAATCTCAACCACCCCTCATTTAAGTGGAATATTTAGCACCAGGTATGAGGGGAACTTGTGTTGCATCCACACTTCTAGCCCAAAGGGCTCTCGTGTGAGGGGGCGTGTTAGAGTATATAACATATTCTGGAACCTCAACCATCAACTTAAGTTTTTGGTTGAGTTGGTTTCTTGACAAATTCTCATGTCTTCAAAGTTCAACCTACCTAGAATTCAACAAAACAAACTTTTTTTTTTTGACTTATTTAGCATCCTTTGCTATTTTAATTCGTCTCACTCATTTTATATTATTTTGTATTTTTGATAATGATAAATTTCTTTCTTTTAATTTCATTTATATCTTTCAACTATCTTTTAATATCTTCCACACAATTCATTCTTTATTCATTATTACATAAATTTTACATTTTCCTTAAAAATAGTCAATTTTTATTTGTTGCTAATTTAAAAGGACTGAGAAGTACATTTTAAAACAAAATCATTGCAAAGATGTACTCTTAGGTGGTGTTTGGTAGAAGAGATTTCGGAGGAGGGAATGAGAATTTTTATTGAGACTTTTAAAAGTCTTTGTTTGGTAAGTGGGAATGGGAATTTAGAGAGGTTGGGGAATGAGACTTTTTATTGGTGATGTCCCAAAGAAAAAATCCTTGGAGGTATGGGGTAATTGAGGTTGGGACTTGGGACTTTGGGATTTTGAGATAAAATTTAACCAACTTTTAATCAAGTTTCATCTTTTACCAAACAAAGACATGAGACATATTATCTTATGTCTCACTTAAAGTCTCTACCTTAAGTCTCACCTCTAAGTTTCGCAATTCCCATTCCTTTCTACCAAACACCCCCTTAATCTTAGAAACAAAAAAAGGTCATTCATGTTTAAAATATTATAGGCTTAAAATATTATAGGCGTGTGGAAATCGTATTTTGTTTTAATTGTTTGTGCATTAAGTGTTATTTTTCAGTCAATCGAAAAAAAAAGTGTTATTTTTCAGAAAAACTTCTAAATTCAATTCTTAACTAGTACCTCTTCTCTCTGCCTATTCGTTTTAAAAAAATGTTAAAAATATAAACAAGGGGCTAATTCTCCGATCCCGATCCCAATCCCAATTCAAGTGAAGAAATTAAGAAAATGAAAAGGAGAATCCAAATGGTCGGAGTAGGTGGCAATTAGTCAACTCAACTAAAGAAGCCAAATAGTGGTGCAAAACCTGTCCTAGTATAAACCTAAGAACATAGTTTGACATAGCCCACATTATAAATATAGTACAACTCAATCTAGATCATAAGAGAAGCCTATTTTATTTTGCATAAAATTTTCTAATCAAACGGTTTCACATTTAAAACTATTTTTAATAAGTTTATTATAAGATAAAAATTTAAAATCGTCTCATATAACAATGATTTTTATAGGTGCTTTATGGTGAAGGGAGGGTTAGTTAGAAGCACATAGTCTTTTTTGGCTCTTTTAATTGCACCCTTTATATCTTGCCTTTATATTTTTAATATATATATTTTTTATAGCATTTATGAAATGTATTTATAGATGTTTAAACTCAAATAATGCTTTTAAAATTGTGCAAAAAAAAACAAATATAATCAATAATATGATATAGAGATAATATTAAATAATTAAAATTTATGAAAACAGGATGTAATCATGTAATTCATAGCCATTGTTTTCTTAGTGAGTTATGTCCTTATTAAAATAGAGTTAAAAATTTATAATTTTTTGATTTCGAATTATAACGAATTAACTATAGTAAAATGCTTATTAAATCATGCGTATTTTTTGTTAAAAGTGTTTCTGATTGACTATTAACAATATTAACGAAATAAGAAACATAATTTTATAAACTATATTAAATGCTAAAGCCAAAATCCTGTCATCAACCAGTAACCTGTCGCTAGTCATTTCGCGACAGATTACGCCATTTACCGTGGCCAGTTGGCCCTAACTTATTTGTCATCGTCCTTTTAATTATTTTTTTAATGCAATTAATTGAAGATCATCCTATAAAAAAAAATATTTTTTAGTGAAATCGTCAAAAACTAGATAAAAATGAATTATCACAGGTTTGCCTTTTTCCAAAATTAAATGCACTGTGTTAGCTACTATTACTGCTACCATGTGAATTGTGAGAGTCTACAACTACTCGACCCCTTTTTATAAATTAAAATTTTGATTTACAACCTAATGCATATATTAAAATTCCTAAATGAAAGCCCTTCTATCCGGGAATTTTTTAGATTAATAAACTATATTTTTACTTTTTTATGTTTTAATTTTCGGTTTACGTATCGGAAAATAGGCGTATAAGTACTTGTTTTAATATATTGCGGCTAATGTGTAAGTTAAAAATATAGTCAAGTTAGATCTTGTTTTAATCGTCTAATCACATACTTTCATAATATTAACTTTTTATAATTTTTAAATGTATATAACTCAACATACAAACGAATAAAATAAGACGTTAAATTGCGTAAAAAGTCAAATACATCAAGCTAAGTATAATGAAATGGAAAAAGTTTTTTTTTTTTTGAGATGCGGAGGAAGTATTTTTTAAAAGGCAATATTCTTTACGAGGCAATAGTCCCTGATATTCTTAAGAGTTAAGAGCCATATGAAGTATTTTGAAGTACTACGGTCTACGAGGACTATTTATGCATCATGATACCATATTCACACGTCCCACAGATCCATCCCTAATCCCTATGAGCTGCCTTTCCAAATTTTGAAATAGTACGGCTTTGTTAATTATGGAAACAGGAATCTTTTTTTCTTTTTTGTTTAAATAACTTTCATAATACAATACAAATTCTTGTGAAAGACGGTCTCTTTAAGAGACCATTTTTGATTGGGTTGGTCAATTAGGAAAATATAGAGTAAATGTAGAAAATAAGCTTTAGTAGATTAGGCTTGAAAGACGTCTCTCAGAAAGACGGTCTCTCAGGAGACTGACTGTACAATACAAATGTTGTGAATTTTTCTATAATTTGTGAGTGTCGATAAAATAAAAAAAGGGGATGAACGCATGCAGCTTGCAAGTGAAGGAAATTGAAAGATAAATACTCAACCAAAAATAGTATTGTAATTTAATTTTGATTGAAGACAATAGTTAGGTTTTTTATAAGTATAAACAACATTATGTTAGCAATAAAAACTTTGAGATTATTTGTTTGCAATATAAATTCTAAAGTAATTTTAAATTATATCTAAAATATTAATTATTAGAAAATTAATTTTTATACTGGGGTTGATTTAACAAGATAATTAAAAACTACTTAAATTAATTTGCTCCAATTTACTTTCTTACTTATCCTATTAATTTTGCCGTCTCTTATTTTTTATTTTATTGATAAACTGTATATCTCTTTATTGATTATCCATTTATTTTTAATTTTATTATTTGAATATTGTAACAAACAAGATAAACATATTGTAGCAAAATTGGTGTGGTACAAAAAATTTAAATTTAAATGAAAAACTCTCAATATTATTATCTGAAAGACTGAAATCATGTAGACCGAAGGAAGATGACAATAAAATACTACCTCCAATTCATTGAAAATGGGACATACTTCCTCCGTTTCATTATACTTGCTACATTTCACTTTTTACGCATTTTAATTTGTTATTTTGTTTATTTATATGTTGAATTTACAAATCTATAAATTATAAAAAGTTAATATTATAAAAATATGCGATTTTTAGATTCAAACAAGCTAAGATTCCACTTGACTATATTTTTACTTACACAGTAGTCGCAAGCTTGAACGATGAATAGTGCTCATAATCAAAATTACGTATTTCAGAACGGAGGAAGTACAATTTTTTACACTATTCACTTATTATTCTTAATTTGTATTTATTCATAATCTATAACTAGTGAGATCTTGTTGATTCGTCTCAATGCAAAACTTATTAATATCTCCTTTTTATGATATTTCGTTATTTATAATAAAAAATACTCCTTTCAATTCATTTCAATTGTCCAATTTCCTTTTATTGTCAATTCACTTCAGTTGTCTTATTTTCTTTTTTGTCACTGATTTTTTTACCTAAATACCTCATGTTCACACAAGTAATAACCACTATACCCTCACTTTAATCAATTATAATACCCCAACTACCACCTTTTTGGTGGACATCATCTCATTCTTAATATCCATGCCCAATTAAATAGGACAACTCAAATGAAATGGAGGGAGTAGTAAACATTGAATAAGTACATTAAATAATATAAAAAATAAATATCCTATTTTCGGAGGAAATACTTGATGTAGAGTTGTAGACCATAAATATGAAATATGATACTGACCATTGTGTGATCATGAAGATCTTCCTATTGATCTCACCGTGGCCCACTCGTGTGGACACGGGAAATCTGTGGGCTCAGGCCCATAAACCCACGGGTCAAGAGCGTTGACTTGCACATACACTTGGTGAGGTTCATTGCTTCCCAAAACCATATGATCGTAGGAAGAGTAGCTCACCAATTATATATGCAAGTCAACAACCCACTATTTTATCGATATGGGATCTTGTCTCACATGTGAAGTATTTCCAACACTTCCGATGCAAAAGTAAAGAAAGACAAAAACCGTCCAAGTTAGGGCCTACTCAGGTTAGGTCATCTGGATATTCCCTTAGATTCTAAGATCATTTTCTTTATTCTTAAAGATTTTAATAACTTTGATTTTTTTTTGACTCTAATAACATAGGAATAAATACTATCTTGCTTTTTGGAATCCTTAAAGGGCCATTTAACCTTTCATGTTTCCAATAGCCATTTCCACAATTCATTCCATCCTTTCCAACATTTCTTTTTTTATTTTATTTTTAAAAATTATTCAGGGAATGCAATTCAATGCTAGCTCTTACTTAAATGATCAATAAATAATTGAATGTACAAGCCTTTCCAAGTTACAACCCTAACACAAATGCATGATTTGAAATTTGGTGTGTTCACATGTTTTTAAGTTACTTAATTTAATTGTCTTGTCTAAATTTATTTATTATTTATTTTCCTTTATAATTTGAAATCCTCATAGGTACTAATTAACTATAAATGTTTACCTATAGAGTAGATATAACACATTATTACTCTAAAATTATTACTCTATAATTATTAGTTTAATTTTAGGTGATGATCTATCTCAACGAGAAGACATTGACTGAGATAAAACTTTCAAAAATGTTGTTACAAATTAGCTCTATCTTGCTTTTTGACTTTACTAAAACTAACTATAAATTAAGAGTAATAAATAAATACTGTCATTTCTAATATTGCAACTAAAGTATAGTATATTGAAGAAGTAGGAGTGTTCACCGGTCCAAACCCATACCGAACCGGAATCTCGAATATACTAAGACCGGAGACAGGACCGGTTCCATTCGGTCCGCTCCGGGTTTGGACCGGTTAGACCGTGAATAATTTTTTTTTACCAACAATAAATTATTATAAATATATACATAACAATCGTAAATATTATTCACTTTCAAAATAACTTTTTTGTGCATCCGGTCGAACTCGGATTTTTCCGGGTTTAGACCGGACCGGACCGAAAACCCGAAATGTAGAATATGTAAGACCCGGAGACCGGACGGGATTATACTCTCGTGATATATAGAATAATCATATACTCTTATGAAAAAACAGTACATGATAGGTTCTGTTCTACTAATGATACATAGAATAATCATAGTCTTGTGAAAAAATAGTAGAGTATCTCTCCTAGCTAGTTGAAATGAAGATAATATAAAGAATGATGGAATATACTCCCATTCTACTGGACTAGAGCTAATGGTTTTATAGAATAATTCCAACCACAATGTAACAAAGAAAAGAAAGAAAAAAAATGCACATTTAACATAATAATAAAATATACCCTTTTAGTAGAAGTATCACACTGGAATATTCCAAAGGCGGGGGCCAGCCCACAATATGTAGAATGTCCCTCGCTAACAAGGCACAGCCTCAGCCCTCATTCAATTTTTCAATTTATTTTTAATGAATGGGGTTGACTTGGAACGCTCCTAATCGTTTGCGTTCCTGCTTCTTCCATTCTTTACGCACCACGTTTCATTTTACAAATATACTACTCTCGACATATTCATGTTAGGTGTCTCATTTACTTTTGAAATATTATTTATCTATCTCTTTTAAATTGCTTTTTATTATTAATTTATAAGTTAAAACATAGTCATGTGAGATTTTATTTGATTATAGGATCTTAGGCGTGATTATATAATACTTCCTCCGTTCCATTATATTTGCTACATTTTACTTTTTACGCATTCCTATGTGTTATTTTTTTAATTTATATATTAAATTATACAAATTCAAAAATTATAAAAAAGATAAGAACTCACTCGACTATATTTTTACTTACACATTAATCGCAATACATAAAATTAGCTTGGATGATAAATAGTGCACATACTAGAAAAAATGGAGAAAGTATATCTTAGTCCTTAGACCTTCAAAATATTAGCTGATACTTGCATTATAAATTTATATTTATATTATCTCTAATAGAAAATATGTCCCCACAATCTTAAATAGGCCAAATTAAAACTGACCCACAAAACTCAAAACAATGGAAAGAAGCTACTCTCAAAAGAAAATTTGTACTCGCAATGAGCTGTAGACCGCAATATATGCCATTCAACTTCAAAATTGAATGACATAATTTCAAATTTTCAATAGATACTTTTTCCATTTTGAAATGTACACTAAATTAGATTTATTGTTACTATTTATTTTAAATTTATTTTATATCTTAATATTACATTTAATATATTAGAAGAAATACAATCAACTGAAATATTGTTTAAATTTTCCAATCCCATACTTTCATATTATCAATTTTTTATAATTTTAACTTTTTATTCGAAAAATTGTCAATAGTAAATCAATCTTTGCTTGGTCCGCTGAAATTAAACACTATGCACTATTGTTTATGACCATCTTCAAAGCTTCAAGCAATTAGAAATAAACAATAGTTGAGTTTATCTTCAGTAATTATACATGAATAGATAAAATTTTTATAAAATAAACAATCATTGAATTCACTTTCAACAAATTGGGCAAAAACTGGTTAATTTTTTTTAACAATTTTTCCTTTTAATATTTATAATGCATAGTTTAAGTCTTTATCCAAATAATCAAATTACACATTAAATTATATAAAAAGTAAAATTATTAGCAAGTAGTAAAACGAAAGAAATATACTTTCTCTATTCCATAATACTTGCTACGTTTCATTTTTTTACGCAATCCAATGCACAATTTTGATTATTAATACTTAAACTACACTTACCTAAAATTATAAAAATTAAATATTATGAAAATATGCAATTAGACGATTCAAACAAGATCCCACTTGAGTATATATTTCTTCTTACACATTAGTCGTTATATATATAAAATAAGCTCGAACAATGAATAATACTCATAAGTTAGTTAAATGTAGTGAGTATTTCGGAACAAAAGAAGTATGATTATTCCCAAAGTACGTTAACACAACTACCTCGATCGTAGAAAGAATTTAACACGATCCATATCCTAATCTGCCTTGTTATTCTACCATAAAATAATTTCCTCATCATACAAAATATTACATCAAAATTAATTTATTTCCCAGTAGTAATAAAAAAAGTCGATACAAAATCTCTAGCTACAAATTTTATCCACTACGAAAAAACCAACACTAATGTGTATGAGAAGCCGAAGATGTATGAGTAGAAGACGACGTAGCAGGAGAATTGCTCCTGGAATGAGTCTGTTGTTGGCTATGTGCCGATGTTTGGTGCATTGTGGGTGGTGTGCCCATGGTTGCTATCGGGGCGTATATGCCGCTCGGTGCGGCATTATCCCCTGTCGGCGGCACCCATATGCCGCCCACTACTACGAACTGTGGAGCTTGTGGGTTGGTTATCGTGTTATTGGGAATGCCTGAACTTGGTCTTCTTGTATGTAGACGATATTTCTGTAATTAACATTAAAGAATTAGTCTTTGAATAATTATAATTGTTTTATAAGAACATGATTTTTTAAATGATAGTCAAAATTAATTTGTATAATATGATCAAGTTGTTAATAATTAAAATTTACTATGACAATAATCCCATACTTAAAACATTTTAATTTGGATATACTTCATCCGTTCCGAAATACTTGCTACATATTGTTTTTGGGCACTATTCATCATTTAAGCTTATTTTATATATTGCGGCTAATATGTAAGTAATAATGTAGTTAAGTGGAATCTTGTTTGAATCGTCTAATCGCATACTTTCATAATATAAATTTTTTTATAATTTTTAAATGTGTATAATTCGATATATAAATGAACAAAATAGTACATTGGATTGCGTAAAAAAAGTTAAATGTAGCAAGTATTATGGAACGGAGGAATTATACAACACTTGTACTTCCACAAAAATTCTAATCTAACTAGATTAATCAATATAAATATTTTAAACTTACCAAATTTTTTTTAAAAATAATTTAAATATTCTTAAATACTTTTTATTATTTTGCTACGATTTTAACAAATTTGAAACTTTGTGATTGTTATCATGTAGAAAAATTATAAACACTTGCGTTTTGCCAAATCTCATTGCTTATATAGAATTTCCTTTTTATGATGATTATATATATTTAGAATATTAAAATTAAATTAATATCGAAACTAGAGATCTTTAGAATGGAATTAATTTTTAATTCAATTTTTTTTTTTAAAAAAAAAGCAAAGAAAAAACTCAAAAATAAGGAACAAACCTGTAAATGGCTTTTAACTTCATCATTAGTAAGTCCATCAACCTTCATCAATTCCCTAATTTGTTTAGGAGTAGCAACTGCAAATCCAATCACAAAGTATTTAGATAAATAAATTAACCAACAATAATATAAATTATAATTAATATATTATCAGTAGCAATTTCAAAAAAATACGTACCATGAGAACCACCAAGTTGCTGAAGGGCATGTACAAATCTCCTATGCAATTCAGGAGACCAACATCTCCTAGATTTTCTTTGTCCTTCTTTTTCCTTTTTACTAGCACCATTACTATTACTAGGTGTTATGTCGATATTTTGTGCACTCGAACATGTTGAAACATTAGTTTGTTTATCGTTTTCATTTCTATTTCCATTGTTTATGTTTTTCTCTTTCTCAAATGGATGAAATGCACCTCCATTACCATTCCTCTTCACTTCTATTACCGCCACTTTTTTTGGTTGTTCATCCTACAAGTTTCAAATTCACATATTGTTTATAAGAAATAACTTAATAAATTAACAAAAATTAACAAAAATACACAAAATACGGCTATTACAAAAGAATTTATTTGGATATTACATTAGACCCCAAAAAAGGTTTCAGAGCAACTAAAAATGAACTAAGAAAATTAGATTTTGTCTCCGTTTGAGCAATTATTATCATTTTAGATAAAATTAGAGTGATTTTATACAATATTTGAGACTCCGTAATTTAGATGCCTTTGAAAATAATCATTTGTACATATACAAAGTTAGGTATGGTTTTCATGATAAAAGACCCTCATTTAACTTACGTAAAAAGTGATCTCACGATGAAACCATCTAGATAAAATTTTGCCAAAAAAGAAAACTAACCTGTTTTGGGGTGGTTGGATCTGGGGTTTGGTTCCATAACTGAACAGATCTAAGCCAATCTGATTTTTTCCCAGATTTTTCATTAATATCATCTAGATTGTTGTTTAACAATTTATCTGATTCATGTTCATCCTCATCATCATACGTAGAATTACTCCTTTTAATAGGGATAAATTCTTCCAAAATTGGACCATCACTTGTTGTTTGTTCAGAGCATTCCGAATGACCATTCATACACTCTGTTGTTGGAGTTGTAACTGTTGTTGCCTCACACAATTGTTGCTTACATGCTTCTATTGCTGCATCCCATAACAATTCACCAAAAAATATTATTAACCAAAATATTAAAATTAAAATATTATATTAATCAAATCAAAAGAAAAGAAAAATAAAATTCAAGGGTTCTGATCTATTTTGATAAGAATATGTTTTGTTAGAATGGTTTATCCCACATCTACAAATTTAAGATATATGCGTACCCTTTATTATGGTTTTGGGATAATATATATTTCCTTGGCTTATGAAGTGTATGCACCTCGTTTTTTCCGTTAATATACTCGCATTCACAATAAGTCCAGCCAAATTTAACATGTTTTGACGTTTTTCATCCCACCCCATATTCATATAATAGCATATGTGAGTAGGGTCGGCTCTAAGGGTGGGCAATAGGGGCCGTCGCCCAGGGCCTCATGTCAAAAAATCAAAATTAATGGTAATAGAAGGTCCATATAGGTTATAAATTGCAAAAAAAGCCCCAATATGTTATTTGGCCTAGAGCCTCAAAATATCTAGGGCCAACCCTGTATGTGAGCGGGATGTATCGGGTAAAATGTTCCATCACTACTCAGATCATGATCATAATTTATACAAGCGGAATCATAATCACTCGAAAAAAAATAAAAGGAAATTAAATAAATAAAATTACCTTGAGAAACAAGCTCAACACAAAGAGGGAGTTCACGTTGAAAAACTTGAATTTTTTTCCTCTCTTCTTCTAAAGCATTGACATATTGTTGACATTTTTCCAAATTATCCCTAAAATCCATCATCTTGGTTTAAAAATGGAGTCCAATAAGCTTGTTTTTAAGGCTAAAATTATGAAGAAAAAAACCCCAAAATATAGTGGGGTTAAAAATAAAGAGGAAAATAAAGGGATCTAAGTAGAATCAAAAGAATAAACTTGAAAAAATTCTAAAAAAATTTGTGGTTTCAAGTTGTAAAGAGCAAAGTATCAAAGTCGGAGCGTCGCATAATATAGTTGAACACCAACGAATCTTTTTATTTGAGCAATTATGTTAATATGGCCTTTGTTTGGTTGTGAATAGAATAGAAAGAAAAAGAAAGAAAGGGTAGCTTTATAAGAGGTAGCTGAATATTCCAGTTTTTGATTCCTTTTCGTCCTTTTTTTTTTTTGCTTAGTTGTTCATGACGTTTCTATGGGTTATTTATGATTATTGACGTGAATATAGAAATCTATATTTAATTAATTATCCATTAAGAACATTTATGGAAATTAAGCTCGCAACGCAAAGTTGTGTGGGTAGTATTTAGCGGTTTAAGTATTTATATTTTATTTGTGGGTTGTACAATATTTTTTGAACATATATTATTTTAAATAAATGACTTGTCCTTTAAGATATGGGTCGGCTGGTCGGGTTTTTATGAATACCCTCACAGCTACCCCTTCGTCTCGTGAAATTCATGTGTTCCATAAAATTTGCTCATCTCTATTTTTGGTCGTGACCATACAACTTTGAATATTTATCTTTCATTCATATATTTTAATTTTCTCACTATTCCATAAAATATCACCTTAATTATCTATTTTTAATTTTCTCAATCATTGTCAATGGGGCAATTTTCATAGGACGGAGGGAGTAGTAGCTATTAGATATTTAGATGCTCAATTTGTTGTCTAAATTCAAATTGTTAATTCGTTAGAAGTAATGGTTATGGTTATTGTTGGAGTAAATTTTGTTGAAAAAATGTAGAGATAATCTTTAAAGTATTTTTTATTTTTGAACGACGCTATTAGTTGTAACTTTTTGAAAATAACTAGCTATACTATTAAACGCACTTATACTACAATTTTACCAAACCATGAATTTTTTATAGAGCATTGTTTTAGTCTCATTTTACTACTAACAACTACTTAAACTAGTATGCAGAATATAATCTTATAGAGTTATAGTTAATTCACAAGTTCTTCTATGGAATGAGTATATTATTTTTATTTTATTCTAAATATGTAATACCTTTTAGTATAATTGTTAAGCAGATAAAGTTTTTTTCATCAAAAACATACATTCCATAATAGAAAGATTTATAGTAGAAAAACTCTAAAAATTTCATTTGAAACAATAAGAACAAGATAGTATTATTTGTTACACTTTGATAAAAAAAAATTCAAAAATTTTTGGATCAAATATAGAGGTATTCATGGGGGTGGGTCAATCTAACAGGTTAAGAGTCATATCACTTTTAAACGAGTCTTTAACGAGTCGTGTTGATGATGACTTGATGAGTCAAATCATTAATGGACTGATGTTAATTAGGTTCGGGTCGGGCCATTGTTTAGTAAATTTAATTTTTGATAATTATACTTTTTAATTAACATGTTTTTAGAAGAGTTCCAATTAAAAAAATATATATAGTTTTTTTTTTGGAGATAGAGTTTTAGGCATTGTGTTATGATAGGGTTTATTTTTTAGATTTTAGGCATATTATATGGCAAGTTGCAAATTGCAATACTACGTATATTAAGTATATATTTATACTCTAATCCTGAGTAATGAGACTTAATCACAATAGAATATACTCTTAATTTGATTAATTAATTAAACCCTAAATGCTAAAAGAAAAGAATCACGAAGCTCGCCGTACCCCTAAGACATGAAGAATCTCGCAAGGCATGATTTCAATTCCTCACGCCGCGTATGATTTGGTCTTATCTTTCCCATTATTTGTGGGAATGCTTACCATTTTTTATTATGACAAAATATTAGATTCTTTCATTACATTTCGGGTACTACCTTGTTTGACCCTTGCCCTTTACTAAGAGCCGTTTTATAGCTTTGCCCTTGTTCAATTTATTATATTAGACCTTAATTTGGATTATTTAATGTTTTCTTGTTAATCCTAAATATTAATAATTTTATAATCTAATTCCTAACTCAAATAAATAATATAAATAATCAATTAATTGATTTTAATAGTAAACTCACTCATGTTTTGATAAGTGAATTATATGTTTACTTTCTTATTTTGATTTACTCAAGTCTATTTTTTAAATTCTATTGTGGTATCAGAGCTTGATTATTTAAGCCAAACATTTAATCAAAAACAAATAGTCAAAGTGGTCTTTAGTTAGATGTTCATTTTTCTAGTGGGGTACAATTTTAAAGACATTCACACATGAGAGAGAGCGTGGGAGTACCCATTGTTAACCCACATGGCCAAATGTGTCATGTACCAATATCAGAGAAGAACTACTATTGCGAGAGACCGTCTTTCAATAATTCGAAGATTGAGTCGGAAATTTTCAATTACTCATTTCAATTACCTATAAATTAATATTTCAATGCCTAAATACTCTCCAACCAGTTGGTCTTAAGTTGGAGATCGAGTCAGAATTGTTAATGAGCAGTAGGAAATACAATCGAAATTTTCGACTAACATAATATTAGTAGAAATTTAGTCTAAAATTTCAACTCATACAAAATGGTAGGAAATTAAAATGCACATTCTTAACTATTTTATGTTAGTCGGAAATTTTTATCAGTATACCAACTTTTTTTAGTGAGTGGAATAAAATAGAAGTAATCTTTAACTCGTATTTTTCACCTTAATATAAATTAAACTAGATGATATTGATCCATTAACATATCATATATTTGCCATATAATAAAACTTTTATATTTTTATTTTATGCAATAATTCATCCTTAATTAAATACTTTTATTCTATATAAGTTTAAAAGAAATTGAAAATTGGCAAGTGGACAACAACATTTCAACCATTTGTTCAACAACTTTAGCCATAATTATCTTAAACCTTCTAATAAATTCTCGAAATAGTAATGTGATGGGGCATAATTAATGTTGATGAAAAAATTGATTAAATGGCTCGTATATACTATGTAGCCATAATAATTATACGTACACAAAAGAGCTCCAAAAATCTTGAAGAGCCATTAATTAAATTTGTTTCTAGTTCTTTTGAATATATGTATATAATTGAAGTAGTCTTTGATTATGAGAAAAATATGGAATTACTTGATCAGCTAGCTGGAAATCATGCAATCAGCAATCAAAGATGATAAAAGCATGATTTTGATTTTGTCCTTATCCATTTTTTCATGTCAAGATATTTCTATCAACTTATTCCAACTTTCAAAATTCAAATACCTGATTACCGCATTTGGTTATTGGTATTAAACGATGGTATAAAAATAGTTGATTGTATAAATTTTCATGAGATGTACCATGTCATATATTTCCATGGATATTTCCGACTAACTTGTTGATACTGTTATTAGTTGTTAGCTGAAAATTCCAACTATTTTTCCGCTAAAATGAAATATCGACTTTGTTTGTTATGACTGTACGTTGAAAATACTCAGAAATTAGTCGGTATAGGCGTATACCGACCGAGTTTCAACTGTTTTCGTTAGTAGGTATAGTGGGTTTTTTTGTACTGGTAATGAAACTTTGATCGTCTAAAAGTTTTTTTGTTTACAATTCTCTATTATCACATAAAATGAGATTATAGGAGGAGAATAAGCATGATTATTTATATAACTTGTTAAGAGATTTTTCAACCAAAACAACATTAAATTTCATTATCATTCTCATCATTCAATACCTACTTCCAAACGGACCACATGAATTTACAACCATTATCATTTTAATCTGTCTCGTTCCTTTAACTTTGCTATATTTCTACTTTGGATAATAATGTCTTTAACTTTTTAGTCCACATATTTTATGTTTACTTATTATTAACTTTATCACCATAATTTAATTATTTTTATGAATTTTTAGTTATGCGTGCAGTATCTTTCTTAGAGATAGAGAGCACTAGTTATGTATTAATTTAATTAATTTGTTTTGATAATATCTAATTGAAACGATTTTCATTCTAATGATAATTGCCCTACCTAAAATAAGAATAGATAAGATTTGATACATGAAATGACGCAACTTATAAGTTACTCCTACAAGAAAGGTATTTTTAGTATTTTTGCTCCCAAAAAGGTTGTCATGATATTTTGTATGCATTTTATAATTTATTTTCTCTATTCTGTAAGTTTGGTGCTTAAACTGATAATTTCATTTATTAAATGTCATTTTTGATTATTTTTAATTGTAAACACAAAAGGAGAATCAAATAAGTATTTACTATTTACTAGTTTTTGTTAAGATAATTATGTAAATAATTAGCTTAGTCAAACGTATATATTGTTTCCTAGTTTATAGGATATGTTTTAGGTAGTTTCCTTGATATTTGCCTAGGATTATGCCTAGATTATTTTGTGTATATTTGTATAAATAGTAATGAGCAATGGAGGAGACGGATTACGGAAAACATTCTTTTATGGTATCAGAGCAGGGTGGAAAGAGGATTTTAATTCCCCCATAGCAGAGAAGAAGAAGAGAAGAAGAGTAATGGCGGAAAGCTAGGGTGCAGCGGAAGATTGATCGCCCTAGACTGCTGATACCATAAACAATATCAAGCACAACAGGGACATCCCTGTTGTTCTCGAATTGAAGGACGCACAGTACTTTACTTGGGCTGAATTATCTCACAAGGTGCTAGACCATATTATCCCTCTGCCTACGGAGAAGGCGAAGGTCCCTGTCACTGACGAGGAAAAGGAGACATGGTCTGTTCTGGACGTTGCTGTCCTCTCGTGGATTTATTCCACCATCTCCAACGATCTATTGCTCACCATCATGGAACCAGACGCTACGGCAATGGAGGCATGGGATAGGTTGCGTGATTTATTTCAGGATAATCAGAATTTTCCAAACGTCTCTGCTTCCTGTCAGCATCTCAAGAGTCTCTCCGATCAATTGCGCGGTGTCGCTACTCCGGTGGACAATAATAGGTTGGTTCTTCAATTGGTTTCGGGTCTTACCGAGGCTTACAAGGGAGTTGCGACCCTTATTCGCCAGAGCAATCCTCTTCCTCTGTTTTCTCAAGCACGGTCGATGCTTACGCTGGAGGAGGCCGGTCTCGCAAAGCAAGCCGCAACAGGGGCTGCGTCAGCCATGGTGGTTCAGTCCCGGGATAATTCTGATGATGGTCATGATAATGCTGGGGGTTCTCGTGGCCGCAATAAGCTGAAAACTTCAAGCAACCGCAAGCATTCCGGTGGCAAAGGCGGCGGCGGCACGGGTGGCAACTTCGGTGGCAAAGGCGGCGGCCGAGGGAACTCCGGCCAACCGCAGCAACAGCGGCAGGCTCCTCCGGCTCCCTGGCAGCAGCCGCAATGGGCACAATACCCGGGTTGGGGATGGATGCCTCACTGGGCTACCCCTCCATGCCCATACCCCAATCTGGGCTGGGCTCGTCCTCAAGGCCCACAAGCTAAGCAGCCTGGTATATTGGGTCCTCGTCCACAAGCCTATGCAGCTTCAACTCAGCCTATGCAGTACGCTCCAACCGACGTTGAAGCGGCTATGCACACTATGACGTTGAATCAACCCGACCCCTCATGGTACATGGACACCGGCGCCACTTCGCATATGACATCCTCCAACGGTAATCTCTCGTCTTATTTTAATTTGAGCAATCATCATGGTATTATTGTTGGTAATGGTCATACTATTCCAATTAACGGTTGTGGTCATACTACTCTCTCTTCCCCTAATCCTCCCTTGTCCCTAAACAATGTTCTCCATGCTCCCAAACTCATTAAAAATCTAATTTCAGTTCGGAAATTTACAACCGATAATAATGTGACTGTTGAGTTTGACCCTTATGGTTTCTTTGTGAAGGACTATCGGACGGGGAGGCCAATCATGCGATGTAATAGCACGGGTGATCTTTATCCTCTCGCCAACACCACTTCCACAACTTATTCTTCACCTTCGAGTTTTGCAGCTTTAGCACCTTCTCTTTGGCATGATCGTTTAGGTCATCCCGGGTCGAGCATTTTACATACTTTTCGTAGTAATAAAAGCATTGAATGTAATCGAACTACTAGTTCTAGCATTTGTCATTCTTGTGTTCTAGGGAAACACATTAAATTGCCTTTTTATTCTTCTATGTCTTCTACTACTTTGCCCTTTGATATTATACATAGTGATATTTGGACATCTCCTGTTTTGAGTTCTTCGGGACATCGTTATTACATGCTTGTTTTGGATGATTTTACTAACTTTGTGTGGACTTTTCCCTTGGCTAAGAAATCAGATGTGTACGCTAAATTTTTAGCTTTTCAATCCTACATCCGCACACAATTTGAGCGTCCTATAAAAAACATCCAATGTGACAATGGGCGGGAATATGATAATAGTTCTTTTTGGGAATTTTGTGAGTCCAATGGGTTGTCTTTCCGTCTTTCTTCCCCACATACGTCTTCACAAAATGGTAAAGCCGAAAGAAAATTGAGATCTCTTAATAATATCACTCGCACTCTTCTCTCTCATGCCTCTTTACCTCCGTCTTTTTGGCACCATGCTTTACAAATGGCCACTTATTTGCATAACATTTTACCTTGCAAGTTGTTAGGCAACAAGTCTCCTCTTGGTGTTCTTTATCAAAGGGAACCTTCGTATTCTCACTTACGAGTTTTTGGGTGTTTATATTTTTCTTTATTCCCCTCCACCACAATAAATAAACTCCAACCCCGATCCACTCCTTGTGTGTTTTTAGGTTTCCCTCCGAACCATAGAGTCTATAAATGTTATGATCTTTCATCCAACAAAATTATCATATGTCGTCATGTGCTATTTGATGAAACCGTGTTTCCATTTGCTAAGTTGCATACTCCCTCTACTACTTCTTATGATTTTCTGGATGATGGTTTTTCCCCGTATCTGATTACCCATATGCAGGCTGCTTCATCTACTGGGCCTAGTCACTCGGCCCAACAAGCCGCCCCTTCCTCTCCTCTCTATACTGGGTCGACTGCTCCAACAAGCCCAGCCCACACAGCTCCCCAATCTCCCTCTCATCTCACGGCCCCCAACCCCTCTGTTGGGCCGCAACCACAAAACAGCCCAAACACTACTCCTCCCCCAATCTCACCCACACCAATTGTCCAACCCATTATCTTCATCCCTCCTCAGCCCACTCCTCGTCCCACTATGGTCACTCGTAGCCAATGTGGTATTTTTAAGCCAAATACAAAATATTGCAATGTTGCTACTGTTTCTACGGTTACTAAATCTCCTATACCTTGTAATCCAATAGATGCGTTACGTGACCCTAATTGGAAAATGGCTATGGATGATGAATTTAATGCTCTTATTAAAAATAAGACGTGGGAGTTGGTGCCCCGTCCACCTAATGTTAATGTCATTCGTTCTATGTGGATTTTTACTCATAAGGTGAAATCTGACGGTTCTTTTGAGCGACATAAGGCCCGTCTTGTAGGTGATGGCAAAACTCAACAGGTGGGCATTGATTGTGGAGAGACTTTTAGTCCGGTGGTCAAACCGGCAACTATTCGGACTGTTCTTAGTCTAGCTTTGTCAAAAGCTTGGCCTATTCATCAACTTGACGTAAAAAATGTTTTTTTACATGGAGAGCTAAAGGAGACGGTTTATATGCATCAGCCGGTTGGTTTTCGTGATAAGACTAATCCAGATTATGTGTGTTTGTTGGCTAAGTCCTTATATGGCCTTAAGCAAGCACCCCGGGCATGGTATAAAAGGTTTGTTGATTATGTGTCATCTATTGGTTTCATTAATAGCAAGTCTGATAATTCTTTCTTTATTTATCGTTCGGGGTCACACACGGCATATCTATTATTGTATGTGGATGACATCATTTTGACAGCTTCCTCTTATGTTCTTCGATGCTCTATTATGTCTCTCCTTGCTTCTGAATTTGCTATGAAGGATTTGGGTCCTTTAAATTATTTTCTTGGCATTTCTGTTACTAGGCACAAAGGGGGTCTTTTTCTATCCCAACGTAAGTATGCAGAGGAAATAATTGAACGGGCCGGTATGACATCTTGCAAGCCATCAGCCACACCAGTTGACACTAAGCCGAAAGTGGGTTCGACAGGTACTCCCTATGCTAACCCGAGTCATTATCGTAGCTTGGCAGGGGCTTTGCAATACCTCACGTTTACGAGGCCGGACATCTCATACGCAGTCCAGCAGGTGTGCTTGCATATGCACGACCCTAAGGAGTGTCATATGGCCGCTCTCAAGAGAATCATTCGCTATATTCAAGGCACTAAGGACCATGGACTACACTTATGTCCTTCTTCTACCTTGTCTCTCATCTCCTACACTGATGCGGATTGGGGAGGGTGCCCCGATACTAGGCGTTCAACGTCGGGTTATTGTGTGTATCTAGGGGATAACTTGGTATCATGGTCCTCAAAACGACAGCCTACACTCTCCAAGTCAAGTGCCGAGGCCGAGTATAGGGGCGTTGCAAATGTGGTGTCCGAAGCTTGCTGGCTTCGAAATTTGTTACTTGAGTTGCATTGTCCACTACGAAAGGCTACCTTAGTTTACTGTGACAATGTCAGCGCAATATATCTCTCGGGTAATCCAGTGCATCATCAACGAACTAAACACATTGAAATGGATATACTTTTTGTTCGGGAGAAGGTTGCGCGTGGTGATGTTCGAGTTCTTCATGTTCCTACTCGTCATCAAATTGCGGACATTTTTACTAAGGGGCTTCCGCGTATATTATTTGAAGATTTTCGGGATAGTCTCAGCATCCGTTGCCCTTCCGCTTTGACTACGGGGGTGTGTTAAGATAATTATGTAAATAATTAGCTTAGTCAAACGTATATATTGTTTCCTAGTTTATAGGATATGTTTTAGGTAGTTTCCTTGATATTTGCCTAGGATTATGCCTAGATTATTTTGTGTATATTTGTATAAATAGTAATGAGCAATGGAGGAGACGGATTACGGAAAACATTCTTTTAGTTTTTCCTCATTTTTTAGGAACTCGCGTCATAGTACTAACGATGAAACATTATTTTAGCGAGAAAAATTATATTTTACTTTAATTGAGATAAAATGTAATTCACAGTGTTGATCAAACATCTTAAACCTTATACTTTCTCCAATCTAATGTATTACTTGCACACTTTTCTTATTTGACCGTTTCTTATTACTTACTACTAAATTAGTTTTGGCAAAAAAAAAATTACTAGCTTAAATATCTGTTTTATCTAAACTTTATATTTTTCCTACTCCATACCTAATTAACTTTTACGTTTAATTTTTTTTTTACTCAAACTCACATATTTTTCCTACAAAGATTCTCTTTAATTTTTTGATTCTTGTATAAAATTCTAATGAAGCAAACTTTTGTCGTTAGCTAGGGACAAGGGTTGTAGTCGCCTATTTTATCGCCTAACTTCTCTCTTTAGAAAATTCTTTTGTTGCCAAATGAAGATTTTTTGTAGTGGGAGTTATATCATAAAAAATCATATCATCATACATTGCTATAATTTTGCTGTTAAATGACAAATGACAATCTAATAGCCATTTGTCAATTAATGCAGCAAAATTAATGGTTATTTAATTATAAATAGACACATGCATAGAATCTCAATATATAAAATGCTTTTACAATTTGAAATTAATAAAATTATTGCAATAATAGCATCTTATTCTTTTGAAAATATTTTGAGGTACTATAAAAAAATCTAAAATATTCCTTTAATACAAAAAATAATGAGATTGTTAGGAAATTTATAAAAATAAATACAACATACATTATTACAATCAAAGTAATTAGATTACTTTAATAAAAAGTTATTTTCCTTTAATACATACATTGTACGGTCAAAATAATTAACTTCGAGTAATATTAGAAAATATTTTTGTAATGACATTATATTATTCCATCGAAAATGAATTGAGTTTTTATGTTGTTATTAATTCAAATATATATTATTATTATATTTTTTAATTATTATAATTTCATAATAATAATATGCAAATTTTTTGATTACTTTATTACTCTTTTATTTAATTATTTAGTGAGTGAGCCAATATATTTTTATAAACAATTAATCAAAATAAATAATTTTCAATAATATCAGGAAATGTTTTTGGTAATGACATTATATTAGTATTACTTTTTTATCTATTATAATTTCATAATAATGATATGCAAAATTTTTTGATTATTCTTTTATTTAATTATTTATTGAGCCATTATATTTTTATAAACAATTTGAATATATTATTAAATATTATTTATTGAACTACAATTTCATAATGATAATATGGAATTGCACAATTACTTAAAATTTATGTTTTAAAAAATCTACTCTACAAATTCCGTGCAATACACGGGGTTTATACTAGTAATAGTAATAATACTTCATCATATTATTCATTTTAAGTGTCCTATTTAAGATTTTACACTATATATAAATCACTTTAATTTTTTATTTTATTTTTAATCTATATCTATAAATTAAAATATAGTTAAGGGGGAATTTATTTGATACATCTCAATGTAAATTTATTAATATCACATTTTCATAATCTTTAATTATGCACAATGAAATAATATTAAAGATTGAAATAGTGCATTTGAAAGTGTATAGAAGCAAATGAGACACTTAATAAGACAAAGTACAATACAAATTAGTGTTAATTGTGAGTAGGGATGGTCACGGGTCTAGGACCCTGTTGGACCCGCCCCGGATCCGCCCCTTTTTTAAGGGTCTGGGTCTTATTTTTTGAGACCCATCGGATTCGGGTCGGATCTGGATCTAAAAAATAATTGGCGGATCTGGGTCCGGGTCCGAGACTTGGACCCTGGACCCGCCCCTTGGACCCTTATAAATATTAAATTGTTCATTTTTATTTGTATTCTATGTATGAATTTTGCCACCAACACTTATTTTCTTTTCTTATAATCATAATATATATTAATAATATATATGCTACTTGCTTAATGCTAACCCAATTACCCTTATTTTATGGACTCGAACAAGTATTTATGATAGAATTTATGCGTATATGGATGTTACTATGCGACTTTAGATGTTAAATTAGTATTAAATATTTGTAAAATGCGATAATAACTCTCTTACAAATATACGAAAAATATAATAACTTACAAATAGTTCAAATTCGACAAATCAAAGAGACTCTTTTTAGACCCATTAAGGATCCATTAAGGACCCTAGACCCATCAGATCGGAGGGTCTGGGTCTGGGTCTGAAAATTTTGGACCCTTAGGGTCCGGATCCGGGTCTGGATCTCAAAAAATTAAAATGGTCCGGGTCCGGGTCTAGCTGGACCCGCTCCAGACCCGCCCCATGACCATCCCTAATTGTGAGTAGTTTCGTTGTATGTATGCCAATAGACCTGACTCCTTACTAGTAAAATTGATTGGACAGAACTTTAGAGATGTTTTGCAACACTTAAGTCAATGTGACCTTAAATAGTTAAATACAAGATTATAGCCACTACAAATAAATAGCAAAATAGCTACCATCGTTATGATAGCCATTTAAACGCTTAATTGGTAAAAAGTGGTTTTGGCGACGACCCACGAGTGGACGCCATTTTGATGTGGACGCTAAATTAAAATCGGACGCCATTCTGACGCTAAAATTGGAAATATTTGAGGCGACCGGCTGGCTACGGACAAGTTGATCGCCATTTACTTTTTTGGTGGGCTACGGGATGGCTACCACCTTGTCTCGTCGCCCACTTTAAAAAATTAATTTTTTTATAATGATATTATTCTACCCAACCAACCAAACTCATATTTGAAAGTTTTCAACAATTGTTGGAGCTGGGGCTTGAACCCTTGATCTTTGATATAAAGTTATAATACTCCAACCACTAAGACACTTATAACTTAGTGATTATTATTGAGTTGTTTTTATATTTATTATCTAATAACTTATCCTTCAATGTTTTTTATAACTTATTATTATTATTATTATTATTATTATTATTATTATTATTATTATTATTATTATTATTATTATTATTTTTATTATTATTATTATTATTATTATTATTATTATTATTATTATTATTATTATTATTATTATTATTATTATTATTATTATTATTATTATTATTATTATTATTATTTTATAATTAGTCGTATTACTATATGGTTAGTCGTATTAGTTTTTTAGTATTTGTATTGTTAGTATATTATTAGTTGTGTAGTCGTATTGGTGTAATATTTATATATTTTTAATCGTATTAGCGTATTGTTATTCCTGTCGCCATTTTTTTTTTAAAAAAAGTTGACTGTTAGTTTTATGTGGCGTCCACTTGGTGTCCACTTGGCTACCAACTTTTCCCGTCGTCATTTTTAAAAAAAAAAAGTTGACAGTGACTTTTATGTGGCGTCCACTTGGCGTCCACTTAGCTACCATTTTGCCCGTCGCCATTTTCAAAAAAAAAATTTGACTGTTTGACCAGTGCAGCGTCCATTGGGCGACCACAATTCCCGACGCCATTTCCAAAAGCAACACGCGACGGATTTTTCGTAGCCAGTCCGTCGCCCCTTTGTAGTGAGCGTCCAAACCATATTGACCTAACCTAATTAATAAGTATAAATAAAAACATGAATTTAACCCGATCTAAAATAAAATTTGACTCAGTGTATTATTGACCCATTACAAACCTCAACTAGATTAAACCCGTAATCGAACCAATTCAAATCAAATTATTAAATTTCCCAAGAAAAAGCTGATCAAACCTTATAATATCCGACCCCAAAAATTGACCTAAGTAAACAAATTGATATTCCTAAAATAACCTCTAGGCTCAAACACCATGCATCAAATTTGTACATATAAACTAAATTCTTGTAATCAAAGACTCCATCAATGCTATTTATCTTCCCATCCTTCACCTTTTGGGTCCACCAATGAAACCTTGAAGGTTTATTTCTAATTCATTGTTCCTGGATCCTGAATATTTATATAGAACCCATATATATGGTGCACTACCTATTTAATTAATTTATACTTCTACTATTTTATCCCTGTAAATGGAATATCCTCAAAGTGACAAGGATACTCTCAAAGTCAATGTCAATGTCAAATAGGAGAATCTTCCTTGTGGCAATTTACATGCAACTCACAAGTATAGCCAGTCCTATATATACAGTGGGACCCTTCATTTTTATATTTATGGACCTAACCTTTATTATATGATTTCTAGATTTTAAGATTGTGGTAATAAATAAAGAGAGAGAATAAATTATGTGAATGAAATTAAAAGAGTGTCATAATGTGTGGATGAGATTAAAAGAAAGTGGTGGACCATTATCCAAAAATAAAAATAATGTAAATAAAGCAGGACGGACCAAAATGAAAAATGCTGCAAATTTAATGGGACGGAGGGAGTATTGATTATAAAGTGTGGACCGAATAAGTAAATTTAAGATTCATTTAAAGAAAAAAAATGAATTTAGGGGTGTTTGGCATGAGGGATTTGGGGACGGGAATGAGAATTTTTTTGTTAAGACTTTAAATGTCTTTGTTTGTTAGGAGGGATTGGGAATTTGAGGAGGTTGGAGAATGGGAATATTGTATGGTAAAGTCCCATGAAAAATGTCCTAGGGGGAGGGAGGTAATTGAGGTTGGGGAATGAGAATTTTGTAATTTGAGACTAAATTCAATTAATTTTTAATCTAGTCTCGTCCTTTAACAAACAAAGACATGAGACATTTTATCTTTAAGTCTCACTTTAAAGTTTTACCTCTAAATCTCACCTCTAAGTCTTACAATTTCCATTCCCTTATGCCAAGCACCCCCTTAAGAGAAAAAATTAATAAAAGAAAAGAGATATCATCAAATATCAAAAGTAATTTAATTATTCACTTATCTATTGCGATTTACTCTCAGTATAACTAAGGGATCTAAATAACTACATGCCCCACTCCTGGACAACCAGAACCTCACCCGCCCCTTCACACAAGGTATGTTGGGAACAAATACATATTAAAAATGTAATTATTAAAAAATAATTAATAGATGACATTATTTATAACGGATGAATAAAATATTGGACTGTTTTTGATAATTTTTCCTAAAAATAATCTATAAACGAGATGAGAAGAAAAATTAAGTTTGGTAAAAGAGTTAAAAAAAGAATGTGAGTTAAATTGAAAATATACAATTGCATCAAATTCACCAAGACAAATTAAAATAATCAATTATCATAGCGAATTAATTAAGACATATGAATACTGTTTTTATCATTAAGGGGTAGGCTAGTTTATATTTACTGCAAGATGAAAGAGAAAACTTAATTATCTTTTCAATAGCGGTGAAAATCTAATTCTTTTCGAGTGTTATTAGAGAGTAAAAGGAAAAACTTTCAACCAATTTCCGAGATTCTTGACAAATGAAGTACTTAGATGTAGACAAAATGGCACAACAGCTAGTCTCTTGAGAGACGTATCTCAAGATTAACCCATCAAATATTGATGTCTACTTATACCGTATTCTTAATACCTACTTACTTATCTTTAATGCTTACTTACCGTATCCTGAATGCTTACTTTCAATATCTTAAACGCCTATTTACATTATTCTTAATGCCTACTTATAATATTTTAAAAAATATACAATGCATCAGCCTAAATGGTCTTTCAAAAAGACCGTCTCTTACAAGATTTTGTGATATCTATCAGCTAAGGATCAATTCATAACTTTTAATGTTGTCATGCAACTGCCTTTGCAAATTATATATAAAAATAAAAGTTAATTGGTTCTAGTTGGTTTTATTAAGTCTATAAGAAATAAGATTATTTTCTTTACAAATTACAAGTGGAGTGGAGAAGAAATGCTGGTTTTTAATTATGTTCACATTTCTCGGGGATAAATATAGACATACTAGAATCTTAAAAAAAAATATATAGACATACTAGACAGCATATTCTGCTTATATACCTGCCAATTGCCATTACAACTACCCAATACATTTTAATTTTTTATTATTAACTTTTTTGAAAAAGTTGGCATATAATATTAGCAGAGGCGGTGCCAGCCCCAGGGCCGAAGCCACACCGGCCCTGGCCCGGCCCCCTTGTCGAAAATGTGATCCTTTGTAATTTTGGTTTCGGCCCCCCTTACTAATATATTATATAATTTAAAGAGTGTATAATTGTAATATAAATTACTATAAGTCAATGGTTGAGGTAACATATTTGTAATTTAAGGTAAATGATCAAACCCAAATTTGAACTGTTAGTTTTTAGTAGACTAATAAATTTAATTTACATAAATTCTCATATGAGACGGTCTCACAGTGAGACCATTTTAATTGCATTGGCCCATCGTAAATTTATTTTTAAAGTGATGACTTTTTAATCATAAAGTTACACTTATAATTAACCTTAAAGTGATCACTTAGACAAATAGGCTTACTTGTATAGATTCGTGTCATGGTGAGACGGTCTCATATAAGATGGGTAGATTTAATTTATACTATAAAAGTCATTACTATCTATCTTTCATAATTCACATTCATCCTTTTTAGTGTGTGTCGTTATATTTTTGTTATCTTAATTTTAATAGTATTTTTTTGTAGACTAAAAAGACAAATATATGAAGTCACAAATTTCAAAAGGGTAATTATAGGAAAACATCAACTCTATTTGTCAAATATAATTTTTGCTATGATTCAAATTAATTCAGTCTATATGATTCAAATTTGCATAGTTTAACTAGTTTTTATCTAATAAATAACTTGCTAGTAGATCGACAATTCGGCCCCCCGTAATTGTAAATTCTGGCTTCGCCCCTGGGCGGTGCAAAGATTATAACGGTTCTATTTATTTTAACTTATTTAATAAATCAAAGTTTTTCATCAATCATCATTAATGATAATTGGTAAAGGTAAAGGACCTTCTCGGTATCCCGCACAAGGCAGGGTCTAAGTGGGGGGTTTTCTTTTTCTTGAAAGATACGGATAAATCATACCCATACCTCCAAGGAGGGAGGAAGAGAGATGCGCGCATTCAGGAAACCCCCCAATTGATATCTGCGCCTAATAGGGGTCGAACCCCAAACCTTCTGCTCCACTAGAGATGCTCTATCCATTGAGCCACAAGCGCTTTTTGGTCGTTAATGATAATTGGTAAAATGGGAATTAAAAATTTAACGTTGCACAATATCACAAAGATGCACATCACCAATTAAGTTATGCTTGATTAATGAACAAAAAGCTAATAAATTTAATTCAACTGTTTTTGAAATATAAATCTTTGTATGTTGAATTTGCTATATTTGTAAACTTTAGTTTTTTGAATTTTAAGTTGGATTAATGGGAAAATAATACAAAAAAGTTAATATACGCATAAATAATTGAAAAGTTAATAAATTTCTTAAAAGATGGATTTCACTTTCATAGTGGTGCAGATTTTAAACATGTGGAAGCTTCTATGTTTATCTTCTTTTTTTTTAAGATCACTTATAACGGCTCTGTTTATCTTGTATCGTCTCAGTTTAGATTAATGAAAAACTTCTCCTTGTAAAAAAAAATAATTACAAAAGTTTCAAATTTAGATTGATGGAGCCATAGAGAATTGGGGGTATATTTGTCCAAGAAAGTATGGGACTTGGGAGGTAAGGGGGATCGTATGAAAGTGATTAATTAGTGGGAAAGTTTTAGACCGTTAGGGTTTACAATTTTAGCGTCATCAACGTGAGCAATGTATTTTGATCATAGGAACAATGATCAGAGTTTGAAGATGGACAAAAGACAATAACTCATACCCATAAAGATGGATGCCAACAGAGAGTCTCTCGACTCGAGCAAATCAATTTCATAACTTAAAAGACCAACTTTGAGAGTTAAAATTTCCATTTAACTTTACATTAGGATGTCCACACTTTGAATTTCGTCTTTTAAGCATTGAACTTGATGTTATAAATCTTAAAATCAGCCTTTTTAAGTTTTGAAATCGATATAGTAAAATATAAATATAAAATTTGTTAAGTCAAATGGCACTCTTAGTATCCCGCACAAGGTAGTGTCTGGGTGGGGGGTTTTATTTTCCTGAAAGATGTGGGCAAATCATACCCGTTTCCCCAAGAAGGAAATAAAGAGAGATGCACAGTCAAAAAACCCCTAACTAATACCTGCGACCATTAGGGTCGAACCCCAAACCTTCTGATAGATTTATTAATAGTGGGTTCTGATTTTAAACCATTTTAACCCTACCATTTTTTGTTGATTTATTAATAGTGGGCTCTGATTTCAAACCATTTCAACCCGAAGTGGCTGCCCATTGTGCCAAATAGAAAGGGCTCAACTACACTAGTTATGTCATGCTCGATACCTAACTTCCATCTAGATGCTACGGCCAATATATCCCAACCATTTTCAATTTTTGAAGAAAATAGGTTTATTTTAATTTAAAGATATATAAATAAGTATTTTTAAAATTATTTTTCAAAATAAGTGTTTTTTATCCAAACTTATAATCTGTTGTTATTCACCGTTTAGAACAACAAGCAAATTCAGGGTATACTTAAATATAAAGAAAAGCTTTCAATAAAGAACTATTTAAATGAGTTGGTCAAAATGTCAACATGAAGTTTTAATTCATCATATATATACTAATTCACAAACATTTGTGCCAAGTGTCACTGCACAAATGTATTTTAAAAACACTTTGCTAAATGTCACTCTAATAGAGTTGGATAATTGTTTTGGAATTCATCTTTTCATCTTCTCTAATGCAATCTAAATTGTCAATGAAGAGTTTTATTTAAAGTGGTTTTAATTATAATAAAATACTTGATATTGACATAGACTCTACAAATTCATAGTACTAGATATTGCCCGTGCGATGCACGGTTTTATTAAATTTTCCAACATAAATTACATTAATTTATATAAAGTATTACAACTATTTATAAAACAATTTAAAATCAAATTTAACACAAAAATATGTAAAATTATTTTATAAAATTTTAAACAAAAAATATATTTAAGTAACCAACTTTATAAATAACAAAATATCGTAAAAAAAAGTTTTAACCATCTCAAAATATCCAACACACTAAATAATACACATTTAATAAATAATATAAAAAAAGATTTTATAAATAATTGGAAAAAAAGAAATAATGTGTATGATTTTCTAATACATTAAATGATGTGAGTTATAAAGTCAAAGATAAAAAAGTAGTCATAAAACAATGACATCATCATTGAGTGTTGGAAGGAAATTTTTATTGAGGTGGTGACACGTAAGCAATTTTAAATAATGATGATGTCAGCACTGTTTTGTTTTAGTAATAGGTATAGATATAACTCATAAATTGATGTAAAGCTAATCAATGTTAAGAATTTTTTTTTAACCACTCACTTCACATTCCCTATTGCAATATAATGTAATATAAATTGAGAGTTTACAAAAGAAGACTGATAAAGTTAAAGTAGTGTACATTTGAAACTAACTCATGCAATCTAATTTTAACTTATAAATTCACAACAAAAGAGTCATCATATAAGGTATAATTGTAAATTCTTCAACTTCTACTACTTTTAATGGTCATTAAAGACATATTTTCACTAATTTACGTATACATTTTCAAGATATAATTCTAGCATCCAATTTAAGAGGTAATATTCAATCATACTACTATACAACTATATATCACTATGCATGATAACATCATTAGGACTTTAATTAAGTATTAAGTATTACTTCTATTATGTATTAGTATAAATTTGCTAATGTTTGATTAATAATTATCATGGATTATCATGCATTATCATGCAATGGTGAAAGATTCTATACGAGGACTTTATTGAATTTTGTAAAAGGTTCTACCTATTAGTAACCAAAACAATTTATAAAAAACAAAAGTAAATTTACATTGTGCATTGCACGGGTATAATCTTAGTCGTTACTAATAACAAACTTTTTAATAAGACCATTTCCGATAAGAGAAGTTCATTTCAAAAGCTCAATTTTTTAAAATAAAAACACACACATTTTTCAACTAAATTGTCTCAACTTTGATTGTTAAAACCTTAATTTTGTGGACCCAAATCCCAATTATTAATCAGTTAATCATTTAAATTCGATTAAGTTTATCGCACTATTTTTTTTTTTTGAAGTTTGACGCACTATTTTAGGTCAACACAAATTCTCAAAGTTTCACGATGAGTTTTTTCTATCAATGCTAATCCATTGTATACGTATAATTTTAAAGTGATTATTTTTCACCTTAAAATGATTACTTATTATTCTAATTTTAGAGTAACTACTAATAATTTTAACGTAATCACTTTTTATAGTCTTAAAATAGTCAATAAAAACTTTAGAATAACATTTACAAATAAAGGTGATCAGTTTAAAAATAATTGTATGAGTCTGTTTCATCAATCTCATCTAAGACTTCATGGGCCACTTTGAACTAAATAAGTTTTTTTAAAGAAGTCTCAAAGTAAGCTTGGGAAACATTTATTTCTCAAAATAAGTGTCTCCTATTCTAAGCTTGAGGTATGATAATGTTTGCTATTAGTAATAACAAACGATAGGTGGACTGACTTTTTTGACTCAGTTTAAGTAATCGCCTGTTGTTATTAACAATGGGTCATATGCGAACAAAAGATTAGATTAATGTATATGAGAAAACAATCATCCGCTATTAGTAACAACTGACCACTTATGTAACACCCCTGAATTTCCGACCCCTTATACGAAACCAAAACCACAAAGGATGGGAGGAAATTCGAGTGTTACATAAAGATTAAATAAATAAAATATATATATATATGGAAATCTTATAAATTTGAGTAGAAATTTCGGCAGCATCTCTGCTAAAAAAACGAATATGTGATAAAACAAACAACATAATAAAAACATTAACTAATCTAAGGCATCATTGCCCTTAAAATCTCACACCACGGCGGAATGGTTCATCGACGACTCCTTTAATCAACATGCCACGCATGGATCGTGATTCCAGTATTGATGCTTGAGTTTTAAAAAGAACAAAACGCTTAAAAAGCATACAAAACCATAAACTACGCTGCCGAATTATGAAAATACAACAGAGGACACAATGCCTCTACCAAAAACATATACAATCTAAAGTTTATAAAAGACATGAAAGAGCTATGAAGACAAAAGTCCATTGCATAACTCGCGTTATGCTTCGCACTCATCACTCTCCCCCAATGCAATATAGAAGAAGCTCCAATACCTATTACATCCTTTACAACTTACATCCAAAGTCACCGACAATCAACTGAGTCAAGAAAGTCTACCCAACAATCCCCCCCTCTATTTGTAACAGTGGCAATTACTTGACTGACTTTTAGACTCAGATTTAGTAATCACCCGCTGTTAACAAGGGCGAAGCTAAATAACATTTGAGTTTTATCAAAAGTGATAATTATAGGGAAGCTCCTAATATTTTTATTTAATATAATTTATGTTATGATTCAAGTCATTTTAGTCAATATGATATTAATATTTTCATAACATAACTAATTTTTTTATAGTAAATAATTTGCTTGTATATCAAATAATTGGCCCCTATTTTGTAAATCCTTACTTCGACTCTTGCTGTTAACAATAGCTAAACATTACCATATCACAGACTTTTTTTTTTTGAAATGTACCATATCACAGACTTAGAATTAGAGACACTTATTTTGTAAAAGAAAATTTTTCAATCTTATATTGGGAATATTTTTAGAAAAAAGGTTTATTTTCTTCAAATTTTCGACTTCATGGTAAGTCAAAGCCTCATGAGCCAACACAACCTGTTGAGCCGATTGAACCGGCCCAGTTTTCAACCAGCCTGTATCGACATCTAAATCCGGCCCAATCTTGTTACCCATAGAGCGAGACTTGCGCGTTAAGGACTTTTCCTCGTATAAAAGTATTCTATTCTATCTCCAGCTTCTTCGATAGTTATAATCTTCTTTTACGCCGATCCCATCTCATCTAGAGAGAGAGAGAAATAGAAAGAGAAAGCGAGAGAGGATAGAGAGAGGAAAGAGAATAACAGGAAGAAAACGAGAGAAGATCCAGACCTGCTGCTGCGATTGACGTACAACAAATCGAAGTAACGCTTCGTGGCCTGTATCTTTTGGTAAGCACTCGCGATTTTAGGTTTTCTTTGTTATGCGAAGTTTGTCATCAATCTTAGATTTCGTTCGTTTGAGAAATTACTGATGAATTATTGAGTTATTTTGGTCAAGTAGGGTTTGTAAATTTTGTATTGTATTCGATTATGTCAACCTTGCGACAATCTGGTCTCTTATCCTTTTGGAGGCTTTTGCTTATTCTTATTTAGGTTTTGATCTGTTTGGTCGATTTTGTTCTTGGTCGGTTAACTTGATTTTCTCCGATGTTCGTTATATTGTATCGATTAGTTTATGTGAGTTTTAAATATGGTAGATCTGATCGTTTCGTGCAATTGTGTTGACAAAAAGTCGATTGCTTGTTCTCAATGTTTTATGAAATTTCTTCATTGTGAATTGTGATAAAGATCTCTATCACGTTGAAATTTCTCAATGTTTTGGCCTTAAGACGGTGTACTATGATTTCATGCTTTCATGAAACGTCTATTGCGTATAAACTATATAATGATTGAACTAATGTCGAATTCTTTATTGGTTTTGTTTTCAGGTATATCGCTTGACTGTACAAGTCGCTGCTCTTTGAATCTCTATTCTATATGGATAAGGCTTTGGATATGTCATTAGACGATATTATAAAGAGCAAGAAAAGTGCAGGTAGAGGTAAAGGAAGAGGTGGTGCCTCTCGAGGTCGTGGAGGTAGAGGTGGATCTTTTAGTGGTGGAAGGATGAGAGGGGTAGGAAGAGGGTCAGGACGACAGGGCCATCTTGGAGTTAATACTAGACCTTCATCTTTTGCTATAGCCAAGGCAAGCCTAAACTTCGGATGCTTTATGAATTCTTTTTAAAGTCTGGCATTTGCTTTAGGAGCAGTGGTTTATGGTGATCATAAAAATTGAAAATGCAAGCAAATACTCATTAACCTAATTACTTATTTTGGAGAAAGTTTCTGGTGTACTCTTGTTCAGCACTTCTACATCATTGCTTTCCTATGGTTGATGTTATTTGATTTGGAAAAGTTTTGTTGCATCATTTTGAGGGACATCCAATGACCCATTACTGGAAGTCCTGTGCTGCATCTTAAAATTTGGTATTATCTTGGTCAGTGAGGACTGCTGCTAGTCAACCACACGATTCAGAACAGTCATTAATCCATATACTAGTTAGCGCCTTGGTAGTTTTATTTATTTTGACTCTGTAATTATACTCAAGAGGAATGTTAACCTGTATTGATAAAAATCTTGGGATTCCTCTCTTTTGTGGAAGTTGCCGTCCTACCTTAACATCCTTTGATGAGGAATTTCTATTCAGAAAGTGATCTCTTTAGCTTAAAACTTATGTTATACAAATGCTTCAATCCTGCAGTTTCTTTCCACCTTCTGTTTTATCACCCTTTAAAATAAACCTTGAATTCACTTTCTTCTGGTCTGATATTGGCTTGTCTACTCTTCTCAATGGCTTATCTGGGCTTCTTGAATGTATTTGGATTGATCATTAGTAGTTTCTTTTACATTTTATATGAAAATGTCTCACTGACACCTCAAGAATGGCAAGTCATCCTTTTCTAGTATGCTGACTTCAACTTTTCCTCCACATGGGTCTGTTTCCCATTGGTATCACCAGTCTTTTCGCAGAAGCAAGAACTTCCCATGGCAACATAATTTGCTCGAAGAAAGCCTTGCAGCTGTTGGAATACCCGCAATGGAAAGTGGTACGAAGTTATATATCTCAAACTTGGATGCTGGAGTTAGCAATGATGACATAAGGGTACTGCTTAATTCTTAAGTTTAATTTAAAGACCTTTGAGACTGGTTATTTTCGGGCCTGAAATTTGAGCTTGGAATCAGGAGCTGTTCTCTGAGATTGGGGAGCTGAAGCGTTATGCTATTCACTTTGACAAAAATGGTAAACCAAGTGTAAGTGACAAGTCCAGCTTTCCTTTGTAGTCTTCCTTTATTAGCTGTGTTCAAAGTCAAATATTTATGTGCATTTGGTGTTTGACTATGGTTTTTTTATGCTATGAGACACAGAAGACTAGAGTGACGTTTGCCATGCATTGATATGCTGATTGTGCTTCATATTGGTTTGTGACTTGGTGGCTTAGATGAATATTTTATTGAGTATAATGCCATCTTGAAAGTTCTGTGCAATATACCTTTTTTCTTAGCTGATATGATGCTGGAGGATGCTTGTGAATTGAGAACTTGCGTGTTTCAATTTTCTTTGTTTCTGCATTAGAGTATGTAGTTTGTTTGCTGTCCTTTAGCTGTTCTGTTGATGCATATATATCACATTGGTTTTTGAATATTATGTTAATTGATGTGAAATTCTGCCTTGTTTTGTGGTAGTCCCTTACGATTTTTTTTTTGGATTTTGTAATTTTGTGATGCTTCCCCATGTGAGCATTGATTTGTGTTTTTTAGATAAAAGGCCAAATATTCTTGCTAGATAAAGTTTATTGATGTTCTAATTTAAATTAAATAGTTCTCCGAACTATTCCTTGTCTTTTCTGTCCTAATTTTCTTTATGGAAGTGTTGTATTTCCATATTTCTTGTTTAATCTACTATGGTATTATTTTCACGTATTCATGAGACATTATCATTCAAGTATGGTTTCCTGTCTGCCCTACAAGATTCAAGTATGCTGTTTACATTATCATTCAATTTCAATTTGTGGTGTTGGCTGGTTGCTAGATGAATTTTTTTGTGGGTTGAGCAATAATACTGATCTTATCATGTGGTTATGGTGACTGATTGCAGGGATCAGCTGAAGTTGTTTATGCAAAAAGAAGCGACGCTTTTGCAGCACACAAGCGTTACAACAATGTTCAACTTGATGGAAGGCCTATGAGGATTGAGGTTGCAAGCCCCAATTCAGGAGTTCCTGTGGCTGCTCGTGTAAACGTTGTTGGGGGGGCTAACGGAAAGGCAACAAGAAGAGTTGTTATGACGTATGCATTTGTTTTTTGGATCTTTCTCTCCCACTCTTTACATGTCTCTGTGTATATGTGTCGCATATGTATATATTTATGTATAGAAATTGTCTTGTTTGTTGATCAATGTGTCTGTCTATTTGAGTGAAACTAAAACGGGACAAGACTTATTGTTGATTTAAGTCAAGAACCCGTGTGACTATGTGGGGCAATCATTTAGGGGTATCTAAATCTAAAAAAAGGAAAATGGGGTAACAAAAATTGAGTGATGTATATACTTCTGCCCGTTGTAGTTTTCTCATATTAGAAAGCAACAGAGCTTGTGGAGAGTCAATAGAAATATATGTTATCTGTAGGGTTTGCTGTAAGAAACAGCCTATGTCCATAACCTTTTATGTACAGTCTAAGACTGAGATGGTTTCTTATATTGTTTCTTAAGTATCTAGTAGTTTGGTTAAATGTTTGGTGGTAATTGTGTTGTTGGCTTTAAACTGTAAAGTTTTATTTGTAGTACTTGGTTGATCTTATTATACATTATGATATGCTTAAATGGTATTTTCTCTAGTAAAAACTTACAACCATAGGTGTTGATTGATGTTCTTTGTTATTGGTAACCTTTGGAAGCTGGATATTAGATATCCACTTTGACTCCTGGTTCCCATGTAATTCTTTTTCAAATCTCAATTTATAATTGCAATTATTGTTGCAACTTTTGTCGATTGTCAATCCTGTATAACTAAAATCTTCGATGGAGAGCTCAAGACTTCTAGTGGCAAAGGTTGGGATGTGGTCATCTAGGTTCTCATCATTCAAGATGTCCATATGCATCGACATTTTTGCTTTCTTCTCACTTTACCAGTCTTGCTTTGAATACTTTGCTAATCTGAAGATTGTTTGTCTTATAAAATACCTTGCTTCTTGGTGCTTGGGGGTTGTTTGTTTTCTTGGTTTTCATTGAATTAAGGTTAATTAGTCTTTCATAATTTGGTGAATGGGTTATTTAAGTCTATTTTGGTTTTAAACCATGAGATTTTAAATGAATTTATTCACATGGGCAATTGGGCATCTATGAAATATTCCATTTGTCCCTTGAATTTCACCCCAAGTTCCTTTTCAAACCATGCAATAGATTTTATGTGTAATAATAGGTTATTCCTTGTTAGTCAAAGTTTGTAGCAGAAAATCTGTAGTGCCATTCTTTACTTGGTATGAGTGTCATTTTGGATGTTTAATTTTGGATTTATGTTATTTTTGTTCGAGTTCAACAATTATTTTCCTTTCATGCAGACACAATAATGGCCACTCAACTTCAGCTCAAATGAACCGCGGTGTTGGGTAAGTCATTCATATTATGGATTTTTATTTAGCTGTACAAAAAGTTAGTTTTCATTTCATTTGCACTTTTTGTTCTGGATATTATGTGGCCAACAGTTTTTAGGCTGACAAGGACTTGATGTCCATCCGTCTCAATCCTTAATCATGATTTAGGTGTTGATGAGACAATCAGGGGATAGCTGGGTAACTTTTTCGGTTTTGCACCACCTCATGAAGGTGGATATTGAAATGGCCATTTTTCATTGGATTTCACAGACGAAGAGCCATTTATTACTTTGGATCTGAATCTCTTTATCTTGTCTTTTTTGACTTGCTTGGAATGGGGCTAAGAAAAATGACTTAATATGATGTAGACTGAGTGGGCTTATTTTTTGAAGCACTCCTGAAGGACGCCTTGGCACTAAGCACATTGAAGCCAACAAAAAACTACATTAAGTAGTTTATGCAGTGATATTAGAAAGGCGTGCACTTGACGCTGCTTGTCCTGGGCCACTTCAAAGAAAGAGCCATGAAATAAATGAGATTTTAACTACCAAGTTGTGAAGCAACTTGCTGACAAGATTTTTATGTAAATTGAATTTAAAAGAATTTTAGTCCTTCAATTTAAGCAAAAACCCTATATTTAATTTCCATTGCCCTAATTCCATTAAGTCATTTCCGCATAGGGGTGGGGTTTGGGGGTCGGAAATGATGTACGCAACCTACCCTCCTTAGTGTTATATAACACTAAGGAAGCGATTGTTTCCAATGGGTACTTTATGTGCAACTTTATAAATAAGTATACACAATTTAATGAGCTATTTTACTGCATTTTCCATAAAAATCCAAAACCGAAGATCTATAAATATTTGGTCCTATTGAAATAAGAGAAATTAAGAGACATAAAAAAGTATGTCTTTCTAATTGAATGAATTCATTCCTAAATCAAAAATAACATACCTAGGTGACGGTGTCTACTTACAATGGGCTTGGCTTTTGTTATGGGCAAGGCTAGATGAATCTTTGATAGATGCGGAATAGAACGATTTATGTGGTGCGTTTCAGCCATAGCCTCATTAGAAGCCTATTGGATGCAGGCACTCACAAGACTTCCCTTTTCTTTTGTTTTTTTGGGTAACTAGTTTATTTTTTGGATCTGGGGCGCCTAATGCACCACTACTAGAGCTTTTGCCTTGTGCCTCTGGGACGCCTGTAGGCGCCTTGCACATTTTGAGACCAAGGTTGCAGGTCAAACATTCAAGTCTTCTCTATCTTCCATCTCTTCTTTTCTGTTTAGTCTTTTTTGTTCTCTTTTCCTTTCTACTCTTTCCTCAATCTTCTCGTGTTCTCTCTTTTTCTTTCTACTCTTTGTCGATCTTCTCTTTTATCTCTCTTTTGCTCATTGTTTTCCTTTTCTATGATTATATGCCATGTGTGACGCTTTCGGCTTTTCCACGTCTCTCAAGCCCAACAGCAGTTGACCTGACACATTGCTCATTAGACGTGCTTTATATCTCTGCAAGTCTTACACTGAATCTTCTTAAATCTACAACATGAATTACAACTTCCAACCATGATAAGATTTATAGTTTTTGGAATTGTCATCATCAAAGTAGAAGACCCTCGCACTCAAAAGTCATCAATTGCTTAGCTGATAGAGATTGCGGAAGTTATAAGTCTTGTTATATTTACAGTTTTTAGAATTGTCATCATCGAAGTGGAAGACCCTCGCACTCCGAAAGTCATCAATTGGTTAGCTGATAAAGATTGCAGATGTTATAAGTCTTGTTATATTAGCTTTGCTTCTCAGTTCACCCACTTGTCCCATACTCCCATTGATGGTTTTGAATGAATGTATGAAATTTGTTGCATGCTATTTGTATGTTGAACTTTTCAATGTTGTCCAGTTTTCCGTTTCCTTTTTGATGTTCATACACTTAAACTGATTTTTTAAATGAAAAGATTATGCTTGAATGATTAGCTACTTCATCTTCTGTTGTGAAATCAACTATGTTGAAGAATATTTTTTCTAATCGTTAGTAGACTAGAGAAGCTAGGCGTGGGCATCAACAGATTTTTAGAACTTTTTGGTTGTCCTTTTTGAGTTATTATTATTCATCGCTAAGATCTGGAGCAAGTGTTATGCCAGCATTAGTGTTTAGGTATCATGAGCTTTCTTTATAGGTAAACTGTTTAATAATGTATTAATGTTGCTTGAAATGCTCGTGTAGACAAAGAACAAGAGGAGGATCAAGTAATGGCCAAGGACGTGCACAAAATCAAAACCGAGGCGCACGTCGCGGAAGAGGTAGAGGACGGGGTCGTGGGAAGAAGCAGGTTGATAAATCTGCTGAGGATCTTGACAAGGAGCTAGAGAATTATCATGCCGAAGGAATGCAAATTTCTTAATTGCATCGATGTCTGATACTGAAGTTATATGATTTTCTGCAGATACTCGGTTGCTTCTAATTCTTGGATATGGTAGATGTAGAGTTTGCTTGGAGAATTAGTTTGTTGGCTTTTTTCTATCTTAAGTTTGATTGCTTGAAACAGATCTAAATCTTGTGTTCTATTTAATTCTGGTTGTATTTCTATTTTACCATTACCTATTTTTCCTATTTAATGCCTTTTAAATTCCGTTTAACCGGAGAAGCAGACTCAGATATGCACAGTGCATATAGCGATGGATACATTGTCAAATCTGCGACGGTGCACTGAACAATCTGAAAGCAACATCTGCTGGTCGAGGATTTCAGTTGAATATCACGTTAGAATATAGGTAACCCGGTATAAACTTGAAGCCGTGAACCTTTGTAATTGGTAGCTCCCCTCTTTATGTAGTTTTGCAGCATTTTACATTTCCGTTCTTCCCTCTTGCATTTTGCTTAGCTAAAAACTAAATTTGTTGATTATACAGTTGGTACTAGACCAAGATGTGGGAATATAAATGAAATCTATAAAATTGTGCATGAACAATGCCTTTTCCTTAATTAAATGTTGTAGCCTTGTAGGGGTATTTGAGAATAGATTTTGAAAGATATTGCTCATAGAAGAATTTAATTGGTGCAAACGTAGAAAAGATGATCAAGGTTGCTCAAAATTTATGTTTTTTTTTAACCGAAACTCCCAATCTATTCTTTTTTACAAGTGACTCAAGTTTGAACTTTCAGCTGATCATTTACAAATTTAATCCTGATTACTGTAAAATTAGTTAAAATGTATCAACTAATTTATTTCAAATGCAAGTTTACAACTTTAAGCAAGGGCAAATCCCATATAGGAGGCCTGACCATTAGGCTTACTTTCATAATATATTCTTGCGACTATTTTTCTAATTTGGTCCTTACAAAATATTCAATTTTTACAAATATGTTGTAACATTACTTCATAGATTTTCGGAGAGAAATATTTTAGTCTTTTAGGAGCAAAATAAAAATGATGCCAGAAGCAAACATTTTCAATTGTCCAACAAAGCGTATGACCTGCGAAGTATATGGCTAGGTTTGGTTTGTCATTGCCACATATCAATCAAAAATACAAGAATGTTGCATCCTCAAATCAATATTAGCTAAGGATATAATCCTGCCATGCGCGTATTATGCGTCATCTTTATATATATATATATATATATATATATATATATATATATATATTCCTTGCTTGTATACTAGAGAAATTGACTTGATTTCCAGAATCATATCAACTAGAGTTAGAACAATGACAACCATTAATAGCATATTTGGATCTTACATGAAGAATGTCTGATTGAATGTGATATATATCCTTACATATCCGTATACTTTGCAACATGAAATGTTCTTTCGTAGGGGGAATTTAAGTACAGAAGCTGAGTTTCATATGTTCCGATACTCAGAATAATTAATAATATCTAGAATCGGAGCATATTAATAGTACCTGAGCAACTAGGCAGAGAGATCCTCTTCTGAACTAGCCAAAATCGTCTAATAATAAAAGGTTATGTACACCAGAGCTTACAAACATACAAGCAACTTGCACTTTCTGTAAAAATTTGGTTTAATACTTGGTTAGGATTTCCGCACCAGTCTTCGTGATCAAGATGGTATGCTCAAATTGTGCTGCAGGACTGCCATCATCAGTAACAGTAGTCCAATTATCATCCCATGTAACACAATCGATGCTTCCCAGTGTAAGAATCGGTTCTGCAATTTGAAGAGGGGTGTCAATAAGATTCGTGATATAGGAAGATTAAGAACTATAAGCCTCATTTTTCGAATACAAGGAATTTGGTTAAATACAAGGAAATTCAGGTTGTTAGTATTAAGAAGTTTGTTAGGATAAATAATATCTAGTATAAAATCTGTTCAGTTGTTAGGGAATTAAAGCTTTAGTATGGCAATTTCAAAAGAGAGAAATATAACAAGTTCTTATCTCAAACCATTCCTTTTTTTTCCGATGTCCCTTTGCAATGGAGCCAAAGATTTATAGATCTTGTTTTTCAATAACAATAGAATACAATAAAATAGGTCTTAAATCATGTGTACTTTTTACTTGTGATATAATAGATGACCTTTACAATTATAGCATCAGAAAAAGGTTGTACACATCCAGCCCCGCAAACTCCCTCTATGGGGGAGCCCCATGGCAATATTGGGATAATAGAATGTTGTTGTAACTCTTCCACTAGTCTCTCCCCTCCAAGATTCTGTTTCTCTTCCTCCCACAACTTATATTACACACAAAGAATATGCGATAAGTATATGTCTGATTTCTTGTTTTCGGCCAAACAGACATAATGAAACTAGTGCGCAGATTGTGCAGAGACTGAAGCTCTTGAACCATTTGAGACTATTACTAAGCGTTGATAGCTAGAAACTCTTGATATGAGTGCGCAGTGTGGGTGTTCCCGCATGTTCATGAATGTGTATTCATAACACATTAAGCAGCAAACTACATACCACATGCATTAAATTCATACATGAACTATTGATGGTCTCACCTATGGTAAAAGTTTGACCTTCAACCATTTCGCCTGGACGGTTGTTTCCTGTCATTTTAGTACATGAAATAATTTCAGAGAGGTTATTGAAAAATCAGAGAAAAAGAGAGACAAAATGAAGCATTTAAGCAGGTATCAACTGTCAATAAATAAAAAGTCACTAGAAAACTTCAATTACAAGTATGAAATAGAAAAATTGCAAAAATATAACAGGCAAAAAAAATCCAAACTGTGTGTCATTGGGGTAACATAGTCCTATTAAAATTGCTCCTAAGTCGTATCATTTCTCCAACACCCTAAATCTTGATGCCTTTCTTACATCAAACCAACTATTGTCGATTGCCCACGCATTTTTAAAATCTATGTGCTGAACCCTCAATGTTCAAACAAATATGGAAGTACCAAGAAAATATATTCATTTCTCACGAAAATTCTATCAGACAGAAATGCTATATTATAATCTATATACTTATCAAAAGATACAGAAAAAACAACCAAAGAGCATGAGCTTCATGTCTTTTTCCAATAAAAAAAAAAAAAGTCTTTTCCAATAAACGGGAATCAAGGTATGTAGGAATTAGGATACTTACTGTGATGGTAGATAACTGGCTCGGAATGAAATACAGTTCCAACACCGTGACCAACAAAACGATCCACCACTCCATAATTATGCTTTTCCGCATGCTCACTTTCAAAAGTACGTGAAAACATCATCAAGCAAAACAGAACATTTGTAAATAAACTATAGCACAAATGGACACAAGTTTCAAACTCAACATAGTTAACACTAATTGGAGTTGGTAAATGAAAACTAAACATGCCATGTTTTCTGTTAATTTTCCTGTCATACTCAAATATGAGATAAGATGGGCTGTTGGGAATAATGCAAAACAACCAGCCAAATCTGATATTGGAATAATGAGTAAAAAGACACATAATTTCCATAAGCCATTCCAGGGACCAGGATAAACTAATCTTCTAAGTGATCAGCTCACCATCAGTGTTGTTACCAACAAAAGACAAAATAATACTAGAAAATTAAGTCCCCAGCCCTCACACTCCTCCCATCCCCTCTTCTTCTGTCATGTAGCCTGCTAGCTTGACAAATTTTACCAGGGTATTGTAAAAGTAAACAGTAAAGCCTAACAACTATTAACAACTATTAATGAACCATTTAGCAAGCTGAACTTGACAATATACCAATGACAGCACAGCAGATCTATTAGAAAATTAAGGCCCCAGCCCTCACAGTCCACCCATCCCCTCTTCTGCAGACACAAATGTGCATAATCATAAAAATCTTCAATGTTCAGCCTATATGTCAAGAGTGTAGACAGAGATTCCATGTTCCTTCTCTCAGGATGGTAAGTAAACATCATTTGGCAATTACATGTCAAACCTTAGAGCTTGTATTAGAAAAGACTCGAGTTTAAACTCTCAAATAATAAGCAGACAAGAAATTCAAAATCACAGAAAGCAATTATGTGACATTCTTTTAAAGAGTTCATACAAATATTAGCATAATAAAAAATGCTGTTTGACAGCAGCAATGAGCGACCAAAATTATCCCTGAATCATTAGTAGAAGGGCCATTCTGATACTTCGTAATTAAGAAATTACAGGCATTGATACATATATTCCAAGACCCACATTCCTCAAAAAGAGCAAGTGAAGTACTGAAAATTCCAAATCAGATACCTGATTATCTTTCCAATTTTTCTGAAGCTCACACCGTCTTTGCATACGGATATCCCTTTTTCTAAACACTCTTGGGTTACCTATTTTTATATCAGGAAATATAAACACAGCTATTAGTAGGAATAATTACAGAACATCTAACCCATTGCAAAGCAAAGATATACCTTCACAAGCCGTTTCATTTCATTACTGACATTGCCGCACAAAAAAGTTTTAGATGTGTCTCCATGATAACCCTGAAAGAAAAGGAAACACAAAGAAATCAAAGTAAGTGAATGTTTCATATAATGCCAAATTTTCTTCCTAGGCAGCATCAAATCTCATAAGATCTAACAAACCACGTCAACATTCCAAGAAACAGCTACTATGAGGTAGCCAGATGTGCACGAAGCAGTAAACAGTGTCAGTTAAAAGTTAAAATACCAAGGGAAAGGAAATTAATCATCAAGCATAAGATAGCAAAGCAAAGGCTGAGAGACTGCTGATCTCCTGCCTTAATAAAAATAGAATTCTGCTATACATATACAAAAACTAGATAACTTGAGCAATATGATGAATGGAGCTGGAAGTAAGCAATAAATAAAACGAGTCATCATCACTGTATGCAATATAAAATATACGCAGGTCATTGTACTCAGCTACAATAATTCTCAAACTATTTGAGTAAGATTGTGTTACGAACAAATCTGGTCAGATTAGTAGAAAAATTAGAGCACTTGCGTAAAACAGAATGTTTAAGTAGTGATGGGATTTATTGAACATAGGAATACCTACAAACATAAGAGTATTTTGAGCATAGTCTAAGCTCCCAATGTGTAGAACACAATTTGAAATTTCCAAAAGCATGAATAACAACCCCTCTTCCCCTTCAGCTTATAAAGTACTCAAATCCTATCAATTTGCTAACTGAATATTGTTCTTGCACAACAATCTCCAACAGAATATTTTTTTATATTTTCTTCGAAACTCTTCTTTTGCTAGAATTACTTCATAGCCCTCTAAAAAAGTCTAATGTAAGTGTGTGGTATGCATAGTGCAAAAACAAGGCTACATCACCGTATTGCCACCGTATTATAAAGGTTTTGAGTTGACCGCAAAATTATCCGTATTGACCGCGATATTCGTACCGCGACGGTGACCGAAACCATATTTTTGCATTGTCGTGCATAACGTTACCGGCTGCCCAAACATCAACCTTGACCTTAAGGTGGATAGAATGTAGCTGGAGCCACAACAACGGATGAAAGTATAAGTTGTCAAAATCGCCCTCTTGAAAAGTCTATTCTAAGTGTGTGGTATGGGAGGCCATGTTGTACAAAACATATTGATACACGAAAATTTCCTAAAGTCAATATTCTCTATGTTCTTTCAAGTTCTTCACAATTTCAGTCCCTTGAAGTTCTTTACACTCACTCTACTCCCCTTGTGGTAATATGCTTTTTTCACTCTGTCTGGCGTTTTAAGAGTGTCTTCCATTTTCTCCTTCCACTCTTTCCTTATCTTTCCTTATCTTTGTATAGATATGCAGAGTAGAAAATAATAGTAGTATCTGCAATGTTATACAAATGAGAACATTTACAACTATCTCTCTGTCTTGCAACTGCAATGCTTATTCTTACTTCTCTCTTTCCCTGCAACATCATTTGCTCTACGTTCCATCATTCTACCCTCGGCCAATTACACGTAATCAATCAAAAGTCAACTTTTTGTGATTTGTTGAACTTCTTATTGTCCGATCTCATCTCATTCATACATGCAAATCATTTTCATTTGTCCGACAAGCTTGAAAATGCCTACATTTGATCAAGCATTAATGTTACTGAACAAGGTGAGTACAAAGGCAACTCAACAGAAAGCATACATCATCTAATCAAAAACATTATCCAATGAAATCTTCCTTCACCTCCAGCTCATCACAACATTTCATATCTATTTACCATTAAGTTAGTTGTAAAAAATTAAGCACAAAACTTAATGCACCAAAATAGATTAGAGGTAAACATCATAAGAGGATATAGCCACTTCATGATCAATTACGAAAGTATATACTAAAGGGACTAGAAATTTAACTAAAAAAAGCCATTAAAACTAATGGTTAAGGGAGCAAAAGAAGATACATTCAGGTAAACGGTGACATCAATATTAATTATATCTCCATCCTGCATTGCAAAAGAAAAGATTTTCAGAATAAGTTGAAAGTTAGAAGAGTCAATAAAACTAGAAAAAGGTAATTACCACAGTCAATGAACCTGTAGCTGACGAGAATCAGGTATACCGTGGCACATGCACTCGTTAACTGAAGTACATACGCTCTTTGGGAACCCACCGTAACCAAGAGGCGAGGGATAAGCTCCAGCATCAATGATCATCTGGTGTACTGCTTTATCAATTTCATCAGTTGTTACAGATGGCTGGTAAAAATCAAAAGGTAAAATAATAAGGTCCATAAACCGGCAATAAAGAAGTGATTTAAAAAATGATACAAATTACCTTAATATCACCAAGAAGATGAATATTACAACAGCACTAAAATAATGACACTGAATATATAGTTATTCAAAATTAGAAATGGAAGAGACACAAAATGGTGAAAAGAGAAGCGAATGATGAAGTTAAGCAAGAAACAAATACTGCATACCCGGCTTTTGTTTTGGTGTATTCCCCTCATCATCACCACCTTAAAACGTTACTCTTCAATTAGGATGAGAAATACCCCAATTTATCAGCAAAAACAATGGTCAAACTAGGGAGGAAAGGGAAAACTAGTGATAACTAGATATATGACCATGAGTAGGTTATATTTGCCCATCAAGGTCCCAAGAAATTGCGTAATCATATTTAGCCTCTTATTGGTGGACATGTCTAGTTTCATGCAAGGGTCACATGGTTAGCACCATTTCAGTGAAGGTAATTTCACATCCGACCGCCAAAGTTGCTCACCAGCAAGGGTTGTTGGCGCTGCTGATGCTGAGTCCATTACAAGTGATAACAAACCGAAGTTATGGCATTGCAGGGAAAAGGTTGTTTTAACGGTGAACCACCACCATTTTCGATGATAGAGAAAATAGAACTTTTTTGGAGTGGGTGAATTACAGAAGGATTAGTAAGGGTAGCATCCTAACTATACCAAAAAAGAAAACAAAGAGATGAGAAAAAGAATTAAAAGTTTCACCCTTATATATAGCAGTGAAAAAGCTCATCCTTCATAACCTTATTTCAATAGCTAAAATTATCAAATCTCCGTAGCACTTTCCGAGGATAAAGGATGTTGTCATCTGGCACAGTAAGGCAACTGCGAAAGGCAGGAAGGCAACTGCGAAAAGGGGATCAATCAATTAAGTCACTGTGTTATAATTGTGAGGTTTGCGAAAGCGGAAGCGATGACTTCTTTTGAATTCTTGGGTAGCAACTAGCAAGCAAAAAGAATTCTGTATAAATGAGTACAGGAATGAAAATAATTCAGGACTAGAGACTGCCCTCTCAAATGGCAGTTGCTTGTAAGCATTGAGTAGATTTTGCCTTTTTGAAGTTCCTTGAATTCACATCAGTTCTTTTCATTTATGATTAGCTAAATTAACAGGACCCTTGCAGCTCAAAGTGAAAGGCCAAAGCGCATGCATCATGCACAATACACATCAATTATGGCAAATACACTAAACTCTTAAGGTCACACTATAGTGAAAAAATGTGATTACAGTCGCAAAATGAATTTGCAATTGTAGGGGTAAAGAGACAAGCTATCAGACAAGATTTAGTAGGGTAAACCGGTAAAGTGTGTCAAGGATATACAAATACAACATAGCATTCTCCTTTACAATTTTAATCTACCAAAAAACCATAAGGGTGAAAGCAGCATTCCACTCAAGATATGAGGAAAATAAGCCACAATCAAGATAACTTTTCAAAAGCATAAAGGCAGAGAAGTCACAAGTTCTCAGTTCAAGACTTCTATAAGGAAAAAGTTTAACAGCTCCACTGGTCATCAAGAGCACATAATAAGTAGAAAATTTAGAGAAAAAAGCACATTTGGTATCTTATACCAATAAAATTAAATACATGACATAATTTATAATAAATTAAAGTTTTGATTCAATATAGATAAATGCAACAACCAATAATTTATGCCAACAGATATCTCACCTTAACCAAAGTTCCAGCATAATCCAGAACACGAGCTGCAAGTTCGCCAGCTTCCCTCATACGAGCAATACCATCAGAATCATGAACCTGATATTCCTTCGAGAGCTCAGGCAATTTAAGACCAACATAAGGGGGTTTTTGTATGTGATCAGGCACGGGAAGACAGGGTGATACTCTGCCACGCCTCAACGGCGGTCTTTTTACATAAGAATCTCGACGTTCTCTTTCCCTGCACAAGCATTAACCAACCAGTCAGGAGTAATGTAGCATAGACAATGTAAAAGGTCCATATTACAAGAAAATAGCAGCAAGACATCTATCACTTCTACTCTAACCTCAGCATTCATCAGTAGCCATACAAATGTGGTCCAGCAAGAAGCAACTGAGCTTGGAGGAATAACATAGTGTTTCCTTTCACTTCTTTTACTCTATTCTGAAAATTGTAGCCCTAGTTTTTAAGCAACAATTTTACCATGAATGATGACTGTACAATGCTGTGTTTTGATCAATTGTACCCATCTAACCAAAAATTAATAGTTAAACTGCCTCATCACCCATAATAAAGAACTGTGATCTCAGTAGAATAGTAGATGATCCTTTAATTTACAATTACTACGAGTACTCTGTAAAAGGGTTCCAAAAGTTTAATTCACAACTACTACAAGTTCAAATAAGACATAGAATGCACCTTTGTATTTGGATAATATTTTAGGAAGGAAAGGAAGGGCAAGGAGGATTAATGTGTTTCCTTCCAAATATTCCTTGTCAAATGATATTGTTTTGTACAAGATGTAAAGGAACATTGCCTTTCAAGTTTCAATCCCCTTCCCAACATTTCCCTCCCCTCCCCTTTTGGTATCCAAAATAAGGAAATTGTCATCAATTCATTTCCACTTTCTTTCCATCCAAACATAGCATAATAGGAGAATTGCGTACATACAATGAACATAGAACCACAATCTTCACGATCAATAAGGAAATTATGTTCTAATTGGACAAACATAACATCATCGCTAAGAATTTAAATTTAAAATCTGTTCTAAAATTGAAGATAAGAACAAGGTATACCTCCGAATTCGCATGGCCTCCTCCAATCCAAGCAACCTCTTTGCAAAAATAAGCGAAGTTTTCCTAAAGCCACCTAATAATCAACAAAAACATCAAAATAACTTAAAAGATCATTAATCATTCCAAAATCTGCAGACTAAAAAGATTGAATACTGAAGAAAAATTTAAACATGAAAAAGAAAGAAACTGACGAGAAGAAGGAAAGATGGAAGAAGATGAGGTTAAGATAGCATCTCCATGAAAGGAAGAAGGGAGGTGAACTGAAGCGTAAGTAGTTATCGCCATGCGAGTTACAGAAGGTGGAGACTAGAGAGAAAACAAGGGGCCAGAGAAGATGATAAGCTAAGCTTGAGCTAGGCTTAGGGTCTTTTGGGGCTATGGCCTATGGCCTATGGGTGTGGACATGGAAAAAAAATTTGATACATGATCACATTTTGTTGAAATTTAATAAATGATCACTCTTTTGGCTAGAAAATCACATTACTGCAATATTTGCGACATTAGAACATAGACTTTAAAATTTTTCCAATGATATATTACATGTCCGATTCCGATAATTGAGCGAGAAATAATAATTGTTTAAAATTTACTTGTGCTGAAATTTGATATATGTTCAATCTTTTAGGTATAAGTTTTTAAAGAAAAATCATATCAATACAAGATTTGCGCCATTAGAAACTAGACTTCGAGCTTTCCAAAGACATATTATATGCTCTATTATGACAATCAAGCGAAAAATAACGACCGTTTAAAGTTTGCAGTAATTTCTAACATTCAATACATTCAATCGCGTGCCCTTTACTCAATAACTAGTCCAATTTTGACTTATTTTAAATTTAATTTATTTTATTTACTCCGCTTGATTTATGTTTTGCAGTTGACTTTCTCTTATGCTATCAAATGTTACTTATCTCTCTTATGCTATCCTAGGTTACTTATCTTTCATTTTATAGGGCTTTTTTTATTTAGGATTACGATTCTAAATTAAGTGCACACATTTTTCCTGTCCTTTACTTTCAGAGGGTATGAGTATAATTTGTTCGTTACTTCTTCCTTGAAACTTGATTTTGTATGGAATATTAATCGGATGATCATAAGTCATGACTAATTACAAGTATTATAGAACGATGGAAGTAAATTCTTATTCACGTACTTGAGCATACGTGTTTTGATTCGATGACTTAGTATTTATTTGATTTTATAATCGAATTCGACTACAACTCCATTGTAAAAATAATTTATAATTATGTTAAAACTAACTTTTATTTATAATATAGTACTTACAAATTCTTGTATGAGTCAGTATCACTATGAGACATACCTCATATTTGGGTTAAGTAACTCAATAATAGAAAATTTTAACTTATGGGCTTCTTGTTTTAATCTTACCGTGAGACGAACTGATTATTACTTGACAAAATAAAAATGCAAATTAATAGTTAAACAAATAATTGTATCATTCATAGTTAATTCATAATTAATATTATTGTAGAGAAATTAGCAACAAATTGTATTATGGATCATTTACTAACTACAGCCTCTAAGTTCACTCAATTTCAAATAAACAGCCGCAAATTTTGTTTTTTACCAACTACAGCCTTCAACTTAACAAACATGACATCGAGACAGCGAAAACAAAGGTAAAAAATGGGGTGTTTTGGCTGTAGTTGGTAAAAAACAAAGTTTGCGGCTGTTTATTTGAAATTGAGTAAACTTAGAGGTTGTAGTTGGTAAATGATCCATAATACAATTTGTTGCTAATTTCTCTACAATAATATTAATTATGAATTAACTATGAATGATACAATTATTTGTTTGACTGTTAATTTGCATTTTTATTTTGTCAAGTAATAATCAGTTCGTCTCACGGTGAGATTAAAACAAGAAGCCCATAAGTTAAAAATTTCTATTATTGAGTTACTTAACCCAAATATGAGGTATGTCTCACAGTGATACTGACTCATACAAGAATTTGTAAGTAATATATTATAAATAAAAGTTAGTTTGTTAAGTTAGAGGCTGTAGTTGGTAAAAAACAAAGTTTGCGACTGTTTATTTGAAATTGAGTAAACTTAGAGGCTGTAATTAGTAAATGATCCTTGTATTATTTATATAATTCTTCCAAGAAAATAAGGCATGTCCAATTCTAATTTCAGGTCGCAGGTTAGAAAAACAGACCTAAATGGTTTTGCGTAGTATCCAACAGTTGAAAATGGGCTTATGGGATTATGGGCCGATTTTTCTCCCTTATATTTCATTTTTTCTCTCGTGGTGAGTTATTCCTCTTCTTTTCATATATTACATTCACGCGATTTTGGGAGAGACCGTCTTAGAATAAGACGGTATAATATTTCGTCCATCGGGCTCCTTACATGCTTTTTCATTTCTTTTTTATTTTCTGTGCATTTTTTAATTTTAATCTTAAAGGTATCAATTTTGACCTTAAAGATATCAATTTCAATTTAGGTAGAAATTGATCAGTTTAACGCCACAATTGCTTACTTACAGGTTCAAATTGAAAATTTTACTTTAATTGATATATTTAAGTACTGCTTTACATTGAAATTGATTTCTTTAAGGTCAAAATTGATACCGTTAAGGTCCAAATTAAAAAATGCTCGAAAAATGAAAAAAACAAAAAATGGAATTCTGGAGGGAAATAGGCGCGCACGTATAGAACACGCGCCTGCAATGGGCCGGCCCAGTTGTGGTCTTAGAATAAGACGGTCTTACGCAAGTTTTTGTGTATTACATGTTGATTCTTATCACAAATTGTTGTGAGAGACAGTCTCTTCGAGACACGCATTAGATATTTAGGCTACATAGTCCAACTAATACAAATTAAGGAGAAATAAGAATGTAGGCTTCTTATTTTGAAGTTGATAAGTTAATGTACTCCATTTGCTAACCTTAAAGTTTGGGTCTTTGATATGGTCTTAAATTTTTTTTTGTATTACGGCCTTGAAAATATCAATCTCTATTTCGTTTAGGCCAGTTCATTAGATTTCGATCACTTAAGTGGTCAGAATTTTAAGTTAAGTGGCCGGAATTTGGTGAAATAGAATGAATATTGTAGACATGACAATTTTTTGGCTGTAAATTGCAAAAAAAAAAAAAAATATTAAAGTTGTAATTCACAATTTAGTCCACTCGAGACTAAATTGAGTACTTTAGGGATCATGGAGATAAATATTGCATTTTAGCGGGAATTTTGTTGCTTTAAGATTTTCGGTATTTAAATTTTGTTTTTCTGACCTATGCACCTTGTACGAAGGTTTAGACAAAAAAAATATTATAATTAATTTAATTTAATAAGAAAATATCTTTTAAACAGGTAAGTGTAATACTCCCTCCTATTCTCTCTAAGTGTCCCATTTGACTTTTCATCATTTTTTAGGTGGTCAAATGAGACCACATATGTAAGAGAAAAATGTAGAGAATATTAATTTTTATAGGTGTAAAGTGGGGTTAGTAGGTGTAAAGATGTAAAAAAGTTAAGTTTAATAGGGATAAATTGGTAAAGTTAACGTACCCAAAATAGAAATGAGACATTTTGAGGTGACTTGACCCAATAAGAAAATGAGACACTTAGGGTGAATAGGAGGGAGTAATATTTTAGATAAAATTCTAAATAAAAAACGAAGAGAATCAAATATTTCTAATGGGAATAATTAACTAAAAGTTTAATTAATAACCTATATAAAAACTTACATTGTAAACAAAAAAAAAATTATATTTTGGTGATTATTTACTACGTATTAAAATTGGGTAATTTACGCTTTTAAAATACCTACAACAAAATTTAATCCTACAATCATGATTCATGAGGTATTAAGGTCAAACTTTATCAACTAGTTCGCACATGTATGTAGTACTTGACTAAGTTTTACGTACTAATGTACTATATCATTATACTTAACCTTTTAAAATTAATCTTAACATTTGACCCAAAAATCTTTTAGAGTCTCAATTTCAGAAAAATATTGTAATCATTCAAGGAGGGAGGATATATATATATATATATATATATATATATATATATATATATATATATATATATATATATATATATATATATATATATATATATATATATATATATATATATATATATATATATATATATATATATATATATATATATATATATATATATGAAATAATTAATTAGATATTTTGGAGATACGTTAGACCCTTGAAATGTGGGCAATATCAAAGCATATATTATTATTATGCATAATAATAATTAGTTAAATTAATTAATGCAACAAGTGCTTAAATCAATGGTAGGCTAACCCATGAATTAAGTATAAGGTCGATTAGTCAACCATTAGACCTTTGAACATCCACAAACAAGTACGACCACATATTTCTATTTTAAAATTAGGGTGAAATGTTTTATGTGTCTTTTCCTCATACACCATGTGGGTGGTAGTTATGATTTGTAGATTAATTATAATTATATATAATCTCTTTTGTTTAATTACTTGTCACTTGACCAACTTTCTAATACTACCACCAACTTGTCACATAAATTTTCTTTTTTTAATATTTAACAAATTTTATATATCATTTCCTTTGTTTTTTTAAAAATTTATTTGTACATTTTTTAAGCCTTATATCTTTTAAAATAATTTTAAAAATATCAAAAATATCAAAAAGATTTATATAGAGAGAAATCTAACAAAAATGTGTATTAATATTTTTAACTCACTTATAATCACAAAAAAATTAATTTAATAAATTTTTTCTTTAAATAAAATATTTTTATATGGACAAACTTTTAGAGATAAAGGGATTAATTAATAAATACTTTAAATGATTTAAATATTACTCTTAATTATGATTGGATGACGTACCAAATTGCCGTGATGTAGACTCTGACGAGGCCCTTTGTTGGCAGCCTATGTGATAATGAAGAATTATTTTTCTAGCTCAACAGAAATATCCCATTTGTTTGCATCTTGCTTAAGCCCTACAAATTAATACTGAACTTCAAATTTTTATAGAAAATTAATTTTAATTAGTTTATTTGATAGAATATTATAAGTGTATCAATTTCTAATCTCATAAATTTGAAAATTTGAAATACATTTGGTATGTTTGGGAATGATGATTTCATTTGCAAATATAGATTTGACTTAAAGTTAGTGTTTGGCAATAACAAGAATTCAAATTTGGATTTGAGCCAAATCTACCAATGTTATAAAAGTAGTTAATTAAAAAGAGGATTTGAGAATGACACCCCAATCCTTGTCATTTCAAATTCTTCATTATGATTTCATAATTGAAATCCACAATTTTAAATGAAATGTGTGTTTCCAAACGCATCCTAAATTTTTTTTATTTGACCTTATTTCTCTTTTTATAAATGTAATTCTAAATATTTCTCAACCTCAATTTTCATTCCACTATAATTTGTGTTTGGATTTTTTTTGGATATGTAAGAAGAGAGACATTAATTATTGGTGCTATGAATAGACTTGATATTAGGAAAATTCCACATTTAGCTAAAAAAATGTCACGGTCTAAACTTGAAAAAGAAGTAATATGAAAACAATATTTATGAAAATTCTAAGAATTTACTTCCTTCATTCTCTAATGTTCTTTTCATTTGGAATATTCCACCTCAAAAAGAGATAAATTTAATTAATATTTTTAACACATATTTAGAAGATAAAATATATATCCATGTGAGATGTCGTTATATTCGTCTTAAAATATACTTTAAAGTAATGGAAACAACAAAAGAAAATAAAAGAAGTATTATTTGTGAATATCTAACTTTCTTATTTAAATTCTCACTTAGTTTTGAAAAAAGACAACTCATACTGACTTAAAAAAAAGACATCAATTTACTTTCTTTCATCTCATGCTTAAGGTCTCTTTCTGACACTACCTTCGTCTGAATTTTACTTCCATGCTTGTTACACGTACCGTTTTAAAATTTGGTTTACAGTCGGGTTCAATTATTAGGTAAAGTAAATATTAAATTGTTAGATTTCTTCTGAACTTCTTTAACTTCTAAATTTCTAAATTATAAATTACTCCTATAAGTTATACTTTTTTGAAATATATTTTTTTACTATAAAAACGAAACCAAATTTTAATTTAATAAAACTCAAGTTACTTGTTTTGTAAATGACGAATTAATATTTTACTCATTGTGATTTTAAAATGAAATTTATTGCTTCTAAGAATAATTCAAGTCAATTGTACTAAAGAGCTTCTCCTCTTTATGTAATCCGTTGTTTCTTTTAATTTGCTCTATTTTTTATTTTATTTTTTATTTTTATTCGTTTCAATAAATTTATCTAGTTTTTATTTTTGGATATTACTCTATCATTTTTACTCTTTATACTCACTCGCTTTATTTCTATTTACATTACACTTTAAACCACTATAATTACTTAGTTTTTATGATAACACAAAGTCTTGTATGAGACGGTCTCACCGTAAGACGTGCTTCATACTTGACTAAATAGCCTAATAATAAAAACTTTTAGCTTATGAGTTTCTTATTATGAAATTGTCTCACTGTAATACGGTTTCATACAAGACGGGTTGTTATACTAAATGTCAATAAGATTAAACGACTACTAATAGCTAGCTTGCATTGGACGATATTATGAAAAAGTAAAAAGAGACAGAGAATCGACATCTCTTGACCATAATGGTTGACATTGCCCAAGTCTTCTTTTTATTTTCTTTTTTTGCGGCAATGTTCTTTTTTCGCAAGGGGAGGGCCCAATTTTTTATTTTTTTTTCTTTTCTTTCATTTCTTTTTTTGGCCCTACTATATCCGTCAGTCTCTAGAACCTAATTAGCCAGGGATACTCGTCCATTGTATGTTTCATTTTTTTTTTTCTGTTTTTTAATGGAATTAATATTAATATTAAGTTGGGATTTTTGTACTCCATATACTTGATAAACGTATAAAATAGTTAAAAAAAACGAATATATATGTGTCTTTATATTGAAAATAAATACTGCCTCCTATTCAACCTGATTGTCCCATTTAATTTTTCACATTTCCAGAGGCAATATTAACCTTTAATATCTCAAATTATTCTTAATTAAAAATCATAAAAATTCAATATTAAAAAAACCTTGTATTGAGACGAATCAAACAAGATTCCACATGACTATGTTTTAAGTTATAGATTAAGAGTAAAATACAAATTAAGAGTGATAAGTGAATGGTGCCAAAAAAAATAGGACATTTGGGTTGAATAGAAGAGAGTATAAGTTAATAAAGAAAAATCATATGAGGTTTTGTATTGATAAATATTGATATAAAATAAATATTAATGTAAAACACAAATTTAATATGATTATTATTGATTACTATATATCATTTAAAGTAAAGTTATCCATAAATCTTTAATTCTTTAATTATAAAAAGTTAACAAAAGTAAAATGAATTGAAAAGAGAAGGTAAACATATACTGACACGGAGTAATATACATTTTATTTTCTTTAATACAAAGTCTTATACACACCTTTCCCGGCTCCTTCTAGAATGAATAACTATTGTTAGTAAAATTTTACCTATGTATATTATTTAAAAGCCGTTAATTTCAATGATACATATGGCCTTCAAAAAAGAAAAGATGTTACTTTTGGACAAAAATATGTTACTTTTGTTTTTAAAAAAATCTGTTACTTATAAGCAAAAAAGTGTTACTTTCAGAAAAAAATATAAATACAAAGTAACACATTTTTGCCTAATAGTAACATGTTTTTAGTAAAAAAGTAACACATTTTGTCAGCAGTTGGTCTCACCGGTTCTCATATAGATTACTCACTAACTTCTTCATATAATATATATATATATATATATATATATATATATATATATATATATATATATATATATATATATATATATATATATATATATATATATATATATATATATATATATATATATATATATATATATATATATATATATATATATATATATATATATATATAAAACAATTTAAGTCCAATAAAGAAGACAAACTCTTATAGCAACAAGAGGAGAGGAATTAATTCTTAATGTAGGCGGTGAATATCAAATTCTCTATTACAATATTAATTTTTTAGAAATTTTTATTATATAAAATTAAAGATATTAATGATTAAAATCAGAATTGGATAGCGTGAAAAACAAAAGTAACTATTAAAAGTCAGAGGAAGTATAATTTAATATATAAATGATTAAATTGTATAAAATGTGAAATATAACAAGTATATTAAAAAGGAAAAAATACTATGAATGATACAATCTTTTGTTAATTTTTCTACAATAATACTAAGTATTGATTAACCATGAATAAACCAACTTAGGGGTTTTTTTTCCTAGAATAATACCAACTTTAGTTTATTAACTATAATTTATTAATTTTTTTTATCATATAATTTCCTATAATTTTATTTTTAACATGTCTGTATATTCTAGGAAAACACTCTCAAAGTCGTATTATTAAAGTATTGGGAATGTCCGTACGAAAGGGATTGGTAAGTTGCTAAAGTTAGGTAAGTGTCAAGTGTTAAGTGTGAAGTATAGAGTTGGGACTTGGGATACGCAGATTAAATAAAAAAAAGATGAATAGTAGAAAAAGGCAATAAAGATGAGATGAAGTAGCAAATCTAGAAAATCTGGTGTTAATTGGTTACATCTGGCTAATATTTGTAATAACACTGCTGACTGTTCCTATTTCCTACTATGGGCCATATCTATTTACGTATTCCTCAGATTACGACATCTTTATAGTCAGATTCCTTTTGTTATCCTCTTTACTTATCCCTCACTTACTAAATAGTAGAGGGGTTTTTGAAGGTCTACGAGTCTTTTTGATAATTGATCAGATAAATTGTTTTTCTCGTATATAAAAAAGTTAATGAAAAATAGAAATATGTTATGTTTAAGATTAAAATATATATAATTAATATAAATAAGATGCAAAATAAAAATTTTACACAAAATTCCTAAATTTTTTAAGACGGCTCTACCCTATAGTCTCCACTCTATTTCTTCTTCGCTTCTATGACGACCCCATTATGAAGTCACTCAAGTACTACCAATTTATTTTATATATTTTGTATTCACCTTTTATACAAAAGTCTATGGTTTTTCAATTTATTGGTTATACTTCTACTTTTATAATGCTTTCTCCGTTTTGAAATACTTGTTATATTTTGGTTATGAACACTATTTATTATTTAAGCTTATTTTATATAGTGCGACTAAGTTGTAAGTAAAAATATAGTCAAGTGTGATCTTGTTTGAATCGTCTAAATACATACTTTTATAATATTAACTTTTTATAGTTTTTAGATATGTATAACTCAACATATAAATGAACAAAATATTACATTTGATTGCGTAAAAAATCATATGAAACAAATATGAAGGAAGTAAGATTTCAATCTCATTTTCTGATTAGTCCAAATACTCGGAGCTGCATTAGTATTAACTAGTAAAATTGAATTCAGTCAATATAAAACCAGTTATAATTTGTAAAAATCGCTTTCAATTAATTAAATTCAATTCAATCAATATAAACTAGTTATAATTAGAAAAATCAGTTTAAATTGATAAAATTAGTTAAATCAATGCACTAAACAGGACCTTAGTGTGGTGTGCAATCACAATGAAGAGTATTTTCAAGAAATACATGCACAATAAATGCAACATATGATTTCCTAATCACAAGTAGCGTTCATCAAAGTTCAACGTTAAGTTTATTTCTTTTCGCACTGGTTATAGATGAGATAACTCAACTTGTACGCAGTGGTTATAGATGAGATAACTCAACTTGTACGATGAGATAACTCAACTTGTACAAGAAGACGTGTCTTAATGCTTGTTAATTTGCTAACGATATTATTAGTTAATTTAGTAATTTATTAGAAATATTGGGTTAGTGGGTTATTTAACTTTTCACATTTTGTTCTAAGTTAGGGCTTAGTTTTAGAAAATTTAGTTATTTGCATTTGATCTATGTTTAAATTTCTTTGTAACTTTTCATTAACATGAAGAAAAAAAATATGTAGTAATTTTATGTTTATTACTCTATTATACTTAATTTCTTTAATTTTTCCAACAGAATTGGAGTACCGGGAGTATAAATTAAGTTGGATCATAATAACACTGAATAATAAATGTATCTCTAATACAAATAAGATAACGAGAGACATTATATTGTAAAACTATAAGAGAGAAAAACCCCTACAAATCTTATTTGATGAAAGACTAGAATCATCAGACTAGAACTTCAAGGTCGTGATTGTCTACTTCTAGATGATGGCCCTTCGTCGGAACAGTTTGTTTACTTTCTTAAAAATATTACTCCACTTTTTTTTTGAATATAAAAAAAAAATATTACTCCACTTTTACATACTTTTATTTTTATAAATTAGCTTTTAAAAATGTTTTGCCACGCTTGCAAGGATCCATGATCACATATGTTTATTCCACTAGTAATAATTAATTAATTAGTAGTAAAAATACAATATCTACAAATCACATAGCTGGCTGCCAACAACTCTTTCTCATTTCTGATTTCATCACATGATTCAAATTCAACATTATAAAAATCATTTAACATTTTGGCTTCTATTTGTATTAATTTTTATTTTTAAGTCATTTTTAATTAGTAATTTATTAATTATAACCTTATTTTTCTTTTGATATATACCAATTCTCAAATGGTATGACAATGAAATCATATTTATTGGGCTGATTTAATGTACACTTACTATCTGGGTAGGCTTTGAGATTTTAGATTTTTAGGTGCCCAGGGCATAAAATAAAATTATGGATATATATTTATAATATAGTAGAGTTTGATGTTATCCGTTTTTTGTTTGATTATCATGCATTTATAATTTAATATTTATTATTAATACCACTTAGCTTGGTGGTTAAATACACAATTAATCACACAAGATCTCAAGCTTGATGCATTTGAAGGAAAATTTGTATATTATTTTCGTGGGCCCTGGGCACAGGCTCTTCTTGCCTTCGCTAAGGGTCAGCTATGCTTATTGTTTTAAATTGATCACTTAAAACCTAAAACTGATCGATCACTTATATATAATCATAATTAAACTGATCACTTATAATTTTAAAGTGAACAATTAGATAAATTGGGATACATAGTATGCCGCTATCCAGGCTTTCTCAAACTCTAATCATAACTTCTATGAACACAATATACGAGATATGATGACGAAGATGAATTCCACTGTTACCAGGATCGCTGGTTTGCCTAGCGAACCTCGATCTGGATCGTGCGATCCCAATCGTGGGTCATTGGCTCGGATTCACGACCTGGATCGCTATATTAATTGATCCGGAAGTCTTAGATTAATTCATCATTTAATTATTTTAGAAAAATAAAAAGGTATACAATAATTAGGCAACCATATGAGAATAATACAATGCATGTATGTTACATAGGCTTTGATGTCAAATATATATAGCCATCAGATGATGTCGAATGGCTTCTTGCAGTACAGACAAGAAAGAAAAAATGAGCTTTTATTATTATTTTATATAATTAATGTTAATTAATGTTTATGATTTAGTAATCTTGATAATTAAAATGGGTTATAGATTCTATAAGATTTTATAACTGCATAAAAATATGTCAATGTTTTGTCATGCATGTATCTGGACGATTGCTTCCACTTTACATGAAGTATAAGTTGTATGTACAATTAGTACGAATTCCTATATGCTATACATACATACAAATACAAATGTGTATATTTCTTAATTATTGATCATTATTATTTGTAGTATACAATGTATACAACGAGGATTGTATTAAGTATATTATATGTATAACGAGAAACTTCCTGACAATGTTGGAGTATCAGAATTGTTGTTTTAAGTATATATATATGACAATTTTTATTAATGCTTTTGTTGTATGATTTTATTAATGAAATAAGATTAGTTATTGTGGGAACTTAATTTAGTTCTTAATAATTAAAGCTTGTAACTTAATTGTGGGATTTCAAATTTAATATTCCATTAGAATCGAATGTTTAGTAAGTTGTTATGTAAGGAATCTATTATTTATCGTATTCTTTTTATCGGTTTCATGTTAATCGATACATGATAATTTTGACTTTTCTTGTCGTTTTTAGGATTAAGTTTATAAATGCATTATATTTTTGACTATTTACTTTTTTTGTTTTTAGAATTAGATCGTGTAAATACATCAAAATCAATGGTTTTTTGAGGAAAAGAATGTTATAAAAATGAATTAAATTAGGGTGGGATTGAGCTCATTAAGTTAGATTTTTAGGATTAATTAGCAAAAACTTAGTACATAAGATAAATTTTTCAATTGAATTGGACAAACTATAAGGAATTAAATATGCAACAATTAATTATTTACGACGAATAAATTATATAACTTGAGCATGCATTTTTTTTGAAAAACCTTCTTACACCTTTAATTTGTAATGTTTAAATGAATAGATTAAATATATTATAAATCACTCATACATTTTGTGCGACTCAACCATGGTCAGGTAGCACATTTTGTGCGACTCAACCATGGCCTGGTCGTGCGCGACTAATGTTAAAAATTACTGTAAACTTTAAACGGTCGTCATTTCTCGCTCGATTGTCAGAATTGGGCATATAATATGTCGTTGGAAAACTCTTGAAGTGTAGTTTCCAATTCCGCAAACCTTGAACTAATACAATTTTTCTAAAAAAAGTTATGACCAAAAGAATGACCATGTATCAAATTTCAGTACAAATAAACTTCAAACGATTGTCATTTCTCGCTCGGTTATCGAAATTGGGCATATAATATATCATTGGAAAGATCTTGAAGTCTAGTTTCTAATGCTACAAATATTGCAGTAATGTGATTTTCGTATCAAAAGTTTCGACCAAAGGAGTGATTATGTATCAAATTTGAATACAAAACGTGTGATTAGATTTATTTTTCGATTTTAAAAAATTATTTTCTTTACTAAAATTTATATTTTTATTTTAATTTAATTATTATTAAGAAATTTAGTTTAGAAATAATAATAGTTGATTTTATAATTAAAATTGAATTTAAGGGCATTTTAGTAATTTTATAAAAAAACGGTGGTGATATAATGAAAAGGGTCGCGATGTTTAAGGATTGGGTAGAATTAATATCAGACGGCCAATTGGGTTTATAATTTACATGTAATTAAAGCTATAATTAATAATGTTGTTTTATTAAGTGCAAGTTGCTGCGAAAGATTGGAATATTTGGCACAAAAACACAATATTTCAAACAATCAAGGGTCAGTTGCAAAAAAATATAGATACAACGGACAAATAATGGTGCTGTAGAAAACTTAAAACATGGGGTACCTTCTCTTTACTCTTTCACGTAGCATGGGCTGTTCATCAACTTACAACTATTCAATTTCAGAAAATATATAATAACTATTTTTAGTCTTAATTAAATTAAATACTTTTATATAAAATAATAATCAATTCTTATTAGTATAAAGAAAAAGAATATCAATAGTAAAAGGCATTATTTTTGTTTTAAAGTAAATGTGGTAATGATTCTTCTATGCCGTATAAATGATATACTCAAAAGTATGTTAGTCTCTTTAGTCAACATATCTTAATTTATACTTTCTCTATTATTTGCTATATTTAACTTTTTTACGCAGTTTAATGTATTATTTTGTTTATTTATATGTTGAATTATACACATTTAAAAATTATAAAAAGTTTATATTATGAAAGTATGCGATTAGACGATTAAAACAAGATCCCACTTGACTATATTATTACTTACATATTAGCCGCAATATATAAAATAAGCTTAAACGATGAATAGTGCCAAAAACAAAATGTAGCAAGTATTTCGGAACGGAAGAAGTAAGCGTTTTCTATACACTTATCATAAACAAAAAGTAATAATTTGGAATACCATTGATAATACTTGTATATGTTCAAATATAAATATCGTAATACGATCTAATTATTATTGATTTACTAAAAATGTATTACTAGCTAGTACAATTATTGATTGATTACAAGTTTGTCAATGCATTGTACTATATAATTATAAATAAAAGAATTGGGCAAAGATTTTTCCTTTCTTTTTTTGAATATAAGGGAGGCCGAAGCAAAAAAGAATTTTACTTCTTCTGTTGCACTATATTTATTATATTTGACTTTTACGTAATTTAATGTGTTAATTTAATTATTTATATAGAAGCATTAAACTATGCACATCTAAAAATTAAATATGTTAACATTATTATTATGAAAATATGTGATTAAAAGATTCAAACAAAATTACCAATTTTGCTTACACATTAGCTGCAATATACAAAATAAACTTAAACGATAAATAATACCAATAATCATAATATATAACAAGTATTTCAGAATGGAAAACGCATAGAATCTCCAAAAGGGTAAAGTTTTGATTACACAAGATAAGATCTTTAAGTTTTATTTATGGAAATGGGTTGTTATTATTGTTCATCATGAAAGTTCTACAATTAGCAAATCAATAGTACTTACTATTATTACTCCTTCTATTTCTATTACATCAAGATCCAACATATCCACAACAATATATGAACTCTAGTAGTACTTAGCTTACTTTAAAATGGAATTTTTCTTAATCTAGAAACAAATAAAGAATAAACAAAATAAAAAGCATAAATCATACTTTTTCAATTTGCATCATATAATTCAAATATCTGAAATTTTTTTTAGTCATATAATGCGCAAAAGATAATGTACAAAAAGGGAATGGACAGTTTTCCATTACTTTTGAACTTTCCTTCCTTTCATACAGTTTTTTTTTTGCAGTTTACATTACAACGTAACTACTACCCAGCTCTCTTCAGCTGTTTTCTTTTTCTTTTCCTTCTTTCTATTCATTATTTTTTTTCATCTTTGTTGTTATACTAATTTACATATTGCAACTTGCACAACCTGCACCCTACACCTATCTCCATATTAAAAAAACTAATTTAAATTTCAAAAAAACAAAAAAATTAAAAAAAAAACCCAAACAAAAAAAAAAAAAGAAAATTAAATTAGATGTCACAAGGCAGCAACCACCATCTGCTTCTTACTGTTAGACTCCATAGCCAACAACTCCACTTCCCTCAATCTTTTCCCATTCCCACATCCATTCCCATTCCCATTCCCATCAGCCACCACATTGACAACAATAGGATGATGAACTTTACATATATCCACCCCAAACAACCGGAGCATTTGACCCGTTGACCCAACATTAACCGGACCCTCCATAACCCGGCCCAACAACCCATCACAATTCCTTTGCTTATAATCAATATAAAGCTGTTTATCCGGCCCGGTAGATCTCTGAAAACTAACAACATCTCCAGCCTTTAAACTCTTTTCCTTAACAAATCTACTCCATCCTTTGGTCAACACATAACTTTGACTGGAATTCCAATATGAATATCGGAATCTCCATACTTTTTCATTCACATCTTCAAAATTAAGGAGTACACCTTTTGATGAATTATTTGAAGATGTAGAGAATAAAATCCCATTTCCATTATTATTATTATTAGCTTGAAGTGGGAAATGTTTTTCTGCGTGTTGTTTAGGAATAACTAACCTGTTTAACTTCCCGACATCACTGGGAGTAACAACCTTTTCAAATAACTGTTCTTTACCAAACCCGTTAATGGTGTTTTCGGGTTTGGATTTATCCGATATTAAATGGGTTGACCCGGTTTTATCGAAATCTGCTTTGTAATTACGTTTGCTTTGTTGAAGTTCATCTAGGTAAGTATGTTTTCTAAGCATATCTACAACCTCGGCCTTTGAGCGTGAGTTTAAGAATCTCAGCTCGGCTGAGCCGGCTTCATCTTCAGCCGATAACGGCTTGAAGTTAGTAACAGCGTCACGGCCACGGAATCGTTGAGCCGCGACGTCGTAAGCTCGAGCCGCTTCGTCTTCTTCATTGAAGGTTCCAAGCCATACACGTTGGTGTTTCTCATAGATTTGAGCTCCCCAACGGCCGTTAGGCTGTGGGACTACACCTTTGTATTTGGAAGATGGGAGTTTTCTTGACTCGGCTTCCACGCCGTTTTCGGAGTCGATTATGACGCTGGTACCACTTCCCATACGACATAGGCTTCCCGGCTTGGCGGCGGCGGCTGAAGCCTTGAAGGGAGCCGTGGGGATGAGTGTACGGATAAGAGTTGGAGGAAGAGGAGGTGTTGTGCTAGTTAAGGAATCACTTGTGGAAGAACATTCATCCATGCTACTTGGTGATGATGAATCCATTTTATGTTTAATGGAAGAATTATAATCCTTGAGTTTTGGAGAGAGAAAATAGAGAGAGAAAGAGATGAAGGTGGGTTAAATGTTGATTTTAGGGTGTTGGGTTTGATGAGTTTGGTTTGAGTTTATGTGGGGTTTGAATGAGGTAGGGGGTATATATAAGAAGTTTTGATGTACTTAATTATTAATGAAAAAAAAGAGAAAATAAAATGATGAAATATCATTACTACTCATAATTAAGAAGGTGGTATTTAGAAATAAAAAGAAAAAAATTATTATATCTTATTCCGCATAAGTGTCTTATTTGACTTTTGATACTTATAAACAATTACTTTTAAATTGTATTTTATTTTTAATCTATAAGCAATATTATAGTCATGTCAAATCTTGTTTAATTCGTCTCAATACAAGATTATCAATATTAAATACTTCCTTCAATACACTACTAATGTCTCATTTGCCATATGCACTCTATTCAATGCACTTAGAAGTATTCAATAATTAAAAATTATGAAAACTTGATATATGAATAATCCTTACATTGAGACGAATCACATAAGATCCCACTTGACTATGTTTTAACTTATAGATTAATAATAAAATACTTTTAGCGTCCAAAAAGTAAATGAGACGTTAGTGCTGAATTTGAGGGATATATTTCTATAATACTTCCTCCGTTCCACTATACTTGCTACATTTCACTTTTTTACGCAATCAAATGCGTTATTTTGATTGTTTATATATTAAATTATGCAAGTCTAAAAAATATTTAAAAATTGATATTATGAAAGTATGCGATTAGATGATTCAAACAAGATCCCACGTGACTATATTTTTTCTTAAATATTAGCCGCAATATGTAAAATAAGCTTGAACAATAAATAGTGTCGAAAACGAAAATATAGCAAGTATTTCGGAGGGAGGAAGGGGAAAGGAGTGGGTCAACTATAGGAAGATTCAAGGATAGAGGGAGAGTAGACTAAGAGAGTTTTAAAGTCAATAGTCTCCAGAGTATGTATGTGTTGTGGGCTATGTATGGCAATTGGCAAGAGAATAGAGATCATGAATGGGTAGTGGGGACCACAATTCAGCAACTTGTGGGATTCACATGAGTAATATGTATTCCTGTTTATATTTCTAATACTTCTAAATTTAGTTTGTAATAGTGGATTTCGGTTAGTACTTTTTATTACTCCATTATTCAGGGTGTTTTCGGTATTTATGGTGTTTTTTTTTTTCATACTCGTGTAGTGATTTAGAAGTATATACTTCTTCCGATTCTATTTAGTTGTTACATTTTTTTTATTTGGTAAATTCATATATATTAATTGTCACATTTTCTTTTTTGTTTATTTTTTTATCTAAATACCCCATGTTCACTACTACCTTTACAATTAATATAATCATTTAAAATATCCCAACTACTCACTTTTTAACGGTCCACACCACCATTAATAACCGTGTACAAGCAAATGGGATATCTAAATAGAATTGGAGGAAATATTTTATAATGAATAAAAAATTAATTAAATTTATAGTGAATATGATAATTTTTAAATTAGGCGACTTAAAGATGAAATTCGGATTGTCTATTTTTAATATTTAGCTTTTTGAAACTAAAATTTTAAAATAAAAAATAATGACGAACATACTCTAATTACTGATATTGTTTTAAGTATTTTACTTCTGATTATGTTTAAATAAAAAATAATAACGTAGAATCATCATCATCATATTCAGTGTATCCCGTTTATTGAAAATGCAGAACATAATTTGATATGTTAAATATGTATACATATTATTTTTGTTTTTAAATTATGTATAATTAAAATATTTAAAAGTCGAATAGTGAACAAACTAATTAAGAAAGATGGACAAAAGTGAGTATTTTATAGGAAGTGTGAGAAATGTTTTAATGTAACTAAAAATTCTAAATTAAATACTTTCACTATTCTGAAATACTCGCTACATTTCTTTTATTGATACTATAATGTTCAAGCTTATTTTATATATAATGGTTAATGTGTAAGAAAAAATATACGCTATTGAAATTTTGTTTGAATCGTTTAATCGCATAGTTTCATTAATATTAACTTTTTATAATTTTTAGATGTACATAGTTCAATACATCAATAATCAAAATAATACATTGATTTGAGTAAAACGTCAAATATAACAAGTAAATAAGAAATAAAAATAAATATGGATCATAATAAATCAAATTTTGTAAGACGATTAAAAATTAAACTTTAAAAAAAAAAATATTTAGAGAGAAACATGGGCAGTAGTATTCGCGTATGTATTGGTATTTGGTGGGTAAGTAGTAGTAGTAAGTACATCCCCCCTGAGGGTCTGATGCATGACATGATATTTGGCTCTGATTCGTCTGCATGGCACTCCCATCCTCCTCCCCTATCTTAATCTTATGCTCCTACCAACATCATAATATCCATACTCCTATTTACTAATATCATCACCTTCTTTTTTTCTTTTTTAAAAATTTATTTTATTAAAAGTTTCCTCCTTTCCCTATTTACTAATAATATCATCAACTTCTTTTTTTTCTTAAAAAAAAAAATCTACCAACACCCTTAAATTTTATAATTGTTTGGCAAATAAGACAATTTTCCTTTGATTCATCTCTGTAAAGGTCTATATAACCTATACTATAAAGCATTTTCCAACTAAGTTGTATCAGTATGGAAACAGGACCCACCTTCTAGGAAGGGTTTTCCTGCCCCAATCTTCACGTGTATTATAATTAAAATAAGGAAAATGAAAAATATATAAGAAAAAATCTTATAAAATTTTAATTTTTTTTCAATTTTTTGATTAGGATATCTTAAAAATTTAAAATTATTAATGATAAAGAGAATTTACTAATTTTTATGTATAATCCTAAGGCAGTAAATATTATAACCCTTAAAATAATCTAGTATCATGATCATATAATGTGAACTTTATATACCTTATTTTATTTGCATAATTAAAAATTAAGGAGAAGTATAAAGATATCATTCATGTAAACATTAATATTTGCTTCGCATTAATAAACTATAATATAATGAATTGATTTGTAATGATATATTTGCTATATGGAATCTAAATGTCATTTTGAATATAAATTAACGATGGAAAATATTTTTAATTATATTATAAAGAAAATGGTGATTAATATTAATAGAAATTTTCTTTTGCAGATTACTTGTTCGATAACAATTTACCTTAAATTAAAGTTTTTTTGCAGAAGAAAAGTAAATATAATTGCGGAAGAAAAAACCTTAAATTGATTTTGTATTAATTTTACAATATAATATTATGCCTTTCCTAATTTACAATAATATATAGTTCTTGTTTCAAAACTCAATTAAAAATTTATCTATATTAATCATAATTATTGTAATCAAAATAGTAGCAATTGATAATATTAATGAAAAATTAAATTACTACTTATTGCTCATTAATAAAGATTACATATAGTACAATTAGAGAATAGAGCATTATTTTTTTGAAAAAATCATCCTACTAACTAATTCTTGCGTGCTTAAAGTTCAATAATTGTATTCAGTCGTTAAAGGGGAGGATAGACATATATATAGTCCATATTTTCATGCAATTGTTTTATGTGGTCTAAATTCATATAAAGACAAATAGGACTTTCACATAATTAAAATGTCGTAAAATTCTTTTTAGACATATTTTAATATCATGACAAGATATATCAATTACTTAGCTTAATTTCCTGTGTAAATCACTGAATTCACATAATTTAGATATCGTAAAATACTTTTTAGACATTTTTTAATATCATGACGAGATATATTTTAATATTAATGTAAATAAAGATTTTTGATTTGTTAAATGAGAGATAGTTGACATTCGAAATCGTGACCTCTTATTTCATTGGCTTCTAATACCATGTCAACGAATCAACTCAACCAAAAGTTTAAGTTGATGGTTGGGCCATAATATGTTCTATACTCTTACAAGCCGAAAAAATAAAAATGATTACGACACATAGCATTAAAATTAACAAATAAATAGAGTAGATAGATTATTAGCAACAAATATATTAACTAATTATCTCAAAAGTTAAATTAATCAAATTGTTAACTAGAGGGACCGACTCGACATTCAAAGCAAAAGCCGTGATCTTATATTATTTTAAAAGTCAAAATAAATTGTTATAAATGTGTAACTTAATTCAAAGGTAGATAAAGAAAATTTCAATATAAGGATGTGATATGAAAATTATACAGTTAACATATCAAAGCATTTTCTTCCCGCTAAAGAATAAGGAGTATAATAGATCTATATATTTTAGAAATTCTGAAGATTAGTGACCTGAACAATTACTTATTATGATTATATGTATATAATTAATAATACTAATCATAGCACCAATGATCGGTAAATAAGTAATAGCTAACTAAAGAGTTTAACTTTTTAGCATTTTTTTGCATAGTTTTTAGAAAATAGAAAAAAAAAAGCTTGAAGTAATGAATTAATATTTAAGCTAAGTTATAATCCTTACACAAAAAATATTTTTCGTAACATTTAAATTTATTATTATTTTCTAATTATAAAATAGGCTGTTATTATTTTCTAATTATAAGATAGGTTGTAGAGAATCGAATTCAGATATCACGTGAAGAATATAATACTTGCTAGTACCACAGCGCCATGACTCAATTCTCTCACTTTATTTTTAGAATCTCACTAACATCATTTTAAAAGCTTTTGTTCTTTATATTTCACTTATTTGCACTTGTAGTGTAGGATATTGAATCCAAAAACTTTGCAATTTTTTTGATAAGAACCTCTTCAACAAATTAAGCAAATACTCTATATATTTTCGTTTCGACTTTATTATATTAAGCTTTTTAACATAGTATGAAGAAAACGATAAAATATAAAAGAACAAAAGAATACTTCCTTTGTTCCATATTAGTTGCAACATTGGAAAATATGATTCTATTTATTTATCGCTCTTAATTTACGATTAATTTTTAAATTATAAATTAAAACATAATCAAGTGAGATTTTATTTGATTCATCTTATTGCAATGATTATTGATATCAAATTTTTATAATTTTTTATTATATTTAAAATTATTAAAGATTAAACTACGTAAAAAAAACAAATATATTGCAAGTAGTTAGCAACAGATGAAGTATAAGAATAACATAAAGAGGAGAAAGTACTCCTTGTACTCTAGATTTGTAGTGTAGGTACATGGTGCTAATCTTGGTATAGTATACTAGTTGACGGTGGTGGTTGGTACTTGGTACCAAAATAATACTTTTGCTTGGTGAAAAAGAAAAACAAAATTGGGGGCAGAGTGTAGAATAAGATGCTGAATTATTATAGAAGTAATAAATAAATAAATAAATAAATGAATAAATAATGATACATATATTTTTGGGTCTTCAATCTTATCTGATTCTGATACCCCCGCAACATGAAAACCTTCTCTATTATTAGTTAGGTTCAGCCTTTTATTTTGATAGTTTGATACATACATGATACATGAATAAGCCATTGGAATTAATTGTTAGAGTATATAACATATTATGGGGTCTCAATCATCAGCTTAAACTTTTGGTTGAGTTGATTCCTTAATATGGTATTAGAAGCCAAGGTAACAAGAGGTCACATGTTCGAATCTCAACCACCCCTCATTTAAAGTGGAATATTTAGCGCCGTGTATGAGGAGGGCATGTGCTGCATCCACACTTCTAGCCCAAAGGGCTCTCGTGTGATGGGGCGTATTAGAGTATGTAACATATCTTGGGGCCTCAACCATCAACTTAAGCTTTTGGTTGAGTTGAGTTCTTGACATTAAGGACTAGTATTTATATTTAATAATTCATACTATTTAGTATTTGCCCTCAGAAAAGGCAGTACAAATGCATACAGCCAGATTATTACATAAAAGTGTGAGTTTTGGGAAAAAGAAAAAGAATGCACTTGTACAAGTCAATAGGGGCGGAACAAAAATACCTAATTAGTAAATGTTGTTGAGGAAATTATGATCGATTGGAGCGAATTACACCTCACCGATGGTCTGACTAGAGATAGGAATATAATAGTTAGAGCGTTAGGTTCATATTTCAGACTACAAATAGTTTCTTAAGTTATCTTATTTGACCTAGTGTCTAGTTGCTTTTTTGCACTCCTTCATGTCTATTTATTTACTCATCGTATTTATTATATCGTTTTAGACCTAGTATTTCTAATGTTGTTTCTCTGCATTTTGAGAAATTGATGTCACTTATTTTTCTCTATATGCAGGCTCTTAATTTTTGGATAAAACTTTCCACATTCTTGATCTAGTCCTTTCTTTGAAGGGAGTACATTAACAGATTGTCCGTCACCTTCCCTCATCCAAACAATATTTTCAAGTGGAATATTGATTTGATGATATTGTTGACGACAACGACAAATTTTTAGTCTAAATGCAAAAATAAAATTATTATACTACGTATAACCAGACATGTTATACATACTCAATATAATTGTTATTGATATATACTTCCTCCGTTCTTAAATACTTGCTATATTTCGATTTTGGGCACTATTCATCGTTTAAGCTTATTTTATATATTGCTGCTAATATGTAAGTAAAAAAATTCTCAAGTGGAATCTTGTTTGAATTGTCTAATCGCATATGTTCATCATATTAACTTTTTATAATTTTTAAATGTGTATAATGAAAGGGAGGAAGTAATTCATAAACATGGGGCTGAATGTAGTTTTTAGTTAGCCAATAAGCCCTATTGCTAATTAGAGAGTTGGGGGAGGGGGGAGGAGGGAGGATGGGTAGTGGGCCCCAATTAGGCTATAAGAGTATTAGTAAGGACAGATAGGATAGACTTTAAAAGAAGGGAATTCATGGGGTAAGGCAATATACTTGTGAATTGTGATCTGAGTTGTGATTGGGCAACTCTCTTTATTGTCTAGGTTCAACTCTTTCCTATCATCAATGTTTATCTGAATCTCTCTTCCTTTTTTCATTTCTCTATTTTACCCCTACCTATTTCAATTATTTTTTTCTTCAGTTATTTTTTTGAGAAACGTCTCTCACCGTCTTTATGAGAGACGTTTCTCAGGCGCAATCCATTAAAGCTTATTGCCTATATTTATTTTATATTTTTCCTAATAGACCAACCCAATTAGAGATGGTCTTTCAAAGAGACTGTCTCTCACAACAATTTGTGTTTTTTCTTTAATGTCCAACATTTTTTAGTTAAGGTCCCCAATGTACAAGTGGATTTCATACCCTTTTTTCTATTTGTAGGATATTGAAGGATATTATATTTGATTATTCTAATGGGATTCTAGTCTAGCCAATCTTAGAAACCTTAGATGTGAGGAATAAAGCCATAAGGTATGACAAATTAAAAGGAATCATTTTTAAGTATCAAAATAATTGATTTTTTAATTTCACTACTTGTTAATTATTGTATTAAATAGTAGAAATAAAAAATATATTTTAGCGTTCATATATATGATAAGAATCTTGTTAACGGACAATCCAAAAACTTTTTTCGGTTAGAATATAATACATTTTACAAAGTAAATTACATATATATTAAACATTTAATTATATCAACATTAATTATATTATATCTATTCTAATTTGATTCATAATATACTGTTTTAGATATATATTTTTATTCTTTTTAACAAACGTTATTGGGGTGTTCATTAACTTTTGCCATATGGTAATCATGAATCTAATATTCCTAAATATGTTTTACCTCCCAAGTGGTAATGACTAATAATTATTTTTTGTGAAGAAAAATAAATAATTAGTAGAATATAAACATATTACAAGATCATAATTCTTATCTTATCAAGTAATTTTCTTAGTACCATTTATTAAGAGTATTAATAGTTAAACGAACAGTTACTAACAACTAATTAATGCTCGTATAGTGTACACATGACTTGTATCTAACTCCCTTCTGGAGTATTTTTTTCAAATAGTATAAAATTCTTAGCTTTTATGAACTTAATGCGCAAGTCTTGTATGGAATTAATTTACACAGACTACAAAAATGTGCACCTTTTATTTTAAAGAATAAAATTAAATAACGATTTAAGTAGAAAATGAGAAAATATTATATTTAAAAGAAGCAATTTCTTGTGGATATAAACCACCCAAGACTTGGTACTCTTGGTATATAGTATACACAAAATATCAATGGTAGCCCCCAAATAAAAAAAGAAGAAGATATCAATGGTAGACTCAATAATGGTGACTATATGAACATATTAATTAATTCTACATTAATAGTAAGGGTTTTGGCATAATTATATTTGTCTTTTCTTGATTTTATTAATTGTTTATCCCCATAGATTTTCATAACAAAATTTCTCTGGTTTTTATGTTAACTATTGGTCAATGAAAAGAATTTTTAAAATAAAATGTCTTTTAATAAATATCAACATCAAATATCAAGTTGTTGCGGTCCTATAATTATTGTAGTGGTGGAAGAAAATTGCTATTGTTTGTTGTATATAGGTCGGTCACTTCTTTCTAGAATGTGTATAGATAAAGTTCTCACTTTTAGCATTTTATGTTTTAAAAAAATAGTTTTCATCTTTATTTTTTTTATAATATTCACTTTATAAATTAAATATATGAAACTTAGAAAGGGAAATATGAATATCATGACATAGAAATGATGGGATTTGAATTTTCAAATATATATGGTACTAAAACTATTTCATCATTTCATAATAATAATAATAATAATAATAATAATAGACTATGAAACATAAAATAACCTACAAACTGCATGTATATTTAAGAATATAAGTTGAAACTATTTTTAAATGTATTCGTCAATATAATAAATAAATGCAAATAAATATCTAAATTAAAGTTTTAACTTTACTTAAAAATAGGAGTGTTAATTTTACGATATTGTTCCTATTTGGAATCATTCCATTTTAGTGATTAGCATAATTTTATGCATTATTATCCTTAAACTTTTCTCTAAAATTACCGCTTACATTTTATGTTTTAATTAATGGAATTTACCTTTATTTTATTTAATAAACTTTTCATATGATACTAAAATACACTTTAATTTTGTGTATTAAAAGATTTTTGTACTAACTTGAGATGATTTTTTCCCTTTTATTTTTGCGCTATAAACAGCGTAAAGCATAAGATGACCAGGGGCGGTGCAATTTATTGTACTCCTAATAATTAAAATGCATTTTAGCTTTTAGACACCGATAGATGTATCATGATCATCATATTCAATGTATCCCGCCCATAGAAAGACTATGATTAAGATCTGAGGAGGGAATAACGGCGGCAACTCATATCCATAAAAGATAGCACGGCCAAAGAGTCCTCCGACTCGAGAAAAGAATATCTTACAGTATTATTGTTTTAGACAATGGTAGATATATATAAAGATAAATATCTTGTGTGTAAAGAATATACTTCATATCTTACAATATTATTTCCAGTTGGTCTTATTTTTTTAAGCCGTCTTATAAAATTTATTTCATTTCTATTTTAAGTCATGACTCACAATATTTTTTAATATCCACACACTTAACTTACATTTTTATTTTATCCACATTTTTCATTCACTTTTCCGTAAACTAAATTCTTTTTTACCACTTCAATTCACCTTTTTTATTTTTATTATATTTGTACTTGAGATTATTTATTCTTTGAATCAGAGGGAGTAACTTTTTGTCAGGTAAGATTGTTTGTGTACAAAAACTAAATATAAATTAATTAGATTTGAAAATATACTATTATTTGTTAATTTATTGCCCTTGATAAATCAAAATATTCTTTTAACAATACATTAATATTCAAAGATAAGGTATTTCATTCAAACATATTAAGAGATGATGATATATTATATGATTAAAAGATTTGATGCAAACTCATCATCATGATCTTTTTTATGAGCCTATTACACATAAGCTACCACTTGTCTTTGCTCTTTTATGCATACTTTTTTGTCAAACATGATCTTACACATCATATTTTAATTATCAATCCTTAAAATAGGGAGAAGGTTGGTCAATTCAATTATTCTTCTAGAGTAATATACTACTAGTATAGTATACGAGTACAATTAAAAAAGCTCCTCCCTTACCATTTATATAAAAAAGAACAAAAACAACAACAACAATAATAATAATAATAATAATAATAATAATAATAATAATAATAATAATAATACATGCTTGAGGATATTTGTTAACCTTTGTTATTGACGGGTTATGACATAAAATAAACCAACAACAATTTATTATATTTTGTTCTGTCAACTCATCATTTTGTTATTTATTAAGGTAGTTTATGCCTGAATCGCAATGCTCTCAGAATTGAAAAATTAGAGATTTCGTTGTTTATTTCTATAGTGATGAGGTGGGATTGGTCGGAGTTAGGCATTTTGACATGCTTGTGGATATTTGTGGCAAAGCAGAGATTTCTTTGTGCATACAAGCACTGATAGGGTTTAATTTCTTTCAAAGAATGGGAATGAACTTAGCTAGGTGGACTTGTTATTGTTTAATTGGATTCGTGAAATAAAGATGTGTGTGTTGGATGTGACTAGTGTGTTTCTCCTTTGCCGGCTCAATCATTTCTTATTGGATCTCTGGCTCTTTGTTAGCTAATGTTGTAGAAAGTAAAGAAGAAGAAATATGCTACCAAGTGAGATGAGAATGAATTAAAATTTATTTCTTTTACTTTCTCTACATTTTGAGGTTTGGAGGAGAAGCGTTTGATATGTTATTGAGAATTATTACTTTTTTAGTAAGTCTAGTACTACCAACTACCAAGTCTAGGACTTACAATTTTCAACTTATTCTTCAACTCCTTGTCAATTTTTTGTAAATTTTCTTTTTATTTTAATGACATGTCTTTCATTCATATAATAATAATAATAATAATAATAATAATAATAATAATAATAAAAAAAAAAAAAATAAAAAAAAAAAAATAATAATAATAATAATAATATTATTATTATTATTATTATTATTATTATTATTATTATTATTTTAACAAATAAAATTTTTCATTTAACCCTCTCTAAAAGGTGGGCTCAATGTTTATCTCTGATGCATTGTAAGAGAGGAGGTAGACTCTTAGCCTTTCGTATTATTATTATTATTATTATTATTATTATTATTATTATTATTATTATTATTATTATTATTATTATTATTATTATTATTATTATTATTATTATTATTATTATTATTATTATTATTATTATTATTATTATTATTATTAGAATTATAATAATAAAAATTAATCAACATGCATATATACATTATTGTTTAGATTTTCGTTTGTTCATTTCAATAATAAATAAATTTCTAGAAAAATGCATGGCCGAAATGTTTGATGTTGCATTGCATGTACATTCTCTCCCACCAATTCCCACTATAGACATTTGACCCCAACTTAGAAAAATATGACAAAAATAATTATTTTGATGTGGATTATGATTGTGGTCAAATCATCATCATCAACTCAATATCCCGCTTGAAAATTGGGTTTGATCTGGGTGAGGAAAGGTGACGGACTTCATATCCGTACTCCCTTAATATAGGAAATACTAGAGAAAAGCGGGGATTATAGACAAATATATAAATATATAAATTTAGTGAAACAAATTATAAAAAAGGCGGAACAAATTTTGTATGAAAATAAACTTATAGTATAAGATTTTGAAACTCTAGTCCTTATAATACTTCATTATCTATCCCACTAATTTACCAATATTTTAATTTTGATTTATCTTTTTGTACAAATTCTCACTATATTACACACATTTTTTATTTTCTACTCCCTCCGAATCAGTTTAGATGTACCATTTGAGATTTCACGGATTTTAAGGGTTGAGTGGGGTCCATTAAAAAGGTACTAGTTGAGTATTTTAATTGATTAAATTAATTGTAAAGGTGATAGTTGGGTATTGGGAATTGAAAAAGTTGGGGTATTTAGGTAAAAAAAGAATAGACAAAAAAGAAAATGAGACAATTTGTATGATTTTGCCAAATAAGAAAATGAGACATCTAAACTGATTCGGAGTATCATTTTATTCTAATCCACACAATATTAATATCTCGAGTTCGACTAATTTGTAAATTTTGTGTCACTTACGATTATTTTAATTTTAAAAAAGAGTGGGGTATGGGGAGTATATTTTATCGTAATGATGTACGGAAAGGGGCCCTTACAATGCAAGTTGATAATACGACGCGCTTTGGGAAGTAGTAAATACTGTAGTGCTTCATTGGTCGTTGGTTTAGTTTTTGTACAATACAACTATACAAAGTATTCCAAATTGAGAAGTCGTAATTAAGCTCAGCCACAGTCTTAGACTGCTATGATTCCTTATTTCTCTTCTCCTATTGGATGACTATACCTAAACATCCTCACGTTTTCTCTATTTTTTAAATCTTATTTTCTATTTTTAAGCTGGCTTTGCCACGTAACAAGCCACAATTATTTTAGCAACTTTTTATTTTATGTCATCCTTTTAATATTGAGGTCATTCACTTTTTTTTTTGAGCTGGCTTGTAAAGACACGACACGATATTATTCACAGAACGAGTTGACACGAATAGGTTTGAGATATAGGTAGTCCAACACAATATAATTTTATGATTAGAACAAATCGAAAACACATAACAAATATAAGTAAAATTTCCGATCATCGTATGTAATTTATATCATATGATTATTTAGTTTGTAGATAAAAATTTTAATTTTTCACGTTAATAATCCAAATTCTACCATAAATCTAATACTCACAACAACAAAATATTGTAAATAAGAAAAAGGAGATATAAATAGAAAAAATAGAGATGTCCTTGTAACATCGATTGCAATGTGAAGAAAAAGTATGGGAGCTAGCTAGTGGCGAAAGGGACCAATTCAAGAATAAGGGCGTATCTAGACCCACAGGATGACAAAGCTGGTTTATATATGTAAATTGTTATTACAACTGACAGTGATATTTTCTCCTCAACGTAACATATAATGTAACATTTCATTCTTTTAAGTTACTCTATTCTTATGTGGCACCACTTGCTCACTTTCATATTGCTAATTAGCTGGCACTTTTTAATTATTCACAGATAATCTCCAAAAATTATGCTTTTTTTATTTTTTTAATTACACTTAAAACACTTATTTTTGCAGTTTAATGTATATGTCGGGTTGTTTTTATCTAGACTTATAACTTATACACAATCAAAAACTATAAAAATTTGATATTATGAAAATATGCGACGGGACGAATAAAACAAGATCCCACGACTATTTTTTTTCTAGTATAATAGTCACAATATGTAAAATACCAAATAATAATGAACAATGCTAAACTGAGTTTGGATGCAAGTAATAAAAATCGGTGAATGTACATAATTCATCCATTTATCTAATTTGATCTTGCTCGATCAACGATTATTTTCTTTTAATACGTATATTATTTATTTCACCTACTTTTAATATTGCACTCTAATTAAAATATTCGGAATTACAATTATTAGTTTAAATTTAATTAAATTGATTATTTATGTAATTGTTACTATAGTCTATATTGACATTTGTGAGAAATGTCACTAGATTCTATGTCGCAAAAAGCTTTAGTGTGATTTTTTATTATGCTGCTAAAGATTCTAATAAATGTCACTAAATCCTTTATATAAACTATTAGAAATTTAACATAGCGACATTTAAAATAAATGTCACTAAATATATCCCACTAAAAATAAATTATGTTGTAGTAACATATTTTTAGAGTTATAACAATTAAATGACTTAAACATTTAATTAACTTTTTCATATTATATTTTACATTTAAATCTTGAAAATATCTAAGACGGCTGGGTTAAAATATATTCTTAGAAGTTAGAATATTTTAGGGTTGGCCCTCATAAACGTGGCTCTTCCACAAACTATATACCAATTAGAGCAGCCATAAAAGAAGTTAGGAAAATAAAAGTAATGTGAACTTGACAATCCTTCCAAAGATAACGATAAACTTGCCATTATTAAAATCAAATTTCCTGATTAGGCATCAATTAGTTTAAGTTAAGCCAGCTTATTCCTGGTTGGCTAGGCTAAAAATTAAAAACTATATTTTAAACACTTTATAATATGCATCATTATCCACTAGATTCCATGATTTAACTATAGTTGAAGAATATTAATTGCATCTCCCAATATCTCATCTCATGTAACTTTTGCTGCCATTTTCACTTTTCACTTTTTTTAAAAAAAAAAATAAATTTGAGGGCCACTTTTTAAAATCATTATTTATGACTTTTGTTTAGCTTTAGGAGAATTAATAGTAATTAAGAATAATATTGTAAAATTTAAGGGAAATAAAATTAAGACAAATAAGGAATAAGTAAGGTAAAATTTAAAATTACAAAAGGCTAGTACTTTTATACTTTTATTAGATTAACATTTTTCTAACGTATGTATCAGGTGCGTAGTTTAAAAAAACTGTCAAATTAAATCCAATATTTGGAAGAATTATTTTTATAGGACGCTAAAAAGTAACAAAGAGAGTTAAAATCAGAAAAAATTACCTAGAATAATCCAAACTATTCATGACTTTCCTACAATAATCCCATTTATTGATTAACCATGAATAATTTCAACTTTGAGGGGCATTTTCCTAGAGTAAACTTTGGTAACCCGATGACCTGCTATAGTAGGTAATTCACCAAAAAAATAAATTAAATATTAATTTAAAATTAGAAAATATTTTTAAAAATTTACATAAAAAATTCTAAATAATAAAAAAATCATTAATTTTTTATGAACATTTTTTAAACATTTTTTTCGACATTTTATTTTGATTTATCTTTTTTTAAAAAAATAAAACTTGCTATAGCAAGTCATCCGGTCACTGGGTTTACTCTAGGAAAATGCCCCTCAAAGTTGGGATTATTCATGGTTAATCAATAGGTGGGATTATTATAGGAAAATCGTGAATAGTTTGATTATTCTAGGTAGTTTTTCCTTAAAATTAAGGTATCTTGTATAAGTTGAAGTATATACGTAAAAGATATACATAGCTGTCTTGTTCATTTTTTGATCGTAGAGCAAAAGATAAAAATGACTTTTAAATATTTTAGGCGTAACAAATCATATAATGTTCGATTTGTTTTGTATATTGTTGATTTTAACAATTTTTTTAAAAAGAAGCCCTTATAACTCATTACATAGCAAAAAAATGTAGATTATGCTTAAATTTAATTCAAGTTATTGTCAATCTTTGATATGAAAAAAAATTATTAGAGCCCTAAAATTTTGAGGTCTTAGAAAATAGTCTGCTTTGTCTTTGCTAATTGACAACCATGAAGCTAAGATATTGATAGAATTTAGAAAATGGGTCTGGGCAACCCAAACAAGGAGGAGAAGAAGCAGTTCACTCATAAACCCAAAGAAGGTTCACTACTAAAACCAATTGGTAATAGTAGGAGTTACTCCTTGAGTATATAAAACGATGCATACTCTTCTCTTTCTCCGATGTGGGACAACTCACATGTGGGTAACACATGAGCACTTTAACAGATACATAGTGCAACATTCATATCCAAAATAAAGAAATCAAAAAGAATGTTGCACTACTTAGATAATAAATATTCTAATGCAAGTATTACTAATACTAAACATTTACGACAAATATTACACTACTTAGATATTAATACGATCAATACAACACTAATTCAACTTATATGGAAAAAATTAATACAACTAATCAATATACTTTTTAATATTATATTTATACGATTAATATTATTCTGATATAACTAGTGTTACGCCAATAAGACTAATAATATATTTATATTTGACATAACTAATATTATACTAGTAATTTTATGATAAAATACCTATTTAATAGTCTTAATTATCATTATTTTTCTTATGAATTCAAAAATCTCTTTCACAAATAAACATATGTTTTAAGAATTCCATCATCATAATTTCCAAAATAGTAAACAATTTAATCAGTGTGAAGATTTTAAAACTAAGTAAAAGTATTTTCGTTTCATTTTTAAAGAAATTCAAATAAGTAAAGTTATACATTTGCTATATATAGATTAGAAAAAACATAATTATACTTCATCCGAATCTTTTTAGTTGTCCCATTTTCTTATTTGGCAAATTCATATCAATTGTCCTATTTTTTTTTTGTCTATCTTTTTTTTACTAAATACCCCTACTTATACTACTTCCAATACCTAACTACCACCTTTACAATTAATTTAATCAATTAAAATACCCAACTACCACATTTTAATGGACCCCACACCACCCTTAATAACCGTGAAAACCCAAATGAAACATCTAAAATGATTGGGAGGGAGTATAATTTAGATAAATTTTTTTATTAAATTTATCTCAATCTAATATAATCTAAAGTGGGATCATTGAATTGGTGAGTTTAGGTTAACCAATTAAGTGAATACTTAGTAGATTTTGAGGATCCACTTTATTATCACTAATTAAGTCTTAATCATCATTATCCAATTTGGCAGATTATTTGTTGCACTAAGGAACTTTTACTGTAATCCACATAAAACTTGAACTTTTGTGACTTTTACTAATCTCTTAACTGAAAATGGGTTTTAGTGGTTGTGATGTCATTTTCATAAACAAAAAAATATATATATTTGAATTTGGTATTTTTGACGTTGTTCCACCATTTAACAGCACAAAAGAATTAATAAAATACAGCAGCCTCTTTTTTGGAAGCATTCAAGATCTATATAGTGCATTATTATGTAATATGGTCTGATCAAGAAATTGTCTCAGTTATATATTAAGTAAAAATTTAAAAATAATAGTAAAATTATTTTAATAGTATGAATGATATATATATTAGAAAAGTTAATATAAATAAGAATAAAAAAATAATTGTTATATTTTTATATAAAAAAAGTATAGCAAATTAAAAGAAACAGACTAAAAATAAAAGTGTACAGATAAAGTAAGCCTCAAAAAGCCAAAAAGAAAGAGTTTATCCCTTGCTAATTGCTATCTCTAACTAGATTGTTGGTTTGTTTAGAGGAGATAAGTTTATCATAAGTGATACTTTAGTTATTATACTCGTGATTATATACTTCCACTTTTGATCTATATACTCGTGATTATATTTTTCTTTGTTAGCCCTTATAGCTCTATTTAAGAAAGAATTTAGTGAATTTTTAACGTAATTTAATATAATATCTGTCTTGGAAATATAAGATATTTTATTATATTTTATGTTATTTAAATTTTATTATTTCTTGGAAATCAAAATAATTATTTAAAGATTAATTATTTTCAATTTTCATGCTAGATTCTCTTAAAACAACTAAAAAAAATAATGATAAAGATTATAATTTCTTGATTTTTATATACAACCCTTAGGGTTTTAAATATCAATACTCATAATATTTTAATATATATTATAAAATATAAAATAAGTTATATAATTTATAACATTTATCCCTATTTATTGTTTCTCTATATTTCACTAAATCTTATTCCCTCTGTTTTCATATGTTCTTTTCAAATAGAATTTACGAATTTTACTTTCAAACTTTGACTATGATTGATTGATTTCTTATTGATCTATATGAAAAAACATATAAATGTGGAATCTTGATAGTTTCGTATAATATCAATTATTAGAATTTTTAAAAACTTACAATTAAAATTTTTTGACTTTCAAGTTCGCCTTAGGATCTTACGAAAAGTAAATGAGAAAAACAAACGAAAACAGAGAGAGCAATATATTTTTGCCATTAATAAAGAATAACAATGGCATTTTGTTATCAACATATTATTTTTAATATTTGTGTTAAGGAGAAATGGTGCATGGATTATGTAATATACTCCCTCCTATTCTTTTTAGTTGTCTTATTTATTTTTGGATTATTATTTACTTCTATTCACTCTTAATTTAGATTTTATTTTTAATCTATATGTTAAAATATAGTCGAATTGAGTTTTGTTTGATTCGTCTCAATGCAAAAATTATTGATACTAACTTTTTATAATTTTTAATTAAGTACAATTAGAGATACTAAAACTTAAAATATTATCTTGACAAATATGAAAAAACAAAAATAAGATTATTAAGTTGAATAGGAGGGACTACATCGTTAACTCCTTCCAAACTCCAAAGAGCCCTTTTTCTGTTGGTAATGATGCAATATATTATTTTAGTTTATGATGACAAGTGACAACTCAAAATCCTCTTGTTACCTCTTTGTAGTGGGCTATGGCAATAACTTTATTCCCAAAAGTGATGCCAAGAAAGATCTCCATATAGAAATCTAAGAATCAACACGCAGTAATATTAACAAAATAAAAATAATTCCAAGATATTAGAAGCATTTTGAAAGGTGTACTACTCACACGGTAAACATAAAATAGAGTTATGAGATATAATCATATAAAATGATTTTTTTGTACTTTCTTCGTTGTATAATACTTGCTACTGGTAGTAACATTTTCCCACATAACATGTCACATTCAGTAGCAAGTATTATGAACGGAGAAAATATCATCATCATATTTAGTATATTCCGCTTATAAAAATACTATGGTTAGGGTCTGAGCAGAAAAGGAATGCGACAATCGATACACATAAGAGCATGCGGCCAAAGAGTCTCTCGGTTCGAGATTGATCTACAGAATGATAGGTCCTGCAATGAAGAAGAGTTAGTGAAACTTAAACTACCATCTTGCATCTTACTATACAAGCTTTGCCCTTAGACATTAAAAATTGAAAATAAATAAAACACTTATAAAAAAAAAAGTAACTAGGTAAAAACGAGTAAAAGAATAATATAATAAATAACACATACAATAATCTTTTTTCAAAATAAATATAATTAATGATTTTTAACGTTATAATAGAAGAAACATTAGTTGCTTCTCATCATCATCATCATCCTACCCAGTGTTTCCCGTCCATAGAGAACTATAAACAGGGTCTGGGGAGGGAAGGACGGCGGCAACTCATACCCATAAAGGAGAGCACGATCAAAAGGAGTCCCCCAGCTCGAGAAAAGATGAGGAGATGAACCCCAGAATATACTCGCAAGGAATCAGTAATCTAAAACATGAATAAGACGCCTCCAACTACCCCTGTCCCTAGTCAGGTCCTTAGAGAGGTTCAACTCGTGCATGTCAATTTTAATTTGCTCACCCCATGTTCTCTTAGGCCTTCCCCGACTCTTCTTACCCTCTACTATAATGCTTTCAACCCTCCGAACAGGGGCGTCAAATGTCCTTCGTTGCACATGTCCAAACCATCTCAATCTACTTTCGCGCAATTTTCCAGAGATAGAGGCAACCCCTAGTTTGTCTCTAAACTCTTGGTTCCTAATTCGATCCATCAATGTGTGCCCGCACATCCACCTCAACATGCGCATTTCTGTGACTTCCATTTTATGCTCAAAAATCTTCTTCACAGGCCAACATTCTGCCCCATACAACATAGCAGGTCTGATTGCCATCCTGTAAAATTTGCCCTTTAACTTACTTGGGAACTTCCTATCACAAAGCACCGTGGTCGCTGCCCTCCACTTGAGTCAACCCGCTTGGACACGGTGAGTTACATCTCCGTCAATCTCCCCATCCCCTTGGATGATCGAACCCAAATACTTGTACTTGGTCGTACTTTTAACAACTTCTTCACCAATGGACACCTCTGGCTCACCTACCGGTGATGTCCCACTGAAGTCACAACGCAAATACTCGATCTTCGCACGACTAATGCGCAACCCTCTACCCACTAAAGCGTCTCTCCACTCAGCTAATTTATTGTAATAGGAAAAAATTATTGTAATTTTCTCTAATATAATATTATCACTTCAACAAATGAACTGTATATTAATTATATAATTAAATGAATTAATTTAGGATAGTGAAAAAAATAATGTAATAATATAAATACTATCTGATTTAGCGTCCATTAACAAATCAACTCCTAAGTCAGATAACAATTTGTTTTGAATTATGTTGATTAGAGTTAGTCATATTTTCAATTTCATAACGGCTAGTCTCCTAAGAGACCGTCTCTTTGAGAAATGTCTTTCAGGCTCATCCATCAAAGCTTATTTTCTACTTTTACTTCACATTTTTTTGGGCCAACCCAATAAGAAATGGTATCTCAAAGAGACCGTCTCTCACAAGAATTTGTGATTTCATAATTTTTATCTTTTTCTTCCTTCTTTCTAATCTTTGGGCTTTATAGCTGCTGGTTGAAGGTTGAAATTCATCATTCGTCATCCTCTTGTCTCTATGAACATTAAATTCAAGGTAGTATTTTTTTTTTTTAAATAAACCGTTAACCATATTTTTATTGAGTTTTTCCAAGAAATTTTATTTTACATTAATAAAGAAACCGCTATGCCATATAGTGCCATAGCGATTTATTATTGATGAGCCGCTATGTCACATAGAGGTTTATTTTGCAAATACAAAGGCAATAAATGCGGAAAAATAGTCTGTGTTGATGGCAAAAGGAGAATTAAGTTTTTAGCTAGCTACATTTTGGAAAAGATTCGGTACACAAGTTTAACCTTAAGTTAACGTGAAAAGATGACTTCTATATAATGCTAAGAAACAAATTCAATCAAAAAGATTAAGTTGATGGTTGAAACCTCAAGTTATATCTATAACTATTACTAAAACAAAACACGGATGACATCATCACTTTTTAAAATTGCTTACGTGTCACAATCTCAACAAAAGTTTTCCCTCCAAAACAAAATGATGATGTCATTGTTATTATGACTGAAATTTTTGTATTTATGACTTTACTAGGAGTACTTTGTAACTATGACTATAATATTATTTATATTGATTAATTTTTTACTTTTTAGGTAAAATACTTATATTATTTATTGTATTAGAAAACCATGTATTTTATTTCTTCTTTTCAATTATTTGTAAAAAAATTTTAATTTTATTTATTAAATGAGTATAAAATTTTAGTTTATAAAAAAATGTCAGAAATTTTAATAAAACCGTGCATCGCACGGGCACTATCTAGTTATATACTAATACTCTAACACCGTTTCACACGAGAGCCCTTTAAATTAAAAACGTGAGTATAATAGAGATCCTCTTACTTGTGCGAAATATTTTATCCATAAACTTTTATTATATTGGCTTATGATATTTTGACATGCAAAATAAGCTAGTGTGACTGGTCACGGAGCCAGAGTTGTTATCCCAAAAGCCTATTCGACGATCAATTGAATGGATAAGGAAAAGTTCCAAGTTTATAAGTGGATGGGACTAGGATTTCCTTTTGCTTTCTAGATGCTTGGTGAATGGTGATCATAACAAAACTCCTTGGGTGGATTCTATTTTATTGTATTATCCTTTTGATATATTTATCTTTAAAAAAAATTAATTGAAGAATTAGTTATTTTTTTCTAGCCATGTTGGTTTGACATTACCTTTTCATTTGAGTTAGTCATTTAATAAGGTTATTGATGAGCAAATTTTAATTAACCGCAAGCGCACGGTGTACGCGTAGTGCGGGTCGAACACAAGGAGGCTATATAATTTTAGATTGTATGTTTTATGATAAACAAGACAAGGGAAAAACAAATAATATGGGTTTTGTATCTAATCCTAGAGTGCAAGAAACTAAAACAAGTATAATAATGGCGATGTTAAAACAAGATATGACAAACACTAGGGCGTCGGGTATCACCTAATTCTAACATGGAATTCAATCACTCTCATGATTGTATGGAATTAAGCCATTAACATAATCGAACGTGATCTAATTAATCTCAAGCTTCCACTCTATTGATTAATATCGATTTAAGGCCAACTAGTATTAATCCTCAAACTTCCGTTATATTGGTTAACACTAGAAGGAGTTTAACTTAATTATATCTCAATCCTAAATTAATCATAATCTCAAACTTCCGTTTTATTGAAGAGGTTAATAAAGATATTTAAATCAAGATTTATTAAGTATAGGTTCAGTCATAGGCTCAAATCGCACACAATCAATTAATAAAATATCAATCCATGCTTCGAATTAGGGATTTTACCCTAACCCTAGATAAGAAAACTACTCACTATTCATATTCATGGAAAACATAAAGCAATTAATGAACAAAAACGAAGAACAAAATGATAACGCAAGAAAACTTACAAAACTGGAAGGTAACATAAACGAGATATGAGAAATCCAAATGCTGTAATAAATTCTTCAACGAAAGCTTCGAGAATCCAAAAGTACGGTACCGAAATTGAAATTACAATAATGAAAAGTGCAAGAATTGAAAGAGACTGAAATAAAATACTGAAAATAAAGTTGGTTCTAAGACAGAGAAATAAATTAGTAACCGCCATTATTTATAATGGCTCCAAAAATTCTCAGAAGAAACCGCCAGATCTTGGAGAAAACCGTCAAGCGACGAGCGTCGCTTGATATGCGACGACTCGTCACACACTTTCTGCCTCAAGAAGAAACGCTGGATTGTTGAGCGACGATCGTCGCTTATAGGGCGACGAATTGTCGCATAGTTACCGGAAACTGATGATCCTTTGCAATGCGGAGCGACGATCGTCACACATTGAGCGACGACTCGTCGCTCAGTCTCTGGAAGAAATCTTTGAGCTGCTGATAAATGCGACGAGCGTCACATGGGTGTGACCACTTGTCGCTCACCTTCTAGTCTGCTTATAACTTTGTTTCTTTGCTGCTTTTCTTCTTGCATGAAATCGTCTTGGCATGGTCCTTCACTTTAACAAGGGGTCTTAGACCATTTCTCCAAGCCTTCATCCTCTTATCACTCCAAAATCCTAATGAAATCTCCAATTTTGACTCAAAATCATATAAAATACAACGGTGAACTCTTTGAGCCAAAATTATCATAAAACACTAGAATTACTACTTAAAATCTATCAAAACGATCGAAAAGGAGCATAAAAATGCCATGGATAAGTGCAAATGATTGCACTTATCAGTTATTTTTACCTTCGATTATAATTTAGTAACGAATTTTCAAACATAAGTAAATTCAAATTCTGATCTAGTAAAACTCGGATTTAGTTAAGTTAACTTCGATATAACTCAAATATGTATTATTATAATTTTATTTTTGAATGAATATAAAGCTACACTTCCATAGTATTCATATTATTATAAATTTATTAGAATAACTGCAACTATTCATTTCGGTGAACTATGAAGAGTATTAGTATTTTGAATTACATGCAGACCATTTTAATTGAAATTTAGATTTGATTTATTTTTACACGCCTAAATTATCTTAACTAAGCTAAAATGCTTAAAGAAGATAAAAACAAGTAGATGGAAAGAACCCAAAAGTAATTGGACACATTCTCATCTAATCGCCATTCTTCTCCAACGTACAATAATACAAAACAAAACATGTTCAATTATATATTTAAATTAATCATTATTGTTAAAAGTTTTAACACTTGCAACAACAAATATGAATCTAAATATTCTTAGCACATAGAAGTAACGAATTAGATTCCAAATATTAAGTATAAAAAGGCAAAAGTACCGCAAAGTTTAAGTATACTCCTAGGACCTAGTGGCTACAATTTAGAGAATGAAAAAAGAATAACAATAAATTGTATCCTTGTATTAGATCTGAGTACAAATAATTCATGCATTTTTTTGATCATTTATATTTGATTTATGCTTAAAATTAATTACGATAAGTTAATATTATAAAAATCTGTAATTGGACTAAATCTCACTCGACTATATTTTTCATACATATAACATATTCGCAATATATAAAATAAATTTAAATAATAAATTATACCAAAATCTAAAAAAAAAACTCTATAATATACTCTTACAAGTTGCTTTTGTTGACTAAGTAAAATGGTCCATTTCTGTTTATTTTTCCAAACGGTTTTAAGTTTTAACCTTTCCGCAACTAGGAATATAAGATCATTCTATGGGAAATTACTTTATAAGATTGCAACTCTAGTTACGATGTTATACTACTCCATATAATATGAAGTAGTATTTTATCTTTTTTTTTTTCAATTTGATTAAGTTAAATTATGATAATTTACTTTTGTGATAACACATTTATCAATCAATATTGACTTTATGATTGGTCAATATAATTTTTTTTTATACTAATGACCAAATCATAAGTTTGACCTCAAATGTCAAGAAATATACCAAAATAAATTAATTAAGAAAGCATTCTTATGAGTGTTTACTAATTTACATCATACATGTCAATAGAATAATAACAAAATAATAGAATAATAAAGAAATTATTCTTGAGTAGGTTACTCTCACGCATATATGTATATATCTCCCTTTTAACTTACAAAACCATTAATTATTTTTTTTTAAATTTATAAATTGGGTCAGCCCAAAACTTAAGATGTTTATTGTATAGACAGTCTCAAGTAAAAATTTTTGTTACTAATAAAAAATATTATCATAACTCATAAAATAAAAATGCCATTATTATTGTTATTTTTTAATCCCTCTATTTTAATTTGTTTGTTAAACTCCAAACAAAAAGCTCTTACAATTTCATTAAATCGTAACAAATAAAATGAAAACATAAAATTACTTTACTGACTAACTATTGCAAGGAATAGTAATCACAAATTCTTGTGAGAGACGGTCTTTTTGAGAGATCATCTTTGAATGGGCCGACCCATGACATCATATAATATATTAATTCATAAGCATTTGTGCCATTTGTCACTCTATAGTAGTAGTTGTTACAAGTGTCTCTTTCATAAGCATTTGTGTTATTTGTCAATCCATATAAGCATTTGTTTCAAGTATCACTTTATACTATGTATATATTATTGCATCTCCAAATTAAATTGAAACTTTTCAACTCATCCATTTAATCAAACAATAACAATCTATCAAGTAACCCTATGTGTTCTTGCATTTTCGTATTAAATTTCATAATTATAATTAAACTACTCTTCTCCTTCACCTACTTTATGCATATCATATCAACATTTAGTTTAATTAATAAATATTACTTAATAGTAAGTATTAATATACTTTAGAAAAAAGTATTAATATAAAAACTTTGAACGAAAACCGTGCATTAGCACGGGTACAATCCTAGTATTTTTTAAAATATTGTAAGTAGGCATGCATTAAGAATGATGTAATTAGACATTTGAAATACAAAGTAGGTATTAAGAATACGGTGCGTAAACATTAAGTATAATATAAATAGGCATTAAAAATATGGTCAATAGACATTAATTTTTAATGAACTGGCCTTAAAATTATACTTCTCTAAAAAAGACGACTTCTAAAAAAAACTACCTCAATAGTAATATACATTAACTTGACTTCAAAACTGTTCACAACCTCGAGTCATGGATCCTAAACAATTTATTGTTGACGAGTTGACTCTTGAATATGGGTCCATCTTTCAATTCGTTTATGTTAAGCTAGGGCCATAAAAAAATTGAGAGGAACCGTACAATCCTCCAATAACGACTTGTATCTAATTTGGAAGTTGATATGATAAATAATATTGTGATTCATAATTGATCTAGTATGACCAAATCTTGATCATAAATGGTTATATGTTTTATATTTTATGCTTAAATTGATCATAGTTAGATTTAATTAAGAACACGCTGTTGCAATATAATTTGGGTTATAAATTATAATTGTTTGTAAGACTATATACGAGACACAAAAGACAGTTTTATTATAAGATTTTTCTTAATTGGATTAGATAGTCCAATTATATTAATTAAAATGTCTATTATATATGTTAATACACTTATTTGTTGAATTTGAGATTTTATATGAACCTGCCTCACAATAAGACATTTTCGTACAAAATTCGTTCATCATATATCGGTTAGTATTGAATAAAGGTGTTCCATGAGGGGTCAGGTCAAGCTAGGCTAATGGGTCAATTCTCAATACCTTTATGGGGTGAGCCGAGTCGGGTGAAGCTGAAAAATAATGGTCCGACTCTTGAAAATTGCAAAAAGGTAGAACAATTGTGTGGTGAATATATTTTATTTTCCATAGAATTCATATATATGAATGTCAACAAGAAATTAAAAAAGGATAAATGTCCATATAATGTTATAAGGATGCAAATACTTATAATTTATTTAATTATAAATGTTTCAAATAATCAAAAAAACTTGCAATACATACTAAAATAAAAGCACTAATCGGATAATTAAGTCGACACGTTAAAAACTGAATAAAAAATTTAACGGGGCGTGGAAAAGAGCTCTAACGGGCTCCACCATTGCACACCTCTAGTATTGACCTAGTATAATGTAATAATTGATGTGATTCAAACAAAAATGACATACAATCCATCGTAATCGTCCTAGCTAGGGAATTAATTAGCATAAACTTACAACCCCAAACCTATTTTCTTAAAGAGTACTATATTTTTTTATGATGAGTTCTAATGCAAAGTTGACTTGGAAATTGATAGAAATAACAAGTCCAAGAATTTAATTTAAATATTGGGGATTCAAACATTCAGATATCCCTTCAATATTTAAGAAGGAAAATCTAATCAAAATTCTCAATTTAATTTAAAGTCCATCTTGGCTCTTACCCACCGTTTGTTATTGTTCATTATCTTTACTTATTATTCTTTACCTTTTTTTATATATATTTTTGTCTTATTTTTAGTTATTTGTACGTATTCTATTTATTATGTATTTTTAGTTATTTGATTACTATTTATGGTCAACATGGGTTGTAAGTTGCAGCCTTCTGGGTAGTTGCAGGTTTCTCTCTTTGAAAACTTTTCTCGAGCCGAGGGACTCTTTGACCCTTACCATAGTTTAATATTAGCGGGATACACTAGGTATGATGATGATGATGATGAGGATTAATTACTTAGAATAATCTAAATTTTCTTGATTTTTCTACAATAATCCCACTTATTGATTAACCATGAATAACCCAAACTTTAAGGAGTATATGCCTAGGATCCTAGAGTAAACCCGATAACCTGATGACTTGATATATCAGGTTTTATTTGTTTAAATAAAAGATAAATTAAAAAAAATGTAAAAGAATTCTTATTTTTTTATTATTCAAAACTTTTTATGTAAATTTCTAAATTTTTTCTCTAATTTACATTATTTTCAATTTACTTTTTAGGTAAATTACCTACTAACAAGTCATCTAGTTATCCGATTTTATTGTAGGCAAACATTACCCTCTAAAGTTGAAAATTATTCATGATTAATTAGTAAGATTATTAGAAAAATCATAAAAAAATTAGATTATTTTAGGTAATTTTTCTGAAATTTAATTTATGATGAGTTCCAACACTTCATTTTAAGTCTTAACTTTTACTAAATTAAACTCATCAACTCTTCTACTGAGACTGTTTTACAATGAGACATGTTCATAGTGCTCTTATAAACCATTAAAGTGAGTTTACAAATAAATTGTCAATTTTAACATCTAAAATAAGTGCTAAACATCAAACAACTAAAAATAAATATTGGAAGTACGAAAAGTAAGAATTAAATGGATATTTTAAGTAATTTAGTTGGACTATTTAGCCCATTTTAGAATCAGCTCAAGGTGAGATCATTTTAAATTACAAAAAACATATACATAAAACGAAACATCAAGACAATCTAATAAGATATCACATTAATATATTTGACATTTTATATTTCTGTCAAAATTTTATTTAAATTTCTCAATTTTACGTGAAATGTTTTAAATAAGAAGATTTAAGAAAGAGGGGACTATTTTTTTAAGTTGAATTAAAAAAAATCCTAATCTTAATAAGTCATATCAAAATGCCACAGAATGACAATTTATGTCGCCTTCATTTGACTCATTCGTCATTTCTGTGCCATATTTGAAAACATGTTCCATTGTCCAATAATAAAAATAAGAGTAATAATTTCTTTACAACAAACAACTACTCTCTTTCCTTAACATAACACTTCTATTTTTTAGAGTGTAAAAAATAACTTGCAAATATATGAATTAAGATACAATATAAGTGATCTTCAAAAAAAAAAAAAATACAATATAAGTGAATGATATAAATTAATAAAACTTTTAGATGACTATATATTTTTGCTATTGTTTATACTTGGAGCTTCAAGCTCATAAGATGGCCGATTACAAGAATAATTAATATTAACTATATATAAGGTGGTCTGATTGTGAAATGCAACACATATATGGATCGGAGTAAATATAAAGTTTCCCAACTAATACAAACTATAATCAATATGAGTTTCTCATTTTAAATTTTTTTTATTAATAGGCGGTTTTTCACGGGAATATTTGAATAATATATGTAGAAGAGAAATAATGTAATTGACTTAAAAGTGTTTAGGCCAAGGGAACTTACTTCACTCAATTATTTTCTTACTTCCTCCATTCTGAAATACTTGTTATATTACGATTCTTGACACTGTTTATCATTTAAGCTTATTTTATATATTGCGGCTAATGTGTAAGAAAAAATATAGTCAAGTGAGATTTTATTTGAATCGTCTAATCGCGCACTTTCATAATATTAATTTTTATAATTTTAGATGTGTGTAGTTCAACATATAAATGATCAAAATAACACATTGAATTGCATAAAAAGTCAAATGTAGCAAATATAATGGAACTGAGAAAGTATAATTTAACATTTGTCATATATTTGCCTACAACATATTATACCATATTACTAATAATAGGTAATAATGTGGTATATTGTCAGTTTACTAAGACTAATGTTGAATTAATTACGACGAACTAAGAGCAAATATTAAATTAATAAAAAATGATATAAAGATGAGATTATTGACAAGCAACTAACAAAAAGTTAGATTATTGATTTCAACTTTTCCTGTAATATATCGAATGTATGTGCGCTAAACATTAAGCACTTATATAGATTTAAATGTCATTATAACATCAATTATTGATTTTCTTGATATCTTATAGTTTAATGAAAAAATAGATATTAATAGTCTCAATTATTATCTATTTGCTTAAAATAATCTCAACTATTAATTATACCATAATAATTTCATGTATGAAGCGTACTATCTCAAAATAATCTTAACTATTGATTTTTCTCTTGTATGCATGACATAAGCAATAGTTGAGATTATTTTGAGAAAGTACACCCCATATTTGGAATTATTATGGACTAATTAATAGTGGAGATTATTTTGAGTGAATGTACAATAGTTTAATTTCAATTGTCACTCATAAATATATCAATATATATAAAGCTAAAAGTCATTAAAAAATATAAATAAGATGACAAATTATATTTATGATTATATTTTCTAATCAAAATTATATATAGGAGTAATAAATAAATTTATTAAAATAAATAAAAAACTAAAAAGAGTGGGTAGATTGGATGGATTTTTAGGTCACACAAGACAAAGAAATTGGGAAGCACAATGAATGAGAAGGAAGAAAGTAATAATGAAGCAAATGAAAAAAAGAAATGCAAATTGCAAACCATAAAGGAGAGCAAGTGGTTTATAAAATAAAATATGGAGCACATGGTTAATTAAATAAAATAGTCCTAAGCCAATGGTTAAGGTAGAGAGTATCTAATTAAAATTAATTTAATGAAATAAATTAAACATAAATAGTCCTAAATCCTAATCCATACACGTGATTTCTTGGGCATTTATTAGGAGTAGCTTGTAAGCATCATAATCATGTCTACTTAATTTGGTCATCTTCCACTTATTATTTTATAATTATAATTTATAATTAAGATAAAAATAATAAATGGGGTTATGTTGTTGACATGGCAAGCACCAATCTAATCTCTCAATACGTCATTGTCCTATTTTTTACTCTAATATGTTTTTAATTTGAAATATTTATATTTTAGATACTCACTCCGTTCTTTTTTGTTTGTTCATTTTATTTTTTACACATACTCCCTCCTATTCAAAATTATTATCCACTTTTCTTATTGAGTCAAGTCACTCTAATTGTCCACTTTCTATTTTTGGCAAAGATTTTTTTTACCTAAATACCCCCAATTACTCCAACTAATATTATTTAAAATACCCCACCTACCACCTTTTCAATTATTATAATCACTTAAATACCCCAACTACCACCTTTACAATTACTATAATCACTTAAAATACTTCAACTACCATTTTTATAAAATCCGTGTCCAACCCAAAGTGGACAATTTTTTGAATAGAAGGGAGTATTTTTTAACCTTAATTCTCTAAGTACGCATCATAAAAATTATAAAAATTGTATATTAAAAAACTTTACATCAAGACAAATCTAACAAGATCTCACATGAATATATTTTATCTTCAATTTATATTTTGAAATCAAATTTAAATTTCTCTCTTAAAGTGAACAAACTTAAAATGAAAAAAAAAAGAATAAAGGAAGTATTCTTCTTTATTCAAAAAAAAAAGGAAGTATTCTTCTTACTATTTTTTAATCTTCGTTTATACCATTTCTTTTATTTTCAATTAGCCACATAAATAATTTCTACTAATTTTTAATATAAATTATTAATAGTGCAATTTCTTAAACACGCCAGTAACGCTCAAGGGAAGAAAAGTCAAATAATATTGTCGGAGGAACCAGTCCAACACTCACTATAATCTTTCGTTGTTGCTTGGTTGGCAGTTCGACCTGATTGCACCCTTTTTGATCATCTCAAATAATTATATGATTACGTTATTAAATAATCTTTTTATTTTTTTTTAAATATAAAGGGCCAAAACTTACATAATAAAATTCCTTTGCATCAGACAATTTGAGCATATATTAATTTTCCTAGATAAGATTATACATTTGTGTAAAGGAACCAATTCAATCAAAAAATTAAGATGATGCTTGAAACCCCATAATATATATACTCTAATACGTCCTCTTACACGAGAATCTTTTGAAATACAAGTGTAGACTTAACAAGTCTCTTACTTGGCGCTTGGATGGTTTAGACTCAAACCCGTGACCTTTTTATCACGTTGGTTTCCCAAACCATATGAAAAAACCTACACAATCAAAAAGTTAAGCTGATGGTTGACGTCGGAGAATATTTTTTTTCCTTAGCTATTCAAAAATATATCCCATGCCTTTTATTAGTTTTTATTACATTTTTGTTTATAAGTTTTTCACCTTAAATAATAATGTAGCATGTATGCATATATTTTTTGATATTCACGATTGAGATAAGATGAGAAATCCTTTAAATATAAAATAATATATCTTTGATGATTTACAAAACTTTTTATTCTCTAAATGTTATATAAAAGATAACATTTAGAAAAAACAAATCTAATAATCTAATACTCCTAATAGGTAAAAAAAAATCATCCACTTGAATAGTATATCTGGAAATATCAAACTAAATAACTAAACAAGTGGAAATTAAAAATAGAAAAACTACATAGAATAATTTAATTTTTTCATGATTTTCCTATAATAATTTCACTAATTGATTAACCATGAATAATCTCAACTTTAGGGGTATTTGCCTAGAGTATATGTGGTAACTCGACAACCTGCTAAAATAGGTAATTCATCAAAAAAAAGTTAAATTGAAAATTAATGTAAAATTAGAGAAAATTTTTGAAAATTCACATAAAAGATTTTGAATACTTAAAAAAATCAAAAATTTGTTTCATGATTTTGAATACTTAAAAATAATCTCTACATTGAAAATTCACCTAAAATTCACATAAAAGATTTTGAATACTTAAAAATAATCTCTACATTGATTATACTTATAATGTTTGTTTCTTTATTACTTGGTTACTCTCATCACTCGTGTAAAATGGTATACACGCGTTACCAGTATTTACAACAATAAATCAAATAAGTATAAAAACGAGTAAATTTTTAGGGCCTTTTTAATAATAAAGTCACGTGCGGTTGACCGCGTTGCAACATACCTTGAAAAAACCCTCCATATCATCACCATGATTCATGATCATCATGATTTCATGATGTACTTGATCCTTTTTGTGAACCAAGAGACATAGTCAATGTTTCGCTGATTTTTAGGTTTTCAAGTATGAATGCTGACATGTAAATGAGCACTCCAATCTGGCAGGCTGCCATTTAATTTAGAAAATTAAAAAATGTACCAATTTTTCCACAACTTGGTAGATTCATTGGCAGCAATCAGGACAACAAACAAGTGTGAACAGTGCTGCTTTTAATCAGCACCGTTGACTCTTGGGCCGTTGACTCAAACTCAATCTTTATTCATTCCAATCTCTTTTCAATTTAATGTTAAAAAATTGAGTTATTTTTTAAAAAATAGATCATATTGAGTTAGTGATTGGATTTAAAATAAAAAAATGGGGTGCAATAGCAAAAAAAATAAATTATAGCAAAGTTGAATATATTGGTAGAGAGAACCTATAAAGTTTAATGAGACTTTAACTATCAACTTAGATTTTGGGTTGATTTGTTTTCTTGGTATGTCATCAAATGCCAAAATTAGGGAAGAACAAGAGTTCTAAAGTACTGTTAGAGTATATAACATATTCTGGGGCTTTAACCATCAATTTAACTTTTTAGTTGAGCTGGTTTCTTAATATGATATTAAAAGCCAGTGTGAGAAGAAGTCACATGTACGAATCTCAACCACCTCCGTTTATAAAGTGAAATATTAAACGTCAAGTATGAAAAGGGCATGTGTTGCATGCTTGCGTTCATACTTTTAGCCCAAATGACTCTCATGTCAGAAGACGTATTAAAGTATTTAAGATATTTCAAGACCTCAATTATCAACTTTAACCTTTTGGTTGAGTTAATTCCATGACAAAAATATACTAGTATTAATCCAACGGAAGAGTATTTGTGATCTATTTGTAATTTATTTTTGTTAAATTACTTTAATGCCAATTCATTATAAAGAAAAAACATTCACATGAAGCTAGAAAAAAACTTAATTATTAAAAAAACTATATTATAGAGTTGGGTTGTCTCCCTGACCTTTATTTGATTATGCTTTTATTTCCTTGATTATATTTTTCACTTGCCAAAAAATTTGTATACTTCTAGTATTGATAAATATCTCTTAACACTATTTTCATAATATTTACTTTATTCTATTTTTATTATTAGACTCTTGATGTTAGACTCAAATTCGTTTATTATCTTAATGTTAGATTATTATTATACATCGATATTGCATGTCTGTAGAGATTATAGAAATATTGTGTAATATTCTTAGTATATTCTTTATTCTGTTTACCTTAATTATCTTAGGATTATTAAGGTAATTATTTTGTTTCTATAGTTAGGGAATATATTCTTGTATAAATTCTGCTGTAATGGTCATTAGAAAGCAATACAAACAATATATTCAGCCTTAATCTAGTTTAATTCCGTATTAATCTTTTTTTTTTTTGAGGATCCGTATTAATCTTTCTTTCAATGTCAATACCTTATTGTAAAAACGTAAACAAAATGTCACATAACATACATGATAGAAACAATTACTATGATGTTTTTAGGTGACTTTTATTGTTGTTTTTATTTATTTTTAAGTTTTGTTTTGACGAAATACCTATATGAGGTCCCTCAAATAATCAAACTTACTAGTTGCTACTTAACTAGTCTATAATTTTTTTTATCGAGAGAGCAGAAATAATCAAAAAATAGATAAATATATATATTTGTGGCAACACGTACTAATAATATTTGTCTTTTAATTACCCATTTACTCTAATACAAAATAGCATTGCACATAGTGATAATATTTGTCTTTTATTACTCACTCCAATGTAAAATAGTGTAATTGTGTTTGTTGAATGACTTTTTCTGTTAAGCCAAAATGAAAAAAGTTAATTGGTTAGCTTTTCTTTATTGATTTTTTTGCTTATTGGCCTACTTTTTTATCTGATAAACAACCAACAATCAATATACGTTCTCCGTTCCATAATATTTGCTACTGAGTGTGGCATATTGTGTGGAAAAATATTACTATCAGTAGCAAGTATTATGGAATGGAGGGAGTATAATTTTACCGAATAACTCCTTATATCGCTGGCTCATCCAAATAGCTTAAAAGCCAACAAAAACTCAACACTTTTAGCTGGACAAACAAACTAATTTAAATAACCAACAGTTCTTTGCCAAACACATCCATTATAAAAAAATTACCCATCAACACCAAATTAAAATCTAAATATATGTAGACAATTTGCTCCTATGTAAGTACAAGTTACCCATCCTAGTAGTTATGGCATCCCTGTATTCATGTCAATCTATGTCATATCTGTGAGTTATATTCTACAATTATGCCTATTACTTTTTCATCAATGTTTGAAAAGTTGCAGATACCTTTCACATACACTACGCTATGTAAAAGTGTATATAACAAAGAATGTTCATCCAATGTCATATATCCATGCTTAGTTCACTTTCACATAAACAAAATGAATGGTTGATATCAAAGTTGAAGCAAAAATTCATACTAAAAAGGGACAGGGGATTCAATTCCTCATCACTCATATTCATATATAATTTTTAGCCGCAAATTTTTACTTTCATAAATTCGATTTACAGAAAAAGAAATTAACTAGATACATGGATAGTTCTGAGCATGTGCAAGATTTCTGATTGAGCTGGGCGATCGATAAATTTAAAAACATAAATATTAGTTTACATTACTTTTAATTTGTTTTAGTCAGATGTTTTTAGTCCCAACGTTTCTTAATAAATGTCAAAGGAGGTCTTTAGTATGATTGTGTATATTTGCTCGTCCATACAAGTGTTAAGGTGACAGCAATATCAAGAATATACAAAATATAATATTTTATAATATTTTAAATAAAAAGAAAAGATTCATTTCTAAGATGATCATGATCAATTGAATTAGATCCATATGATGACCAATTGAATTTGGGACCAACTATAACAAGTTGATCCTATGTTGGAAAATTATAACCAATTTTGAAAGTGGATGTCAATATCATGCATTGCATTTGCATACAACAAAATGCCCTTGAAACTTGGTATAATACATACATATTGATGATGTAGAGGCATATATACATATATTTTCCTTTTCATCCATCCCTATAGGATATATATATTAAAAGAATAAATAAATACATGCAGTGTATTTAATTTGCATTTGTGATGGAATGAGTTGTTTTGTGACCACAGTTTGCAACAAATTGTTAGAAGAAGCCAAACATGTCCAATTTATAGTCATAATGATTGTCAATGGTCCAACTCAGTTGGGGCTATGGGTGAGAATGGGTGGGTACTTGATGCAATTTCCCAACCTCAACATGATCACAATCAGTTTTTTAATACAGGTAAAACCAAAAAAGATTTAGGTCTTATCTCAATTGAAACATGTACAACTTTTCTTAAAAGGAATTTGAGTTTAATTCTCGTTATTATCTTTCCAAACCGTCTCTTCATTCAGTCTACTCTGTACCTAAAAAGTATATTGTTGAAGCCAATGGAAATGGGTCCATAAATTATGGAATCGGTCCATACTGATGTAGTTTTGAATCCAATATCAGATACCCGAATAAATTTCTTTTTTCAATTATTTTATGCTAATTAAATTATCAGAGAAACCATAATATATACTTGTCTTTTTTTAAGATGTGACAACAATGTCTATTGTCTACAATCGTAGTCAAGTTCATGCTCATTGCAGAGTCCTTCAAAGAAACTAAGTGGTTAAAGGGTCTCATCGCAGAGTCCTTTAGTTTGGTAAATCATCATCATCATCGTACCTAGCATATTCCGTCCATATAAAACTATTATCATCAGTGTACTCGGTGTAGGTGATGAAGTTTTGGAATACATTCAATAGAACCAAACATATAGGCAACTTGGTAAAAAACCGCAGATCTTTATTTAACATATTAGTTTTACATCCTTAAATCCTTTTCTACAACAAATCTTTATTTAACAAGGCTGTTAAGACTTAAGTGTTAAGTCACAAATCAGAATCAGTAGCAAACAAGTGAAAGAAGCTTTTAGGAAAATAGCAGATACAAAAGGAGAGTGCAATTAAAGTATTAGCTTTCAATAGAACAATAAGCTTAAAAGAAGTGATAAGCGTCGAGATAAAGGGGTTTGGTTCCGTCAATTTCGACTGCCAAAATTTAATGATAAACTCCATTCAGGCTCAGAAAGCCAGTAAGGATCCAAGTCCACCAAAAGAATACATGAGTTCCAGCGGACAGTAGCACAAAGAATATACAGAAATTAAAATTAAAATACGTAGATACGACTGAGCTGCCAAGATACGATAAGATCAATAAGACAACTGACGAAAAAATGAACTTGGCAGACAGGACCATCAACAAGTTGTAGGAACTTTAAACCATTTCTCGCAGTGGAAGTTGACATTGTATAAGCAACTAAACGTCTGAAACTGACTATAATACATACAGATGTGCTGCTTCGTGCTATACCATCACCTTTTCTGCTATCACTAAAGAATATATATAAGAAGCACTGTATTTCTCAAGCAATGTGTTGCTTCGTGACCACACTGCGCAGCAAAGTTTGAAAAGATGCCCAAATCTATCAAAATCTTGCTTGATCGTAGTGAGCTCTCTTCAATAATATCTCAGCAGTAGTCGCAAGACCTTTTTCTATTTGCTAAAATGTAGCTGCAAAATTGTTACCTTCAAAATATGTCTAATGCTATTGAGCAGGTCTCATTGAGGGTATTAAACCTTTGGCATGCTGGCTTTCCATTTCGAGGACCATCAAGGACTTTTGTCTGTGATAGCGATTTCTTTTTGCAGCCATTGCTGAAAACAGAACACATAAAAATGGAAGACATTAGCCAGCAACCCAACAGACGTGATTAAAACAACAAAATAACACTCAAACGTAAAAATGCTGCTCAAAATGTTATACAAGAGAAAATAATGTTGGTACTTCATAGGTCATCTAGAGAAACAAGAAAATGCCATCATTTTTTTCACAAAAGTCGATATTTCTTATCTCACATGAAGCACTGGTATAGAAAACCTCCAAGGAGAGTATTTTTGTCTCATCATTTTTATTATTCCAGTTTTATTAGCTATAATACCCCACTCTGCATGCATTTTACTTAAAATGCTAATATAAGCATCAGGCTTGTGTTGTTATGCATACTAAATCATGCTCACAATGCAACATAATCTGACATCGATTTCTTGTATCCAATCTTTCATCTGGGCTCTCCTTATTTTCCATAAGGAACCTTAGTGATTAGCAACAAGCATGCATTCTCTATGCTCGGTTGCTTCTCAAACATGCAAGCTTAATGACCGCAAATATATGAAATTTAAGATACATAAAAAAATAAAGAACTGCACGTCATAGCACTTGCCGCTATGTAAACTCTTCTGTCCCAAGAAAAAGGGATCATCATTTCAACTGATCTGTGAACAAACTGAAGTAACAAGGCAGGGTCAGAGGACTATTATTTTCGTTCAATAAAATGAATTTAAAAATGCCAACTTTGGGTGTTTTGATTTTAATAATTCCAACTTCGAAATATTATTTGATTATTTCTATATCCAAACTTTTAGAGGCATCTTTTTCTAAAAATGTCAACTTTGAAATATTATTTTAAATCCTAATTCCTAACTTTTATAAAAATTTGAAAAGAAAAATATATATGGACAAATAAAATGATGCTACATATTTTTTCAACTCTTATAGTGGTCATCAATAAATTAGGTTTTCAGATTAGATGTACCAAAAGTTGAGATTTTTTAAAACTATAAAGCAATATTGTTATAATTGAAACACCTAAAGTTGGGGGTTTTAAACTTAATTTCAGTATTACAGTTCTATAAAACGAATTTTGCATGTTAAGCTATGAAATAAAATTAATTTACATAGCTTATAGAGGCCAATCTCAATAGAACCATAGCTCCATAGCTAGTTCTTTGGTTTTGAATCACAACGTAAGGGTTCAAGTTACAATTAGGTTTCACCAACTTTTTCATTTTTCCAGGCCGGTTTGGGTCATTAGTCAAATTGGTCGTATTAAAAAATTGACAAATCAATTTATAACTAATTGATGAATAAATTCAAAAATGAGGAACATTGATCAACTTTTGCATGAAAATTGGTTCTATTCATATCACGTCTTTTATAAGAGTTTGAATCTTAGAGTTGGGATCTGTTTTGGCATGAATATCAATTGTTAAAACAACGGTTTTGTACAGTTTTGGAAAAGTCCCAACTTTACATTGTTATGATTAGTACAAACTGTGTGTTTTCTTTTTTTTAAGTGAGATTTATGCTACTTGTCCTTTCTAATTCATCATCTACAAGAATTTATGGATTATCTTCAGATGCACCTTCTAAAAACTCCCTCTTTTGAATTAGCATCTTTGTGCAACAAAAAAGTTTCATAAGCACCCTACATTACTTTTTCTGTCAACAGGCACCAGGGCACAGCACTCTCGAACTCCTGCCCTTTCTCTTTCTTTCTTAAACAAAGCTTTGTTTCTTCTCCCTCACTAAGTCACCCAATTGATAACATCCTTATCACCCAAAACTTTTCCACACCCAAAAACCCCCTTCTCACCCTCTGAGCACCAACAAGCTCTCATCTCCAAAGCAACAATCTGATTAGCCAGCTAAACTTTATGACCTGAAACATGGCAGCCATATTTGACTAGTGAGCTGAATTTTCGAATCACAAACAAGCGGTAACACCCATTGGTATTTGCAGTCATTGATTTAAAGGCAAGTGTTGCCCTTAATAGTCCCTCATCAGCGTTTTGCCATGCTCCATTGTTTATGGGCAATTAAATGTACGTCGTGGGAAATCGAGGTGTTTGGGGAATTGGGGTATAGTGGCTGCAAGGGAAGGCATATTGATAGGTGAAAATTTGATCCAAGTTACTTAAAACACTCACTTAAAGGAGCATTGTCGTGTCTAACTTTACAACACTTCTACTCTGATCCTTTGTCCAAAAAAAAAATTCAATTACTTAAGAGGAGCTCTGTCCTATCTAACTATACAGCATCTTTACTATGATCCTTTGTCCAAATTCCAAAATAACATTCAATATACTATGTCTTACTGTGACTTCGTTTGAAACTTTTGACTATAATGCTTGCCTCCACATCTCAAGCTCATTATTAACCTCATCTCTAGTTTCGTCCACTAATATGATGACCAGCAAACAGCAAGCACCATGGATCTCTCTCTAAATAGGTCCAGTTCTTTGACTATTTTATCTGAGACCACTTAGGGAAGAAAGAAAAACGTTGATTTAGACCAATCGCTTAGTGGGAAATATAGTCACTCCAGCATGGCAGCACTAGTTTCTAACATTGGTTTGTACTTTTGTACTTCCTCATACATATAAAAGTTAGACTTCATAACAAGCCCAATTACTTTAGTTTGTGGTCTGGTCCATAATGGATCCAATAAGCTTTCAATAATAAGCTTAGCTAGGTTAACTAAACTAAATCCAAGAGACGTTTGTAATATTTTTCTTGCGCAACAAATGAATTATATATAGTATTGTTTCAGTGACTTGCATAAATTCCTATCCCAAGAGGGAATAAGCAGTCGTATAAAATAAAATCCATGCAAATCCAGTGGAAATGTGAGCAATTCAGAAAAACAAATTTTGTGTCTAACTTTTATGCTTTAACGACCACAAAGACTCTACAGAGATAGATAATGTGTGTGCTAAAGTTCAGTATTCAGTGTATCCTTTGATTAAGGAATCACAGAGAACCTTTTTATAACTGATTGCAACTCCAGTTTGGATTATTATTTTGAGGTTAAAATTGGTTCCTAGTTTGTGCATGTAGATAATTGTCACTTTCCAATCCAATAACCTAAATAAAAAAATGGAAATCAACTAGACTGTGGATTAAGAGGAAAAATAAGGTAAGGGCAGAAAACTAAATGAAAGAGATCTTGTCTTGTTCTTGACGATAAGTCGCCGTATACTTAGCAATAAGTCATTGAACATAACTAAAAATAACGACCCCTTACATTTTCAACTCTTACTCATGTGAAGTACGTTAACTTTTAGAATCCTTCTTTCCCTTGACATGGAAGGAACAGGGGAGTCCCTTAAATGCAGCTAGTCATTTATGTAAGGCACACTACACGATGTAACTACCTAACTAGGATTTCAGATCTCACAGGGTAGATGGTCAAACTATGCATGAATACTAGAAAAATTGAGATAAGCATCATCGATTAAGGCACATGCATAGTAATGGTTTTTGTAAACTGAGCAAAGCCTTGTGCAGGAAACAATGATAGGAACAATATCAGTTTTATGGTTGGTGTGTAAACCCTATTTAAGTCTTTGATTGATATGCTAAAACAAGGAGGGTTTTTAAGACAAAATTGCAAAGTAAGATCAGCAAGAGATAGCCTTATATTTCAAATTTAACAAGGAATAAGAGGCACCAAACAGTTACAATATAGAAAAAATTTATTAGAAAAGGCAGGAAATGCTGTTCATGGAATCCATAATGGCATAATCAATGTTCTCTTAGAATGGAAACCAAATGTGTAGGAAGCTACCTCAAATGTTAGATAAAAACTAAAGAATGGCATGAAATTTGATTGAAACCCTTTAGCAAACCAAAATAGAACAAGAAGCACAAACAATGAAAATGAGAACTAGAGGAAATGAAATCAACTTACACATTAACTCATGTGGAAAACCGAAGTCATAATCGTTCCTCCTCCTTCTGATACAAATGCATGTCACCAGCAACAGTATACTGAAAACAACCACACAAGATATTCCTATAGCAATTTTACCGCCACTGGACAATCGACCATTTCTCCAAAGAAAAGGACATTCTGGTAAAGAAGGAACACCACACAGGCCCTTGTTGGCAGAGAGACTGAAAAGAAAGTTCGATTTTAGTATAGATGCAAGAAAACAAATAAACTTTCAGATAATATGCAGCATGTTTCAGTAGACGAGTTCATAGCACAAGGAAAATACAGACTATACATATTTATATAGTAAGCAGGGCAACCCAAATTGATATTCCGCCATAATTCTGAGAACAAGGAGAGCACATGTGAACATGGGGAGGTCAAGCGACAAGTACACAAGCCAGTAAGAATAGCGTTTGATATTCACATGTTTACAACCAAGCCGTTCCATTTGTTGAATCCACGACCATTAATTAAAATCTCTAATTGACTTGAAGACGCAATGAGAAAACAATAGAAGCACAAGATCACAAAGCAGGAAAAAACATACTCAATTGCTCCACCATGGACACCAACAGAGTAAATCTGCTCTGGAACAAGTCCTTCCAGGTGATTATCATTCAACAGCCTGCCACATGTAAGAAATATAAGATACAGATACATAAAGAAGTGAATAATAGTCAAGATACTCGATAGCTCCACAGGGAGTTAACCCTGGAAGGCACCCCACTGTCCTGTGCAATCCTAATCCCTACCGAAGTTTCATTGCGCTAGCCAACACGCATTAACGCCTCAAAAGGTGTGTCTAAAACCCCCTTAACTACCAGAGAAATGTTTTTTTGGACAAAACACTAGAAGACTTTAGCAAAGCATTAACATGTTTCAACATCAGATACACATCTCGCCTAAAAAGTTCAAGCTCCTACTCCAACTACTAATCATTCCCACCATAAGAACCTTGGCCAGAGATACTTCTAATTTATAATAGACAAATTTTGATCACCGGTAAATACATATAGGTTATAGATGGTGAGTGCCATATATCGACACTTTCAATTGGGAAGAAGGGGGAATCAAAATTAATTAATGATGAATACTATTCATCAAGTTTTCATTTTATCTTTTCCCTATAACACTATTCATGTCATGGAATTGAAAACTCCCCAATTTATATAACATGTTTGATAGTCACCGCAACCTTAAATCCCATAAGATAACGACACATGGATTTTCACGATGGAAACCTTGCATTAACTATTACACTATTACGTAACATATAACGCCGATATTTTATCCCTAAAATGTTGTTTTTCGGGGATTGGTTATAAAAAAAATTCTTCTAACATCTCGCTAAATTGTAGAAAAGGTTCTTCTAAATATGCCTATTAAAATTTAATTAATACCCATCAACTTTAATTATTACAAACCACTTAAATTATAGTTACTTATAATTTCAATTGTTAAAGGTAATAATTAATTTAATAAATACCTCGTTTAAGGCTATGTTAGTAGCTATGGGCAAATTATTGCAATACAATAGTAAGCTCAAAACGCCCCTTATGTTATTTATTCAAAACATTACATCTTGATTCGCGATATAACTCTTATAGTCGTGCAAGCACATCCACGGCCGCATTTTTCTACCATGATCCATGTATAACCAATATGATTTTATAATTGCTCGCCAAATATGACACTAAAATAATGTGGTACAAGACTAATTCATTTAAACTATGCCGATACAATTTTTTGTATAGACACAAGTATGTCATGAGAAGCAGTTGAACAAGTTTATGTTGCACAAAGATTTATGAGAATTTAACCCCCACTATTATTAGCCCCTTGCTTCTCCCATGGAGACTAGTTAACTAATTGAGTCAAGGATAGCAAATGTTTAAGAATCAACAGGAAAAATATGGGAATATCTAGCTGAATTTCAGATGAAACTACCAAATAAGAACCTGAAGAATTCAAGAGGATAGTAGTACTTACACTAGCCGCAGATTATTTGAAGTAGCAAGACTGTCAGGAATAGGTCCTGTGAACTCATTATTTGACAAATCCCTGCCAAAGATATAAAAAAAATATTATAATAATATTAAAACAAGAAGCATATATGCATCTTATCCTCTAATTCATCTTAAACTCAAAGCATAATTGATAAAATGCATAACCATGATTTTTAAGAAGTAAAATAAATACCACTAATAACAGTTTCACATTGTCATATTTGATATACATGTTGTGATTGGGCCTTCAGTTGAGGCATGATTGTATGGCTGATCATTAATGGTCGTAGTGGAATTTGAGGGCATCAAGATTCAAGAGGGGGTCAAAGCAGCAAGCTCGAACGAAAGCTCAGAAGTTCGAACGAGCAAACAAGCACAGAAGCAAGTGGTTGAACAAGCACAAGAACGCTCAAACAAGCACCCTGCTTGCTCGACAAGCAAGCTCAGCTTTTTGGCTAGCTACACTTTCGATTTTAACAATATCTGTTGCGCTATTTTAACATTAAATATCTTTAAATGCGCATAATAAAAAGTTCTAAAAAATGGATATAATGAAACAATGCGTTAAGACAAATCAAACGAGGTTTTACTCAAGTATGGTAACCTAAACATTGAGTGAATATGAGGCGCGTATAAGGTAGGTATGCCTAGTTGCACATAGTTGGTGGGAATGGGTTTAAAAGCAGGTGGAAAGTCGTGAGTATGATTATTTCCCACAAATTTCAATGTTAAATATTAATTCAGTTCGCAAGCAAGCAAATTTTAAGCTTGTCAAAGACAAAGTACGAAAACTTTATCAAATATAAAGCTCTCAGTAAATCCCTTGCTAGTCAGAAGGCAATAAGTGTTATGATAATAGTAAACAGTACAATAACGTAGTAGATATACTTACAGCTTTACAAGAGATTGTTGACCAAGGCCCTCTGGTAAAGTACCCGTCAAAGAGTTAGAACTTAAATTCCTGTCATATCAAGCAAAAAGAGAACCAAATTAAGAAGACTAGTGGAACACCACCAAACCAATGAAAACAAACTTAGGAAGAAAAACAAAAGATGCTCTTGCATGCTTCTAGTGACCATAGAAGATGTGAGCAAATCATAAATGTCTTCTTCAAAAGTGCATTGCAAATCAACTTATCTCTTCAGTACAGATGCGTGTTGATTCTGTACCAAATGTCTAGAAGCATATGAAGATGTTATGTAACCTAAGATTACATGACCGTTCACATATTCAAATGAGATGCACAAAAGAAAAACAGATTCGTTAAGCATGCATGCATCTATGCGTGTGTATGAAGTAAATATGTATAGTACAAAGTACGGCAAAATCAATATCGTTCAATCAGGATAAAACCATATTTTGTTCACTCTGGTTTAAATCGGACTGAGAGAGAGAAAGAGAAAAATACATAGGTCGAAAGAGAGGGAGAGAGAGGAAGAGACTATATACGTATGTGCATGCATACATGGACAAGGCATCCAGTAAATACTAAAGTCAACCAAAAGCTAGTTATGTGTGGTCCATTACTTCTCTAACTATGAGTTCATTTGTTCCTCAAATTTAGGAACATCTTTTCTTAGTTAATTTCGAGGTATGCTTGGTTTTTACATGTCTCTATAAAATCTGGATCATTCATCAAGCTTTAAGTTTAACAGAGGTTAGACAGTGCTGGACCAAAGAGATAGACAAACAAAAGTCTAAGATTTATCACGTGTTTTTTGCATCAGAAATATTTACTAGACCTCTTATATCAACTTTTCACAATTCACATGTACTTCAGTTGTTGGATTCGTGTAGCCATTTTCGTACGTATGAGTATTTAGCAGAACTTATTTGAAATTAATATAAATAGTAAGGTGAAAAGGACAAAGCCTACGATAATAAGATAAGGGTTTCTATGAAACCAAGAAGAATGTAAGTGCTCATATTTTCAAAACTTACAAGACAGCCAAGTTTGTCAAAAGACTGATCTTATCACTAATAAATCCTTTCAAACCTTGGCTCCCAAGGTCACTGCATAAAACAATAAAAGATGTCAAAGAAAGATTCCTGATGTAAGGGCACTGATAACAAGAAGAGAAACATAATGCAAAGAACCGCATACATTTGAGAGATAACAAGAGCATTCCCATCTTTGTTAGAACGACATGTAACTCCTTCCCATGCATTCCAAGTTGTTGGGGCGCATGGATCACCATTCCATCCCATTCTGTCTGGAACTCGAAGTGAATCCTTTAACGCCCTCATAGCCATAACTAAGGCAACAAGCACACCATAAAAACACATTAATGCAATGTCCCTACACTTTAGACTTCGTTCAGTCAGCATTCCGCCATAGAAAACACAAGTAGTGCAGAAAAATGAACGAAAAGAACAGCCACCACAATGCCTATGTTTGGAACAGAGAATTTTTTTAACCAAAATAGAAAAAGAAAGAGTGGAACTTCTAATTAGTTGCATATCTGACATCCAATGACAACAACATTCCATAACTTCAGTGCCATTAAGTGGCCACGTCTAGAGTGCGAATTGGAGGATTGGATGTACACAAACTTACTCTTTTTATACCCTTGTTAGTGATAACAAATAGGTTGTTTCCAATTCACCCTTGATAGCAAACACCATTTGCAACTTCACAAAGAAAATACACATGATCAAGTCATTTTACTAAAGTGCATTGTAATCCAAGAGCTAATCAAAGAGCTATGCGGTTAAAAAATCCCCTCACAATCCTTGTGGCATCAGGGAAAGCAAAAGTGGCAAATTGGTACTGTAAGCAAGGAAAAATTTGAAGGTGGATAGAAGTGCAATAGACAACCGGCCATGGAGAAAAAGTGACGACTATTACGGAAATTTTCTTTTTGATGTAAATAAATAAATAAAGCCTCTAGTTTATGACTCATGCAAGAGCTAATTAACACATAATACATGATCTAATAATTATAAATTAAAACAGCAATCATGTTTTTCGTCAGCAACCGCATTACCTAAAGCCTAGTCAATACACAAGCAAAAATACAAAAATCATTTCTAAGACAAAAGGCAACACTAATTGAGTAATGGCCTCAACATCAAAACAATCAACAAATGCGAATTACTAATGCAGTACCCAGCTAAACAAGCAACAAAAAACCAAATATAAATACCAACCCTAAAATATCTCCCAAATACTCCAACATACCTTGATTAGGATCAGTAGCAAGATCATTAGGTACAATAGCATACAGTTCCAACCCACAGAGAATAGGCTCCTTAACAACAGGAATCAACTTCACGGTCAATGTAGTACTATTCAAATTCTTAGCAACAAAATGCCAATCAAAAGCCTTAAACCCTCCAACCGACTTAAAAACATCAAATCGATTCACATTCACCCCATTCACCAACACATCAAACTGTCTTTGCCCTGCCTTAGTCACCTGAGCAGTAATTTCCGCAAAATGAAAACACAACAAATAATCAAGCTTAGCATCCACATTCAACTCATACTCCAAAACCCCTGATACCCCCACAGTCACACAACTCTGATACAACTTCATCGGAAAATAATTCGGCTTTTGATTCGCCCCAGCTATCTCTCTGATCGTTGAAATTACTTTAACGTCCTTGCTGTTCTTAGACAGAAAGGAGTTGTCGGACTGCCACAACCGCCATGCAATATCAGTATCATTGGTAAGACCTGGACCCCAATGATGTTGCCCGCAACTTAATCTCCCATAATTAACCAAAATCGTCTTATTCCCTAAATCGGATGAAAAATTATACGACGCCGAATCAATTTCAATAACTTCTAGGGTTCCAATAATCGGAGGATCAGTAGCAATTGAATAAAAACAAACACGAGCTTCGTCATCAGGTACATAAGCAATTAGATCAGAGTAAGAACCATCAGCGGCCACACTTTCCCGCCAAGGAGATTTATAACTAAAAACAACAGTACCTTGAACGGAAACCTCAAAACTAGGAGGATGATTTTTTCCGTCATAATTATCATAAACGGTGAAAGTACGGAAAAGAAAACGACCGCCACGATCGGAAGTAGGAATAATGTAACAGTTCTTAGGTCCAGAAGTAGTAGGAGGAAAGAAACGAAGAGTTTTCTCTTGTTGAAGAGAGAAATGTAGAGGTTCAGACACAACTGAAGTAGAACCACCAGTGAAGAAACGATCGGAAAGCCAAGTAGTTTGGAAGTGATCGACGTGAGTATTGGAGCCACCGCAATCAATATGGTAAGAGATATCTGCAAGAAGAGAGAAAAAAGTGTTAGGTCATGTTCATCAATGGCAGAAATAGAGAGAGAGAGAGAGAGAGTGAAAAAGGGAAGCCATAGTTGTTGTTGTTGTTGCTTACTAGAGAGAGAAAGGGGAAAGAGGAGGAGGAAGGTTAAGAGGAAGAGACGAGACATGAGTGGAAAGTGTGGAGTGGGGTGAAGACTGAAGACTGAAGAGAGAGATGAATTGGGTTGGGAGGATTATATTAGTTACGAAAATGAAGTATAATAAAAGTGGTGGTTGGATTCAATAACAGAAAAAATGGGTGTATATGTATATTACCATTACAACTCAAAAGTCACAACTACGAGTAGTATTAGATTTGGGGGAAAAGGCGAGATTAGCGGGAGAAAGGAGGGAGCACGACCGGCGAAATCAACCGAACCGGCCAAATTTTTTTGGGTATTATTTTTCTATTAGCAGCCTCTTGGGTGACCGTTTCGTTAAGACACATATCTCAAGTCCAGCCTATTAAATATTAATGCTTGTTTGTTATATTTTAAAGCCTATTTAAATTATCCTTAATGCTTACATATTGTATTATTAATGCCTATTTCAATATCTTAAATGTCTATTTATATCATTTTTAATGTCTATTTACGTTATTCTTAATGCCTACTTGCAATATATAAAAATGGTCTCTCAAAGAGACCGTCTCTAACAGGAATTTATGTTTTTCTATTATATTTACATGGTAAGACAAGAGAAGCGATTCAGCTAGAGGGGAAGTGATGTTAATAAATAATATATTAAATAGTAATTTGTTTAAGTTGATAGAGTATTTGTCTTATAATAATTCGACATGAATAATCATCTTAATCAAACATTGAATGTATTTTTTTCATTGTTGGATATGAAGTATTTAATTTAAATTATCAACATCACTTAATTTTCTTTTGAATTCGCTCCTGGTCAAGCGAATGATAAGGTACGAATTAAATTCATCACTTTGTAAGAAAAAAAGGTATTTGTTTCGATTGAGTTAAGATTGGATTTTTTTTGGTCGTATAAATAGGTGTTTATTCGAGTTATGGAGTTGATTTTGGATCAGAAAAGTAAATCTTATGTCGATATTTGTTTTTACGTCCTTATAAATTTAAGGGAAATTTTATGTGGTAGCTCTGAACTTTTGGCTTTTTCACGTTGTAGATAATTTTTTTTAATCTACTAGATAGTACTCGTGCGATGCACGATTTTATCAAATTTTTTGACTTATTGGTGTATTATATTTATATTTCGTTTCACTCTAAACAGTTGTATACACTACGTACATTATATCATATTTTGCATTGTGCGCGAAATAATTGTATTTATACTTTTATTATTTTTTTATTTTTAATAAAAAATCAAATGGTTCGTACCCTGAGTACAATAAGAAATTATGAGTTTCTTTGATAGAAAATAACTTATTAATTTTTGCTAACAAAAATAACTATTACATTAATTTGTAGAAGTATTAAATATTATTACTATTAATAACACACTTTAAAACCAAATATAAATACATAGAAATATGTAAAATTAATTTATTAGTTTAAACGACAAAAATATTTTTTTCCCATAAAAATATATAAAGACAGTCACAACCAAAATCATATTAGAATTAATCATTGCATTTAATGAGAATATAAATAATAAAAAAAAATACTAATAAGAATATATTACGTTTTAACTATTGCAAAATATCCAATACACTAAATAATATTTATTTAACAAATAAGATTGAAAACATTTTATAAATAATTAAAATAAATGAAATATAATATTCCCTCCGTTCCTTTTTGTTTTTCCACCTTACTAAAACGGGTAGTTTCATAAGTTTTTCCACTTTAGAATACTTTCCATTTTAGGAAAGTTTTCATCCCACTTTTACCCCTTAAATCCCCACTTTTCTTACTTCACACTACTATTTAATTATTTTCTCTCTCATACTTCCAATACAATCATTACATTACACTATTATTTAATTATTTTTTCTCTCATACTTCCAATACAATTATTATTTCCCACTACAATATAATTAAAATAATACCCACTACCACCAAAGATTCCATTTTTCTTAATCTTGGTGAAAAACCCAAATAGGAACATCAAAAAGGAACGGAGGGAGTATATAGTTTTCTTATACATTAAATATGATTTGACCCAAAAAAAAATTAATAAGAAAAATAATATATTCAATATAAGAAAATAGAAAGTCAAAGATCATAATAACAATGACATCATCATTTAATTTAGGAGGGAAAATTTTTAATGAAGAAGCGACACGTAAGCAATTTTGAAATGTGATGATGTAAGCGTGTTTTGTTTTAGTAATAGTTATAAATTATAGATATGGTAACTTTGACCTTTCAATTTTTCCACGTGTTAGACAAAAAGATTTTTTTTTGTTAAATTTACGCTATTTCGACCCAACGTAGTGATATTTTTTTTAAAAAATAAACGTCGTGATCACCCTAACTAACCACATATCTCGAAATTCAGTCCAAATGAAAAAATTAAATAAGCTCAAGATCACCTAGAAAAGTCAAAAACTGAAATGTCTATCATGTAGAATTTTCATAAAATTATTTTAAAAGTGTAGTTCAATTATATGTTATAATTAAAATCGGATAAATATGGAGTCTAATCCACTATAGTTTGAAGACCACTAGCAGTATTCTAGGAGAAGAATTAACTGCTGAAATTGCGCATCTTCCTTTGGTTCCACTAAAGGAATATTGGAATTTAATAGCGGAGTAGGAGCTAGTAAAGAACGACCGACTAATTAGTGGGTGGAATTTTTTTGTCAAAATAAGGTCCACTAAACTCAAATTTACAATACATTAGCTAAAAAGTTTTTGCCAAATATATTCTAAAAAAAAGAAAATGATATTTGTTTTTGTATTGCAATTATAGGTGGTTAATGGGCAGTTTAGATTGGGTTGGATGGACCGGATGTAATTCGGGTTGAAAGTGCGTTGATAATATACTTTCTCTATTAGTAATTTTTCTATTTAATGTCCTCAATTTTCATTTCAGTCAATTTATATGTTGTTCACTAAAGAATCTTTTGATAATTATTATCATAATTTTTTGATATAATTAGCCTTGAACACTCTAATTTAAATATATTAATGTTTATAGTCATGATATATTTTTTAATAACTTTATTTTTGCACTTTTTACATGCTTATTTCTACATTTTTTTTAGATTGAGTCCTAATATTTTTTCCATTAACTTTATTTATATACTTTTTAAAAGTTTATAATGTCATTTTTTTCACTAACTTTATTATCCACTATAACTTTTTAAGTTTAGTTTATATTTTTTTATTTTTCTACTAACTTTATGTTATATTTTTACAATATTTTCTCCATTGACTTTATTATTCAATAATATAATATATCTAAAATTCTACTTTTTATAATTCTCATAAACATTCCTTTTGAAAATATCAATTAGGAATAAAGGGTGTATATATTTGCGAATTCATGGCGGCCTGGTGGGTCGTGTACTCGTGTGTCATAAAGGTTGCGGTGGGTCAATTATTTGTAATAGACATTCACAAAAACTTGATATCAATTTTGACATTGAAGGTATTAATTTTGACATTAATAGTATCAATTTCAATTTAAAATAAACATTAAACATAGCAATCAAAATAAAAAAAATTAATTTTGACCTAAAAGTGATCGATTTTGACGTTAAACATATCAATTTCTACCTAAAAATGGTTCCGTTATCATAATTTCTGAACAGGGGTAGTAAAATGGTATTTACTATTCTATCATTATATGCATGAATTTCAAACAACAAATGAAATAATATTGTCAATGAAAGTGTTAAAACACTGCACAATACAAGTAATCTTATTCAATGCAACATGATGATTCTAATGAAACATAAGAGTACTTATATTTTTAATCATCGATATATAACAGTACTAGTACTACTCTTCCCTCAGCAGTTTCTGTTCATAATAGATTTGGAAATAAAGTCGTAGGTGCGTTTAGTGTTTACTTACCCTTAATGTGAAGGCGGAGGAAGTGTCGATCTCGAGTCATGTTTGCCAATTGATTTAATGAATGCTCTTGGAAATGGTCAAGAGTTCATTGCTGCGTTGTTATAAAAAAATCCAATTCGATATAAAAATAATCAATTCAGACTTCAAAGTGATTACCAATGATCAGTTATAACTTATAAAAAGAAAATCATTGTTTACCTTAAAAAAATATCAATTACGACCTTAAATAGATCAATTACTAGCGCATAGTGAGAAAAACTATAATTGGGTCGATTGCGCTATCCGTCTTATATTGAAACCATCGCTCCCAAGTCCTAACAACGGTTGATATACATTAGCCTTTTATTTTAATATTTCTTAATAAACAAAAGTTTTTTAACCCATTTGAACATTGATTTACCAATTTGTAATCTACTGTAAAATCTTTAAGCAATTGCCAAGAGATGTTTTATGTGGAGGTTCATATATATTTGGTTCATATATTTTACCCAACAAAATCTTTTTATAAAAATTTTAAGAGCAAAATGGAACTAGTAAAATAATCACAACCCCATAAAGAATTGAATATGCCACAACGTTTTTCACATTGCCATCTCGAATCATTATTAACCTTTAATTTCTCACTAATTTTTACAAGGATTTAGGCCCAAATTAAACGGAATAACAAAAAGAAAATAATAAAAGCATAAGCGACATATAATTGATTGATGTCAAACAGTGAAGTTGCAATAGAATAGGTGAAAAAGCATAAACATTTATAATATTATATTCTATATGGTAAGCATCAATTATAGCAAAAGACGAGTTGTAGTAATTATTAATTTTTTTTAGAAAATAGCACTCAACTCTCAGAAAATTAATTACAGTAACATTATGGAGGTAAAAACACTTAATTTCCGTTAAGTTTTGGTAGAGGTCATAAATGCCCCTAATAAATCCCAAAAAATTTTCCACAGAATAGCACTCAACTCTTAGAAAAATTAACTACAGTAACATTTCAGTTAAGTTTAATTTCCGTTAAGTTGGGCTTTACATTTGGGATTTATTATGAGCATTTATGACTTTTATCAAAACTTAACGAAATTAAATGTTTTTACCTCCATAATATTACTGTAACTAATTTTCGAACAGTACTATTTTATTGAAAAAAATTTAAAAATTACTATCACTCGCCTTTTACAATAGTTAGTACTTACCAAATAAAATATCCCAAAAATATTTTAGTAGTCACATATAATAAACCATAAACACACCAAGTAAGGTTGTAAAGCTCTTTAAAAACAGACAAAACCTTCTAATTAATAGTATCTCAATCATCAATTTCTGGTTTGCTATTTCCAATTTTATTCTTTAACCTACTTTTTGAATTATCGTGGCTATAACTCGTAAATATGGTTACAATGCATTTATTAATAAGCGAATTCCGGTTATATTTAATGGTTACAATGCTGTCACTTTTTGTATTATTGCAGTTGTAACCTGTAAATATTAATTTCCGTGGCTATTATTTATAATGACCTAAACTTTACTGTTATAAATTTTAAATGATTCAATTTATTAAAAATGGAGTTTAAAATTGTAGCAACGGAGTATTGAATATATTATCCGTGAAGGGGAGATGACAAAAAAATAGATATTGTTGGGAGAAATTGAATTATTATTTTGTTTATTTGAATTAATATGAAAAAAAAGAGTTTTGAAGAAAAATTAAATATTTGTTGATAAATATAGAGAGATTGAATAGTGTAATTAAGCGAAAGAGAAAATCAGTGTTATAATAGTTAAAATATAAAAGAGAAAATCAGTGTTTTTAAGTGAAGTATGAGAATTTGTGAAAATGTGATAATAAATAAAAAGAGAATGAGTTCAATGAATGTTAATAAAATAAAGTTTCAATGTTTGAATGAGATTTAAAAAAACTTGGTGTGGTTCAATTTTCAAATAACAAAATAATGTAAAATGAGTAAGGCAGTCTAAAATGAAAATTAATGTAAATTGAGGGAGACGAAAAGTGTATAAATGAAATTTAAAGAGAATGGTGAATCAATACACTAATATTAAAATAATGCAAAATAAATATAACAAAGCAACATAACAAATGATATTTAAATAAGCATGACGAGGGAATACCAAGATGGAAAGAGGGGGTCACTTGTCTGGGTAGGAAAGGATTTGGATCGAAGGAGAAAAGCTATAATTTATGAGTGATAAAAACTAAAAAGCAACTTTTATGAGAGATCGTCTATTGAAATAACAAGAAATATATATGATAATAATTTATATTAGTCGAACTATTAACTCATACTTTTAATACGTCACACCAATATATCGTTTGTTATAAGACTTTGTGAAAAATAAATAGTGTAAGATCCGTTATTGAGAGTTGAAAGAGATATGGGAATGGGGGTCCTTATCAATCAGGCATTGGTACAAACAAATTCCTCCATTCAACTCCTCTATAGAAACTAAGCCCATAGCTAACACTACTAATTGCGGAAAATGTTTTAGTCGTATATTTGTTGTATTATGAGTACTAGTTAATTATTAGTAGTTATTTCACCAAATGTTTGGCCGAATTTTGACACATTAAGTCAATTAAGGTCATGTGAAATATATTATGTATATTCGTTAACTTTGGTCGAATAGGATTGTGTTTGAGTATATAATATATTATGGAGTTTTAACTATCAGTTTAAATTTTTGATTAAGTTGGTTTCTTGACATGGTACCAAAAGCCAGTATAACAAGAGATCACGGGTTTGAATCTAAACCATCACTCATTTAAAGTGGAATATTCAGCGTTAGATATGAAGATAACATGTGTTGCATCCACACTTCTAACCCAAAGGGCTCTTATATGAGGGAGCGTGTTAGAGTGTATATAACATATCCTGGGACTTCAACCATCAACTTAAGTTTTTGATTGAGTTGATTCCTTAATATAATTATATTAAATGCGAGTCTTATACTGAAGTCATAGTATCTCAAGTTAGAATAAATTTTAGATAAGGAGGGAGAAAAGTCATCTTAGCCCCACTATAAAAATTAGAAAATTTATTTTATACATAAGAGTGATTTAAGTTAAAGTTAAAGCATATTGAAATGGCGCTTTTACATTTATAAAACTTTTCGTCAAATTATAGAACTCAGGTAAAGAACATGGATGATGCTTGTACGATTGAGCTTGAGAGTTCTAGTATGGAATGAGTGTTGCGTAGGGTAGAAAATTTCGTCTCTTTCTCCGCATCAAGATTTTCCATTTATAACGTCTGCTTCAAAGACCCGCTCAAAATTGTCTCTTCTCCATTTAAACTTTGGGTTTAAATTTTTTTATTGGTGACCTAAAGTCATTAATAGATCGTTTCTTCCAATTTTACTGTATACTTAATTGAAAATTAAAATGAATTTTGTGAAGAAAATGACATTGTTGTAAGACAATAAGCATGATTATTAAATTTGTTAAGAGATATTCCTATTATATTTACATTAATTTTTCATTACCAAATTATTTATATCGATTATCAAATCGCTGATTACAGCTTAGTGGTATAGTCCAAATTAAAAAAATAAATAAGAGACAAAAGAAACAATTTTCCCTAATCCCCTTGTTAAAACAAAAAATAAATAAACAAAAGAAAAAAAATACAAATTCGCAATAACAAATAACAAATAATTTCTATCATTCCTCATCTCCCCTTCTCTCACGCTACCAAAATGCCATCATCACTCTCCCTCACCACCTCTCTCCTCTTCACAATCTTCACCGTCACCGTCATCGTCACCTTCGCAGGAGATATCCCACAATACCGTGAAGCTCCAGCATTCCGCAATGGCGAAAACTGCGCCATTCACGGTACACCTTCATCAACAATCCACATAGCTATGACTCTCGACACTACCTACCTTCGAGGTTCCATAGCAGCTGTATTCTCTGTTCTTCGCCATTCTTCCTGCCCAGAAAATCTTTCTTTTCATTTCCTTACTTCTTCCACTAATTTCCACAACCTTAATCGTACAATCACTTCTACCTTTCCTTATTTAACAATCTCTCTTCTCCATTTCAACCCTCTTCTTGTCCGCAACAAAATCTCAACCTCTATTCGTCGCGCACTCGATCAACCCCTCAATTACGCCCGTATCTACCTTGCTGACCTTCTCCCACGCCATGTCAATCGCGTGATTTACTTCGATTCAGACCTTATTGTTGTTGATGATGTTTCTAATCTATGGAATATTGATCTTGGAGTTCACGTTCTTGGAGCTCCTGAATATTGTCATGCTAATTTCACCAGTTATTTTACTCATAAATTCTGGAACACTCCAGAACTTTCAAAAACTTTTCTCAGCCGAGAAATAGCACCGTGTTATTTCAACACTGGAGTGATGGTAATCGATGTGAATAAATGGAGAAAAGGTGAGTATACTTTAAAATTAGAGAGTTGGATGAAGTTGCAAAAACGACACCGTATTTATCAACTAGGTTCATTGCCGCCATTTTTACTGGTTTTTGGAGGTGAAGTAGAGAGAGTTGAACACAAATGGAATCAACATGGATTAGGTGGAGATAATATAAGAGGATTGTGTAGAGATTTGCATCCTGGACCAGTTAGTTTGTTGCATTGGAGTGGAAAAGGGAAGCCATGGTTGAGAATCGACTCGAATCGGCCATGTCCTTTGGATAGTCTTTGGGCTCCTTATGATCTTCTCTATTCTCCGCCATCTTTATCGGCTGCAGTTTTATTATCTGACGAATAATTATTTTGTTTGATAGTTTCAGAATATGTTGGTTGGTGTACCTCCAATTTTTTGTGTAATTATTATTGATAAGATTGGCACAATTTAGGGGCTTTGCCTTTGATATCTTGGGATGAACTTTAATTTGACTTTTAAAATTAATTTATAATTCTCTCAAAAAAAATTATAACTAAAAAAAATTAATTTAGATATATGCTATATTTTGAATCGACATAAAATACATGACCTGAAATTAAATTACGGACCGAAATCAACACAGCTAGTTAGTGTTGCAAGCTATTCTATTTAACCATGTTTCTTTTTAGATTTCTTATATTCAAGTAACACTTCCTTCTCCAAACTTTTATTTGAAAATGAATGTTTTTCAAAAGAAAGGTGTGTATTTGAGAATTTAGATTAGTTTAGTGGCTAAATATTTTTTCTTATTAATTTTCCCACACTTACCTTGCTTGTAATTATTACTTCATATGGAAAATAAAAAATTGAAAAAATTTCATTTCTAGTTAAGAAAATGATTTAAAATAAATAAAACAAGTTAAAATAATAAATGAGACAAATTGGGTGAGACATAAAGAACATGCCCTTTACAAACATATAAACACTTTCACCTTAGGTGATTGAATGTAGTGGTTTAAAATTTGGTGTTAAGTACTCTTTTATCTCTTTGAATTTACTTCACAAGAGTTTTGCACAACAACCAGAAAATATGAGAAAATAAGCATTTTAGTAGGATATTATGGGTAGAGTCATGTCTTTTAACAAAATTATTATATGTGTTTAATATAAAAAAGAGAAAAATAAAATATGGCTTTTAGTGGATACTTATAGGCAAATTATGTCCAGACAGTAATTGGGCAAGTGATATAAAACAGATTAAGATAGTATATATAAATAAAAGGTAAAATTGTCGAGAATAATCCATACTTTTTACGTTTTTCTGTGAATAACCCTTACTTTTGATTATTCATAAATAATCCGAACTTTTCACTGTATTTGCTCAAATCACCCCCTTCGAAAATTTGACCGGCTACAACAGGTCGAAAGCTGATTTGAATGTATTCAACCAAATGACCCTCTTCTGCCATTCAACTACACTTGAAAAAAAAAACCCCAAATTCATTTCACCCCAAAAGTCTAGGTTCATCACATAAATCCTAGATTTCCATTTCCTCACCATTTCACCCCAAATTCAAAGAAGGAAGTTAAAATCTAGTTGTTTTTATTGTTGTTCTTCATAAAAATAGTAAACTTCTATTCTCACGGAGGTTTCGGTATTATTATCGGCTTAAATGTGCGAATTTCTAATATACTTGAAATGCAAACATTAATTTTTAGGAAGGAGGAAGAAGTGACAACAATAAGAAGGAAGAGAACAGGTGATAAACGGTCTATCACCTACTGTAACCGGACAAATTTACGAAGGAGTGCTGTGAGCAAATACAGTGAAAAGTTTGGTTTAATCATGAATAATCAAAAGTAAGGGTTATTCACAAGAAAACGTAAAATGTAGGAATTATTCTCGACAATTTTTCCTAAATAAAATTAAGAGGATGGAATGAAAAAAACTATAGTTCAATATTTTGTTAAATAAATGTCAAATAACAAATGCAATCACCCAAACTCAAACTCAAGAGTTTTGGTTTGACCCATGATCAAATTTTCAAATGCAACAACATTTCTTTTGGGCCAATGATAAATGTGCCAGGCTTGTAGTTGTATATGGTAGTGATCTAAGAGCCATCACTATGCTGATTTTTTTAAAGTAATTAAGTAATTAATAACTAAACACAAATTCTTGTGAGTGACAATTTCTTTGAAGAGACCATTTTTAATTGGGCCCGCTCATTATATATTTTTTAAAATATTATAAGTAGACATTATGAATGTTGTAAGTAGACACTTAAGATATTGTAAGTTGGCACTAAAGATAAGGTAAGTAAGCATTAAGGATAAAATAAGTATGCATTAAGAATACGATAAGTAGGTATTAATCTTTAATGGGGTGGAATACGATAAGTAGGTATTAATCTTTAATGGGTTGGGCTTAAAATACGTCTCTCAAAAATACGGTCCTTTAAAAGGCTAACTGATAAGTAAATCTCTCATAGTCTCGTAGTCATGTTTGAAGATGATTTTGATCTTTTTATAGCTTTTTTCATAGCATACATCAATAAGGAAAATGAAGTTATGAAGGAAATATATTGGGGAATGGGTGCATTGATGACGAAGCTAGGGCCACGGAAGGATACAAAAAAAGGGCCTTCTACGGGTGTAAGGAACTTGGTGAAAATTCGAAAATCACAGTGATTTGATTTGACTATTTTCTCTATTTGGTTTAGTTTGGACAATTTTTTTCAATTAGAATTTAATATAGGTTTTTCAAAATCGAAAAAACAAAACAAAAAAACCGAAATTATAAGCTTCATGTATTCAGTTTTCAAGTAAATTCTTTGTTCAAAATAATAAGCCCAAATTAAATAAATAAACTCTTAATTACCTAAGTTAAGGGTTTTGAGCCAAACTCACAAGAAAATTAAGGAACATTGTAGGATAAACATGCAATATAAGGTTATTCATGAACAAATCTAGGGGATGGTTGCCTCTATTTTATCTATTTTAATGACTAAAAGTTTGTTATCTTGACTAAGAGCCATGGTTTTTTTGCTGTCGTCACTAACTCAACATTCAGTAGTACAAACTCACAATCAAGCATAAATTAGAAGAACATTTGAAAATTTGACACAATTACTTTAAATTTATCTTCTAGAAGTTATAAAGTGGTTCTAATTTAAATAGATTTTAGGCTTTTAGGCCTCCAAACCACTTCATCATGCAAGATTGACCATGAAAAACTATCGAGAGGGTTAGACACACCTTTTAGGGCTAGTCTTGCCTCTATTTTATCTATTTTAATGACTAAAAGTTTGTTATCTTGACTAAGAGCCATGGTTTTTTTGCTGTCGTCACTAACTCAACATTCAGTAGTACAAACTCACAATCAAGCATAAATTAGAAGAACATTTGAAAATTTGACACAATTACTTTAAATTTATCTTCTAGAAGTTATAAAGCGGTTCTAATTTAAATAGATTTTAGGCTTTTAGGCCTCCAAACCACTTCATCATGCAAGATTGACCATGAAAAACTATCGAGAGGGTTAGACACACCTTTTAGGGCTAGTCTTTCCTCATTCATGACCCAAGCTTCTAGGTTGTTTCAAATCAATAAAATCTTTACCTTCCATGGGTCATATTTAAGCCACAACACAATAATATAAACCCTAATTTCCGAATCATACTAATGTGCCATTTAACTCCTAAGTCCTAACTCTAAAAATTAACTACTCACTAATCATATGATAAAGCATTAAAGAGTACTCCCTCCGTTCCTTTTTATTTGTCCACTTTACTTTTTGCACGCATATTTTAGCAAATTTTCAGCCTTATATCGCTAAGTACGCATCATAAAAAATTATAAAAATTACATATTAAAAACTTTACATCAAGACAAATCTAACAAGATCTCACATGAATATATTTTGTTATCAATACATACATCAAAAATCTAATTTAAATTTCTCTTTCTAAAAATAGACAAACTTAAAGTGGACAAACAAAAAGGAACGAAGGGAGTATAAAACTAATAAGCTCAACATGATTAGTTTTGAGTTTTTAAGAATGATTACGTTGATGACTCCGGCTTCAAGAAATGTCCAAAGGCAAAAAGTAGTTAAAAAAAAATAAGTAAAAAAAAATATGAAAAAATTACGAGAATTAATACAACAGTCTGCATATTTTCCTATAATAATACTAATTTTTTATTAATCATGAATAACACCAACTTAGGGGTGTTTTTCTAAAATATCTCTAACATGTAAAAAATCAAATTATAGGAGATTATATGACAAAAAAATTTGGTAAATTAGTTGATAAACTAAAATTGTTATTATTCTAGGAAAAAAAACACTGTAAGTTGGTGTTATTCAAAGTTAATCAAAAGTTAGTATTACTATAAGCAAAATAACAAAAAATTGTATCATTCACTGTATTTTTCTAAAAAACATTGGCTAAAAAGTTGTCTTCTTTGTAGCCCTTTTGGGTGTTTCTGGGGCTTTGTATGGGCTATTGTCTGTTCCTTTCTTTGGTTTGCAGAAGGTCTCCTGACTAACAGCCCAGCCCAATGATTTTAAATTTAAAAATAAGGCTGATGATTAATCAGTTACTTATTTTACAAAATAGGCTGATCTATATTTACCCGTTTATGTTATAGACAGTCTATATAGCAAGAATTTGCGCTTTGGTTTTTGGATCTTAATAATTTCTTTTAATTTCCAAAAAAACTAAATCAATTTTTTTTACTAAAGCTACCAAACCAAAGTCATCATAATATAATCTAGATATTCCTTCAAAAATAATACTCCCTCAGTTTCTACTTGATCTTCCTATTTGGGTTTTTCACAAAGATTAAGAAATATGGAATATTTGGTAGTAGTGGGTATTATTTTAATTATATAGTAGTGTGAAGTAATGATTGTATTGGAATTATGAGAGAAAAAATAATTTAATAGTAATGTGAAGTAATGATTGTATTGGAAGTATGAGAGAGAAAATAATTAAATAGTAGTGTGAAGTAAGGAAAGTGGGGTTTTAAGGGGTAAAAGTAAGATGAAAACTTTCCAAAACTCGAAAAGTATTTTAAAGTGGAAGAACTTTTGAAACTACCCGTTATAGTAAGGTGGAAAAACATAAAGGAACGGAGGGAGTATAATCTAGATACAATATTTTTGATTTCTAAAATTCACCTCATCATCTAACATCAATCTTTGACAAAATTTAAATGAAATTAATAATTTGTACAAACAAAACCCAAAAAAATCAAAATAAAAAATAAAAACCTGATTTTTATAACTCAATCTAGCAATAATGATAGGAGCTTGAATGACTTGATATACAGGAAATTACAACATACTCCCATGTAAACTAACTGCACTAGCTCTAGGAGATCTTGGAATTTGAGAAACTTTATTTCCATAATTATCATAATAAATTACTCCAGAAAATTCTAGAGGTTGACATTTTTCTCCCATAAGAATATTTTTCTGCCATAATCCACCTTCACCAAACCCATCATTTTCTTCATTAACAACCAAATTATGGTTTCCATGTACTAAATTATTATTACTTCTGTCTTTTTGAGTTTGCACCATATGAGATTTTATGTTGGTAATATTTGCCAGCAATTTCTTAGGCGCTACCAAAGGTGATCTAGGCGGCGTCGTGTAATGCATTGGTGAAGCATTGTTGTTTTTAGCGCCTTCTTGCTTATAAAGATTGTTATCGAACTTACTTGTCCGAGATTTTGAACTGCGTTTTGCACAAAGGGCTATAAGGGCGAAAATCGATAAGAAAATACCGATGGATAAAGGGATGGAATTATGGAGGTTTTGTGTAGGAAGAGAGGGAAATATACGAGCCATTTGTGTGTATTATATGATTATGGAATTTAGTGGGAAAGGGTCTTAATTTAGAAGATTTTATGCATGAAGTTATATAGTTGTAGAAGCGTGTTACATGATGTGGATTGAAGGGTGGACTTTGAATTTTTCTTTGTGTACTTCAATTGGTGTTAAAAGGCCTACTATAAATATATTCAAAAAAAAAAGGCCTACTATAAGTTTTGTTAGGTTGGTTGTATAAAACTTGGTCAAAATAGTTCTATATATTGTCAATTAATTAATTTGAAATATTAAATGATACCAACTTTTTTTGTTTTGGTATATTGATTATACCTTGATTGGGGGCATGTTTAATTGCGTTTTGGTTTCCTAACAATGTTGATTATTATATGAGTCTCGAAGGGCATGTGTTTTATTTCAACGTATATATTTTTTATTTATTTAGTTTAATTTATTGTTTTAGAAGATTAATTTTTTTTTAATTATAAGATAAGTTGAAAAAAAAGTTTGAGAATTGAATCAGAATCTTATCTAATGAAAAATAATACTTGCTATAGAAGAGATAAGACTCAATTATAACGTTGTAGGAGTTATTTTCATTTAATTTGTCAAATTTTGTAATTTATAGTTGTCAGAATTTTTATTAAATATCATTATTTGTGCTAAGATAAACAAAATTTAAAAGTGGTGAGTTTATCTGAACTAAAATAAATCGAGTAGAATTAAAGTAACATAAAACTCATTTAAAAAAATAACATAAAACTTTGTATAATATGGCCAATGTTCAGACAAGTTTATTTAAGATCATTAAAATGATTTTTTTTTTTCTATAGATTTTACATATCCAAAAATTCAAATTAAGAGCTAATTAACCAATAGGATATATGTTCTGAACAAAAGAAACTAAATACGATGATTTGAAAAAAAAATAAAAATAGAATGCTATATTAATTATAAATATTTTCACCACCTCTTCAAAAATTAATTTTTTAGAAAAAAATACTAAAATTATATAAAAAGGATCAATATACCAATTTTAAGGTTTTAATAAAAAATATCGATTAATAAAAAAATTGACTTAAAACATAGTGTAATCCGACTAAAGATGGTAACATGGAACATAAATAATGAAAAAAAATTAAAAGAACAAGTCAAAATGGTTGGGTATAATTCATTTTTTCTCGTTATTTTAATAAATTAAGTCATTTTTGAATTTTGGGTCAAATTTTTCAGATTATGACTCATTAAATTTTGATCAGATTCTAAGTCAATATCAAGTAAGATTAAATTTTGACAGGTCTAATAACGAAGAAATATATAACGAAGAAATATACCCAAATACTATGTTCCGACACAAACAAGTGTCCATAATTAAATACTTGTATGTAGTGAGCTTAATACCATTAACCATGTGAATGATATAAAACTTTTGATGAAATTTTACATTATAAATCATTCTCATTATCACCGTTTAATACCACTAATCAAACGGGCCGGTAGTATCAAATATGGTCTTATCCGTGTTTTAGATTACTGATTCCTGAGAGTACCTTCTGGGGTTCTTTTTCTCTTGCCTGTTCTTCTCCTCATCTTTTCTCGAGCCGGGGGACTCCTTTTGGTCGTGCTCTTCTTTATGGGTATGAGTTGCCGCCAGACTTCCCTCTCCAGACCCTGTCTATAGTTCTCTATGGACGGGATAGACTGGGTAGAATGATGATGATGAGTTGTAGTTTAGTGGATGAGTAGGTTTGAAAAATAAGGCAAAGAATGGGATGACGATATTGGAATGAAATTGTCAACACGTCGTTTTGTCTCCAGGTTGAACACAGTTTAGTTGGTTGAGTCAACCTAAAGGGTGAGCAGTACGACATGTCCAAGACGGTTATTGTTTATTCAAGTCTTCTGACATTTTCTTAGAGCTATTCAAAATATATCTGATGATGTGATATTTACTTGATTGCATAATTAAATTTAGTTTGACTCAACTTAAAATTAAATTTGTAATTATATGTAAAACCAATTAGCTAGACAACAACATTCGATTTCTAACGGATCCGAAATCAACTCATATCATTGGCCTAAATGAACACTAATAAATTGGGTAAAACATTTTAGGTCGAAATAATTTGAGTTTTAGACTTGTAAAAGTCTCTTTAGTTGTCTTTCTGGTCTTGATGTCTAATTGTTACTTACTTACCCCTTATTTTTTTTACCCATTGGGTCGTTTATGTTATCTCAATCTTTGTTTTAGCTATTGTAGTTCCTCTGCAGGTAGTTATTAATCTTTAAGCAACAGTACTAATCAAGTAGGGCTCTCACATTCTAGGGGTAAAATTGACTGCTTTCCTCTAGTATTCCCTCTCAAGGGAATACAGGTATGGATTGTCCGTCACATTTCCTCACCCAGACTCTGTTTTCGAGCGGGATATTAGGTTGATGATGATCATGATATCTTGACAATATGTATTTAAGTTTTAGAAAAAATTGTTCTGAATAATCTTACATGTTATTAATCTGCTGTCAATAATTCATTTTAATTAATCAAACTTTTGTACTTATATTTTTTGTTGATAGCACCCTCTGTCATATTTATTTTAACCTGCTAGACTCCTACAATATGTACCTAATAGTCGTTATGCTGAATTCTTTTCCTTTTTCTTTTTATGCTTCTTCGTTGATTTATTTCTACACCTCTTTAATATTAGATATCTATAATTTTCCTAATTTTTACATATGGGCCAGGTTGTGTGGAATTGGATCGGGTCATATCATAATCAATTTATGATTCTTAAAAGTCACCTATCACTCTCATTTCTTTTATCTCAATGCTGTATTATTTCTGTATGACATTGTTGTCTGTTGACCAGCTTTTATTATGAGCCATTATTATATTAATAACCAAAAATTAAAAAGTGTATATCATCTTCTTTTTCGTATTCTTGATCATGCTGTAGTATGACTCATTCAAAAGAAGCTTTTAAGAAGATGTGAATATCATCACTTTACCATATTCCAAGTGTTGGTCAAATCATAAAATTAAAACCTCAAAATTAGGATTAATTTTAATCAACATATAATATTTTTAAAAGGTCTAATTAAGTTATATTTCAAATTGAATTGCAATTTGCAGTGATCTTCTAGAAGTATTCCCTTCATTTCTAAATTATGTTTCTTATTTTGGGCATATATATTTATTGTTCCCGCAAAAAATATTTTAGTTCCTAAATATTTCCACTAATTTACAATAATAAAATTATAATCCACAAAGAATCATATATATATTTTTAATGTAAAAAAGGAATAAATAGACTAATAATAGAATTCACACTAAGATTTAAGGTGGTTCACTAATAATGTGTTAGCTACATCCACGGGATAAGAAGAACAAATATTTTTAATGTGGCGGAAAAACTGATTACATAATAGGAAAATTAACGACTTATATATACCCACCCCCGAATAACTGTGAAGCGAGAGTCAGAGAATTTAGCTTAAACTTCCCCCATTCAATTATACTTGTTAAATTTCATTTTTTTCGCAATTCAATGCGTTACATTGATCATTTATATCTTAAGCTATGCTAAACTAAAAATTATAAAAATTTGATATTATGAAAGTATTCGATTCGACGATTTAAACAAGATCTCACTTGACCACATTAGTCGTATTACATAAAATAAGCTTAAAAGATAATACCAATAGCCTCTATGTAACGACTATTTCAGAACGGAGGAAGTATTATCATAGTCCCCACACAATCCTCATGTTCCCGACATACCATTAAAAACAATACTATAAAATATTTTCACTATCTATCTTATCACTATTTCAATAAAAAAAATCATATTTCTTAATTTTTGCGAGCATTTATTTTGAGTATAACATTTAAAAAAGGAAAAAAAATATATTTATCTATGAGACATTAATTTTAAAAGTTCATTTTAACATGATACAATGTTGAAAAAAAAGTTTAGCTGTGAATGTTGTTAGCTAATGAAATTATAATAGTGGTCAAAAGTGGAATAGGTCAATGCTATTGTTAAGCAAGAAATATGAAGGCCGAATCTGGGATAGGCGACTTAAATAAAGAAGTGTGACCAGAATATGCACTACAAGTATAGAACATTTTGGACGAAATTTCATTGTTATTAGGGTGACTACAATATGAAATTTTATTGTGCCATTGAGGTTAAAGAGAATATATAATACTATACCTCCTATTTAGTCTAAACCTCCTATTCAGTCTAAACGTCTCATTGAGTTTTTTAACACTATTTACTCATTACTTCTAATTTGTATTTTACTCTTAATCTATAAGTTAAAACATAGACATGTGGGATCTTGTTTGATTCGTCTCAATACAAGTATTATTAATATCAATTTTTTATAATTTTTAATTAAGAATAATTTGAGATATTAAAGGTTAAAATGTTGCCTCGGCAAATGTGGAAAAACTAAATGGGACATTTAAGCTAAATAGGAGGGAGTATTGGATTGTCATTATTAGACTAATATTACAAATTAATCAAAATAGTCCTTATTTGGTTAAAATAGTTCAAGGCACAACTGTTCATAATTCTTATTGTACTGTATTTTATTCCTCTAACAATTAATCTAAATAAAGTATGTCAATAAGCTCAGCGTTAACGAGAAAATAGCCTGGAGTAAGCACCACATATTTCTGTAAAAAAGATAGCCATGTAACTCTCGAGCAAAAGTAAGTCGGACATATTTGAGCCACAGAATTAGGAAGTTTGGGTTAAATTTTATTTAATTGCAAGATGTCAACCCAACTTTCAATTTACAATAAGATTTTTATTAGTCGATGAAGACCTAAGAAAACGTGGGTATGGCAAATTAAGAACGGTTTGAGTGAGATGTGCCTCTTCGCGGACCTGACTAGGGATAGGAATTATTGGAGACGTTAGATCCATGTTATGGAACGCTAATAGGCTCTTTTTGCCCTACTCATCTTTTTTAGTCTATCTTTTATTCTTTTTAGTTGTCTCTTTTTTCTTTAGTTTTGTTTTGTTTTTAGATAACATTGTCAGTCGTCATTCATTTCCTCTAATGCAGGGCTCTTTTCCTGTTGGAATTTAGAGTGTATAGTGGTTATCGGAAAGGTTAATTAATTATATTAAATAAATAAATTTAATTAAATTAATTAAGTATATCCCAAGGTTGAAAATTATATGTTTAATATCAAAACATAAAAGTCACGGCTCGTGATTTGGTTCGCGGCTCGCGAAAATACACAAAAAGTTTCTGTTTTCTGGGGCGCACAGGTCGCGGCCCGCGACCTTTTACGCGACCCGTGACTAACGTGTTTTTCCGGGAATTTTTCGTGTAACGTTTCTTTGTTTTGATGGTTATATAATAACTTCCTACAGTTATTATGGTTACTTTTAGCCATGTTCTTTGGGATGTAAGGGTTGAGTGAAAGGCGACATGGGTTCATGAATCGATCTCGTGTTTCACGGATCAACCTCATGTTTCATGAAGTGATATGTTGCTTCATGAACCGGTGTGAGCTATTCTATAAATATAGAAGGCTTGTGTGTTATTTTACACATGCAATTTCTGATTTCTTTTCTTCTCTAGCATTTTACATCAAGGACTTGCAATTCTCGTTTGTAATTTTCTTATCTTCTTCCACTTAAGTTTCTCTTACATCATTCTGATTTCCGTGTGCTCGAAAGTTAGTGTAATTCTCTGTATCTCAGAACATATTTCCGATTTATTCCCAAGCACCTTAGTAAGGAGAAAATGATGTTTTAGGAAAGACCATCTTGCATCTTGCCTAGAATTGATATCAAGATCCAACAAAATCTTCTTGTTACTATGATTGATATATGGTGATTCCCGATGATCAAGATTGCATTAGGTGTATGTTAAGCAAAGGTTTGAACTTGTCATATGTAATTTGGTTTTCTACTACAAACTTGTAACTTTATTTTATATGTTTGATTTATAAAATTAAAGTCACATTTCCAACATTTCCTTGGGGTAAAATTAGACCATTTTCCTCTAGTCGTCCTCCCTTAAAAGGAGTACAGGTTTGGATTGTTTGTCACCTTATCTCACCCAGACCCTGCCTTTGAACGGGATATTGAGTATGATGATGATGACGACTCTTATTAGGCTCAGAGAATAGAAATTGAAGCTAAAGATTCTTTTAGTTTTTTTACATTCCGATTTTGCGTGACACCAAGACTAACATTCAGTAGGGTATGTTTGCCTCTTGATCAAGCCATCAATGCGGGATTAGAGATAATAAGAAGGTGTTCTCTTCAACTTATTTTTTTGACTTATTACTTATTCTTATTGGAATCAGATCAGATCAGATCAGACCAGATCAGATCAGACCATTATAATAATAATAATTATTATTATTATTTTAATTATTATTATTATTATTATTATTATTATTATTATTATTATTATTATTATTCTCGAGCCGGGGGACTCTTTGATCGCACTCTCCTTATGGGTATGAGCATGCCATCGTTCCTCCCTCCCCAGACCCTGATCATATTCTTTGAGCGGGATACACTGGGTATGATGATGATGATGATTATCATTACTATTATTATTATTATTATTATTGTTACTATTTATATTATTATTATTATTATTATTATTATTATTATTATTATTATTATTATAATAATAATAATAATAATAATAATAATAATAATAATAATAATAATAATAATTTGAAGAAGCGGGCAGAAGTACGATTAACATTGACATGGTGTATTCGGGTCCGAACCTCTCTGCTCAACATCATAATTTACTAGATCTCAACTTTTCTCCTGCTGAAATTAAGGAAGCTTTTTGGAGTATACCGGATGATAAAGCCACGGGGCTTGATGGCTTTAATAGCAAGTTCTACAAGGCTGCTTGGGAGGTTGTAGAACGTGATATTATTAAAGCTATTCAACAGTTCTTTGAAAATGGAAAGATGCTCAAGAGTTGGCATATCACGGCAATCACATTGATTCCCAAGGTCCGTAGTCCTTTGTCTCCAGGTGATTTCCGTCCAATTTCGTGTTGTCATGTGCTATATAAGTGCATTTCCAAGCTTTTATGCTCTCGTCTTAAGCGGGTGTTGGATTATTTGATCGATCAAGCTCAAGGAGCTTTTGTAGCTGGTCGTAGCATTATGCACAACATTCTACTTTGCCAGGACATTGTGAAGCATTACACTTGACAAGGGTGTGCACCTAGTTGCCTCATGAAGATCGACCAATGCAAAGCCTATGACACGATGAGCTGGCAATTCATTAAAGAGATGCTTGTGACTCTTAATTTTCCACACCGGTTCATCAAAATTGTTATGGCGTGTATTACGGCTACGAGATATGTCTTAATGATTAATGGGGCTCCCACTAACATTTTTGCAGCTAAAAGAGGGTTACGTCAAGGAGATCCTCTTTCACCATTGCTCTTCGTTATTGGGATGGAGTATCTATCTCACAGCTTGAAGCGTCTTGTGGGTACATTTGGCTTCCATCCTCGATGAAAATCCATCAAGCTCACCCATCTCCGTTTTGCGGACGACTTGATGATATTTTGTAAAGGTGATCTCTCCTCTGTTCGGGTTATTAATGATTGCATCAAGGTCTTCTCCAATACCTCCGGACTGCATGCTAACACTGATAAGTCGGCTATATATCTAGCAGGGATAGGTGCTTCCCTCCGGGATGAAATTATAGACCTCTCTCGCTTTTCTCTTGGTACACTTCCTTTCAGATACTTGGGTGTTCCCTTGTCGTCCAAGCGCCTAAGTATTGCTGATTGCGAGCAATTGGCTGATAAAATGACCAAGAGAATCAGTTCTTGGCAAAATAAACAACTTTCTTACGTTGCTCGATTACAGCTCATCAACTCAGTATTGTTAGGGATTACTTCGTATTGGTGTCAGATCTTTATACTACCGAAGCGAGTGATCAATATTGTCAATTCCATATGCAGGTCCTTTTTGTGGTTTGGAGTTGCTCACTCTCCTAAGCCTGGCAATATCAATTGGAACAATGTATGCACCTCAAAAAAGGTCAGGGGCCTTGGTATTTGAAACGTTCATCTCTGGAATCAGGCTGCAATTGGAAAAATAGCATGGCATATTCAGATGATGAGGGAAACCCTGTGGGTTAAGTGGGTTCACGGTGTCTATACTAAAGGCGCAAGATGGGTGATTTTCAATGCCCCGATTACAGCCAGCTGGACTATCAAGAAATTATGTCATGTAACTGCAGCTTTGAGGCATTGGATGTGTCAAGACACGTATTCAATTAAGGAGGTCTATGAATCTAGCTTAGAGTCCAGACCGAAGATTCGCTGGCGACAACTTATTTGGAACCGGCTATCCATACCCAAAGCTAGATTTATTTGGTTGCTAGCAGCCAAAAATGGATTGAAAACAAAAGACAAACTCTTACGTCTTGGAGTTGTGGATGATGATTTATGTCCTCTTTGTGGTGAGCGTTTGGAAACCCACTCTCATCTTTTCTTTGAATGCCCGTTTAGTCGGTTATGCCTAGCGGAAATCAAAAGATGGACTGGCATAGCTTTGAAACCTATTATGCGCATGAATTTTTGCATAAATGGTCTCTCCCGCTCTAAGCAACAGGTGATGATTTCTATCTATGCCTCGACTATTTATCATATCTGGAAATGTAGAAATGAAGCGATATGGATGCACTGTGTTTGGTCTCCTACTTCTGTGGTTGACATGATTCAACGTGAAATTAGTCGCAGATGCTCTGTATTGCATATTGAGCCTTTGATCTAGGATCACTTGAGGCTAGATTTTGCTTCTATTTGGTGGATAGATGTTGTTCTGTTTTGTTGAGAGCTGTTTTGTTGGGGCTAGATAGTCGCAAATGCTGATGTTGAGAGCCATGTTCTCTTCTGTTTTGCCTCATTTTGATGTTGCTGTCCTATGACTTTAGTATGCTGGATGTGTTGTTGCTATGTTCTCTGTATTTTGTTGCTGGAGGATGCTTAATCTGATGTTGTCTTGATCTTGCTCTTGCTCCTGCCTGTTTAAGATGAGATGCGCATTTTGCATTGCTCACTGTTAAGGACTTTGATGTTGATCTCCCCCATGCCACTGTTGGTTCCTGCTTGTTAAACTCACTGCCTGATGTTGATCTTTCCTATGATGTGTGATGTGCTTGCTTCTTGGGAGGGTGCTGCTGGTTGGAAAGTTGCTGCTTTCTGTTGCTATTAAAGCTACTGACTTTTGTTGCTGAGCTTGCTGGTTTTGATGCTCATTGATCTTGCGACCTATATGCTTATGGGCTTGCTGGTTTTGGTGCTCATAAGTACTGCACTCATTCTAAAGGTGCTGCTGATTAGTGAAGCTTCAAATATGTGCGGGGATCCTCACAAGTGTTGCCTTCTTCAAATATGTGCTTGCTTCTTGGGAGGGTGCTGCTGGTTGGGCTTTCTATTGCTATTAAAGATACTTGCGCTGCTCTTTATTATTGTTGGCTAGGCTGCTGATGCTGTTTTGGCCTGCTTCGAGCTGCTGTTGTGATAGTTTCTGGCCTGATCTGTGTTCTGTTTGTATTGTGCTGTTGGACTGTGCAGTTGTTACTTGCTTCTGAGTTGGATTGTATAGCTGTTACTGCCTTCTGTTTGTATTGCTACTCTCTTTCTGATGCTGTTGTCTGCTGATTCTGATTGTTGTTCTGGAATGTTCTGGTGCTGTTCTGATGTTGAGAGGCTGATACTGTCATGCCTGATGCACCTGCTGGTTGATGCTACTGATACTGCTGTGAGATGCTGCTGGCCTGTTGGAATACGAAGTCTGCTGGTTGAGCTACTGGTTATGCTACAGGCTGCTGACCTGCTTACCATTCCTCACAAGTCTCTGGTTTCTTGCACGAAGGAATTTGTGTAGTTGTCTAATTTTGATGTAATTATTGACTACATTGTATAGCTCTACAATGCCGACTTTTTTTGTCGGCTCGTCTTTTTTAGGCCTCGGTCTTTCCCGTATGCACATGAAGAGTGGGCCGAGGAAGCCCTTCATAGAAGGTGGGCCTCGGTTCCACACTGATGCAAATAGGAATTTCTGAGTTTCCCATTGCCTTGATGCATGTTTTGTTTTTCTGGTGAATGAAAAAGCTTTTTATTTGCCAAATAATAATAATAATAATAATAATAACTTTATGAAATCAAATCAGATTAGATCGGATCAGACCAGATCAGATCAGAACAGACCAGATCACTCCAGATCAGAAAGATTCAGATCAGATCAGACTGAATCAGATCAGATCAGACCAGATCAGATCATATCAGACCTTAGTAAATTCAGATCAGATCCAATCAGATCAGACGAAGAGAACAGGCCCTAACAAATTTTGAATTTGACTCAGATCCGTTGACCCAGATATATTTTAGCGGATCTTCCATATCAATAAATTGGACCTTTTCCGATCAGGGAAATATGTGTGCACATAAAGCCTATAGTCCACCCTCAACAATTCATTGGGCTAGTGTCACGTTATATAGGGTATGTTTGCCATAATAGCTCTAAAAAGTTTTATTAGTTAGCCAAACTTAACCAAACTTAAAAATGAAATTTTATTGATAAAAAACCAAAAATTGACTTTAGATGGAATTATATATTATAGTACAATAAAATTGATCTTAGAAAGAATTGTGATATTTGTACTTTTCGCTTGATGTTTTTAAAGAAACTCCTAAGATTAATATTTACACTACAACATAATTTGCTTTTAGTGGGATATATTCAGCGATATTTAATTTAAATGTCGCTATTACAAATTTCTTATAATGTATATAGAGGATTTAGTGACATTTATTAGAGTTTTTAGCAGCATATTAAAAAGTCACACAAAAGCTTTTAGCGACATAGGATCTAGTGACATTTCTCATAAATGCCACTATAGCGACTATAGTGACAATTACATTTGCCACTAAAGATCAAATTAAGTGTCGCCAAATCACTTTACGGTGGAACTTAAAATAAAAATCAATAATTATTACACTAAAAATATGAATCAGTGGCATTTTTTTAATGCCACTAAATCCAATGTCGCAAAAAGCTAAGTTTATTGTAGTGTTAGATCTCTAATTGAATTGAAAAAGAACATAAAATAAAAGGCGCTAAAGTTAACAATGTAAGAACAAGATCAATCAATCAAACAACACATCAAAATTATCGAGATTCAATCAATATGGACTATCTTTTCCTCAGCCTAGCTAGCTAGTTGTTATTAATTGATGGAAATTGAAGTTTTCTTTAAGTTTTAGTAGAGAATACCAATGAAGATATTAGAGTTGGAGAAGAGAAGGTGATGGCTTAAAGGGAGATTTAAACTTAGAGGGATTATCTTAAGGAAGGATTTTTTTTAAACTAGTAAGAATTAACTACTCCAATTCTATGTATTGGAGTATTTAAAGATTCATACCATCAATATTAATATTGAATAAATCTAATATCAAAATTGAGTCAAATTAACTTTTGAAACAAAATCTCAAATTGAGTCGACTTTATAGTGGTCAGACACTTTTCTTAAATAAAAAAGTCGACTTGGCATTGATCCTCCCCTAGACTAAACCTTGAAGTTATAACAATGCAAGAACAAGATCAACCTATTAAAAAACACATCAAAATTATCGAGATTCACCCAATGTGGGCCACCTCCGACCAGCTAGCCTAGCTAGTTGTTTATTAATTGATGAAAATTAAAGCTTTCTTGAAACTTTAATAGAGGATACAAATGGAGATTCTAGAGTTGGAGAAGAGTGGATGATGACTTAAAGAGAGATTTAAACTTAGAGAGAATATCTTTAAGTAAGGACTTTTTTAGAAATTAGTAATGATTATTGATTAACAAATCCAATTCTTTGTATTAGGGTATTTAAAGATTCATACCATCAATATTAATATTAATGAAATCCAAACAAAAAAACAAAACAAACATAACTTTCGAGATAAAGCCTCAAATCGAGTCGACTTTTTAGCGGTCAGACACTCGCTAAATCAATAAAAGCCAACTCAACTTTGTTACTCTCCTAGACTAAAGTCGAGTCAACTTTTACTAATAAATGGACCAAAACCTCAATGCCTCTCTATACACTCATTTGCAATCCATAGTTATTCTCCATACTAAGCCTTATTATACACAAATGCCCATATACAAGAGTCCTAAACTCAAGTCATGCATGTTCACTTATAACAAGTTATATGTATAACTATATTGATGTGGAGTGATTAGTATGAAGTTGATAAAATCATGCATTTTAAAAGTATCTTCATAGACATATTTCCTAATGAAGTAAAATGTAAAAAAAGATTGGAGCTAACTTCCATGTTAACTAACAAAGGTCAAAGAGTAAAGCATGATTAAAAATGGCATTGCTTTCATTTCTAAAATCTTGCTCCATTTCCTTATTTCGTGCCGTCACCATTACTCTTGTCCCCCTTTAATGGAAATCAATTTTATTTTCTAATCAATCACACCCACAAACAAGAAAGAGAAACAAAACACATAATTACAAATTAGCATCATCATATCCCTTAAACTATCATTTAATTTTACGTAAACAATTTTTATGTTTTAATTTACTTTTGAATATTTATTAGGTAAAATTGTCGAAAATAATTCAACTTTTTCAATCATCCGTTGTGTATAATTCCACCCTTGAATTATTTTCAAATAATCCAATCTTTGCGATATTTTTCTCTCAACATACTCAGTGCCCTAAACCATCATATCCCCACCCCTGAACCACTACAACCCCACCCTCCCCTAGCCCACAGAGTATGCTGGGAGCAAATATATATTAAAAATGAGATTATTAGAAAATAATCAATTATTCACAGTGGATAAATAAAAGGTTAAATTATTTTCGACAATTTTTTTCTGAGAAAAATAGGGAATTTAGTTACACAATAATAACATATACAAAATATTAGAAATATACATTATATAAAACTCCCAAGTGGATCTTTGTATTTGTAGGTCTTTTGAAGCCATGGATAGAGCTGAGGATTTCACTTGCGGCATCCTTTTTATCTTATCAAATAAAATTATAGTGTATCATTTTCCAACCCTTTTCAAACTCTAATCGTATCTTATATAAGCAGAATATACTGGGTTTAATATTACTTAAGTGTCACAAAAACACATAATAATTCTGAACACTAACAAAATATGAAGAGAAAAGATTCATACAAGTATAATGTGGATTTAATTTCCTTGTATTGCTTCAATATATAATCTTCATTCTTCAATGATGCAAAGGGTTTGGACCCGTAGGCACAATTCTCTTTTGAACACCAAATCTGAAATCAAACCCTTGATTCTTATCCGAATTTGAATCTTGATGATGATCATGATCATGATTATAATGATGATGATGATAATTATAAAATGGTGTAAAATCAAATAATTCTTTGGAAGGATTGGCTTTTCTATTTACCAAATGCAAAGAATGATTATTATTATTATAATGAAAATGATTATGGGAAATAAGAATTAAAGCCAAGATCCAAAGAGTAACAATAAAAATCCCAAATAATGTAGTTTTGGAAATCATATTTTTGGAAATTAAACAAGAAAAAAATTATGAGTTTGAGAAGAGGCATGAGGTAAAGCTATGTGATGATATTAACAAGAATATGTATGGTTTATGAATAATGTGTTGGATAGGTTGAGAAATACTGAAGCTAACTATTTGTACTACCTTTTGACAGCTTGAATCTAATAAGGGAATGGTTGAAATGCAAGAAACAAGCATTTATTTATATAATCAACAACAATTGACTTTACTTGATTAAGGGCGTGTTTGTTAAAGTATATAACATATTTTAGTATTTTAAGTTTCACGACTATCAGTTTAAATTTTTGGTTGATGGTTTATTTACGTGGTATCAGAAGTCAGCGTGATATTAGGTTATCAGAGGTTCGAATTTAATTTTCAGTGTCAAGTATGAAGAGGGTATGTGCTGCATTCACACTTCTACCCCAAATGACTCTTGTATGAGGGTGTGTTATAATATAACATATATTGGGCCTCAACCATCAGATACTCTGGATTCGTGGTACAACTCCAAATAAAATAAGTGTAAACTATACACAAAGTTGATAACCTTTCAAAGGAGACTTTTATGCGAAACTGTTAATAAGCATCTCATTAAATTACCGATGTGAAATTACGTGTTATTTTCTAAAAAAAGAATATCAGCTAGCTGAAAATTGATGCTTTGTTTAGAGGCTTGCGCGTATATAATTCATGGGTTTTGGAAAGAGGGGAAGGATTAGAGGAAAGTCGGTGTAAGCACTATTGCCAATAAATCATGCCTTAGAATCTAAGGTACTTGCATTATTGAATAATTAATCAAGTATTAATTATTATATGTACGTATAGATCGATTGTCAAACTCTACAATATACTTTGACATTATTTTACGTTGATTTCTGAGTGAATATACATTTTTTATTTTAGTTGGTATTTCTGACTTGTAAGAATTTTATTGTTTGTTATATTTTTGTAATATATTTTATTTTATTATTTTTTTGTAAGTTTATCTCTAAAAATATTTTTGGGTAAGTACCTTAATAATTGGGATTATTTATGATTGATTAATATATGAGATTTTTTTTGTTATTGCTTAATATATGAGATTATTGTAAGAACAACGTAAAAAAATTTGATTATTATAGATAATTTTTCCAAAAAAATATGGATTTTAGGCCTAGATGTAAGGATATAGTATATTTTAAGTAATTACCTTTATTTTTTAAAAATTGTTGTTATTTTATTTTCCTCCCTTTCTTTTCCTAGAATAAAAAAAAAGATACTACCTCCATTTCAAAATGCTTGCAACATTTACCTTTTTTACGCAGTCCAATGCACTAATTCAATCCTTAATATCTATAATTATGTATAATATAAAATTATAAAAATTTGATATTAATAATCTTTACGTCGAGACGAATCAAACAAGATCTCACTTGACTATGTTTTGACTTATAGATTACTTATTAATCACAAATTAAGAGAGATAAGTGAATAGTGCTTATTTTTCGTATGTTGCGACTATATTGGAACGGAGGAAGTATTTTATATGTAGGCACCAACTATAGCACTCAACTCTTGAAATGAATTGATTGCAAGCAAGAACAAGATCAAGCAAATGGTTTAAGGTTGAAGAGGAAGAACAATAATGGAGGAGGAAGAACATCTTGAATGGGAGAGGAATGAGGTACTGAATTTTAATGAAATGGAACAGGGTAAAATGGTCATTTTCATAGTTAACGGAAATTAAATGTTTTTTTCTTAATAATGTTACAGCAGTTAATTGTTCAAGAGTTAAGTGTTATTTCATGAATTTTTTTTGGCTACCACTGGCCTTTTGCAATACTTAATGTGAATATAAATTAAAAAAAACAAAAATCAGCTTTCCTATTCCCTTCCCCAAACCCAAAACTTTTCGGTTCACAAGAAACTGAAACAACAGGGCCGCCGTGGATGTTTCCGTTGTTTCCAAACCATTTGAACAGGAGCCTTCCCTCTCCTATCTTAATCTGCTCAAGCATCTCATCATCTTCGAATACCTCTGTTCTATAATACTCATATCCGTGTTTGTGGCTGTGGAAACAAGTACATAATCTGTTAATCTATTGATACGTTTTTGAAGCTTTGTTTGACAAAAATTCCCAATTCAAGACTTCGTCAGTAACACAAAATTCTAATTTCGGCGCGGAAGCAACTCTAGAAATCGAAAATGGTACGCTCGATTTACAATTCACCTTTTGATGGAAAATTTGATTGTTTATCTATCTATTATTTGCTTGTGCTGGTTAATTAGGGTTTTATAAATTAGGCAGATATTTGATAAATTCTTGATTGTTTTGCTCTATTTAGATGTCTTTTTCGCATAAGATAAATCTTGAATTCTAGGAATTGTGTATGGAATCAATTGTTGTCTAAAATCTAATTGTTTGAGTTTTTCTGATCATCGATACGGTGACCGTATTGCTCGGTATCTAATTTGCGAATCGATCATGTTCAATGATGATCATACTAGGGAAAGATCAAGGATCCGATGAATTCTGTGTTTGTTGGCTGCCTTTGATGAAAGTAATTTGTGTAGAAGATTTGTTGTGACCTGTGTAACTGGTTGAGAAGTCCTGGACCTTGCCGTAAATTTAACTATGTAGTTTCTGGAATAAGTGACGATAAATGATTGAAACCTATCCTGACTCGTTTGGTAATCCTTAATTTAATGGTGGTAATGGTAATGGAAAGTTAGTGTATTATTGGTAGCAATATCTCTTGACAAGTTTAATGGACATGCTTCCTTCAACAATATGATTTTCTTCACAACATTCATTTTAATGCATTACACTTGAGAATATGGTAAATTTGGTATTAGGTGGTAATGGAAATTTGTGAACAAATTTTTTATGACCAAATTTACATTACCATAGGAGTAACATGATACATACCATGATAAATTACGCTACAAATCATTCCAATTATCACCAATCAGCGCCGATGATCGAATGGGCTGCAAATGTTACACTAACTGATGAAATAACATTTATTTCTGAAGTTTTTGATTTTTGATCTTGGTCGTGATTCTCTCTCAGTAATCATGAATTGCATTTCTAATTCCTATCCTCCTAACCTAAAATTCCCAACTCTCCATTCTCTGACTCATTTCAAACCTCAGTCATTTCCTATTTCTCCCTTATTTCCTATTTCTCTTTTCTCAACTTCTCACCATTCTCTGTCTGACTGTCTGTGTTCTCGATAGCCTGATTCGATGTTTAAGTTCCTTTCCTCACTTCTTTACAATTGCTAATTCTTAATTTGAATGTTTATGCTAATTTGATGCTCAAGTTAGCAATGTTTTAAACTAAGTTTGAAACTTTCATTTTGAATTATTTTCTCTGATTGTATTATTATTGTTGCTTTCATATAGCAACATTATCTTTTTATATTGTAATGTCAGTCTTTTTTTTATGTTTTTGTTCTGATTGATTTTCAGTCGTTTATTCCAACAATTATCGACTCATATTGCAATGTTTTATAGCTTGGTAGAATGTTCTATTGATCTTGGACATATATAATAATTTGATTTTGTGTTTGCTGTATACAGCTCACTGATTGGTTGCAATTTTTTTTGATATTTATTGAAGTACTCAAAAATAACCCTAATAAGTTTAAATGTTTAATATACAAATTTCTATATTAATCTCCCTCTCCTCATCAAATTTCTATTGCAATCCTTATACAAAGCAAAATTCAATCGAACACGCAAAAATGAGCTTAGACCCGTTTTGGAACCAAATCCGATCCTGATTCCTTCCTATGAAACGATCTGACCATTGCCTTCCCTAAGTGAGTCGGATTAACATGGATATCTTATATCCACGTTTTTGTGTCTTCTCAATGGCTAGCCAAATGATGCATTGAAATTTGAATTACCTATTCTAATATTATTACATTTTGTAAGAGAAGTAAATTTTGCCGTACAAGTAGTTTGGACTTGGACCACTGTAATTGTTTCATTTAGTCTACACTTGTGATTGCACATTTTAGAATCTTACTGCTACCTTATTTGTTTTTTACTTCTGTATTGGAGATTTTTGCGTTGGGAACTTAGCTCTTGTAGACACCATCTGACCATCTTATAATCGTCAACCAATTAATACTGTTGCTGTCTATTTGACATTACCTACTAACTGTCATGATTACATTTTTCCTAGTTAATGTGCTTGTATTGTAGAGTTGATTAAGAAAAGTCTGTTTCTTCATTGTATGAATACTTAGATATAACTCCTTGACACTGCATAAAATCTTGATATTTATTCTAATCTATTGTAATTTAAACGTTTTTTCTTGCTTCCTCTACAGTCCTCTCTTGCAGCAGCTCGAGCTGATAATTTTTACTACCCTCCAGAATGGGACCCAAGTCAGGTAATTATTGCCTTCATGCACTAACATGTAGTGATATGTATTGATAGGTTTTTATTTTGAGAACATTTCAAATATGTTTGGCATTTGTAAAACAGGGTGGTCTCAACAAGTTTCACGGTCAACATGCCTTAAGAGAGAGAGCAAGAAAAATAGACCAAGGCATCTTAGTTATAAGGTATGAGAATGACTGTTCATTGTCTTCTTACAGAATGGCTATTATCCTGTTCTTACTGTGTGCTTTTTTTTGCAAACGAAATAGAGTAATGAACTTTTTTGGATAATTTATTAAGATGTGACAATTGATTGCAAAAATTTGATTTGGAACATTTTCTTGGTTCACTTCCTTTATTTTTGGAATGAGATACTGTTGAAGTTTACAGTTGTTTTCCTTCATGCATGAGTTACTAACTTACTACCGATCACTATCTTTTGATGTATTGTGTGAAATTTTAGGTCTGAGGTCCTATTAAACTTAAAAGTCTTGGAAAGGAACTTTTATGCTGTGAAATATACCCGCTGTTAGCTGATTAATTATCTCCTTATAGTTATATCCTGTCTTAATTCTGATTGCTATAAACCATCACATCTGTGAAATTTTCTCAAGATTTTCTCAAATGGTCATCATTTAGTGTTTCTGTGCCTGTTTTAAGAATGGCGTACAATATCTATATAGGCAACTTCCTTCCAATAGTTCAAGTGTTGGCCATGGAGCTTCATTGACAAAAATAGGCCAAATGCAGATTTATGTGAATGATTCATATCACGTGCTCACCATCTCCACTGGAGTCACACTTGCTAATAAAATATGCCAAACGAAAATTCTTAAACTATAAAGTTAGGCTAAAACCTTAAGTGAAGTCGCCTCCCTATCTGAATTCTGATAGAAAAGGTCCCATGATCCTGAACCGATATTTTACCTAGAATCTTAAGCCCAAGTTTGACTATGAAGATGAATCATGATGTATCTTTGATCCTATTTGTGATGGCTGGATACTTTGCCTTCCTTCATGGCTTTGTTATGAAGTTCTTTATATGGGAAATGAAATTATTTATAATTAAATGGTCTAACGGGCGGCTATTCTCCATTTAAACAGGTTCGAGATGCCTTTCAATATATGGTGTGAAGGATGTGAATCTATGATAGCAAAGGGTGTAAGATTCAATGCAGAGAAAAAACAAGTTGGAAACTACTATTCCACAAAGGTATATTTTTCTCTACTCATGTTAGTTATCAACAGATTTTGTAATTGTTAAAGTTTTTTATGTCATCACAATTCTTTTTATCCATAGTGTAAAATTGTGGTTTCAATCGCGGTATCATGATGATGTGGTTGTCGTATTGCAAAATATCCTTGAGTGGGCCTAAAACCCATTTCCGGCACCTTTAAGATTTGATTACCTTTACAACTCGGGCGATACTATACGATGTAAACTTGTTTTTGCACTATGATTTTATATTGGTCACTAAATGTAATTTTTTGTATGAGGAAATCAGTGGAGTTTATTTTTACTTTGATTGTGTAATATTTCTTGAAAAGTTTCTGGCCTACATCTATGGTAATAACTCCCCGTTTCAAGGATGTCTTGTCCTTCATACATTCCTGTTACCACTCATTGCTAACCGTGTTTGAGGTAATGAATGAAAGCTCTTCTGGACAAAAATCCTTTACGTAGAGTGGGGATGTTAGCATTGCCAAGGGACTTTTATTGTCAAAGTTTTAACAAAATGGTGCAGTGTTTTGAGTCGAAGCAGTTAATAACTCATCTTGATTAGCTATATGACACTTCAGTTATTGCTTGGTACCTCAATACAGTACACAGAAAAAAGAGAAGATCCGGCAACTTGTCAATAAGTATTAGTTATATGATATATTCTACCTATTGGACTTATGACAAACATTTCAATGAGAACTAGTGAACCAGTCGTAGTACAACAATACAACAGCAATGCCAAAGTTTTACTCTTAAAAGATTTTTTTATTTGTAATACGAAAGACTTGTGGACAAATCATATAAAATCTTTTTGGAAGATTAAGAAGTCTTTGAGGATAAATATTTGTTCTGTAAATGGTGATCCTGTTTCATCCAACATGCCCAGCTAGGATTCGGTCTTGAACCACAATGTTGAATATTTACCATGTCAGACCGTCAGATCCCGTACCTTTTTCTGACACCATTTTACTCATGTATGGTGAATGCAGACTCTCTTGGTGGTCTCCTTTAATTGGGTTTTCGACGCGTTTACGATTCTTATTGTCTCGCTTGTATGTTTAATTTATGATAAGGCATGGAATTTGTTTGCTTTCATAAAATAGATGTCCCACAATTGTGTTCAAATTTAAGTGTGCCATCTTATGAAGCCCCTTCTTGTCATGTATGCTATGCTTTTGTTAATTTTTTTAAATTTTAATGACAGAGGGGATCACGAGTTGTTCTTCCACTACGCCCTGATTAATTTTGGGTTTTTTTTTTTTGGAGGGGGGGTGTATTTGTCAAATTATCAGTACATGAAATGCATTTCGAACGTTGTATTCCGGGTACAAATCTATATTCTTATATATCGTCACTTATTTATCTCTTATGGGATATATTATGTTCATATTTGTGAGCTTCAGTTAAGTTTTATTGTAATTTGGATGGGATTTTTAGTATTTACTGCTGCTTCTGTTGTATTAAACAATTTTTGAAACCTTTAACTTTTTATATGTAAAGCTTCTTTTTCCCATGATTGTAGCTTTCCTTTAACTTTGAGTTCTTTGTGCTTGCTTCAGATATGGAGTTTCACAATGAAGTCAGCCTGCTGCAGACATGAGATTGTGATACAAACAGATCCTAAAAATTGCGAGTATGTAATCATCAAGGGTGCCCGGCGAAAAATTGAGGAATATGACGCAGTTGATGCCGAAATATTAGAACTTCCTACAGATGAAGGTGAGCAAGTGATATTACTTTTTTAGTTTGCACTGATGCTTCTAGGATATTCTCTCTTGCTGCACATCACAAACTAATATCTTTCACTTTCTTCTTTCTGGATTGTGTTTACCATTATTGTAAACAGGTAATATGATAAGGAGAGAGAAAATGATTAAGAAAAGTAGCGATAAAAGATTAGTTTAAAACACTAGTGATTTGAAACAAGCAAATAGGCTACTTGGGAGTTGGGAGTTGGGAGTTGGGAGTTGGGACATATTGTAGCAGAAATAGGTGTATGTCAATTTGGAATGAAGATTCCATTTTAGAAGACTATAACTTTGTAGGTTTATTAGTTTTTCCTTACACCGAAATTAGATATTCGGTTAGAAACTTGTTTGTTGATTAACAAAAAAAAAATAGAGGATGACAAAAACTTTACAGGATTCATTTTTTAATATATTGAATGCATTTGGCCTGTGTTGCAATATATGTGTTAGGTCTACGGTCATCTATAAGTGTTTTTGGAGTTGTTTTCCTTTTTTACTGCAATCATTTGTTTTTAAATATTCTATCATATGTTGAATTTCTACATAACTCTTTATATTCAAAGGTCGACTTAAGTTTTGGTTTTGTGTTGCTTGTTACGCAAAGCGCCAGGATCTTCTGGATTTCCATGCTAAGCTTTGACTTAAACTTGCCTGACCGTCCAATCTGCCTGTATTAATCCTGGAACATCTAAACAAGAAGTTGACTTAATATTACGTTTAGTGACTTAATCATGCATCAATTAGTTGGTTGTGTGAAGTTATGACGTTAACATTGGGTAGGCTTGGCACCTTGGTGCTCTTTCCTGTTTCTTGCTAGTTTCTGATACTGACGTGATGTTACTCTTTAATGTTCAGAAAGAGGCAAGCTTGTGGACCCATTTTACCGTCTTGAGCATCAAGAAGAGGATATAAAGAAGAAAAACGAAGCTGAGCCAGTGCTTGTACGTCTTCAGCGTGCATCTGATGCCCGGCATGCTGATGATTATGCAATCAACAAAGCTCTCCGGGCCCGTTTGAGGGTATGATCATGCTTGTCCTTAATAGAATGTGAATGATTTTGGATGAAAGGGAATGGGAGGGACGGGTTTATATCTTTTTCCTAGATAATACTTCTATAAATGCTTGGGACAAAAGGTATTTATGGACTTCATTTTCTTTTAATAAATGAGCCAATTCATTCTAGAGGCAAAATTTTGAGAAACTTACAACGAATGTTGCCTTTCCTTTTCTTCTATGTTAGGAGTGCAAAATACAACTACTTTTTAGCCACCTTATTTTCTTTTCTTCAAAAATGTTAATGGAAGAATTTGTGTTAACATTTTGTTCATACATTTTGTTAATTGCATGACCTTACAGAGCCAGAAGAAGAGAGTTGCAGAAGAAGAACATGCATCTAGGAAAAGGGGCCTTGGTATACGACTGCTACCGGGATCAAGAGAAGATGCCGCAGCTGCTTCTCGTGTAAAGTTCTCATCTAAGTTTGAAGAAAATAGAAAGTTAAAACGAGCATTGATTTCAACCTCATCAATCTTCTCTGTTCCATCTGGATCTTCCTCAAATGGTGATAAGCGGTTGGATCTTGAAGCTAAAAGGAGAAAGATCAAAGCAGCAAGAGTTTCAAACCTGCTGGCTGGAAGATTTAAGCTCTCTGGCAGGAACAGGGCGTGAGTGAAAACACTTATAAGAACTTGTATCCAGAAATGCAGATAATATTCTTTTTAAGAAGTTTAATGGAGGTAAAAGGACATGCCAGCCATCGTCTTCCCCATATTATCGCGTCTAAATGTGGCAAATGGGCTGTTTGCGTTTATGGAATGTAGAATTCTGAAATAGGATATAACTTTTGTGTTTGTCGCTTGTATGCTTTCTCTAGACCTTGCGACTCTGAAACAATGCTTTACTTCAAATAATTACTTTCTTGGTTTCTTTTTTGTATATAAAATTTCGTATGTTTTACGACATGTAATATAACTTATAACATTGGACTTCCGACATGATGGATACCTCGAAGCATGTGGACACATTCGGGTTCTGAATTGGATCGGTCATCTAGCACCTTGATGATGTCCATCAAGTCCGCTTAGAAACGAATCAAATTATTGCCGCATTGCACTTTCATATTCCGTGAACCAGAGCGATTGTAACTTGTTGGGTCAATCCAATGGGTGATTTTACATACTGCTATACTACACTTTCTTTTTCTTTCATGCGAGGTTGGCCATTGGTAAAGGTGGCTATGGGTTAGGTTTAGGCCTGTGTAATGGGTCGGATCCCCATTGGGCCCCTGATCCAACCCTTGATTGTAAGGGTTATATGTGGGGGAGGGTTGAAAAGGGTTGGGCTTAAAATTTAACTTATAAAAATTGAAAAATAAGGGTTGGATAAGGGTTTAAAAAGGGTTGTAAATGACCCCTTATCTAAAGTCCATTTCCACATCCATATTTAGTAGATTGGCATCTAGTAGATTGGCATCTAGAAATGCAAAGTCAGCAGCTCCTGAATTGCACAATCATGTGCTGCTCTATCATCAATCCACTAAGATCAAAGCCAATAACAAATCATCAGTAAGTAATAAGACAGTGCAACAAGTTGTTATTATTATTATTTATTATCATTATTATAATAATGATAATAATAATTATTATTATTATTATATTATTATTATTTTTATATTATTATTATTTTCAAATTCCGGCATGTATTTGTATGTTCAATAAAACAAACGGTAGGCCCGATCCGTTTAAAGCCCATCATTTATTTTATAAGGCCCGATCCGGCCCGTCTTGTTTCTACCAAAGCCCGATCCGACCCGAATCCGGCCCGTTGCCCAGGCCTAGTTAGGTTTAGTCTATAGTGTTGGTTTACTAATATTTGGCCTCCAATCCAACTTAATTAAATTTTTATTAAATTGGATGCTAAGGAATGAGGGTGGCCATAAGTTGAACGGTTGAACCTATGACCTTACTTGATGAAAGTAATACATGGTTCAATTGAGACAAGGTTTGATCCTTAACTTTGCTTAATAACCAAAAGCACTATGCGAGGGAAATAAAGTTGCTAGAACATCTTCAACTTATATTTAGAATCATATTGAATCTCTTATAATGCTCAAAGTTAGGCATTTCAAGATTGCAACATTGAAGAGTAATTAGTGATCAAATATCAAAAATTAAGTTCTCATTATTTGTTTGTTTTACCTCTGTTTTATTCATTTTCAACATCGTAGTATGAATCGTCTAACAAATTCTAGTCTTTACATCTAAGAAAATGCAAGAAGATATTGAGGAGATTGAGGAGATCTTAGTTACTTTTCTACGGAGGAAGACTTGTGTTGCATTCACACACTGATAATACAAAGGACTATTGTGTGAAGAGGTCTAAAAGGGCATGTAATTTTGACTAGAGACTCTCAGTTGTTAAGTTAGTTTCATAACGAAGATAACCTTTCAGATCAAATATTACTCTTTCCACCCATTGTGTTTTCTCCATTATTCCCTATGTCTCAAAGAAATAGTCTCAAGCATAAGGAGATAAAAGTCAAAAACAAGTGAGTAAAATTGCTAAAATAGCAATATGCTTATAAGGTGGTGGGAGAAATTTGTGAATGAAAATTAAAGGAGTGTGAGATATGTCTAAAAATAAAAGTGAGGAAAATTTAATGGACAGAGTAAAAAAGAAAAGGAAAATTTAATTTTAAAAATCTCACTTTTTGTTTATTGTTTTTTAAAAATTCCACATTTCGATTATTTTTTAATAAACCAACCTTTATACTGTCTTTTCTTTTAAAGTACTGAACTCATTAAGTTAATTGCTAAATTCAGCAGTAAACAAATTAAGAACCAAAAGGTCGGAATGTTTTTAAAAGAAAACGTAATATAAAAGTCGAACTTTTGAAAAATAATCAAAAGGTTAGATGTTTAAAAAACAATGAACAGAAGGTGAAAATTTTAAAATTAAATTTTCCAAAAGAAAATGAAACTGATTCTTTGGGACATAGGCAGTATTGTTTTGGATGGGACAAACTAAAACCTATAATTTATTTGTTTTTCTTCATTAAAATATAATTTAATTCACTAAAAAACACGACATGTCGACACCATTTATATATTATAAGAACGTATTAAAGTAACTATTTTATAATTTTTCTTAATCTTTATGTATATAAAAAACAACCTTAAAACACTAATGAATAAAAATAACTCCAAATTATAATTTTTCACTTAATCTACTACACACCAAGTACAAAATAAAAGAAAAACAGAGAAGACGAAATGTGTTTAGTGTAGAGTGAAACCATTTGAATCATGTGTATGTTTTAAAAGGACCGTTAAATCATGAAGATGAGAACAAAAAAAAATAGTAAAATATTTTCATAAAAAAATTATAGCAATGTAAAAACATATAATGTCAAGGAACCAACTTAACTAAAAGATTAAGTTGATGGTTGAGGCTCCAGTATATGTGAAGTATACTCTAACATGCCCCCTCACACGAGAGCCCATTGGGCTTGAAGTGTGGATACGCATAGGTGCTTAATATTCTACTTTAATTAGGGGTGATTGAGATTTGAACCCGTGGTCTCTTATCACGTTGACTCTGATATCATGCCAATGAACTAACTCAACCAAAGCTTATGTTGATGGTTGAGGCTCCAGGATCTGTTATATACTCTAACATGGGACGTTCTCTCAAACATATAATAGTAATACTCCCTCCTATTCATAGAGAATGCGACATTTTCTTATTGGGCGGCTAATTCACTGAAATTGTCTCATTTCTATTTTTGTCATTCTTTTTTACCCTTTTACCCTCACTACAACAACAGAACACCACTTAAATATCAATACCCCTTATAGAAAAAGAGAGTTTTCCACTCACTTTTAGTGGTCCCCCACCCCTCCTTAATTTAGGTGAAAAACTCAAATATCTCATTCTCTATGAATAAGAAAGAACATAATGTAATTCTTTTCCTATCCTTTTAAAATATCACCATCCAACGTAAATATTTAAGTCAAATAATGCTATTACAGACGGACACAAAAAGTACATAAAAGGTAGAGTTGGTTGCAATATGCAAATGAGTAGTAGTACTAAAGGGCGCGGTAACCCAAGATGGCACCCGTTTGTAGCTCACAGATAAAAGAGGCTTTGGGTTCTACACTGACATACTTGTTGGGTGGTTGGGTCCTAATTCCTAATTCCTAAAATAGGGTCCTATTCCTATTTGCTATACCCAATATTTAACTCTTAGAAATATTATTAATCGAGGTAAAACAAATAAACAATCGTGGGAAGGGAAAGTATTAGAATTTACCCAGCAATCTCTGGGTCATTAGTCATTTTACTGAATTCTGACCCTAACTTTGGCTGGTAAAAGTTGATACATAAATTATCATTCCTAATTCCTACTTCCTTTTTTAATTACACCTTTCTAACTTTCCCCGTTTACTGTAATAGTGAACGCTGCTCCCAACTTTTATTCATTTTTAATCCTTCTTTACGCTTTTATGCTATAAACTATACTATCTGTCCTCGTTTTGCATAGGAATTGAGTAAGAAAATAAAATAGAAAAATTAAGTAATAAAAATTAGTGGTTAAAATAGGAAGATAGTATAAGTATGTGGATGAGATTGAAAGAATGATAATTGAACCATTGCCAAAGAGACATTAGCTGTTATACTAAGTAGAAAAAGGTGCAAATTGTCAAAAAGACGGTCTCTCAGGACACTTGCTGTTAAAGATTTTATGAAAATGTCTCATGGTGGGTTAGGCCTTTTGGGTCCTGGCCCATGGTGTTACTTTGCCCATTGCCCTTGCTTATTTGTCAATATTTTGTTAAATTTTACTTAATCAACTTGTATTATATAAGATCATTTTATTTAAAAATTTATGTTGCCAAACTTAGCTTCTATTATTTCACATTTATTATAGTATAAGTTTAGTTCTTGGGTTAAAATCAATTGTAGGTTGACTATCATAACATGAGCCTTTAATTGCCCTTATGAAATTGGGGTATAATTGATTTAATATTTTTCATTTCAAGTCAAAATAAGATAAAATCACTCGCTTTTTAATTAGAAATTTGAGTCTAAAATGAATGATTTGGATGGTTTGTGAATTAGGTCAAAATTATTTTGGTTAGGTCCATTTTTAGACCAAGCTATATAATTATCTTTATGATTTTGCACTGTTTTTTTTATCTTGACTTATCTCACTTTATTAACTTGGTATTGACTATTGATTACAAGGTTTTGTTTAACATCATTCACAAATTCTTTTTATATTTTAATATCATTCACTTGTTTCTTTTAATTTTTTAATTAATAATAGTTAACCAATTTAAGTAATTTATTTGTTCCTAAGACATCGTTACACTTTTTTTTAGTTCAATCTTTTTACATAGCTATAATCTCCTTTTATTGAAATGTTTCCACCATTTATTGAAATGTTTCCACCATTTATTCTCAGCCACATATTTTAACTATCCTTTAATATCATCATACCTTAAAATGGTCCCCTAATTTTTTTAATCTTTTTACAATATTACCTCCGTTCTTTTTAGTTTTTCTCGTTTACTTTTTGCGTAGTTTTTAAAGTAAATTTTAAATCTTTAATATCTCTAAATACGCATCATAAAAAATTATAAAAAATATATAATAAAAAAGTATACATTAAGACGAATCTAACGAAATCTCACTTGGATATATTTTATCATCTATATATATCTTAAAAATCTTAATCAAATTTCTCTCTCCATAATAGAATATTGTAAACGGAAAGAAAATTAGAAAACGAAATGAGTATATAACATTGACAATTTCCTAGGAACGAATTAGAGGACCACAAATTAATAATTCTTCGTTTATTACTCCCTCTATCTCTCTATAATAGTACTCCCTCCCATTCATAATTATTGTCCTATTTACTTTTTCACACTTGCCGAGTTAATATTTTAACCCTTAATATCTCTAATTATTCTTAATCAAAAATTATAAAAAGTTGATATTAATAATCTTTGTATTGAGACGAATCAAACAAGATCCCACATAACTATATTTTAACTTATAGATTAAGAGTAAAATACAAATTAATAGTGATATGTGAATAGTGCCAAAAACAAATACAACATTTATTTTGAATTGGAGGGAGTATCATTTAACTCAAAAAATTTGACATATTAGAGTCAAATGGCGCTATTCTAAAAAGCGACCTACCCAAATATTTAAAAGATACATAAATGAAAAGATCAGAAGCATGTTTTTTCTTAGCTTCTTCTTATGATGAATCCATTATCATACTCTCTATCACATACTCCCTCCGTCCCATTTAATTTGCAGCATTTTTCATTTTAGTTCGTCCTACTTAATTTGCATCATTTCTATTTTTAGATTATGACCCACCACTTCCTTTTAATCTCATCTATACATTTTAACTCTCTTTTTATTTATTACCATTATCGTACATTTTTTCTTAAAAAAATAAAGTTTTCTCTATGCTTTAAATTACAAGGGACAATGAGTAATAACAAAGCATAAAAATAATAGAAAAAATTAGAAAAAAATAAAAGAATATAGTCAAAAATAAACGATACATATTCAGAGGAAAGATGGTTAACCCAGCTGGACGCTGGTAGTGATGAAAATTATTGTCTTTAATCATTCCCAACAAGAGTGTGATTATCTCAAATTAAACAGGCCGGGTAACTAATTAACCTAGGCTAAGCATAAATAAAACACCTAATTATTAAATAGTATTAATTAATTAAGAGTAATTGTATAAGACTAAAAACTGTAGTGTTAACTGGAATATAAAGCTGAAACCGAGGTTATTATTTTTAAAGGCAGACAATGACAATGAATGGAGAAGATAGAGAAAACGAAGGAGTGTGTTCCAAGACACAATCATTACTTATCAGTCTTGGGGAACCATAAAGGATTACTTTGGCGTGGAATACCCTAACACTATTTCACTAACTTTCTTCCTCAATTTTATTATCCTTATGCTAACGGAATACTGATGCGTTAAGCACTTATCGTAATATTCACATATCGTCGAATTATAAGATATTTTTTGATAATGGGTTTATTTGTTTTGAAAATCTTTGCAATGTGGTTGATACGATGTGGTCTTATTTTTATGCTATACTCTTAGGCCCTAGCTAGTCCTAATGAGCAGAGCTGATTATATATAGATCAATCGATCGGATTAAAATTACATCTTGTGTCTAAATTTGTTTTTGATGTCGGATTAAATTCGGTTAGTCAGATCTGTTATGCTAAATGCGATAACACATTTTGAAACAAACACTAATTAAGAGTAATTTCGGTCATCTAAATTGTTCAAATAAAATTATAAAAAGAAAAGGATATGTGAATGAGAATTTATAAAAAATTAATTAAAAAAATATTTCCATAAAAGAAAATTAAGACGATGTAAAGAATATTGACCAGAGATATTTCCTCTGTTCCAAATACTTAACATTAGACTTTTACGTAGTTTAATGCACTATTTCAATTTTTAATATCTTCAATTACGTATAACAACAAATTATAAAAATTTGATATTAATAATCTTTACATTATAACGAATCAAACAAGATTCCACTTAACTATGTTTTAACTTATAAATTAAAAAGTAATCACAAATTAAGGATAATAAATGATTAGTACTATTTTTGGAATGTTATTTCACACTAGTATAGTAGTATTAGGTTTTGTAGTAATTAGTACTTGATGGTAGAAGAAGTAAAATGCAAGCTAGAATAATTAAATAATAAAAATAATAAAAAGCATAGTTGTGTTTGTGTGTAAGAATTTTGAATAAAATGTTGTCTACCTTTTATCATCACCAAGCTGAGGCCTCCTATTACTTTTTGAGTTGCAGGCTTCACCATTTTTCCCTTTTGCCTTTTTAGGTCTTTTGGTCGGTCCACATTCTCTTTTCTTAATTGTCTTCTCTTTTTTTATTCTTATATAAAATAAATTTTATTTATTCCTTTTAATTAGCAGTATTTTTCATTTCACCCTGTCTTATTAATTTTACATTTTTTTAACATAATTTCACTTTTTTTAATCTTGTTTAAAAATTTATTTTCTCTTTCTATTTCAACTACTGAATTATATGATATATTTATTTTTTTATTAATTTTCAATCAAAATACAACTGGTGTATTCTAATTAGAGGTGTTCAATGGGCTGGGTCGCGTCAAAATTTAAACGGGTCGGAGGTGGGTCATGTGAAATGTTAAACGGGCCAGGGCAAGTCAAACCCGTTTAAATACGACCCACTTTAACCCGTTTTTAAAAGTTCATAAAATATAACAATATCATATTTAAAAAAAAATTTACAGCCAATTCCTATAATTATCTGGCCCGGCCGTTTACACCAAGACCTGTTAATAACCCGACTCTTAACCTGTTGGGTTGACCCTGATAGGGATAATGGGAGCTATTCATAGTTCATATTCTTGGACTAAATCAAACAAAACTCACCAACCAACCATTTCAAGCTTATAATTGTAGTTTGACATGGATGTACATTCGTTCATACGCCTTAACTTTACTTGAGCATCGTATGGTGTACACAGTGATTAGACCAAGTAGAGCTAAGCTCTACGGGATCTAGTACGTACATGCATACAATTAATTGAGTTTTTTTATTTATTAATGCAGTCCATTATTCACAAAAGTTATGTATTTTATAAAAAATATTATTTATAAAAATATCTCTAGTCATAGAAAACCCTAATCGTAATTCTCCAAAACATAAAGATTTTAGTGTGCACTTATAGTTGAATCTCAAAAAAAAAAAACTCTAGGCAATTATCTTATAATCTTCAATGATTTTGGCATTGGTGGTGGTCTCCTAGGCGGTCCTTTGGACCAACTTACATTTGTTAGTTTTATAGTGATCTTATTAGACGATGAGAAAGACTTAATAGCAACTACAAACCTTCACCGGTAATTATAATCGTTAACGAAACAAATCTCTAGTACAAGTTAGAATTTGGTAATTATTTATATTCAGTCCTCAACATGGGTAATTCGGCGCTATCAACATCACAATCCTTCAAAAACACAAAACCAATGGGTAAAACCTTATGCTTATGCTGAAGAAGAGATGTAAGTCACTAGGACGCCACCGAAGCCCCATGAGGAGCTAGTGTTCAAGGCCTCGTCTAATTAGGAGAGAATCTCATAATCACATTATCAATTACTCATCATTCAGGACCCCACTCAAGGTTGAAATTGAATTGAATTATAATGTTAATTTTACACAAGTGCTAGAAAGTTGGAAATGAATTGAACTAAAACATATTCATATTTTGGCATCATGCTCTGATACCATGTTAAAGAATTAACTAAACCAAAAGTTTAGATTGATAGTTAAGACTTCACAATATATTTTATAATCTAACAAGCTATGTGTGTTATTCTATGTGTTCTTTATTATCAGTGTTTTCTCTTTTTGGTGGGCGTGCAGTGATGTTGCTCTAATTGTAGGTTGGCGGGTGATTAGTGCAAATTTGAACCTTAGGAGTTCTATTTACTTTTAGACTGAATTTAAACATGTCATAATATAACAACTTATAATAACTATATTTTCTATTAATTTTCCCAGACGAGGAAGAGATTTTATAACTTTGATGAACCATAAACTTAATATTTATTTATGTGCTTTTATTTTAAAAAAATAAATAAAATAGATTAAAAGAAGTGTGTTACTGTGTGGAAGCAACTCAAAAATGATAAAAGAGAGACAAAAATATGGCGTAAGAAGAAAGGAAAGCAGAATAGTAGCTAGTGCTTCAGATGGACTGACTAATTTATACTTCTATTTAGAGTGGGGGACTACCCCAAACCAAGATCATCACTTTTAAAAGCTATACTTAAATTAATTAATTTTACTCAACAAAGCACAACACCAAAACATCATTTATCTTTTACCTATATTTTTATTTTTTTTTAATAGTCATCATCACTCCCCAAATGCTATGGCCAATTGCACCTATGACTATAAGAAAACCTTCCAACTCCCAAATAAATGAGGAAAAAAAAAAGAAAAATTACGGTAAATAATTCAAACTATTCACGATTTTCCTACAATAATCTCATCTATTGATTAACCATGAATAATCTCAATTTTGAGGGGCATTTTCCTAGAGTAAACCTGGTGACCGGATGACTTGCTATAGCAAGTTTAATTTTTTTTAAAAGATAAATTAAAATAAAATGTCGAAAAAAATGTTAAAAAAATATTCATAAAAAATTTATGATTTTTTTTTATTATTTAGAATTTTTTATGTAAATTTTCAAAAATATTTCTAATTTTATATTAATATTTAATTTATTTTTTTAGTAAATTACCTACTATAACAGGTTATCGGGTTACCCAAGTTTACTCTATTAAAATACCCTTCAAAGTTGGGATTATTCATGGTTAATCAATAGGTGGGATTATTGTAGGAAAATCATAAATAGTTTGGATTATTCTACGTAATTTTTCCAAAAAATTACTACCTTTCTTCACATTTGGAATATTTTATTTTAGAGAGAGAAATTTCATTAAGATTTCTAATACATATATAGATGATAAAGTATATCCATGTGAGATTTTGTTAGATTCGTCTTAAAGTCCACATTTTTACTATATATTTTTAATAGTTTTTTATGATGCGTATTTAGAGATATTAAGACTCAAAATTTACATTGAAATGGGAAGAACATCAGGAAACGGAGGAAGTATTAGTGCACTAAGAGTCTAAGACTAAGAGATTTAAAGGTTGATACATATTGTATTTTTCACTACTTAATTTTCCTTATTTTTTTACTTAAAAATGAACTATTCTCTCTGTTTTTTAAAGTTGTTTTTATAGGAAATGTTCACGTAAATTAAAAATAATAAAGTATTTTAGACGATGATGCATGTATTATTTTATTGAATAATATATTTAATAATATTAGACAAAACGTACGAATCATAAGCATTAAAAAAATATCAAAAACAAGTTAATGGAAAAACATATGGACAATAATTGTTTTAAAAATATTCATTTAAAGCTAGCGAAAAATATGTGATATCATAAGTAATATAAAAACATTAAAATAAAGTTAGTGGAAAATATGCGGGAAGTAGCATAAAGAATATTAAAATAAAACTATCCAAAAAAATGCTTTTGGGAAACAACAAATAGAACTATCCAAAAATGATAAATGAGAACCAACTTTAAGGAATGAATGAAGTATATATAATGGAGTATTACTTTTTAAAATTTCATCTCTTTGATATCGAAGATGTTTGGCAAAATAGTTTGATAGGCAAATTTAGCTTAATTATTTGGTTGGAAAACTTAATGTTATGAATAACTTGTTTTTTAATAAAATCTTATTGGTCAAATTAACCAATACTGTAATCAGCTATGTAATCACTAATCAACTATCAATCATTTGTCAAATGCCACATCATCTACAAATAAACTAGATATTTATGTTAAAGTATGTAACATATTCTGGGTACTCAACCATTAATTTAGCTTTTGTTTGAGTTAAACACTATTTTTAGAAATAATGTTAATTAAATAGTGAGAGTAGTATATTTATATATTAAGAAGACATCCTTTGTCCAAAAGAGACAACACCCAACACCCATCAACTATGAATTGTCTTCCTTTCTCACCCTTTTGTTCTTGTTTCTCCCTTTCCTCTTTTACCCTATAAAAAGCCTACTCTCTTTCTCTCTTTCTTTCTTACCAATAAAATGAATATGCCCTTTTCTTATTACTAGCTAGTTAGTTAGTAGATGAATAGTAATACTAGTGAAAACATCAACCATCAACAACAACAACAAGATCATCATCATCAACAAGATCAACAAAACAATATTATAACCCAAAACAATAACTCTTTAGAAATGCAACAATATCATCATCATCATCATCAATCAGGAATGGTATTTCCTGATCTTTCTTCAAACCCACATCCAATTCAATCTCAACCCCATATTTTACCATGGGATTTCTCTCAAATCCATTCTTTTCCACAAACCCATGATCCCTTTTTCTTCCCATCTTCATCCTCTTATGGTGGGTTATTTACAAGAAGACCATCCAACTCACTACAATTTGCATATGAAGGCTGTTCTTCGGATCATCTTAGGCTTCTTTCCGATGCACTCGGGCCTATGGTTCAGCCCGGTTCTGCCCCGTTTGGACTTCAAGCTGAACTTAATAAGATGACTGCTCAAGAGATTATGGATGCTAAAGCTCTTGCTGCTTCTAAGAGTCATAGTGAAGCTGAACGACGTCGTAGGGAGAGGATTAATAATCATCTTGCTAAATTAAGAAGCTTGTTGCCTAGTACTACTAAGGTATATATTATGTTTTTATTTTCATTATAATCATCAATATAATTAATTTAATTAACCCAAAAAAATATGATCTCATAAGGGTTAGGTTTAGGTAGTTAAATCATACTACCATTTAAATTGTTTTTTTTCTTTTAGATAATTTTTTGTATTTTAAAATAATCACGCCTAGTTAAAGATTTCATTTTTTAATCACTTGAAAAAACTTTTTCCATATATATAGATTTTTCTTATGACCTTCAAGCATTTGAATTTTCTTGATGAAAAGATATTCATACATTCTTTTTAAATTTGTTACACCTATAATATTTAAATAGGACGGACCAAAAATACAAACTAATTTTTATGACTTTATTTATTTTATATTTTTCTTAGTTTGAAGGTATAATTTAAAAGGCCGGATCATATGAGATTGAGCACCTTGCACATGTCCAGAACAATTGTGTATCTAAAAACATCATTTTGATACAACTAATGATTAATTAGTTGTTACAAACTTAGTGGTGTAATTGGCTTTGTTTCTTTTTGGGTGGGTGTTTCTATCTTTTATTCATTTGGGATTTAGAAGGAGCGGTGGTTTATATATAGTGGTAAAACCAAGAATACATAAAAGGAAAAAGGGAGGTAATAAAAGAGGATTAGCGTTAATGTCGCGTTGTTGATAAGATAAAGAGAAACCATATAGTAGGTGAAAAAGCTTCCATAGAAATTTATTGCCGGAATTGGATCATTAAATTTACGAGTCAAAAACATATATATTTATAATCATTTCCCACTTTGATAACCAAACAACACAATCAATGAATTATCAAGCAATCAATTTAACTAGAAACCCCACCGTGATATATCTTATATACATTGTTTATAAGAGTATATAGTATATTCTGAGACTTTAACTATCAGCTTAAACTTTTTGTTGAGTTGGTTCCTTGACATAAGCTCTGATACCATGTTAAGGAACCAACTCAACCAAAAACTTAAGCTGATGGTTGAGACCCCAGAATATGTTATATACTCTAATAATTGTTATACTTCTAACCTATGAACTTTTGAAATACAAGTGTGGATGCAGACCAGTCTCAGTCACTCTTGGCCCTAACTTAAAAGTGGGTCTGTTTGATGAGATTCAAACTTCTGATAAAATGCTAAGAAACCAACTTAAATAATTTATGTATTCTATAATGATCATTTAACCTTTATTATCCATTTGGTAATCAATACTAAATGGTAGGACTTATATTGATTTATAGTGTAAATTAAGATGTTTTTGTGTTCACAATTTTTTATTATCGCCTAAATATATAAAATAAATGTTGTGAACAAAATGAAATTGGTTAAAGATAATAAGCATAATCATTAAACTTGTCAAGAGATGTTGATGCCAATATTTAAAATTAATAGCCTCAATATATGTTATTATGTGTTTAAATACATACAAAGCAACTAAAATATCATATTTTTGAAATTTGCACGGGCCTGCAAAGAATTTATCAATTTTTACTATATCCGTGCCAAAATTACACTAATTTGTCATTACTATTCTCATCATTAAATATCGATTACTAAACCTAGTGTCAGGGCCGACCCTAAGCAAGGGTAAGACGTGCCTATGCCAAGGGCCCCAATAAATTATAGTTTTCAATTAATGCTAAGATTTAAACTTTTCTATGTGAACAATAGTTTAGAAGCCCATAAATAATCTTTCGCCCCGGGCCCCTAAAAAACTAGGGCCGACCCTAGCTAGTGTTAAAATCAAATATGATGACTCATAAAATTTGTTGATTTTTATGTTTTAATTAGACGGACAAGGCCTCATTACTAGCAGAAGTGATCCAACACGTAAAGGAGCTACGAAGACAAACATCGATGATCGCCGAGACAAGCGTGATCCCAACGGAGACCGACGAGCTGACAGTCGATCAAGCGTCGGAGGAGCATGACGGGAAATTTATAATCAAAGCATCATTATGTTGTGATGATAGGTCTGATTTATTACCAGACTTAATTAAAGCCCTAAAAACCCTTCAACTAAAAACCCTTAAAGCGGAAATAACTACCTTAGGAGGAAGGGTTAGAAACGTATTAGTGGTAACCCATGAACCTAATTCAAATAATCAATTAGAAGATGATGAAAATGAAGAAGATTCCTCGCAATGTTCGATAAGTTCGATACATGAAGCTTTAAAAGCAGTTATGGAGAAATCTGGAGGTGATGATCAATCTAATTCGGGTAACCCTAAGAGACAAAGGACAGCAAATATTTGCATATCTTAATTAATTAATTATATCTATAATTAATTAAATATGAGATTAGTGTTAATTTTATTGGTCTTTTTGTACTACGGGGAAAATTGGTTAAAAAAAATATTTTTGTATAGAGTTTATTTTATTAATGGATGTAGGGTGTTTGTTTGATGATATATATATATATATATATATATATATATATATATATATATATATATATATATATATATATATATATATATATATATATATATATATATATATATATATATGTATATGTATATATATATATATATATATATATATATATATATATATATATATATATATATATATATATATATATATATATATATATTTATTTATATTTAAAAAAGTTAGCCTAATAGAGATGATTTTGCGAAACCATTCTCATTTATGAATTTGGGTTGTTTGAGTGTTTTTGATCCATATAATTTTCCATGCAGATGCAGTATTGAAAGACAAAGTAGAATGATGTTATTTTGTAGTTATTTTAATAATGCTTGTTGAGAGGGGAAAAGTACTAATAGTAAGCAGAGTTTGTTAGCAGAAAATATGGGGAATGATATCTTTTTCGTGGAGAGAGATACCTTACATCAATTCCAATTCCAATTCCAGAAATTATTTGAATTGACTGAAAATTTTTTACTACCTCCTATTCAGCTTAAATGTCCCATATTTTTTTGGCACTATTCATTCATCACTCTTAATTTGTATTTTATATCTATAAATTAAAACATAGTCATATGGGATCTTGTTTGATTCATCTCAATACAAGGATTATTAATATCAAATTTTTATAATTTTTAATTAAGAATAATTTGAGATATTAAGGGTTAAAATATTGCCTCGGCAAGTGTGAAAAACTAAATAGGACATTTAGGCTGGATAGGAGGGAGTAAAATTTAAGCATTTTAATTAACATATTTGAGTGTTACTCAACATTTTACTTCAACTAGCTAGTTGTTAATAAAATACTACTCCCTCCGTTCCTTTTTGATGTTCCTATTTGGGTTTTTCACCAAGATTAAGAAAAATGGAATCTTTGGTGGTTGTGAGTATTATTTTAATTATATAATAGCGGGAAGTAATGATTGTATTGGAAGTATGAGAGAAAAAATAATTAAATAATAGTGTAATGTAATGATTGTATTGGAAGTATGAAAGAGAAAATAATTAAATAGTAGTGTGGAGTAAGGAAAGTGGGGTTTTAAGGGATAAAAGTGGGATGAAAACTTTTCAAAAATGGAAAGTATTCTAAAGTGGAAAAACTTATAAAACCACCCGTTTTAATAAGGTGGAAAAACAAAAAGGAACGGAAAGAGTATTATATATCGTTAAATATCAAATTACCATGTATATATAGGAAGTGACTTTGATCACCTAATAGTACAAATCAATAACTAGTCATTAATTTTCTTAGCTATTTGACTATTTTTATCATCTCTTGATCATTTCCTTGAACTGTGTGTTTCATAGGAGGTTTGCAAGTAAAAAAAACATTGATATATAGTAATGTTTAATGATAAACATCATTATCAATAAAAAATTTATAATACGAAGTACGTATAGTGATTTTTATATAAAATAGTTTAAATATTAAAAATAAAAAACAAAATGTGTATTATATTAGTCGTTACATCTTAAGTTTTTAGGAGCTCATTTTATTTTGCTCAAGAGCCCAAAAATAAACGAAAAGACCAAAATAAACGGAAAGACCATGTTGAAAGTAAACTATTATAAAATTACCAAAAATGATGTCATCAATGAAATAAGTACTTCTACTTGTTAACATTTGGTAAATAGGAAAGAGATGAGCTAGTTGTTTTGCATAGTGGGGTTTGTTGAAGTAGAATGGAATTAGACATCATCATCACACATGGAAGGAAAAATGGTGAAGTGGTGTCGTTGTTCGATCATTATATTTGTGATATTTTTAACATTCTGCACGACCTCCACTAGTAAAAAAAATACTCTACATTTTATAATCGGACTTTATCTCAATTAAAATAGGTACTATTTTACCTAAGGGCTAAGATAGACGTTGGTCAAACATGTCCACATTTCTCACATGTCCTCTCTTAAAGGGGTACATATTATTTGTCTGCTACTTCTGAGTTCTCCCTCCCGAACCCTGATTTTGTGCCGGACATTGAAATGATGACCATAATCCTAACCAGATGTGAGTCTGATTTTCGTTACGTCCTCCTCCTAATAAGTTATCATACCGGCCAATTCTAATAGGTTATAGCACCAACTTTAAATAGGATTACACAATATATTTTTGAGGAGTGTCCAGAATATGTGTTACTGAAAAAATCCACATATTCTTCCTTCTTGTTTGCTGTTACGTACATTCTCATTTATAGCAAAAATTGCAATCTTGCTTATCTAAGCTTCCAATTTGTCTCACTTGTCCTTATTAATACTGTTGTAAGAGTACTGAATTTTACACTATACAACTGATAGAAAATAAAAAATTAGTTTGTACAGTCTAATTGGGAAGAAGAGTTAACCTACTTATATGCTCAAAGAAAATTAATATATACTCTCTCCTATTCATAGAAAACGGGATATTTGGATTTTGCACCAAAATCAAGGAGGGGTGGGAGACCACTTAAAAGTGAGTGGAAAATTTTCTTTTTCCATAAAAGATATTGATGTTAATGTGTTGTTGTGTTATCGTAATAAGGGTAAAAGGGTAAAAAAGAATAACAAAAATATAAATGGGACATTTGCAGTGAATTAGCTCAATAAAAAAATGTCTCATTCTCTATGAATAAGAGTGAATATTATTCTTCAAGTTTATAAAGTGATATATATTCTTTTTCCTCTGATATAGAACAACTCACATGCGAGCAATGATGGACAGTTAACAACAACTATTACTCTATTAGTAGTTGTTTTCTTTAATGTCTTCCCACCTTCACATCATTTTTTTACCTCTCTTATGTTTCCGGTCTCTATTTTGTCTATGTATAAATTTGGATTTTACTTTTGGAGTGTTGCAGTATATTACTAGAATATGTACTCATCCTAATCCTCATTCTCAACATGGAATTCTTGAAAGTTTAAGTATATAGAAAACTTTTGTTGCAATCCAACTTAAAGGACTCTAGCAAAATTATATATACGTCTCAAAGGTTACAATTTACGGTGTACTATTTCCATTTTTTTTCAAAAAAAATAAAGGTAAATTAAATAAAATTTAGTATAAATAATCAGATAATATTTGTTTTCATTAATATTAATTAATATATTCTTTATGATATATATAAATACAATTTCATGTCATAAATATAAAGTATAACATAATATTGAGTAACATATCTATTTAACAATCGCCCGAGTTGTATAATTAATGCATAAGAAGCGAATAATAATGATCAAATTAATATGATTCATTGTGAAGATTTGACGTACTTTTGAATTTCGATCAAACCAAACGGTTATTCGTTGATACATAACTTGAATTCAAATTTAGGCTATGTTCATTCAGCAGATCTTGGGTAAGACCGTCATAAAATAAGACGCGATTCAATATGGAGCCCGTAAGCTTTTTTCATTTCTCTGCGCATTTTTCAATTTTACTCTCAAATGTATCAATTTTGACCTTAAAGATATCAATTTCAACGTAAAGTGGTACTTAAATATATCAATTAAAGTAAAATGTTCCATTTGAACCTATAAGTGATCAATTTTAACGTTAAAGTGATCAATTTCTACCTAATATAATTGACAGTGATAAGTATTAAATTGTATGTTTTTATATAGTTCATTTATTTTATTTATAATTGATATAGTTAACATCATAACAGAAACAAGATAAGGTCATAACTGATGCATATTTGGTAATAATTGACGGTGATAAGTAATGAATTGTATGTTGTTATGTAGTTCATTTATTTTGTTTATAATTGATATAGTTAACATCATAACAAAAACAAGATAAGGTCATAATTGATGCATGTTTGGTAATAATTGACAGTGATAAGTAATAAATTGTATGTTGTTATTGAAAATTTTACTTTAATTGATATGTTTAAGTACTACTTTATGTTGAAATTGATATCTTTAAGGTCAAAATTGATACCTTTAAGGCTTTAAGGTCTAAATTGGAAATGTCCAGAAAATGAAAAAAAACCAAAAAAATTAAAATCTGGAGCGCGTGTAGTGCACGCGCCTGAGAATGGGCCGGCCCAACTATGGTCTTAGAATAAGACGGTCTTATGCAAGTTTTTGTGATGTTAATTATGGTTATTGTTAGAGTATATACTATTTTGATGTTGATTTATAATATAAAATTGGTTGGATGAATTAACATATTAGGGGATGTAAAGTTTTTAAGAGTTTTTTCATTTTGGTACATAAAAAGTATTTACAATGAGAAAAATAAATATTAGTTTCTTTATCTTTAGAAAAAAAAATGACACAAAATAAGCCCTAATTAAAAAAAACGAATTTAATTAAAAAAAGGAGTAATACAACAATACCAACACCATTTCCTTTTCTCAACGTCATGAAGTGAATTACACATCTGAGGAGTTTAAGGGGTCAAATGTATGCTATTTTTACCATATTATTGTTAATTATAATAACAATGTTGCTTTCAATTGACCACCTAAAGTAAACATCAGTTGTAATTTCACATAAACAAGCAGTATATGATATAATGAATTATTTCAATAACGATCAGTTTGGTAGATGGTAATATGAATGAAAACTAGTGTAATTCTGGTTGAAAGATCTTTTGGTTGTCGTGATGACTGATGACCATGCTTGTTCAACTTCAATTATCGTCTCATTTTCTTCATAAATTTCATTCAAATACATTGCTACTGGGTGAGGTGTATTAGGTGGTCATGAAAATTTGTAAACAGAAAATTTTTTTGTGCTCAGAATTTCAACACCATTGGAATGACATGAAACTTTGATGAAATTATATATTATAAATCATTTCCATTACCATCATCTAGTATCACTAAACAAATAGGGCCACATAATTATATTGTTTAATAGGAGTATAAAATACTTTCTCTGTACTTAATAAAGAAGGCCATTAATTACTTTTCCCACTTTGTAGGCTATTTTTTTGAAGATCTCTATAAGGTAATAAGTAACTCCACTGTGACCCATATAAGAAATTGGATCCATCAACAACATGGATCTTGATGTTTTGCAATAGTAGTTAAGTGAAAAATCAAGTTGAAACTCATTTGATACACTCTTTTTGCCCTTTCTATGGTTTGTAGCTCTTTTAGGATTCTTTTGAGTCAATTTTTCTTTCCTTTCTTCATCAAGAGTCAAAATTGTGTTCCCTGTAGTAGTATGCACGAATTGTCCTCATCATCTTTCTCCTTTTGCCTTATTTTAATTAGGCTCTTCTATAATTATAAGCCTGATGACCTGATATATATCTAACTTTATAACCGAGTTTGATTTAACCCGACTTTATAAATAGATACCTCATATAATTATGTAAAAATAAATAAATTTAAGACCCCGCTTTAAACTAACCTGAAACACTAGACCCAAAATCAATATGATGACCAAATGAACACCACTTGACCCTTCTATCTGCAATCATGCACTCGTGGGCGTGGTGAATATGAGTGAGGTAAAGAAAAGTCATACTCGAAGTTTACTCTAAGTCAATATCAAATAAATTAAATTTATACTATGAAAAAATTCAATACACTTTTTAAATCTATTAGAAAATCTATAAATTAGTTGTCTTTTTTCCGATAGTTATCTTTAAAAAGTTTTACCTTACACAAATTATCATGAGAGATGGTTTTTTTGAGAGACTATTTGTGATTGGGTTCGCTTATTATCATCTTTTTGTTTAATTAAGTTTTAATAGGTTACCTAAGAGGCGTCTCTCTGAGAGACAGTCTGTTACTTGTATTAAAACTAGTATAGAAATTCGTGCAATACAAGAAATTATTAGTATAAAAGTATATATAAATTTATAAACTATAAATAGAGATGTAATTACATGTTATCACTATAAAAATACTATAATATTAATTTCTTATAAGATAGATAAAATATTTTAGAATATATAGTGCTTTTATTAAAAAAAAATAAGGTTGTTAATAATTATTAATTAAAGCTCTCATACTTTTTAAGACAAATATAAGTAATTTTTTTACGTAATCATTATGACTATTTGTCAATCTCAAAACATTTTTTGATTGTCGTGTACTCTTGTATCTTTGTATCTTGATGAAATATTTTAGAGATTAAAATTTTAATGAAAATTCTTTATTAATTAGCTTATACTACACATAAAAAACAAATATATTTTAAGAATTTGAAATTTATGCAGCTTTTAAATTCAAAAATATAATATTTCATGAAAATTTATAATAACATATCTTGTTGTGATATACTACTCAAATATTAAGGAATAAGCTGATATTAACTTTGTTAAATTTTTTTTATATGGCAAATCAATATGAGAATGACACTTGGAATTTTACAATCTTTTTATTAGATTGTATGATGATTTTCTTTATATGGCAAATCAATATGGGAATGACACTTGCAATTTTACATTCTTTTTATTAGATTGTATGATGATTAATTTGTCATTCTCAAAACATTTTTTGATTGTCTTGTACTCTTGTATCTTTGTTTCTTGATGAAATATTTTAGAGATTAAAATTTTAATGATAATTCTTTATTAATTAGCTTATACTACACATAAAAAACAGATATGTTTTAAGAAACATTAATTTGAAATTCATGTAGCTTTTGAATTCAAAAATATAATATTTCATGAAAATTTATAATAACATATCTTGTTGTGATATACTACTCAAATATTAAGGAATAAGCTGATATTAACTTTGTTAAATTTTCTTTATATGACAAATCAATATGGGAATGACACTTGGAATTTTACATTCTTTTTATTAGATTGTATGATGATATAATATGATGATATGATATTTAAAGTAAGTTCATTTTAAATTTTTAATCTTGAACAGCAATGGAATTCAAATTTTCTTTTTTAATATTTTCAAAAGAATTATTTATAATTTTTTAAAGTTTTAGTGGAGTCATTTGACCCGTTTCACTCCGCCCATTGATGCATACTACGTTCACAAATTCTTGTGAGAGACCATTTCTAATTACGTCGGCCCATAAAACAAAATATAAAGTAAGTGTAAGAATTAAGTTATAATGGGCTGGGCCAGAGACACCCGAGTTCTGAAACCAATAGTAAAAGGGCCATGCCTAATAATCAAGCTCAATGTGGATAATTTTGGGCCAAATATGATTCATGTTAGATTTTGGCATGGCCACGCCTCACTCACAAGAGACCAAATTAGAAAATTTAAAATGAATAAGATTATTTATAAAAAAAAGCATATAATAAGATTATAATCAAACTTATTCCAAATATAAGCGTGTAATTCTCAAACCTGAGGTTTGGGCTGTTTGCACTTACTAAGTGCGAACAACTTCTTTCTTAAAATCAACATGTTGACCCTATTTGACCCGTTGGTAGTTACTAAGTGCGAACTGACACTTGATTTTTTTTAACCAGCTTGCTTCTGTTCGCACTTAATAACTGCAAACTGACCCGAACTTGTGCTCTGGGGTATTAGGCGCTTATATTTGGAATAAATTTGATTATGATCTTATTGTATGTTTTTTTTGATAAATAATCTTATTCATTTCAAATTTTCACCAAATTAATCATCAAACAACAAGCTAATGAAAACAACACAACATTTGGAGAACGGGTGATATGATGAAAGATTGAAACAAATAAGCAATTTTAACAAAAAATAAAAACCAAAATTTGAGCTTTGGGGAAATTTAATTTCAAAAATAAGTCACTCGATATCTGAGTCTAAGGTCAGATAGTGAACAAAGTAGTTGGTCAAAAAACGTCAAATTCTTTGTTTGTTAGCAACAACGTTCAAACATGTTTTTTTTAAAATTTCTATTTTTATCACAAATTTTGTCTAAAAATAATCTTATTTATCCTCATTTAAATATTTTAATAATACTTATGTTCCTCACATATTTTCCACTAATTACTTTATTTTAACATCTTTATATTCCTTATAATCCTAATGTATTTCCCACTTACTGTATAAAAATATTTTTTATTAGTTGTGATCAACTTTGTTTTAATATTTTTTGGCACAACTTCTTGTGAGAGATGATCTTTTTAGGAGTCCATTTCTAATTAAATCAGCCTATGATTTTGTTTTTGTTTAAGCTTAAATAGGCTGTGTCTCATAGACGTCTCTCTGAGAGACGGTCTCTAAGGCGACCAACTAATTTTTCTCATTAAATCTATTTTTCTTAATTCCCATAAACATTCCTTATGAAACAATTTATAAAAAAGCGAAAGAAGTATAAAATTGTTCCGCTTAATTTACCTTATTTTTCATTTTCGTTTATCTAAATACATTTATTTCATTTAGACCCACTAATTTTACTCTCTATACTTTCTTATTTCTATACTCATACTCCCTTCGTTTCCTTCTTCGCATTTTCAATATTCTATTTTGGAGAGAAAAATTTGATTATGATTTTCGAGACATAAATAGATGATAAAATATATTCACGTGAGATCTCGCAAGATTTGTTTTAATGTATACTTTTTATCATATATTTTTTTATTATTATTTATAATATGTATCTAGAGATATTAAGACTCGAAGGTTGCTTTGAAAACTGTGTAAAAAGTCAATGGATAGAAAAAAAAGAATAGGGGGTATATCCAAACAGAAGTCTCCTAAGAGACCGTCTATGGCAAAGACGGTTCTCCCAACAGTCCAACCTAATGATTTTAAATTTAAAAATAAGACTGATAACTAATCAGTTACTTATTTTGTAAAATGGGCTGGCTCATATTTACCCATTTATGCTATAGACGGTATCCGAATACTTTATTTAACCTATATTTTGACTCTTTAATTTTTATCAAAAGCGCGACAAAATAATAAAAAGCTACAAGTATTAATTAGAAAAGGTACGTTAAGTGGTGGAAAAAGTAGAAATTAAAAAACCTAGTAGGAGTAATGAATACTGGGGAGTACAATCAGCGAAATCACTTTCTGGGTTTCAATTTTCAACTTTGAACTTTGAAAGGGGAGACTCATAATTTTGATCGCTTCAATCTTTCATAGCCATGGCTGGGTAAGCTTTCCACATTCTATCTATGACTAAACTACTGCTAAAAGTGGCTTTTTATATAGCATTTTATTTAATTTTTATGCAATTTTTTCACATTTATTTATAGTTTAGTAATGGTAGTATAATCCATTCCAATTATCTTGTACTTTCATCTTCTTTTGCTCAATTTGTTTGTCTTTTGATGCGAATTTAACTTATTTTTTGTTGTTTTCTTTTATTTATTCAAATAAAATTGTTGCCTTTTCCCGCTTTTCTTGAGTGCCGTACACTAAATATTGATTGATATTTAACATTCAATCAGTCTAGTAATTGGGTGAATGTTTTGATCAATTTCATCACCAAAACATTTGGGTTGTGTCATAATTTCTTTTAAATTATTAATTTTGACGAAGAGGGATGATGTCAATAATTTGGCAGGTAGTTTCCAGTTTGGACAAGTCTGTAATTTGTTTAGGAACACAAATCAACCAAGACTGGCGTTTAAAAAAAAAAAAAATCAACCAAGACTGATGATTTCATCACTTTTGTATTTTGGGTTTTGCTGTGTTGAAGGTTTAGAAAAAGTCATTGTCATTCAAAAAAATTTCATTACCCAAATGCCATTAAGAGACTCCCAAAAAGGTGGGGTTTGAGGAGGCCGAATGTTTGCAGCCTTACCGTTCTTAATGATAACGAAGAGTTTGTTTCTGATTGATCTAGTTGGATTTTGATATTGGTGTAAAACACCTCATAAGAAATGTTTGATCCCAACTCTCACTTTTGCTATTTAATTGCTTTGGTTTTTGGATGGTTAGGAAAGTTTTGATTTTTTTTATTACTTGACAGGGTGTTCCTTGTGGGGAATTTTAATTGGTTGATGAAGGACTTTTTGCACTTTTTGTGATGTAAATCATGGCTAATAATGTATTCTTTTAGTCTGCTTTGTTGCCATTGAGCTTAATGATTGACATATTCAAGTTGTGGCTGGAAAGGGATGGACGTTGCTATACGTGAAATAAACCCTAAAATTTTGGTTTTAGATTAGACTCATAGTCATGATAGTTTGATATAGTATTTGCAAATGGTCATGAGTTTGCTGGTAGAAATGAATTGTTTTTGTCATATGACATTATTCTGTTGATCTTTTAGTGGCTGTTTTTCTGGCAGTAAATTGTGTAGCATCCCCTCATTTTCCAAAGTGATTGACATCAAAGCATGGTTGGGATATTGATACCCCATTAGCAAAATTTTTTGGTTGGTTATAAGTTGGAATTTGCATAGGTTATTTCATGCTAGAAAACTATATCAACTGTGTATTATGTATGCAGTGAATTCTATATATGATAGTGAATGCTCTTGTTGGTTTGGGCTATAGGATTGAAAAAGTATAGTGGGACTAACATGTAATGATAGCGGTTGAGTGGAGGAAGCATCCTCTTAATTTAAATTTTTAGATCAAATTGTGTGAATCACCTCTCTATCTTTACAAATTTAGCCTGGAATTTCGTATATTACAGGAGTATGCAAAGTGCAAACATAAATGGCGACTGAAGTTTGAGTGAACTATCTTATCTATAGTGTGGATATAATACTATCAATAGACTTAACTGTTTTAATAATCTAATATAGTGCTATAAGACTCTATGATGAATCTCTTGGCATGGTTTGGGGAGTATTGAGACCCATTATAGAACAATAGTTTTTAGCAGAATGGTAAACTGACATTTTTTTTATAGAATGACTCTTATGTAATATATCTGTTTTTTTGTTCTACTTCCATTGATAGAAGTTTATTTTCGTTAATTTATTTTGCTTGCCATACTGTGAGGTGTTGTTTGCTAATATTGGCCAATGTCTATTTAATAACACCAATATAGGAATACTTTGCCGAGTAACTGAAGAATCTTACTACAATACATTAGATGCCTTTAACTTTTTTTTCTCATTCAACTCTTGATAGTTATAGAGTAGTGCTAGATAACCTAGATGTAATTGTATCTTTGAGTTTGATCTGGAATATTGCTTCATATGTTAGTTGAATATAAGTGATGAAATATTGATCGTAGATTGACCTTGCCTTACTCAGATGGTCTTTCTTGAACATCATAAATGTATAGCAGTTTTGTGGATATTGAATACTTTAACTATTATGGGTGATGCTATATTGGAGATGATGGACATTCTGTATTTGTAATGCTCTTCTTGCCTTTCTGAAGTGGTCTCTAAGGGTAATTCCGATTTTATGAGTTTTAATTGTGTGAACATTGCAGACCTTCATGGTTAGTGGATGGTAACAGAATTGCTACAAAAATAAAGTGTGCATCCGGAACATGTGATACAGGCAAAATCAAGTGGAAAAGCAACCCAACTAGATTGTGCCCCAGCTGCCAGCATACTATTGACAACAATGATGTATTATTTCCTCTGTCTCATGTGTTTCTTAATTTGTTTCCACGTTTCAGCTGCTAGATATCTCTTTTTTTGTGGTTTGGGATTTTTCTTTGAATGTCTGACATCAATATGTCATGGCTTTACCTTGGTTTTGAAAAGCTTGCCTAAACCTAGCGCTTAGGGCAGGCTCTGAGTTGGGAGTCTTGATAGCGCTAGGCAAGATGATTTCTTAAGACGAGCTTTTTAGAGTGCCTAAAGGCAAGCGACTCCAAGCGGTTTAGAGAGTTTTTTGCTCTTAGCCTAGAAGATTATTTGATGCGAGTATTATCACATATGCTTTCTATTTTTCTGTATTTCTCTTCTCTTATTCTTCTTTTTTTATTTCCCTTCCTATTTTGGTTTTTTGTTTTTTCTTATATACTTTCAAATTATTTTTTACTAAATTTCAAAGTGGCTCGCACCCAAAAGCTAATGAGTTTGCTCAGCTATTAGAGGGTAGGCTCTGGGAACTCTTAGCACCTTAAAGCACGTCACACTTTTTAAACTAAGGGGATTACATATCTGCTTAGTCATGGCTTATCTTCTGTTTGAAATTCTTTGGATTCATATGCTTTCTTTGTGTTGCAATATCTACTATTCTCTAGACATGTGTTGAGATGCAACACATTTATAATGGCAAGAATTTAGGAATCAATTCTTTTTTCCAAAGTCTTGATCTATTCATTTTTAAATCACGAGTTTCAAGCTCACCAAATAAAGGAGATGGAAATGATAATGAGTAATGCAACCTAGTTTGACTAGAGAAAGATTAGGTAATAGATATATTATGATTAAAAAATAGAGTTTACTAATAAAAGAAAATGAAATTGATTGATGTGCTTCAGAAAAATTTTTATAAAGCGGTTTTTTCTTATCTTTTGATCTCATTTTATATAAAAATGGAGGTCATACTACTTTTAATAATATTGGTTAGAAATCTCCTTAGGACGACACATTTTTGTTCGTAATATGGGACAAAATGATTTAGGGTCGCAAAATGTAGCTTCGTTCCACTTTCCATGTTTAGAGACTTTGTTAGGAGGAGGTTTGTAATTGAAAATGTTTCTCCATCATTCTTTATTTGACTTGTAAAGATTGGAGAATAGTTTCTCCATTGCAGAATTTTTTTTTAAGTGCATCAAACCTTTTCCTTATGTTTTCGTCCCTCTTCCTTTGCCACTTTTTTTTTCTTGTCCATGAACTTAATTGCACCAATTCCATTTTTCATAAAAACGTGTTTTAAATTTGATTCGCACTACAATTGAGGAAAGTTACTTTTTTAGTCGGTTGTTGGAGAATAAGACAAAAAAAAATAATAATAAGGGGATAGCAAGATATGTAGTTGAGATAATGAGAGTAAATGAGTTTGTGGTGAATTTGGAGAAAGAATGTGAGATCATAACCATAAATAAAATTGCACAAAAATCAAAGGGATATAAAAGTATAGCAAAAATGAAGAGACAAAGGGAGTATTTTCTTGCAATATTATCATTTCAAATGCATTTTATTGATTGAAACACAATGTGACTTGCTAATACGCAAAGATTTTCTTGAGATTAATAAAGTTGTAGCCTTCTATTGTGTGGCCTTGAAATTTGGAGTATTGTATTACACTAAGTGGGTGTGGGTAATGTATAAAAACACAAGAAACAAGAGGTTTCCTTGAGAAGGAGATACATGTGTTGTTGTTTGGTTGACAACGATAAAAGAAGTGTAACTTCGTAAGAAGTTCGTTCTACGTAGTTTAAGAAATTGATTACCTAGTTACCCCAATAGTTATTAAAATTTTGATTTTGATTTACGATTTTACGATCCTACGATCCAAAAATAGGCAGTCGTTCCAGATGTAGGTAGAATCTTAATTTGGTAAAATCATGCGATCCTACTTAACTCAAGAATTTAGGTGGTAGGATCATACAACGATTCTACGATTCTATGATCCAACGATCCGACCCTACAAGGGTTGTTTTACTTGTAAACTATTTTTATATAATTTTGATTTCACTTATGTATAATTATATATATTTTAAATAATTATATTTATATCAATATAAAATTCTAGTTTTTCTTGTTTGCAGTTAAAAAAATTATTATTAAAAGTATTCTTCTTCAAAACTTAAAAGATGAAGTCAAATCAATTTTTACTTACACCTTAAATCTTAAAAAGAAAAAAAAACAAATATGATTGATAATCAATAATCCAAAGCTCATTAATGCATATTTGTAGGATCATACGATCCTACGATCTGACTCTACCAATTTCGATTCTACCCCTGTATTAATCCTAGGTAGAATCTCGATCCTAACAACCTTGGTTACCCCCTAAGGCAAACATTCTATGGAAGTCTCACTCATGTTTTGCTTTGTAGCAAACGAAACTTCATGCATATTATAACTTCTTGTGAAGTGATACTTCTTACTTAAAGGATGTTTCAAGGCAATGTTGTGGTTTATATTTCTTTCGGTTTGTATATTGTTCCCATGTATCCTTAGTTTCGAAAAGTGTGCCTAGCATTAGATGCGCGGTGCGACTAAGGTTTGAGGCGTAGGTAGATATGATGATGGACATTATGATGATAGGGCTAGGCGAGACAATTCCTCTGGGAGACGCCTCAGAGCGCCTTGTAGCACCTATGGAGAGTGCCTCACAACCCCTTATAAGCACTTGAAAAGCCTATGTGATGCAAGCACCTGCCATGTAAATCTGTATTGGTGTAAGTTTCGAGGCGTAGGTAGATATGTTGATGGACATTAAGAAACGATTCTGCAAATCAGAAAAGCAATGCTATTTATTGATCTCAGTTCTCAACAAATCTGCAGCTCTGAAACTGTTTGAATACTTTGAACTATTTATGACTGCAAATCTGTATTGGCGTTCATTATTTGTTATTCTTTTGCTTTTGGATTGTAATGATCTAATGGATGCCTCATCAAACCGCCTGTGCATGCAATTATCCATGACTTTTACTGACTTTCCTTCTTGCTTCCTTTGTCCCTAAGAGTTTGCAACAACACACCTACTACACAATGAGAAAAAGAGAGAAGATGTGTGAAATAGAATAGATGTTTTTCGCATTTCAATGAGTTCATACTTTTAATTAACTTTTTTTTTTTCAGTTGGTGCTATTGAAGATCATGCTAGTAAGAAAAACCTTGTAAAAAATTAGCAACAAAAACACCGGTACTTTCTATTTGAAGAATTGTCATAGTGCTTTTTAAGTGAGCGGATGACTGCAGTGTAATCTTATGATCGATGGGGTGGCTTAGTAATATTTCATTATCCTAATGTCATTGAGCGGCTCCCACCTGGATGTGGTTTGGAGGGTTCTGATGTACGCAACCTTACCCTTTTTAGTACTACCAAAGATGTTGTTTCCGATTAACCCTTGCTAAACATCATCTACAATTTCACATTAATATAAAGTGCACATGATTTAATGAGGCTTGTTAATCTTTGGTTTCATTGAAATAGGGGTCATAGTTAGTCTGTATCTTGAATATAAATTTTTATATCCTACTTAGAAGTTAGAACATATTTTTCTTCCTCTTTCTCAGGTTGTTCAGGAATGGCCTGGATTACCAAGAGGTGTAAAATTTGATCCAACTGACCAGGAAATAATCCAACATTTACTTGCAAAATCTGGCATTGGAAATGAGACACCACATCCCTTCATTAATGAGTTTATCCTTACTGTTGAGGAAGAGGATGGAATTTGTTACACTCATCCTCAGAATTTACCAGGTTGGTTGCAATTTATTGTTCATGCTAGCTTCTTAGTTATAGCAATGTATTGAGAATCGTGTATTGTCTCAGTTAAAGTAAGTACCACTTTTTCCAGGTAAGATCCCTGATTCAATTCTCATTTAGCCATCCCCTTTTCTCAACTGTAATAAAAAAATCGGGAAATTCCATGTGGTGACCCTGAGTTTTTGGCTTTTCCACGTAGTAGACAATAAATCTACGTGGTGACCCTAAGCTTCCAACTTTTCCATGGGGTAAACAAAATGTTAAATTTTTGGTTATTTTAAGTACTCATTTCGACTGATTTACAAAATATGTGGCCAATTAGGGTGATCGCGACATCAATTTTTTTAATAAATAGTCATTATGTTCGGGAAAAATAGCGTAAACAAGTTAACAAAAACTCTACTCTTTTGTCTACCATGTGGAAAAGTTGAACACCACGTGGACTAAAAAAATGCTTGCCTACCATGTGAAAAAGCCGATAATTCAGGGTTACCACATGGAGTTTCCCTAAAAAATAACTATAGCAATGTATTCACTCTTTTGAATTTGACTTTGATTGATAAGGTGTCAAGCAAGATGGAACTGCATCTCATTTCTTTCATAGAGCTATCAAAGCGTATAACACTGGTACACGCAAGCGTCGAAAAATCCATGGGGTTGATTTGGGTGATGTTCGTTGGCACAAGACTGGACGGACTAAGCCAGTTTCTGTTAATGGTGTGCAAAAAGGATGCAAGAAAATTATGGTTCTTTATGTCAGTTCTGCAAAAGGCGGTAAGTCGGAGAAAACAAATTGGGTTATGCATCAATATCACTTGGGTACAGAGGAAGATGAGAAAGATGGAGAATATGTTATTTCGAAAGTGTTCTATCAGCAGCAACAGGGGAAACAAGGTGACAAGACTGCCGGGTATGTTTCTGATGCAATAGATGAGATTAGTGTAAAACTAGATCCTGTGACTCCTGAGCCTTCTCGACATATGACTCCTGAGCCTCCTCGAAAGGAAATCCAGTTTGAACTTACAGAAAAGACCTCATACAGCTGCATTGACTCAGTTACCCAGGTAGTGTGTTGCAACTTTTTTTCTAGCGTGCGATGCATCTTTTGACTGTGATTTACATGTGACAATAATTTTTTGTGCAATATGGATGCTTTTCTAACAGCATTTTATCAGTAAACATTTTCTTTAGAATTAAACAGTACCAGTATCTTAAGATTCGGGTCTTTTCTAAGTTGGAGAGCAAGTACCACTTTTCAGGAAAGATCTTGGGTTCGATTTTCAGGAAAGATCTAGGCGTTTTTTTCTATTTTACACGAATAGAAGAAAAATGTGTTTACACAGTGCTTATTAGTGTTACACTTACATAGCTCTCTTGAAAGTTTGCTGCTGTCATATCAAGGTTCTTGGCTGCATTTTCAGTTCATATGGTTTTTATTATCATTATTTACAGGATCAACGCATAGAAATCGGAAAGCATCATGACATGGGATTTCCTGACGAAGTGCAACAACCTAAAACACTACAAACTGAGACTACCAAATCAAGTTATAGTGATGCTGCTGCTTCTGCAACACTTGTAGATGATCAAGCTCTAGAACACGATGACAACCTGGCCTGCGAGGAAAATTTATGGGATAGTGAGTCACAATTTATGATGAATTCTCAACAATTAGCGGAAGGCCTCTCTTTTTGTGACGATTTCCTTCGAAGTCAGTCTCCAGAAAGAGGCGAAACTGCCGACAATGTACCAAACAAGAAATCCATTCTTTCGGAGTACGCTAAGTTGGGTCCGGAAGATCTAAAGAAGGATTTGGAAGAGTGCCAGAATTTGGTCCTTGATCCTGCAAACATCGATTTAGATACACCGCCTGATTTCAGACTAAGTCAGCTGGTAAGCCCGATGACATTTTCCCACATCTTTTCTATGCTTTGATCTTATATATGACGGTGTATCATTACATCCTACATTATCTCTCAATTGTCTATCTAGGAATTTGGATCACAAGAAAGCTTTGGCAACTGGGGTTTAGGCAAGATCTGCGACTAACCGTGGCGCCGTTACAATTTTCCCGTTTTGACTCCACAAAGCCGAGGGCATCGCAACACTGTAGGTAACATTTCGATGCAAATTTCCACCAATATTTTGGTGTAAAACTGGTATCGGCGTAGATTAAATGTGTAGTGTTCTCTCTGTCATTTTCTTTGCTTTCCGTAGGTTTAGTTTTTCTCAATCAATGCGATTAGACAGTCGGTTTCCTTACCTTGCAACAGCGTTTCTAGATCAACCCTACATCGTGTATGCATACGATCTAAATTTTGTTAATGTGAAACATGGCAAGGGGCGTCTATGATTCCGATACTGACTTACCGTGTACTTTTGCTCGTAAACGAATCTTATTATCTATGTCTATTGCAGCGGATGAAATCTAAACGTATCAATGCTTGTTCGTTTGTTTGTAAAGTATCCAGTCTTTTCGTTCTTGAGCTTTCGCTTTACTATAACATGATGTACACATATGTGAAGACTGAAGGTTGGAGTTTGTAAGGCAGGTGGGTCATATTGAGAACAGGAGTCATTATCCTGTTATGGTTTTTGAGAAACATTCATGAACTTAAAAGGTTGTTGACAACCAAAAGTTTCTCTTATTTGTTGTGTGAATCCTATTGTTATTTGTTTGTAGACCGACATCAAATACAAGTTGGTATCTTGGCTTTTGGCTAAAACACAAGTATTATTTTGTTGAGAAAATTTTCTTCCATATTTCTTGTCCAAAAATTTTTGGTTTTTGCATATCTATTTCTATTCCATTCATTTCAAATAACGGCTCATTTGGGTTGTTTTCTTCTCGACTCCCTCTGTCTTCAAAAGTTTGTCATATTTTCTTTATAGTATGTCACAAATTTTTGTGAGAGACGGTCTCTTTAAGAGACTATTCTTAATTTGGTCAACCTATTATCATCTTTCAGTTTAATTAAGTTTTAATAGATTATGCTTGAAAAATGTCTCTCTAGGACCGGTTGTATGTATATTCCTTCTAACTTGCTATGATTTCTTTTTATGGAAACGTTTCAACCACTTTCTGTTATGGAATGGGGTAAATATGAGTTGAATCAACTCTATCTACTTTTCAGCTCTTTAAGAGGATTATTTTAGTATATCAACTAATTTCAAATTAAACCTGAAAAGTCAAACTCACATGAGTTGAATTTTGACCAAATTTTGATCAATATGAAATCAGTAGCTTGCAAGCCACCTAGAATTCAAGATGATGAATTAGTAACCAAGCATCATATATGCAAAACTAAATAATACCTAGTTTTATCAAACATTTTATTATTATTTAGTATTATCAAACTTGTACAACTAATTTGATAACTCAAAATAGTCGATATTACTAGCTGATCAAATTAGTTGACAACCGAACCGAATGCTAATCACATGCAACGCTTAGTTCTTGACCTTAGGATTCTTGCCATTTAAGGTAGGGTGCACTGATTATTATCTTTCAAGGTGCTTTAGTCAGACAAGGTGACTAAGCATATATATGGTGTCCTGCCCAAGTTCAAGCAGTGGCGGGCGTTAAACAACTGTCATGTACTTTTTTTTTAGATGACTAGTATGAATGCTATTTGGTTGAGTAAGAGTTAGAAATACGCTTAAGTCCCACTTATTTCACATCATTTTGAATCACGATAAAAGAAATTTCACTATACAAAATGAGTGGGGCAATTGAGGCGTTTAAAACTGATTCGATATTTACCCGAACTTGTAACAGAACCTGATATAACTTGACATAAAATGTGAGATCAATTATGTGACATAAACACAAATTATGATCGAAATCCAACCAATAACCCGAATGAATATATCTGGGACGGAGAAATATAGTAATACAATAATGGATGTTAGAGAGGAAGAGAAGCATATGAAAAGGAATGGGTCCGTGTCCATTAGTGTTTGAAGTAAGAAACAAATGATAGGTTGAACTTTGAAGTTGGGTGGTTGAAATAAGAGAATTGCACGTGGGATTGGATAAGCCCTGATCAACACGTCCTGTCACGTTCTTGTCTCGTTGAGGTGTCCTTCCTCATTCTATTCTATATTTCGAAATCTATCTCTTTGAAGATGTTATCGAAAATTATATTTTTAATAGCAAATTTAAAAGAATAAAAAAACACTAGACATAATCCTTCACCTTTTATTAGAAGAGTATTAGTCGGTACTTTTAAATTTGCGACACTACACTTAAAAAAGATTTTAGTTTAACTAAGTTGATTTAGAAGCAGTAAGCAGTAAAATTTAAAAAAACAGAAGTAAATTAAATAAACATAAAAGTAATATTCGATAATACTGATTTTATCCCTATCGCATATTTTAAATGTTGGTTGGTCGTCAACATATGTAGATTTGTACAAATTTGATAGGATTAATGGAAATAATTAAACATAATGCAATTAGACTCAAAATACACCTTTATATATATAACCACATTGACAATATATTTATGTACACACAAGATTTAAATTAATCCATAAACTATTATTGTTATACAATTAGATTAATATACGTGATAGAATTTAAAAAATGGGCATGGGCAACCCAAACAAGGAGGAGAAGTAGCTCACTCATAAACCCAAAGAAGGTTCACTACTAAAACCAATTGGTAATAGTAGGAGTTACTCCTTGAGTATATAAAGTAATGCATACTCTTCTCTTTCTCCGATGTGGGACAACTCACATGTGGGTAACACATGGGCACTTCAACAATACGCTAGCTTTTGGTAAAAATCAATTAAAATGAGATTGATTCAATTTTTTGTAACTTTATCTTTATTCGAAAAAATGAGATTAAATGGTCTTAAACAGTTGGCTTACGCATTAGAAGGTTATTATAATTCGAATTAGATAAATAATATGAATAAGGTTTATTCTACTAGTGGTTAGTGTTACGTGTTTCTTATAAGAAGAGATGCAATAACATGAAGGTCTTCTAAACACTCATGTACTCTTCAGTTATGTATCATGAAGTGGACTCTTAAAAAACTTTATATTGTTGTCCTTTGGAATGGAAATGATATTTTTATTATTGTTTTGTGACTCAGAAGGACCTTTTACGATCCGTTTGGTTTGTGGTATTAAATGGTGGTTATGAGAATGATTTATAGTGTAAAGTTCTATCAAAAGTTCTTTATCCTTTCCATATTAATGAAACTTTGATCACAAAAAAAATTTTGTTTATAAAATTTCATTACCACCTAATACCACCTCTCCCAATGGTAATGCATTGAAATGAATTTTATGAAGAAAATGTGAAGATTGAAGTTGGACAAGCATGACCATCAAGGTAACCAAGAGATTTTTCAACTAAAATTACACTAATTTTCATTCCTATTACTACCTTTTATTACTACCTACCAAATGAACCGTTAGTGTGGAATAGTAAAGTATACAAACAAAAGAAGAGAATCATTCGCATTACTTAGAAGCTCGATCGATGAAACACTTATTAAAAAATAGTATGATTGCGGTAGATTATGTGGAATCTACCAAAAATCTTGCAAACCTTTTTCATAAAAGATTTTTTGGGAAAAGTGTTGAATTTTTTGACTTTTCTCATCTATAAGATAAGTATTGTTCCTAATAATTTTAGGGCCTTAGTTGAAAATAAAAAAAAGCCTTTAAATAAAGTTTTGATTCGTTTTTCTATGTAGTTTAGTGGTCATATATTTAATTAAGAAATTCAATGTTGTAAGTTCGATCCATGTTAAAAGCTATTTATGCAAATACAATTTTTAATTATAAGGATTAACTCAATTTGAGTCCCTTTATAAATTGGGCCCTAAACAATTAGACCTCAGAACTATCCTCAATGGCGTTTCATTGCTTAGTTTTAGACACTTGAGTTATACAGTACTCTTGATCGATCTTGTGAATACCTTTTGATATTCGATCCACCATATGGAGGTAGACCACCTCCTATGAAGATTAAGTAAAGTGCATGGCCATGAATTTATGTGCACAAGCGAACTTTCGATATTGGAAATTGGTTGTTGGCCGTTGGCGGTTGATTTGTTTGACTAGCTGGAAATGTTGGCTATTTTGTTGGCTTTTAAGCTAGCTGTTTGGTAGATTTGAATATTGGCTGTTGGTTGTTGGCTGTTTATTAGAGATTAAGTGAGCCAACAAGCCAAAAGCCAACCCAAAAAGCTAACTGGAACAGCTTTTTCATTTTGACTTAAAAGTCAGTTTTTTAGCTGCTTTAAAAGCCATTTACCAAACACTTTTTTTTGCTGTTTGACCAACCAACAAGCCAAAAGCCAAAAGCCAACCAAAAAGCTAAGCCAAAAGCCAATTTCCAAACACCCTTATATATATTGTGGGGTTTTAAGTCTTTTCTTACAAATTCAAGACTTAGTTCATTTGTTCAATTTATTCTAATTTTCTTAATTAGAGGAGCTCAATCCTTAACCACTTGATGTAATGATTAAAAAAATATTCTCCCATGAATATTCTAAGACAAATAATACAAACGTATTCTAATTTGTTCAATTTGTTCGATCAGTTTTTGGAGTTCTAGGCTTGTTCATATTCAAACATTCGGAACTTGTTGCTTCACTTAACTATATATTAAGTTGAATACTTAAATAAATCAATGCTATGTATCCACCCCTTCACTCACTTGGATAAAAACATGCTAATTTTTTACAAAATTATAAAATTATCATTTATGAGGGATTGTTGGAATTTAAATTTTTAACTTAGTAAATTTAGCATATATAGGTATGTAATTATTTATATTAGCATATTTATAAAAGAAAACAGTATGTTTGCATTTTTTACAAAATATGAATATGATAGGTAGTTATTCACATTTGAAATGCATATCGTAACATATCCACTGATTAGGTGGTAACAATAGCTTGAGCTTTGTGACACATAATGCTTAGATACGTCCACTTTTTTAGCTTATCTTGGTAACACTGTGATAAAATATCAAAAGTTAATCATTTGGGATTTGTCAATGTGATAACTTTGCTTGTAATTGTTATATATATGTTCCATTGTTGCGCAGTGTTACCCTTAAAATCCTAAATCCGCTCCTAAATTTAATTATGGTATGTTTGGGAATGATGATTTCATTTGCAAATATGAATTTGACTTAAATTTAGTGTTTGACAAATAACAAGAATTTAAATTTGAATTTGAATCAAATCCACTTGTTATAAAAGTTGTTAATTAAAATAAGGATTTGAGAATGACACCTCAATCCTTGTCATTCTCAAATTCTTAATTATGATTTCATAATTAAAATCCACAATTTGAAATAAAATACGTGTTTCCAAATACATCCTTAATTTAATTACATAATTGCTTTTGTTAAAGGTTACTATTTTCCTTACATAATCATAAAATTGAGCTATTGAGATTAATGATGGATTATTTGTAATTATCCTATTGAAATATTAAATTGCACACTTAAATCACTATCTTAGCTCTAATCATAACCTATTTAGTAGCTGATTACTCTTTGTTGACTTGCTTTTAGAATTAATATTGTATCATTAAAAAGTATATTTATATATGAAAGTGTTTAATAGATGATTAACTATTTTTATCACGCCTATATCTTTGCAAATCCTTTAGAGATTCTCTAATTGATCAATATTGGACCTACATGATCATGATTCATGATTGATTAATTGAGAGGTTAAGGAAAATAAAATCATCTTTTTGGCCTGTTTAGCAGCTTTAAATCTTCAATTAAAAAATATTAACTTTTTTTTATCTTTTGATGAATAGAGAAGTGTGAATCAAAATAGGAGATTGGTCTTTTTGACTAGTTTTCTCTTTTTTTTTAAAAAAAAATAATCCAGCCAGCAAAAAAACTTAAATTGATGATTTTATGTTATAAACTCTTATAAAATCGAATTTATGAATTTTTTACTGAAAATGGCACGTGCCGTCTTCAAACTAATATCGAAAGAATTTTACTGAAGTAATTTGTTTATTAGAAAATTAATTACTTTTTCTTTTGTCCCCGTAAAGTTACTCTTTTTATAGTGTAAATATTGAATTGTAGTTGGAGAATAATATAAAATACAATTGAATGAGAGATATGAGTCATAGAAATGAAAAATAAATAATAAGGAAATTGACAAGATTTATTAAAGAAAGAGAGTCAGACCATTTTACCAAAATGCAAGTAAATGTGACAAATTTAAAAGAAAGACTTTAATTTATAGGTAATTTGAATTTAAGTGTAATTTGAATTATTTTTATACGTTTTCTAGATATATTATCTTTTGTTGGTTATGAAACTGAAAATATTGCAAATTTACAACTATATAAAATAATTTTAAAAAAATTATCAAACATAATATATTTATATATATATATATATATATATATATATATATATATATATATATATATATATATATATAGGATCAAATAAGAAGTATTTTAAAATGAGAAGGATGAAAAAGATTTTTGTTTGATTTTGTTTCGTTACTATGTATACAAAAAATGATAGTACTATGTTATAAAATAAAGACATTTTAAAAATTTTGTTATAGTTACTTTTCTGTGTAACATAGAGACTTTTACAATTATGTGTTTTGGCTCAATCGTGACCATAGATTTTTTTATTTTAATGAAATCAAGGGTGTAGAGTCCTTTTTACCCTTCTCATTGGATCCCTCTCCTATATATATATATATATATATAAGTATGTGAGTTAAGGTAGTTTTAGTCAAAAAATCACAAAATAAAGTAACTTTTTTCAATTTTACAAAATTTAAAAATTAATCGTTAGATAAACACCCTTTACTTTTAACTAATATCACTTTCTTGGTATTTTTATTTAAAAAAATGAAAAAAAACTAACACCACTTTCTTGGTAATTTTATATATATATATATATATATATATATATATATAAAAGTTGGCCGTTTCTTTAGTTAATTCTTGATTATCTTATGCATGCGCCAACTCATCCGGGGCACTTTTTTCATAATAATTAATCATAGAAGAATGCTGATTGAGTAATTAGATTAGTCAAAAAGGAGCAAATCCCATTTAGTGGCTTTGTTAATCATGATTGAACAAAATTAAGATAACACTATTAGACGGCTTTCGGTTTAACTTATTCTAAACCAGAAAATGACATCTTAATTAATAATTAATTAATTATGTTATTTTCTTAATTAAAGGACCTCAATCTTTAACGACTATAGAAAATATTCTCCATGAAATACTCTAAGACATTACGATAATGTATTTTATACAAAAGACAAATACATACAAAAGACAAATACACCTAGTTATAATTAGTAGTTTATCACTTCTTTCATATCAGTTTGTTGATTATACTTTAATCACTAAAAAAAATTCAATCGAAACAATATTTTTGACACTTTATTAAAATGCCACAATTGACACTATTATTTGTAGTGAATATTGTGTAACCAACAATCTGAAATAGAGGGACTAATATGTGTTTATAACGGGCGCCAAATTAAAATAAATAAATAAATAAAAAATGAGATAATTACAAACTGAAACGAATGGACTAGTATGTGTTTATAATAGTTGACACCAAACTAAAAAAAATAAATAATAAAAAATAAGGTAACCAACAAACTGAAATAGAAGACTAGTATGTGTTTATAATTGGCACCAAATCAAAAATTAAATTATAAATAGAAAAATGAGTATAGATTGTTGGAAACATAAATATCTTGTTTAAGGATTGTTAATGGGCAGCTGCCCAACATGATAATCTCAAAATCAGGATTTTGGTACACCAACCCTTATTTGTATTGAAATTTGGATTTACTTAATTATTTTTACTATTATTGTTTTCTTCATTGAAGAGGTTAATTAAGCTAATTAGCTTCTTGTATTAGTAAAAGGTTAAGGCCAAGGTCCCCTATTTTAATACACAAAGAATTTAAATCTAACATGCTAAGTATATAGTCATTAATGTTTTGTAGTGGGAAATGCTAAATTGAAGGTGAAAGATTGAGAGAATATTTAACTTAAAAGAACAACTATAAATGTTAAATGAATAAAATTGGAACTAACCACTATATATTATAGAGTATATAACTTAAGCTGGACCTTAATTATCAGTTTAAGAAGAAAATTTTTTAACAGTCTGTTTGGTTGTTAGTATAGTTTTTAAATGGAGGAAATGAAACACTTTGTAGTGTAAATTTCAGGAAATGTGTCATGTCATTTACATAAAAATTAAACTTTTCATAAAAATATTTTTATTGATAATTTCTCATGATCACCTAATGCCACATCTCCAAACGATATTATATGAAGTACATTAGAATGAATTTTGGGAAAAATAAGATGATAGAAATAAAACAACAAACATCACCATTCAAATTTTAATATATTTTCCTACTAAAATTACGTTAATTTTTCAATACTATTTTCACCATTAAATATTAACAACCAAACGTTATTCGGATCCTTTGACCAAGATACATCCCACATAAGAAAATATAAAGAGTAAAATTGGATATGAAATAAAAATTAATTAGATCTATATTTGTTAAAAAATAAATAAAAACAGTTTAGTTATATTTCAACGTTTAGTTGAATACAACTTTACAAGCAATAAAAAAGAGAGAAAAAGGGGAACATAATGTCCCCCCAAAACAAATAATTATAATTTTAATGAATCTTATCATAAAACATAGAGTGAAGGAGATTGTATTAAGGTATATATAATGAGAGTATAAGAGGGAGTAGGAGCATACCTCAAAATTGTATAACTATTTGCTACCTTACATCACATAATGGCCGACCCATTATGTTGGTGGGTGATACATACATAATGTTATTAACATAATTATATTTTCTTCTACCTAACAAAATGACAAATACACAATAATACACTTTAATTTTTTAATTTCTTCAATAATCTATGTAATTTTTTTTTCTTTTTTCGCAATTTCTTAATGAGACGGTCCACAGTGAGGATATCTTATTGGGTTGGCCTAGTGATCAATTATAAATATAGGCTATTTATATAAACTAAATCTCATGACGAGACGGTCAGATACAAAATAAACTGTTATTTTTTTGTCTCACTTTGTCTTTCATTAATCACCATTATCACAATATTAATCAATGTATTGATATTAAGTATATTTGCTTTTCTTCTTCATCAATAAATCAAAAAATTATTTAGGCAACAAGTTTCATTATATAGATCATTTATAAAAAAACGTTTTTAACAATATTTTAAGATGAATAGACAATTCACATACAAGTAATGTACTACTCAAACAACTAACATAATATTAAGTCCTTACATGTCACATCACTTAAACAAATGACATGTATTTCCTTTCCGTATTTTCTTTCCAAATTTATCGTTAATGGTTGATTTCATATTAACTAGCATAAAGGAATGAATAATAACTTGCATAAAGGAGGAGAGTGAGCGATAGATTTGTAGTCTAACTTAATTAAATCGAGTTACATCTCTTGATCATGAACTAAAAGTCAATTCTCATGGGGCTTCATCATGTACCTACTCGGCAACGCGGTACACTTCCTAGGTCTAGGTGTAATGAAAGACATGCAAAGATTTTTAGGTTGTCACCTGAAAGCGACAAGCCATATTACCCATGTGTGGTGTCAAATGATCCAATTATAGGAAATGTTACGCACTCGTCCAAAATGATTTGTCGTTTTAACGGATGCTTTTATGAAGGAGCATAGTAGGAAAATGAAATTAGCCAAAATATTAATGCTTAGAGGATGAATAGACTTACTTTGAAATATATAATTCAAAAATATAAATAAGAAAGGATTTTAGCGTTGCAAATATTAAGAATAAGATGAAAGAGAATCATTTAGGCCAGTTAGTTTGGACATGTGTCATAGATGAGTATTGACGAACTCTCAAGGAAAATAATAGCTTGGAGCCTAAGCGACTTAAAAGAAGGGACAAGAAAATCAAAGATGACACGAATGGCATCAGAAGTAGATAACGAAATGACAATTCCAAATTTATATGTTAACATACAAGATAATCAAAATCAATGGAGAAGGAAAATTCATTTAACGGCCAGCTATGACTTCTATTAAATTTATGATATATATTTCTACTTACAATCAAAGCCGCTCAAAATTTACCTGATTAATTGACATTGAATTTCATTCAACTCAAACCGTACTAACTACAATTTTAAAATTAAATCATATTGTTAAGATATTAACTTACATATACACAAGAACCAAAACTAACTCAACCTGAAATATTATATTCGAAACTCGTTCAAACTCCCCAATATTACATCTCTAGATCTCCTTATAATTAAGGTTTTAGAGAATAGGTATAAGTACATAGTAAAGTAAAGAGTAGATGCTAAATACTACTAGTACCCAAGAATTAAAGATGAAAATAGTATACGGATAATAATAGAGCATCAACTCATCTAAAATAGTACTCACTGATTTAAGTAGAAAAAGAAAGAAAAGTACTCTTTACTCTAAATTCTTTTTAAGGTGTTTTGTAATTCACTGTTGACTGATAGTTTTTTAGTTAATTTGTTTAACCAACTGAAAATATTAGCTAATTGGTTTTTAAATTAGCTAAAAAAGTCTGATGTTTATGGAGATATATATTTGATAAATTTATGTATTGACTATTCATTTTAGAAAAGTGGATCAACAAATCAAAAATCAAACACTTTTTCAATTATTTAACCAGTTAATAAGCCAAAAATCAAAAACCAACCAAAAAGTCAACATTCAAACACCCCTTAATTATTATAATCTGTAATGAAACAAAATAAATAATACAAAGAAATACTTCCTCCGTTTCATAATACTTGCTATTGATAATGACATTTTTCCACACAACATGTCATAGTCAGTAGCAACAAAAAAAACAAGTGGGGCCAAGGATGAGTGTGTAGTTGTTAAGAAGGCAAATGCACGCCCTTTGATACCCCATCTATCCTTAATGAGTGTTTTAGTCAAGGCCAATACTAGATGGGTTTGGACCACCTTTCTTAATCTTCCCTATAAGAACCCCTTTGCCCTTTCCTCATTTCCCTCATTCAAAATCTTTCATTTTCCATCTCAACAATTAATATTCTCTTCATCACATAAAATAAATAATAAAAATAATTACCCTTTTTTCCAAACACAATGAAGTTTAGCATTAATAGTCCAACTATGGGAGGAAACAAAAGAAAATTTGTTAACCGTGGTTTAAGTGGTATGGTTAGAGAACAAAGAGCTAGACTTTATATCATTAGAAGATGTGTGGTTATGCTCCTTTGTTGGCATGATTAACTAAACATGTAATCTTTTTTTTTTTTTTTTTCTTGATATATCTTCTTTTGGGAAGATTTAATTCTATTAATTCATATTGTATATAGGTAGTATTAGTAAGATTAATAGATTAATGAAGGTAGATGAGTTTTGACACAATTTTGTTCTTTTTTTTAAAAAAAATTTGGGCTTCAATTGGGCTCTACTTGTACATCGGATTAGCTTCAATCAACTTCACTTTCTATATTTGGAACTTCATTATTGTCATTCTTTTTACTATTTTCTCTTTGCTAATTTCATGTTTTGATTATTCATTTTGTGGGTTTTCATGGTTTTGGGTAACCATAGATGTTGGTATGGTATGCCGTTTTCTATCTCTTATCAGACTTTGATTATGGCTTCTACGAGCGAGATACAATAGTTGTGATGATAATGATGGTTGACCATTGATGTTATAGCTTCTATAAGCAGTATACATGATTCGTTAATTCTTTTACAAATTGGAATGAAAAAAAGTTAATTATGGGTAATTTTGGTTTAGTTATAAGTTATTTTTAGTGATCGTGAATTCAAAAGGCAAATTAGTTGACAAATTGCCAAATTGAGTTATGTTTAAACTCAATTTGGATGAAAATTGAAAGATCAAGTGGGTTATGATCATCTTAATCATTTTAGTATCAAATTAAAGGTATAAATTGAGTTTTAGAATAATTTTTTGTCAAAGAATCAACTCAACCTAAAACTTAAGCTGATAGTTGAGGCCACAAGATATGTTATATACTCTAACACGTTCTTTTCACACAAGAGCCCTTTAGACTAGAAGTGTAGAGTCGATACAAAACCTTCTCATATCCAGTGCTAAATATTCAACTTCTACCGGTGAAGAAATAAGTTGTAAAAGAGACTGTCATAAATATTGACTCGTGAACTCTGTTTTCATCATCTGAGTTTGCTACATGTATTTTGCCATCCTAAGTGTAAAGCATTCAAGACATGTACTAGTACTATACACTTTTTTTTTGATTGGGAATATATGGTGGATAATATTTTATCCTCTTTATTTGTGTATAGTGCATTTGAGCAGTAGAGGGTACCAATAATATCCTGCCGACTAAATTTCATCCTTGCATCGGCTACCATAGCACATCATAAAATAGGCTCGGATCTAGCTATTTTATGACTAACTTATTTGGCTAAAAATCCGGTTAACATTGAATTTGTTATATTTAAAAAAAAAAAATACAACGTGAAATGAAGTTATAAGAAATTGTTTAAGAGTTGTAAATATTGAAAAAAAATGAAAGAAAATCGTTTGAGATGGTTTAAGTATGTGCAACAACAACGAAGTATTAAATTTAAAAATAAATGTGAAATATACATAGATTTCTTTACATGCCTAAGGTGTTATCCTTCATTTTTTAAGAAATGTTTGGGCATTAAATATTTTTTTGTGTCGATCTATTGTTCCACTTATTTTGTAATATTTCGTTTAAAAATTTCTCACATCAAAATCAAAATGTGACTAATTGAGTTGGTTAGAGGAGTAAGTCGAGTGTCAAAAATTCAATAAGGATTATCACATCTTGTATCTCCTTTTGAATTAGCATCAAAGAGAAATATAATATTTTTAAAAGAAGATCAGTTTTTAAATTATACAGATAAAATTAAAATAAAGTTAAAATGTATGAATTTAATAGACCGGTTTTTGAAAATAAAAGCGATGCAAAATAAGTAGGATAGAAGCAATAAGTAATGCTCTAGGAGGAGATGATTTGATGAATGAGAGCGACTAAGCCATGAATAGCTAGCTCTTTCTATGGACTTTGATGTTGGATTTGATGGAACAACTAATATGCTCGCATAGTCGCATTACTATTGTCTTCAACTCGGAGTAATTGATCTACAAATTACTATTATAATGCTTTGTCTAATCATTTTTTCAAAAAATCAATAGAGCTTTGAATTATACAAAAATCAATACTATTATAAAGTTATACTTCATTGAAAAAAAAAAATTAGGTCGTGCAAGGTTTGAAGTATGTATACAGAAATTCTTATTTAAAAATTATACTTTTAATCACTATAATCGGAATTTTTACCGCAAAGCATAGACAATATTTTAGTTTTATAAAAAAATCAAAAAATGGACAGGAGCTGGAAAATCTGCCTGTAATACGATTGACACATACATATGTAATATGTAAGTGTAATTAATAAGAAACTTATTAACCTTTACCAATTGTATTATTTCTGTCATCATTGATCATTAACGGTTGAATACTTTAGCTAAAAATTCAGTGAGGAACTTTTTAAATAAGTGTCAAAAAAATGTAAAATAGCTGGAAAAAAAAACTTAGTTAACTAAGTGGATAAATGAGTATTAAACTATTTTTTATGTTTATTAGTAATGTGTTGTTTACAGAGTAGACTAGACTAAATAATTGTTTAGAAGTGCAAGTTATGACATTCACATACCCATAAATTTCTTTATTACTTCATTACCCCAAAACAATAATTACACATGTTTTATTAATAAATTCTAAGTTCAAACCCTAATTAATTGAGAGTTATTTTTAATTATTAATTAATATCAATTAATTATTAATATATACCACTAATTGCCTAATCTTGTGCTCATCTCCCATCTCACAAGGAAATGCAAACTTCAAAGACTTTCGGTTTTATTAAAATAAACAATTTTGCGGCTTGCTTATTGATTTTAGGCTGTCAATTTTATCAATGATCAAGAGCTCAGGTTATTTCTTTGTTGCTTCACCCACCTCCTTAATTCAAGTTCAAGTTTACTTTTAATTTATATGTGAATTTTTAGAATAATTTTTTGTATTACACCTCCCAGCCTCGATCATTCCATTTAACATATAGAATTAATATTTTCATCTGTTTATTTAAATTTGCTACATTACGTAAAATGAAGTGAATGTTATTTAAGTGCGGTGTAGCAAATTTAAATTGATGGGGAGTGAGTATTGTGCTTTGAAATCAACTAAGAATGTAATGCCAAAATATAAGATAATCTTATATTCTACCAAGTTGCAGTTTGAATTGTATTTTTGTATGCAAATATGCAATAGATTGTATTTTTGTATGCAAATATGCAATAGAGTGCTAGATAGTTAAGAGGATTGTTAAGCATAAGATGAAGTAGTAGAGATACAAATGTAAATGTGGATGTTTGGACATGATTAAGAATCATAGTTTGAGAGAAAAGGGTTGCACCTATTTAAGCAAAGATGCACAAAAATAGAATGAGAAGGTAAGGTCTGAGACGTATGTGCAAAGGGAGATCATGACAATCCTGTGAGAAGAGCGAAAAATATCACAGTTAATGAAAAGATAAATTATGGTATAGACCTAAGAAGATGTAAGAGAATCAAACCAAGAGTGTCATGATGACCAAGTTGCACCTCTATGAGGACTTGACTAGATAAACTAGTTGCGGACACCTAGCTAATTCGTGTTCTAGGCTAGACCATCGGTAGTTTTCACGCTTATTGTTTATGCATGTTTAATTATTACTTATATTTCTTTGGTTTGTCATTAGGCATTATCCAAGTCTTGTTTGCATTGTCTTACCTTGCTATTTGTCTTGTCTTTGATTACATTTGCAGGTTTTTTTTAGACGAGGATCTTACTTATTGCAGCCTCCTTTGACAAAAAAGTTGTATGTCGTCATATATCCTTCAATATACTCTAGACCCTATATCGAGATCATAACTTCTATGAGTAAGATATACCAGGTACGATGATAATCGTAGAATTGTGTCTTTCAAAATACACTAAATCTGATTCCCGAACCGAGTTACATAGATAGATCATTTTATGATTACAAATACTTCACCTAAAATTACAATTTTTTCAAAAGAAGGGACAACATAGGTATGAAGTTAGCAAAAAAAAACAAGTATGCAAAACCAAAGACATAAGCATGCAACACTTGGGAAAAGAGTGAGATGTGGAGTATTAGATACCCTAAGCATTGGAACTTCAACTTGATACCAATAAACTTTTTTTAATTAATCCCTCCTTTGGACCATTATTTTTATTTTTAATTTTTCTAATTCACTTGAACTGTCTCAAACTAGACTTCTAGTACAAAAATATCTTTTAAAATTCCAGTTTTTTTCCCAATAGAACAAGTTAGTCAGAATTGCACGTGAACTTCTCGTGATTGACAACTTTGTTGCCTTTCATACACTCCAAATTAAATTAATACTATTAAACTTAAAAAAAATAAAAATTTACATGGATCATATAACGTTTGAATATTTGTGTATCAAATTGACATGATTAATTAAAATTTAGTCAAATTACTTATATATAAAAAATTAAATTAGATTGTCATGATATTTACTTATATATAAGATCTAAAATGACATCGAAAACAAATTTAGACATTCAAATACAAAGCAATAAGAAAAAGCTTTTGATACTTTCTCCATTCTAATTAATTTACTTGCAACATTTGTTTTTTCACGCAATCCAATGCATTAATTTAATCTTTAATATCTCTAATTATGTAGAATAATAAAATTATAAAAATTTGATATTTTGCAATGAGACAAATCAAACAAGATCTCACTTGACTATGTTTTCACCTATAAATTAAAAAGTAATCACAAATTAAGAGTGATGAATATACAAATAGTGTCATTCTGTAATGTTACAACTAATTTGAAACGGAGAAAGTACTTAATGGTATTAATTTGATAATATCGTCATTTGTACTTGTTCTTATTGTTACATAAATTTGAAGGATTATTAATGTCACCATATATAAAATTATTCTCCCACTACTAAATGCTAATTAAGATACGTTAATCTCGATTTGATAACCATATTTAATGGAAATTATATTTGTTATTGCTACAATATTTTATGTGGTTGTTGTTTCATGATTTCATATAAAAATCGGTAACATCTGTCCTCTGACTGACATTTGGATTTTGACAGGCTTTCAATTTGATTGGAATTTTAGTTTTGCATGTTAATTACTTCTTTTTTGGTTTGATAAATGTTTTTTTTAAATAAATAATTACTTCTTTAATAATCTCACTTTACCCTTTTACATAATAAAAATCTCACTTTTAGTTAATACCTTCCTCCCTTCTATATTTATTTTAACATTGGCAAAAATAACACTACTTATTTATTTTTTTTAATTTGTGATTAATTTTTAATCTATAGGCTACAATATAATCAAGTGAGATCTTGTTTGATTCGTCTCATTACAAAGATTATTAATATCAAATTTTTATAATTTTTTATTATACATAATTAGAGATATTAAGAATTGAATCGGTGCATTAGACTGCGTGAAAAAGAAAATGTTGCAAGTAAATTGGAATCGGAGGAAGTATATAAATTAATTTTTACCTTTACATCATTTTATTCATCTTTTTGGTTAATTGATACATATTTTGAAAAGTGTTTGGCAAATGACTATTAGCTTTATAGTTGACTTATTTATCAGCTGAAAGTGTAGGTGGTTTTTAACTAGTTGGCTTTTAAGCTAATTGGATAAGCAAGTGATTAAGGGACATAGCATTTGGTAAAATTAGATTTTTCATGTTGGTTGTTTATCTGAGAAAAAAATGAGTTTGGCCAATAAGAAAAAAAAAACCCATTAAAAATGCTTATAATGTTAGGTTTTTCATTTTAGATTAAAATCCAACTTTTTAAATTGGCTGAAAAGTCATTTACCAAATACAAATTTTCTTTTGGTTTTTGACATTTTAAAAACAAAAAACTAAAAATCAACCAAAAAAAGTCAACTCAAAAGTCATTTATCAAACACCTAGTAGTTTTGGATAATTACTCCCTCCGTTCCTTCTTGGTGTTCCTATTTGAGTTTTTCACCAAGATTAAGAAAAATGGAATCTTTGGTGGTAGTGGGTATTATTTTAATTATATAGTAGTGGGAAGTAATGATTGTACTGGAAGTATGAGAGAAAAAATAATTAAATAATAGTGTAATGTAATGATTGTATTAGAAGTACGAGAGAGAAAATAATTAAATAGTAGTGTGAAGTAAGGAAAGTGAGGTTTTAAGGGGTAAAAGTGGGATAAAAACTTTCCAAAAATGGAAAGTATTCTAAAGTGGAAAAACTTATGGAACTACCCGTTTTAGTAAGGTGGAAAAACAAAAAGTAACAGAGGGAGTATATGTTTTGAATTCCTAAAGTTCTAATACTTAAAAATGAGTTAAATTAATAAAATTATTGAAAAAATTATATATTTATGTGTAGAAATATCCACTTAATTAAATTAGTTAAATTAATAAAATCAGGAGTAGTAAATAGAATTACAAACTGATATATTTCTCTACTGAAAAAATCCTTCTTTTGTGTGTGGATATTATCCGCTTGGAAATTTTAGTACGATAATTTTTGAAATTTAAACTTTTTTTGGCATTATTTTAAGCATAATTTCAACAATTTTAGACTGAATTGAGCTTCTGATATTATAAAATTGTTGAATCATATAAAAAATCATATTTATATACTTTATTATTTCTATTAAATTTGATACATTTAACTTTTTACGCAATTTAATATTTTGATCATTGATATATTTAACTTTTACATACAAAAATTATTTTATAAAAAGTTAATATTATGAAAGTATGTTATTAGACGATTCAAGCAAGATTTTACTTGACTACGTTATCTTACACATTAGCTACAATATATATAAAATAAGCTTGAATAATGAACAGTATCAAGAACCTTAATGTAGCAAGTATTTCAAAACGGAGGAAGGATATGATAGTATTAACATCCTTTAGAGTACTAGACGACTTTTAATAATTAACATATTTCTTCCGTTCCATAATATTTGCTACTGATAGTGATATTTTTCCATACAATATATCATACTCTGGTAGATAGAATTATTTCCTAGACAAACAGTTAATTCACAAGCAATTTTCCAATAGGAAAAGACATTTACTTGTACAGTAAAAGCTTGGTTTCTTTTAGGCTTTTGGCCGGGTTTGACTATGCAATCATAGAAAAACAGCAGGAGATAATCGGCCCTAATAAGTTTTGTTCATACTTCTACTAACGTTTTAATAATTGTCAAATTTTAGTGAAAAGAATGAACTTTAATAAACTATAGAAATTTAAAATTTTGAAATCTCATATTATCCTTTCAGATAAAATAAATATTATATATAAAAATTTCACATTTATGTCGTTTATTTATTTGAAGTATATTATAATCGTTTTATATTGTATATTTTAGCATGTATTTTCTTATCATTGCACGACGAATCTGCATTGATAGAGAATCATAAAAACGATATTAAGAGGTAAAGGAAGCATATAACACATCTTGTAGGAAAAGTAGCTTCTTAGAACTAAACGCACACTAGACTTGTTTTATACCAAGGACCTTGACGATAGAGTCGTTCATCTCTTGGAAGGTCTCAAACCAATATTTGTCCACTTGTATGCCTTATCATTTAGAAATTAATTCACCAAAAAAGATTAGCCTGCACACAAATTTTATGAAAATTTATTGAATTTAATTTTTAGAAGAATTTACTTTGATAGACAAATTTTATTCCCAAGTCTTGGATATCAACTTCCGAAAATCAGCCAGCAAAATTAATTAGGTATATGATTTTTTTAAAAATAATACAGATTTTAAGCATTTTACAAATGCAACATTAATCTTTAATTAAAATTTATGTACATACATATCCTATCTTCAAAAAAAATTTTAAAAAAATGTACATACATATCCTAATATCCACGTCTTGCAACGAGATTGGTCAAGGCTCAACGTCCGTCATGATGCCCATAGTGATGACTAAGACAAGAGGATTCCATCCTTATTTTTTCAATACTATCATTATGTTATTTTGCCATCTTTTCCTTATGACCAAACAATTAGTCACCAAAAAAGAAAGTCTAGAGTCGTCTAAAATTGACCTGATTAATCGAAACTGAATATAATTTAATCTGATCCGAAATAATCAGTGTATAACAATCAAATGAATTTGTCAAGAAATTGACGCATATTCAAGAACCGAAATGAACCTGATCTGAGATATTATACCCGACACGCACTCGAATAGACACCTCTAGGCAAAGATGATATAGGAGATGGTGATGATGATGGATGGGAAAATGGTAACTCAAAACAAGAAGCAGCACTAACTGTCTAGGACCCACATATATGAATAAGGGTCCCAATGAGTAATGGGTTGTTACTCAAAGTTGTCCAAAGTTGCCACATGTGGGTAGGTTATTGCTCATTCTTTTCCTTTTGTATTCATTGAATGAAAATGAACCAAACAGGAGATTTGTACATTTCAGCAGACAGAATTTAAATGTACCTTATGGCCTTTCTTATTCAATGGGCTCCACTTAATCAATACTCTTTAGAGTTTTGGAACAGGATCTAATCCCTCTATCCTCTACTCTTTCTCTAGGCTACTTATCCTTATACTTGGAAAATCTTGTTTTGTACTACCATTTATTGAGCTGTCTTCAAGAATTTGTCCTAGGAGATCATATAATTGCTTGAAAATAGGTTCATCTGGAATGAATTTTATGATAACGGTCAAGCTTGTGTTGTTAGCTGCAAGTTTGCGGTGCACTCAATCTTTTTCGTTGAAGAAATCTCTCTTTCTGAGGATCTTTCTCGAGCCTTTTGGTTGCATCCTCCTTTATGGGTTTGAGTTGCCGCATTCCTTCCCTCCACCAGACCCTGATCATATTCCTATGGACGTAATACACTGAGTACGTTGATGATGATGGACTAATGGTGGTGGTGGTGGAAGGAATTGCTATTTTCTTTTTGTTAGTAGTTGTCACTAATTGCTATGATTTATACAAAATCAAGTCAATTTTGATCCTTTTTTTATTACTCAACAACAATATCAAAGTCATAATTCCAAACGTTTACAAAATTGTATGCATAATGTTTGCACTTAAAAACCAAGCAAGTTTCCCGCATTTGCCACTTATGTCACGTGATTGCTAATCTCCTCACAAATCATGGATCACAAAAATCGACTATTGTCATTGTTGGCCATTAGGGTGGAACGCAAATTCAAAATGTCAATTAACAGGTAAATCGTGTCACAGTGACGGCGATAGATTTGCATAAATGTAAAGAAAGAGAGTGCAGGACACATACATTAAACTTCCACAGATCTATAAACATGGGAAAATACACCCTTTAGTTGCTCTCTGACAATGGAAGGTCTGAATTAAGTATTATGGGAAAATACACTATCAAGTAATCTGTACATCATTGCTAGCTGTATATGATTGAAACCATAAAAATAGGCAGAAAGAAAATCTGACACCAACTAATTTTTAAGTCTGGACTCAGGACCATATGACAGGTATAGACTTTACAAACTTAACATATAGATGTAGTATTAAACTCAATAATCAATATGTTCACTATATATACTGTTCTTAATCCTCTCTAGGGATCCATCTGCTCCACCACATACTCTTGTTTCCTTGATTGAGTTCATCGATGCTCTCGTTTAGCGTTTTGATGATCTTCCTTTGCAACCTAAGAACCGACGCCAGAGCGTTTCTTTGTGCACCCCCTTTCTTTCTCGGCTCCATTTCCTTCAAACACAAATAATATGTAAGGCCTTCTCCGAAATACTAGATTTTGAGGCTTTTTTACATAACTTCATGTACTTGGTATAAACGCAATCGCTTGTAGTTGAAAAGTGAGGTTTTACCAATTAGAAAAAGATAATGTTGTCATCATCATCTTACCCGGTGTATCCCGTTCATAGGAAAGTATGGTCGGGGTCTGGGGAGGGAAGGAAGGCGGCAACCCTATACCCATTAGGAGGATGCGGCCTAAGAGTCCCTCGGCTCAAGAAAGATCATTAGAAAAATCCTTAGAAAAAGAGGTTCCTGCAACGAAAAAGACAAAGGAGCTTTTGCTCAAAGAACAACAGTATCACTTGATTTTGAACGCTTCCTAGATGACGGAATATCCCATGATCGCCAATAAAAGAACACCATTGGTGCATTAGGGTTATATTTTCTTGTGGAAAATTATGCAGAAAGTGATTAGAAAAAAGTAATGGTAAAAAAAAACATCATTTCATTATATGCATACCCTGAGTTCCTGCAGCTCGGCTTCTGTGAATCCGCCATCTTTTTTAGTCCCTGATCTTGCCATCAACTGAATAATCCATTTTGCAGCCTCCCCGTAGTCCTGTTGTGTTGCTCTGAGCAGTTGTAGCCTCAAACTTTGCATGATGGACAAAGCTAGGAGGCCTTCTCTGACAAAATATGGGTGGGCCAGGGCCGCTTTTGCGCTCAACCGTTGTCGTGCTTTATATCGAACCATTGATGTTAGGAGCTCCCATCCTATCCCTCCGTCTAAATCTAATAGTTCGAAGCCTCTTTTAAGATCAGCTGCTGCTCGTGGTTCAGCTGTACTCCTCCATGCATTCAGATCATATCCACACCTCTTTAGCTGACGGTTGAACTGGATAAGGTTGCTGTCAGAACGTAAAGAAGGGAAGGCCTGCACAAAGAAAATAATATTCATGGAGACGAATGATAAACCAGATTGCGAAAAGAATTAGAATGAATTTGTTGAATGACTTTTCTTTTCTTGGTAGTACTGTTTGAAGTAACTTTTAAGACAGTAACAAACACTTTTATGGAGTCCGAAAAAAGTTTCAATATGTCATCGTCATCACTCTTACCCAGTGTATTCCGCTCTGAAAACTATGATTAGAGGAGGGAAGGAAGGCGGCAACCGATACCCATAAAGGAGGATGCGGCCCAAGAGTCCTTCAGCAAACCATACCCATACTGGAAGAAGTTTCAATATGTATCTATGGTCATTCAGAGAGCTCCATCTTTCGATGGCCTCAAGACTCAAGTCCGTTATTTTTTGGACGGTATCTGTATCTCTTATTTTAAAATAATCTACATGTTATTGTTGCTAGAAATCTGACTAGGCCACAAAAAGATTGAACAGTAGGCAACTGTATATAGAGCGGTATTTTCAGTCCATCTCTCGTGCACAACTGCTGAAAAGTGGCATAAACAACATTTTCTTATCAATTGTTTAGGTTTCTCATCCAATGATATTTTTATCATTCAGTTAAAAAAATAAGTCATAATTCTTACCATTTGTAAAAACATGAGGCCAGTGCTGTATATGTCGAACCTATCCGGTAAATTCAACTGTTAATCACAAAAACATCAGTAATGTCAAGGGCCATATTACAGCATAAACATTAAATTAAAAAAAAAGGCGCTCAATTAAATGTCGAAAGTTCATATATTTTACAGAACCTGCCATAGGACTGGGGAAAGTGCAGTGGCCACAGGAGGTGATGGTGCTGATGGAGTTTGAGTGCTCATGATGTATTGCTCTGGTGCAGCATATCTGACCATAAAACCCAACATAATAATTTTCAAAACACAGAACGGGCATCAAAGACTAGGGATGATAAGAGCCTACGTCATCCAAAAACAAAGACGGAACAAAATAACAAACCCATTTTGGTTTTGCTCTCACAAAATGGAATGTTCTGCTCAAGTTTTAAATTTTAACAATATGTGTATGATACGACAACTTAAATATGTTGCACATGACACCTCTATCATAGTGTAAAAATAAGGCAGCATCGCATCGCAACACCTGCGTTGTAAAAGGTTTTCAAAACAAGGCCGCATCAAGGGATATCTTATGATTCCATCGACAATTAGGCATAACGACAAGCCCATCACTTTCGTTAACACATCACCATTCCATTACCGCTATCACGACCATTAAAGCATTTTTACACTATGACATCTATTGCATCAATTTGAAGGAACCATGCGGGTCCAATTCTAAACCAAAACCAAGAGACTAGAAAGACCAGGAGATACGATACACTGGGAACATTATTTACCTTGGGTCTAAAAGGAACTCTTTAGGAATATAGTTGATGCCTACTCGTAAATCTGCTGCAGCCCCCAGATCAATAATCTTGAATGTGCGAGAACCTGGAAAAATATTAATAAGAGAAGAAAGCAAATCAGTAAAGGCAGAAATTGGAACCGATAAAGTATAGCGTACTCATGAAGCATCACCTTCAGAAAAAATTATATTCTGGGGCTTTATATCTCTATGAACAATTCCAGTTGAGTGAAGACCATCCAATGCAAATAAAAGTTGCCTCAGTATTGTTTGTATAATTCTATTCTCACGTTCTATTCCTTTCGGCAAGTTCTGCTTTTCTCCAAGGATTATTGTTTCAACCTATAAATCATGTAACCAAGTAACCACACAAATGATTGTCAATCATACGACATTTTATATGAATAACGTTCATATGTCGAAATAATTTATCCCAATATACATTCAGAAATAGCAACAAATATACAACATAACCTGAGCAAGTGTGCTATTAGAAGCATAATTGGATTTGGCAATGATGCTAGCCGCTAGCAACTATTCATTTCTTATGATCAGTATGCTACATATCCAATTTTTATTATCCATTCGATATTCGGATTGCAATCACTTTCAGCAAGTACTTCATTAAAGAAGTTAAAATCACCAAACATCTCAGAATGAATCAATGTTTCGAAATCCCAACAAATTTTCAGTGCTTGGGACAACTTGCAAGGTGAAAAAAGTGGTTTAGGACATATCACAACAATTTAATACTTGCAGTCCAAAAACTAAGTACCCAGGAAACTTATTCAGAGGTTTACTAAAAAACAATTCTTAATATAGAAAAGTGAACAAACTTTCAACTTTTGACTTGTTTTCTCATAACAATCCTAACTACATACTACTCCTATTTTATAACATCCCGACAACAAAAGAGGCCTTCTCAAAATGAAATAGGGATGTAAGAGTTTGGTAGGTCAAGTAATGATGTATCGAGTTAGTGCAAGTGCAAAATCACCAATGCTTGGAGATGATGTTGATGACCAAATGACTCAAGCGGGGGCACACCATGTTGTGAGCAATGATGGGAGTGCAAGGGGGTTGAGTGCATTAATGGTGGGGCTTCAAGGAAGCAATGAAGGGGGTCTTTGATGTGCCATGGTGATGGAGTAACAAAGAACTAAAAGATACGAGTACAAGAAGGGTGCCTTGAACGAGACAAGAAGGTGCACAAGAAGGGTGGATTTGTGTGTCATGGACAAGGCACAAGATTCTTGGATGATGCCTTAAACGACGCAGCCAACAACAGGATTCAGTAATTGGTGTTACTGTTATTGAAGTTGTTCAGGCTGGTAAGCTTGTTAAAACTTGGAATATTGCATCTATTACTCTTGTCCCTATGGTTGCATGCCCAAAGTCACCTCCTAATTTTAGGCTTATTACTTGTTGCAATACTTTCATTATATGCATTACTATTTACTAAGTTGATTTGTCTGAGAGTGAGCAAAGTTCTGCTTGATATTATTTCCTATTCGTTAGGGACCTTAAGGGTAGGAATATTAGGCATAATATTTTGTTTTGCAAAGAGCTTGTAAAGAATCATAAAAGGAAGATTGCCCTTCTAGTTGTCTACTCAAAGTTGATCTTAAAAAGGTGTGTATAGATTGAAATTTTTTGTATGAAATGCTCATTGCTTTATGATTCCCTATCCCTTGGAAAAAGCTATCTGGAATTGTGTTGCTAGAACAAGATTTTGTCTTGGTCAATGGATCCCTTTCTAAACTTGTTCGGGCCAAGAGATGTCTTAAGCAGGTGGCCGTATGCCTCCTCTCCTATATGTGATGTGCATAGAAAATTATTCTAAATTATTAACTCGTCTAAAAGTGACATCTATTTAGATTCCTTCATTAGTGCAAGTCCTTGGCTATTAATCACCTCTCTGCTTTGCTGATGACTTTATTATTTTCTCCAAGAGGTCTATTTCTCTTATGGTTAAAGCCTTACTTTTTTTTAACATATCTAGTTTAAGGGTTATTGAGTCTAAAGCTGCTGCTTTTAATGTTGGAATATATAGGATCCTAATGTGGTGAATAATATTGATGAGGCTGGGTTTGTTGGGGGAGAACTACCTTTCAGGTATCTAGGAGTTACCAAATTCCCCTAAGTTTAAGATAAAAGATGGGGAAGAGCTGTTTGATACCTGATAGAATTACCTGAAGAATTAAAACTGGGACTAGTAGGCTTATGCAGTGAAGTACAATTGATCAATTATGTTTCCTGAGAGTTGATTATCCTTCCTAAGGGTATTCTTCACATGAATGCTGTTTGTAGGAACTTTCTTTGGCATGGAGGTCATGAGTACCTGACTCCTTGTAATGTGGCTTGATTCAGTGCGTGCTCTTCCAAAAAGGAAGGGGGTTTGGGAATCAGATGCACTGATTCTTGTGACGATTTTATATGGATCAGATGGGTACATGAGAAGTACATTAGAGATGGATATTGGATGGATTTTGATGCAAAGACCAATGTCAATTGGTCTGTAAAACAACTGTGCAATATCAAATTGCAAAATTTGAACATGGAGCATGAATTACTGAAGCCTTCTTATTCTGTCAACAGAATGTTTGATCTGATGCATTCTAAGAGAGCTCAACAGGGTTGGGCAAAAGCGGTCTGGAGCAGACTATCTGTGCCTAAACATAGGACATTTTTTTGGGGTCTGGTTACTGATGCTTCGTGCCCTATCTGCCATGCTAGTACTGGATAAGTGCATCACTTCTCCTCCAATGTCCTTTGTGGTGAAGCTGCAGGAAGTGATGAAATGAGAGGTGGGGGGTCTTACAGATAGTTTAAACCTCGATGCTTAGATTAAAATATGCAGGAAAGTTGGTTCTAATAAAAGAAGAATGTGTTGTATGCTGCTGTACGGGGGTTGGTGCACTGGATATGGTGGGTTAGGAATCAAGCTGTTAGGAATGCAACTGTCCACAGAAATCAGTTTATTATAGTTCACCAAATTAAGTATGAAATTGGTACGAGGTTGAATGGTTTAGGAGAAAGTGATGCTTAGAGCTTGTTCCTTGTTCTGTAGTTTTGTGGTTTGAAGTTTGTTTCTTTGGGTAGGGGTTGTTGTTCCTCTATTGTTGCTTTTGTTGCTTGCTTCAGTGGGTGATATAAAAACTTTGTTTTACCTAAAAAAGGATTTTTACCAAAGACTGAGTAAACACATACCATTGCACACGGAATGATGCACTCCTATCCCTATGCATCATATCATAACAACTCTAGCGAACCGATCACTAAACTCTTTACATATTAAAAATTACCCCCTAATTAGAGTATTCTCTAAAAGACCTCAAAACACTCATTAGCCACTCACAAACTTATTTCACACATAAATGCCGATGTCACTAGACAATTAGTGAAACATACTTGAGAAACAATCACAAGTGTTGAAATCCTTTCGGAATGAATCAACCAAGTGTATTCCATCACTTGAAGAAGTAACACACATGGATAAAATAAGCACAGGCATCAAGGTCATGTATTCATATGTATTCATGAATTCACCAAGTCAGAAAGCTCATATGACTATTACGGCAGTCAAACCAAAGTGCAACTGTGCAAGAACAAGGTTGCATCGCATCGCATTGGTTGCATTGTAAAGGCTTACCAAAAATGGAAATCGCTATCTCATGCGTTGCAAAGTTGTGAAAAAACTGTGTTTTGGGTCATTTCAAGGGATATCTCATGCTTTCAGTCGATATTTGGCGTTACTCTAACTGCATCACTACATGTTACCCCATCAACGTGATCGCAACCGTTACCGTATTTTTGCATTTTGGGTCAAACTGGAACTCATATAGGTAGTTTCTCAGTAATATTGTGTTTTTCAAACATGTGTAGATACTGATGCATAAAGAATCAAAATTTTCAAAATTGAGTCTCCAGGAACTTCAAATATAAATACAACCAACCAAACAGAAATATGAAGAAAAACAATTACTTATGTCATAATGCATCATATGAGACAGATTACCAACATTGTATGGGAAATCCCTGCTCGCCATCAAATCCGCCAGTGTTGACTCACCCTCAAAACGCCATAAAAGCCAATATTCATCTCCTCTCTTGGAACTCTAGGACATGTGCAAAGAAAATACATTTAGCAAAATGCCTAAAAAGATAGACCATCATGACAAAAAATGTAGTTGTAACTTGCAGTTGCACACCAACTGTAAGCAGGCTATAAAATTAAGCTACTAGAGAAAACGAATGTACCTCCCTGAATCCGTACAAAAAATCAGCACAACTACTAGCACATGCCCTCCGTACACGCTCATTCATCCAGATTTCAACAGCACCATACTCGGTAGCCTTTTTCAAGACCAAATCACCTTCCTTTCATACGAAAATGAGCACATTTTAGTATTATAAGTTAACAGTATTCTTTTCCCACCAAAGCTAAATAAAAAGAAATCTACAAAACCTCATGGCGCTGCAGTAAGTACAAATTGAAAAATTCATACACAATATTACAAGATCATTCATATGCAAGACAAACAATCTATAAATAACTATAGTCACTAACACTAAGGAGGTGTTTGGTAGCTCTTTTAGGAGGGTTAGAAATGGAATCAAATAAGCACATTCATTACCTAATGTTTGTTTTAGTTGTGTGGATAACATTTCCATTACTTAGCAGTAAGTAATTCCTTTAATTTATTACTGTCAAGGAATCAATTCAACCAAAAGCTTAAGCTAATGATTGACGCCCCATAATATGTTATATACTCTAACACGACCCCCTCACACGAAAGCACTTTGGGCTAGAAGTGTGGATGCAACAAGCTATCCTAATACCTAGTGCGAAAATTCCACTTCGAAATGAGGAGTGGATGAGATTCGAACCCATGACCTTCCGTCATGCAGGCTTCTGATACCATGTCAAGAAACCAATTCAACCAAAAACTTAAACTAATGGTTGAGGCCCCATGATATGTTTCAGTCTTAACAGTTACAACAATGACATCAAATAAACAAGCAAACTCATTCTCGTCATCTACTCTCTCACCCTTCTCATACAGTTAACCCTCTTTACACCAAACAATTAATAATAATACTTAACAGTACCATTACCCCTCTTAACGCATTTCCTTTCCGTTTCATTTGATCATTTACACTTCTCATACCAAACTCATTCTCAATTATTAGACTCCATCACTAAAGTACCTTCACAGAGGGCTTCGAGGAATTAGCTAATGAAACTTTGTAAACAACTCCAAAAGCTCCTTCTCCCAATTTCTTCCCCAGCACAAGGTCATCCTGTCAACAAAACAACAGAAAAGCTGTAAAATTAAGTACCATATCCAAATGAAACAAATGCAAACCCTAAAGCTCCAAAATCACACTAATCACACAAATTTAAGACCTTTTTGAAGGTGGGTCTGAAAATTCTTTCAACAAAAGCAAGAACAAACATATCCCAGAATCCAGGAGCCACACCAGGTGTTGCCCAAAGGTAAGAAACAGCCCCCAAAGCCAATATTGCTCCAGGAACAGTGAGTGTTAACCCATCAGACCTTGGAAGAGTACTTCTATAAATAATGTCTCCACACTCCATAACTGTACAAGGAAGCCCAACTCCCACACCCAGAAAAAGGTCTCGTATCGGGTCGAAAAACTCGAACCCAGCAGCACAAATCAAACATTTTCTCTTAGATTTTAAGGTAGACGATGAACTGAATTTGGGTTTGAAGTAAATCGGTTTACCCAAGAAAGAAGAGTGGGAATTTTTGGGATTAAGGGTTTTAAAAGAGGGGTTGATTTGCCCTAATCCCACCCTACTTGCAGCAATTGTAGCCATTTTTTGTGCAACTAGAAAAGGATAATTTTAGTCAAGTCTGGGAAACATCTGATTAAAGCTGTTTTGAATGTAAAAAACTAAGATTTGGATAAAACTTTACAACATTCCTCCTTCTTAGTATATAAAAATCTGGGTTATGATCATGATGGAAAATAGCGACAGTTAATTCTGGTATTTTTTGTGATTGGCAAGCCTTTGCAGCCATTATTTGTTTAAAATTACAATTTTAGGTTTTGTTTATGTGGAGCTCAAGCATTCCTCACTTCGGACAGTTACAATATCTATCGACGACAAAATTCGGGGTAGATTAACGGGAAATACACGCCACCCATTACATAGCCTTGACTCTTGTTAAATTTGGGTTGAAATCTAATTGGATTTATATTTGAACTTTGGTAGGAAACTCAAAGGGTAAAAAAATCAAGAGTTTTTGAAAAACATTATCCCAAATCATCATCTTCGTCATCATACTATTACGAATTCATAAATATTTTGTGATAAGTGTCACTTTACAATGTATTTTTACAAATATGTACCATGTGTCACACTTACAATATAACTTTTAGGTCATTCATTCACCTTCCACAATACAATGCAAATTATTAATAAAGAGTTTAATTTGAAGTGGTTGTAATTGTAATAAAATAATTAGTGGTGAAATAAATTACACAAATTCACATTAATGTTAATATGAATTATTAATATTGATAATGTGTATTCTAATTTCTAACCCATAAATAATGTAAGACTTTAAATGTTCGATAATTATTTTTTAACCCCTCCCTTTATATTCCCTAATGCAATGTACTATAAAGTGAGAGTTTATTAGAGAAGTTGAATAGTTTGATAAAGAAAGTTACAGTTAGGGATGGTCACGGGTCCAAAACCCTGTTGGATCCGCCCCTTTTTTAAGGATCTGGGTCTTATTTTTTGAGACCCATCAGATTTGGGTCGGATTTGGATCTAAAAAATAATTTGCGGGTCCGAGTCCAAGATCCGGATCCTGGACCCGCCCCTCGGACCCTTATAAATATTAAATTGTCTATTTCTATTTTTCTTCTACGTATGAGTTCTGCTCCCAATACTTATTTTCTTTTCATATAATCATAATATATATAAATAATAGGAAAAATTGACATTAATAATCCAACCTTTTACTCATCCGCTGTGAATAATCCAACCTTTTGATTATTTTCTAATAATCCAACGTTTGTCCTTAGTTCGCTGTGAATAATCCAACCTTTATTTTAGTTTGCTAGCAACATACCCTATTATTACCTATTATTAGTAATAGGGTATGTTGTGGGCAAATTTATCACAAAGCTTGGATTATTAAAAAATAATCCAAAGGTGGGATTATTCATAGCGGATGAGTGAAAGGTTAGATTATTAATATCAATTTTTCCTAAATAATATATATACTACTTGCTACGTGCTAACCCAATTGCCCTTATTTGATGGACTCAAACTAGTGTTTATAATAGAATTTAAGCGTATATGGATGACGATATGCAACTTTAGATGTTAAACTAGTATTAAATTATTGTAAAATACGATAATAACTCTCTTACAAATATACGAAAAATATAATGACTTACAAATGGGTCAAATTTGACAAATCAAAGAAAATTTTTTTAGACCCATTAAGGACCCTAAACGCATCGGATTCGGAAATTAAAAGGGTCTGAAAATTTGACAAATCAAAGAAATTAAAAGGACCCTATACCCATCTGGGTCTGAAAATTTTGGACCCTTAGGGTCCGGATCCGGATCTGGATCTCAAAAAATTAAAAGGGTCCGGGTCAACGTCTGGTTGGACCCGCTCCAGACCCGCCCCATGATCATCCCTAGTTACAGTAATACATTAGGAGTAACTCATGCAATCTTATTTTATATATTATGAATTTACAAAAGAGACATTTAAATATACCTTTTATTACACAAAAAAAACACACACATATAAGTATATAACAACATTATATGGTACTATTGAAGATTTTTTTATCAACTAGTACTACTTTTCATTATCATTAAGAACATTTGAGTTTACTAATTTTAGTATTTCTTTATAATATTTAATTTTAACATCCAAATTAAAGGGAATATTTTAATCATAATATCTATTCAATTGTATCACTATGATAACTTCATTAGCACTTTGAGTTTTATTATATATTATGATTATGATTACATTTAGTACATATTTGCTAATGCTTTATTGATAACTATCAAGCATATCCGAGAACTGGTAAAAGTTTTTTTATAATGACTTTGCCAAATTTTGGTCAAAGATCCTGCATATATATTATGAACTCCTACAATCTGTAATAAACAAACGTATATATGAACCGTGCATAACACGGGTATAGTATTATTTTTTATAAGGTAAAGGATTGTTCTTTGTTAGTAATAATAGTTTGTTTATAAGGTAGAAAATAAATTGAAAAATTATAAAATGGAATGACGTTATTAGTAACAGTGGGCAACTGAGCGATCATACAATACTATAATTTTTGTTGCTAAATGACAAATGACAGTCTAACAGTCATTTGGCAAATGCAGCGAAATTAATGTTCATTTAATTATAAATGGTAACATGCATAGAATCTCAATATTTTCATTTCATATAAAATCTCAATATTTTCCTTTAATACAATATATTGTATAGTCAAAATAAGTAGTTTTCAGTAATATTAGGAAATTTTTTTTGTAATGACATGATATTATTCCATCCAAAACGAATTGAGTTTTTATGTTGTTATATTAATTCATATATATATTATTATTATATTTTTTTAATTATTATAATTTCATGATGATAATATGCAAATGTTTTGATTACTTTATTACTCTTTTCTTTAATTATCTATAGAGCCATTATATTTTTATAAACAATTAATCAAAATAAATAGTTTTCAGTAATATTAGAAAATTTGTCTGATAATGACTTTATATTATTTCATCCACAATGAATTAAGTTTTTATGTTGGTTTGTTAATTTAAATATATATTATTATTACTTTTTTTAATTATTATAAATTTATAATGATAATATGCCAAATTTTTGATTATTTTTGATTATTCTTTTATTTAATAATTTATTGAGCCATTATATTTTTATAAACATTTTGAATATATTATTAAATTATATTTTTTAGTACTATAACTTCATAATGATAATATGTAATTGCACAATTATTTAAAATTTATTTTTAAAAAAAATTAACTCGACAAATTCCGTGCAATGCACGGGGTTTATACTAGTTTACCATGTTATTATTGAAAAATTCTAGTGCTTCCATTTAAGAACGAAAGAAATTATGTTGCTAGTTATCGAACAAAATCAACATGTTTCTAACATGTGTATTTTTTATGGCTGTAATTAAAAAAAAATTAAGATTGAGGTTACAATGAGCAAAAGGCCTAAATTCTAAAATTGCATGTCGCAAATTATTCCAAAATTAGTTATGATATTTGCGTTTTCAATTTGAATATAGTTTATTTTATGAAATTTCCAAGAAATTATTTTTCATCAAATCAAACGCCCTTGAAATGTGCTTAGGTCAAGGTAATAATTGAAGGTAAATTATTAATCGGAAAATTTTATGGAAAAAAAATTTCAATATGAAAATTGTGCAATAGCATACTCCCTAGTCTCTCCTATTCAAAATAATTGTTCACATTGGGTTGGACACGGATTTTAAGAAAATGGTAGTTGGGGTATTTTAAGTGATTATAATAATTGTAAAGGTGGTAATTGGGGTATTTAAGTGATTATAATAATTGAAAAGGTGGTAAGTGGGGTATTTTAAATAATATAAGTCGGGGTAGTTGGGGTATTTAGGTAAAAAATCTTTGTCAAAAATAAAAAGTGGACAATCAGAGTGACTTGACTAAATAAGGAAAGTAGACAATAATTTTGAACAGGAGGGAGTATTTTCTTAGTTTAGTATTTCTTTCTGTATCGTTCTAATTTTAAGTTCACAATTCAATTGTTCATGATCTAAGAATTAACCGAAAAAGAAATTTATGTCAAATTATTCAAACCGACATGAAGTTCAATTGACTCGAATGATGGTCTAAAAGAGATGATATCCTAAGAAATCTTAGAAAATAGGTTCTCTATAGGAAATCGTAGAAAATAGGTTAATATAACTTATAGAATTAATTGTAAATTACAGCTTTAATGTTTGATGGTTTTGCGATTTACAGCCTTGATGTTTTTTTTTTTTTGCGAATTACAGCCACCATGTTTTAAATTTGACTAGTGTTTAGGCCAGATAACCGGTTCCAAATAAAAAATGACCGTTGATGTGCAACAATGGAGGTGAAGAGAGAATGAGTAATTGGGGAAGAAGAAGAACAGAAAATGAGGAAGAAAAACTAAATAAAATAGAATCAGAAAAAAGGAAAGTCAAAGGTAAATTTGATAGTCAACAGTCATTTTTGTACGGAATCGGTCATCTGTCCTAAACACTGGTCAATTTTAAAACATGTGGTTATAATTCGCAAAAACAAAAACATTAAGACTGTAATTCGCAAAACCATCAAACATTAAGACTGCAATTTGCAATTAATTCTAACTTATAACCAAACCATCAACCTATTTTTCAAACATCCTTTGAACGATAGTAAATTGGTTGACTCCTCTTTTTGTGATAAACAAGCTAGCTAAGCACTTTGGAAATTATAAATTCTAAGAATTTTGAAGGGCAAACTTGTATATATGTTTATGGTACTCATCATAGGTGTACTTTAAAAGTTAGAGTTTCACTCATAATGTACTCTTTTATTAACTTTTTAGTAAGTATTTATACTAAACTAGATGATTTCCGTGCGATATGCACGGGTTTTTAAAAATTTTTGATATATTTTTATAAACTAAAAAGTTAAAATTATAAGAAATAAATTTTACATTATAGTTATATATTTCATTTCAATCCGAACAGTTATATATATTACGTACATTGTATGATATTTTGTATTTTGCGCGCATGTGATTGTGAAAATTTTGTTAATAACAAATAAATCACAACAAAAGACAAAAAGTATATTATGCTTTAATCATCTCAAAATATCCAATGTATCAAATAATACTCAGTTAATAAAGTCTTTCCCAATTAATGTGGGACTAACATACATACACCGGTGGGTATGACTGAGTCTTTCCCAATTAATGTGGGACTACATCAGGGATTAGCATTAAGTCCTTTCATTTTTACGGTCATTATGGAAGAGCTCTCTAAATCCATCTGGGAGACCGTACCATGGTGCATGCTTTTCGTCGATGATATAGTCTTGGCCGCAGAAACCAAGAAGGAGGCTAATAGTAAATTGGGAGAGTGGAGAGAAGCCTTGGAGGGAAAGGGGCTGCGCATAAGCCGTACAAAGACAGAATACCTGCGATGCAATTTCAGTGGGATAGAATCGCTAGGGGAGCCAGAGGTAACCATAGGAGGTGAAGTTGTTGCGTGTACGTCCAAGTTCAAATACTTGGGTTCTGTGATTCAGAGCGACGGAGAGATTGATGGAGACGTTACTAATCGTATACAAGCGGGCTGGCTTAAGTGGCGAGCAGCAACCGGAGTGCTTTGTGATAAAAAGTTTCCGAGGTAATTAAAAGGTAAATTTTATCGCGTTGCGATTAGGCCGGCTATGTTATACGGGACAGAATGTTGGCCCGTAAAGAAGGTTTTCGAACAGAGGATGGAAGTAACGGAGATGCGTATGTTGAGGTGGATGTGTGGTAAGACTATGTTGGATAGGATAAGAAACCAGGAGTTCAGGGAGACGTTAAGGGTTGCACCTATCTCCGCAAAAATGCGGGAGAACAGGTTGAGATGGTTTGGGCATGTGCAGAGAAAGACACATGACGCCCCAGTAAGAAAAATCGAATGCATCATAGTGGAGGGTAAGAGAAGTCGAGGACGACCTAAGAGAACGTGGGAGGAACAAATCAAAAGTGATATGCATGAACTTCATCTCTCCAAGGACCTGACCAGGGATAGGGCAAGTTGGCGGCGCTTTATCCAAGTCCTAGATTAGTAAACCTGTCCCTTTACCCCCTCGTTCGTCTTTATCCTTTGCCTTTTTGTCGCTTTTTACCTGTTTCTTTGATCTTATCTTTGTTTTTGTGTGTGTGCTTCTATTCTATTTGCCAACTGCAGGTTCCTCTTGTTAGAAGACCGTTCTCGAGCCGGGGGACTCTTTGATCGCACTCTCCTTATGGGTATGAGCATGCCATCGTTCCTCCCTCCCCAAACCCTGATCATAGTTTTTTTTGAGCGGGATACACTGGGTATGATGATGATGATGACTCAGTTAATAAATAAAATTGAAAAGATTTTATAAATAATTGAAAAAATAAAATAAAATATATAATTTCCTAATACATTAAATGATGTAACCTAAAATATAAAAAATAATAATTGAATTGTAATAAGTCAAAGATATGTAAATAATTTATGGGAGTCATAACAATGACATCATCATTTTATTGAGAAAGTGACACTTAAGCAATTTTGTAAAATGATAATGCAAGCTGTGTTTTGTTTTAGTAATAGTTATAGATAATTTTAAAGAAAATTTAATTCCAAAACATCTCAGTTGTAGATGATTATGTTTTAAAATAAAAGTTAACCTTTTATTTATCATTTAAAAAATTGATCTTTATATGATTTTTCTCATATATAAAATAATTAGGTGATATATAATTAGATAATTACTCAAACAAGATGAATTTGCACTAAAAATTATTGCCAATTTGTATGTAAGCAATGAGGTGAGCTAAGCTCCAAGAAAGTATTTTTTTTCCGATTAATCAATCATTCTTAGCTATGACTTATGAGCCTATAAGAATGGAGAACTTATTTTAAGTGTTTAAATAATGGACAATGGTGCTTATTATAAAAAACACAAATTCTTACTTGAGGCCGACTATACAATAGACGTCTCAAATTTTGGGGCTGACTCAATTTATAAATCAAAAAAAAAACTGATTGGTAATTTTATAAGTTAAAAGAGAGATATAGACTGTGCTCTTAAGAGACGTCTATATTATAGACGGTCTCTCAAAAGAGGACATGTTATAAAAAAACTTAAACTAGTATCTCAATATATCCATTACCAAATCATGATCCAAACTCAATCACCGCCACCGTAATGTCTAACTGTATGTTAAGTGACAACTGAAAATAATTGGTACGGATTTCCATACTAACATTCTACGTAAGTTGAGTAAGAGGTTCTTTTTTAGGAGAGACCATTCACATAAATTATTGTTTGAAGTCATCGCATCGTAAAATGTTTATGTGTGTTATGTCAAATACACAATGAAATGTGAATATGTAAAAGAGTGTTGGGCCCACAAGTCGTAAATAATTCACATTTGAATGATATTGTCTGTTTTGGGTCGGGTTTGCATAAAATTATCTTTGGACATTTTTCAAAAGACCTTATGTTGTGTTTGGAAATAAATATTTCAATTTTTTTTTTCATTTCAAACTAGAAATTTTAATTATGAAATAATAAATAAAGAATTTGAAATTCACAAAGTTTCGGGAAGTTATTCTCAATTTTAAGTATTTTATAAATAATGGTGAAAGTGAAATTGATCCAAAATCAATTTTAAAAATTTTTTATTTGTCAAACAATAAATTTGAACAATTCCATATTTTCAAATTAAATAATTATTTTCAAACATAACATTATACTAATTTGAAATTAAATATGCTTATTCACAATTTAAAATTTTTCTGATAAGATACTTAGGATGTACACCCAAATAAAGTAAGGGAAGCAATTTGGTTTGATGAATAAAAAGGGAAAATGATGTGTGAATGATAGTTAGGTGGAGTATCCGGTGCAAACTTAAGGGTTAATAGATAAAAAGGGTGAGGTCAGTGGAATTCACATGATTCCAAATGATAGAGAGATAAATCGTTTTGTATATGTCATGAAAAAATTATTTAGATTATTATTATCATAATCATTGATAAATTGGTGAAATTAATTGACTATTGTCGACTTTTATCATATAATATATTAATTCATAAACATTTGTGTCATTTATCATTCTATAATAACATATATTCCAATTGTCACTTCATAATATGTATTTGTTCTTGCATTTCTAAATTAAATTGAAACTTTTCTACTCATCCATTTAATCAACAATAATAATCTATTAAATTTTATTATTATAATTAAACTATTTTTCTCCTCATATTACTATATTAATGATTATAATTAATATAACTTTCAAAATAACATTATATATATATATAATTAATTAATAAATTTTTCTTAATATAAAAATTTAAAACAATAATGAATATAATCCTAATGATTAATTTTAACAGTGAACCTCTTAGATACTGAGCAATAGAATAGGATTATCTCACAACCATAACTCCAAAAATGTTGAATAATACTTCCAAAGTAGGCTCACGTATTACTTAACTTCTTATGGAGTTCTAATTATTTATTTTCTTGGGTAGCTAAATCGTTCTTCAATTTGTAACGCTAGATAAGCACAAACCAATTTCTCACAAGATTCGTCAGTGATCAGACTTATAAATTAAATTAAATTTATTAAAGGCCACCGAAATAAATAAATAAATAAAATTGCAACTATTTTATGTAAAAATATTCTGTTGATTTTGTAATATTCTACTTGTTTTGATGCGATTTTTCCGGTGAATAATTGATATTTGACATTCTTTTGCAAAGAGTATGATTTGTCCATCTGTGCGTATGATATTTTGCAAAACTCCTCCATCTATCCCATATAATTTGCACGTCAAATTTTTAATTAGAGTTGTTCTACATATTTTTAATATTTTCTTTTTCCAGTAATAGTCCCTCTAATTTCAGATGGTCTCTCAAGAGACCGTCTTTTGTAAAGCCGACTATCAAGAGTGCAGCCCAAATATATATTCAGAGTTGTAACAATATATATTTAGAATTGAATTGGGCTTTTGAGAGCCGTCTTTACAAAAGACGCTCTCAAGTAAGAATTTATGCTCTAATTTTTTTATTCTCATCTACAATTACATACGTACTTTGTTTAATTTTCATTTACATAATTTTGTACGCCACTTATTTCACCAACTGCTAATTAATTTTAACACTTTAAAAAATGGTGTAAACTATTTTCTCTGTCCTTTGAATTTGCTTCATTAAACTTAAATATGTAAGAATTTATTGAATCTTATGATGCAAACTCAAATGTACAAAATAAGTTTATATAATAATTCCTCCGTTCCGATCCATATTAGTTGTAACATTAGGTTATATGACACTATTTAATTATTTATTTATCACTCTTAATTTGTGATTAATTTTTAATCTGTAAAGGTTTGCGCATTAGTCGTACAAAGACCGAGTACCTACCCTGTGACTTCAGTGGGACACAACTGATAGGGGAGCCAGAAGTTTCCATCGGGGAAGAAGTCATTAAAAGTACGACCAAATACAAGTATTTGGGATCGATCATCCAAAGGGATGGGGAGATCGACGGAGATGTAGATCATCGTATTCAGGCGGGTTGGCTCAAATGGCGAGCAGCTACCGCGGTGATATGTGATAGGAAGATCCCAAATAAGTTAAAGGGAAAGTTTTATCGGGTAGCAATCAGACCGGCTTTGTTATACGGGACAGAATGCTGGCCTGTAAAGAAGAGTTTTGAACATAAGATGGAAGTCACAGAGATGCATATGTTGCGGTGGATGTGCGGGCACACTTTGTTGGATCGAATTAGGAACCAAGAGTTTAGAGACAAACTAGGGGTTGCTCCTATCTCTAGAAAAATGCGAGAAAGAAGATTGAGGTGGTTCGGACATGTGAAGAAAAATACTTTCGACGCCCCTGTGAGGAGAGTCGAAAGCTTTATAGTAGAGGGTAAGAGGAGTCGAGGAAGACCCAAAAAAACTTGGGATGAGCAAATAAGAGTGGACTTACGTGAGTTGAACCTCTCTGAGGACCTGACTAGGGATAGGAGTAGTTGGAGGCGTCATATCCAAGTTTTAGACATTGGCTTCTCTCCTTAGAGTCAGTTACGGCGTCCGTGCTTTCTTGTATGCTCTAGTTCCTTGTGTGTCTTGTTTACTATCTCTGTTTTTTTCAGTTTTATATTGTTTTACATGCGTATTGGATCTACTATGCGTTTTTTTTTCACCTTATGTAGCAGGCACGTATCTCGTTTTTCCTCAAGCCGGGGGACTCCTCTATTGGCCGTGCTCTCCTTTACGGGTATGAGTTGCCGCCGTCCTTCCCTCTCCAGACCCTGCCCATAGTTTTTTATGAGCGGGATATATGATGATGAAATTAATAAATAGTCAAGTGACATCTTATTTGATTTGTCTTATTGTAAATATTATTAATATCAAATTTTTATAATATTTCATTATATCCAATTAGAGACATTAGTGAGTATGTCTGAATTCTGACATATATATTGGCATTGTTGACAACAAGCATCCCATTGCATGTGTTTGCGTGATTTTTGCTATCAACTTGTAGAAGTGTGTTCAAATTATGGGATATGAAGTTTATTATAGTATCAAGTAGACTATTTTAAATTGGATTCTTTAGCTACTAATCCATATAAATTTGTTACAAATATTAAGTTTCCTTACAAACATCCCTAGACAAATTATAGAGTTGAGGAAACATAAAAATGAAGAATTTAGTAGTTATCAGTGTTATTGTCGGAATAATTTCAACTCTTAGTGAAGTGAGTCATTGTTACAGTTATAGAAGTAATTTACAAATAGGGCCTATCATAATTGGTGGAGGAGGACATTCTCATTCACCTCCACCACCACTTTCGCCTCCACCTCCCCATTCTACCCCTCCAAGTCCTACTTCTTCTAAGTTGAAGGTAGGATTCTATAAGGGGTTATGCCCTAATAAAAGTGTTGACATTGAGGCGATTATTTCCGTTAAAGTTCAGGAAGCATTTGACAAGAAACCCTCCATTCTTCCCGCCCTTCTTCGCATGCAATTTCATGATTGTTTTGTCCATGTAAGTACTTACTCTTTAAAACTTGTATTCATTGCTTTAATTAGTCTTTTTTTCTAGCGAAATCCACTAGCATCAAATTTTTAAACATAAAATTATTCTTTTTTTTAGAAAAATGAAGAGGCTCACCTCGTCAAAGCTATCTAATCCCTTGGATTTGACTCTAGTTTCAATTCTATATATAAGACAGAAAAATATGTTACACATACCTCATTTACTAGTGTCAAACTGTCAATATGTGTGTTTTAGTAAATTATTATCATTAATTTTCATTTTTGAAATTGTATCCCGTTTCACCAACTTAAAATTGCATGTGGTTTGTTGTGAAAAATAAAGGGATGTGATGCATCAATCTTAATAGACGGACCTTCAAGTGAGAAAACCGCAGGCCCAAATCTTAGTGTTAGGGAATATGAGTTGATCGATGCTCTTAAAGAGGTTGCTGAAGCGCAATGCCCGGAAGTTGTCTCTTGCGCAGATATTATAGCTATTGCTACTAAAGAAGTCATTAAAAAGGTAAATATAGAGTATGATTTATTTAGCTATGAATTAATCGATTTGTTTAATTAATAATTGTATAATTTAACAATAATAATTTCATTTCTTAATAGGGTAAAGGACTTGCATATCCTGTAGAAACAGGACGAAGAGATGGACTCATAGCAAGGGCCCAAGATGTTAATCTTCCAAGTCCTTTTGGTTCCGTCTCCGAAAGCATTGCGGCTTTTGACAAAAAGAAATTCACTAATGAAGAAATGGTTGTTCTTTTAGGTACATTTCATACAACTCATACTACTACTCACCTAGCCCCTCTAATCTCATTCTTCTCCGCTCAGTCTACTTTATAATTAAAATAAATTTGACAATACCTAGGTTTTGCAAGAGATCATCTTACCGTGAGATTCACAGATAATTGATTAATTTAAGGTTATAATTGATTTTTCTTAAAAGTTATTGTTAGAGTATATAACATATCCTGGGGCCTCAACCATCAGCTTAAGCTTTTGGTTGAGTTGGTTCCTTGACATGGGTGTTAGAGTATATAACATATCCTGGGGCCTCAACCATCAGCTTAAGCTTTTGGTTGAGTTGGTTCCTTGACAGTTATATCTAATTATTTAATTGATCAATTTTATATATAATTCATCACTTTAAGGTCTGAATAATCACTTTAACGTCAGAGATTAAAAATTTTGAAAAGATCATAATTGATCCATTTAAGGTTATTAACTTGTACGTAGAAATTGATCACATTTTGGTCAAAATTGAGATTTTTTATATTAATTGATCCATTTAATATTCAGCTACTCTTGTGAGAGATTGTCTCTCAAAGAGACGACCTCAAAATAGGAAGTCTACATTCTTTTTTTTTTGGAAATGGAAGTACATTCTTGAATCCTCTTTATTTGTATTAATTGAACTATTTAGCCTATATATCTAATACATCTCCTTGAGAGACCGTCTCACAGCAATTTGTGTTTATTATATTTACTTTAAGTTAAAATTGATAAGTATAATGTCTGATTATTAGGCTGTGACAATTCGTCACATAATCAGTTCTGAGTTTTAGTCAGTCCAATACTGATACCATTAAAGTTAAAATTAAATTTATTTATTTATTTCTGAGTTTGAGTCGGTCCATTAGTAATGAAGCAAGTCTCTTACATGTGTTTGTTGAAATAAATGAATAACAGGTTGTCATACAGTTGGAATATCACACTGTGTGTTCTTCGAAGATCGGCTATACGAAGGAAAAAGCCTATTCGACCCAAAAATGAACTCAAGTCTTAAGGAAGAATTAAAGCAAGTATGCCCACAAAACATGGGATCAGATAATTTCACTTTTCTTGATCAAAACCCAATTAGTTCAAATATTGTTGATAACTCTTTTTTTGAACAAATTGTGAAAAATAGAGGAATTCTTCCGATTGATCAAGCACTAGCACGTGACCCACAAACTAAAGATTTTGTTAATCAGCTCGCACAAAACCCTAATTTGTTCCCTACTTTGTTGGTTGATGCTATGATTAAGCTACAAGCACTTGATGTTCTAACCGGGGAACAAGGACAAATTAGGAAAGTTTGTAGTAAATTTAATTGACATTTTTTAGATCGCACTTGCGGAAATTATTAATTCTTATTGTAGATGGTGAATGGGATGATGATAACGAGTTGGTTATATACTTATATTGTTTTGTAGACCAAGTTGGTTATATGTTCATGTGTTTCTTTGATTTTAGTACATGACAGATTTATGGATGTGAAGTGTAATAAAATCAAAGGAATAAGGAGAATACATACTAATTTGTTATTCTTTTTGTTTGTATTTAAGTATTTTGACGTTTCATGAGAAGAGTTATGCAAAGTTCAAGATAATGAGAAAATAACAATTTTATTCTTAGTTATTAATTGGTTTTATGCGTATGTGGATTATATAGTTTATGTTCCTTAATCTATTATATTCATTATTGGTATATTTTTTATTAATTAGTTAGATATTTGTGTAATACACAAATGTACTGAATTAGTTGATTAATACTTCTTCTTACTTAGCTTAGATGTATTTTTTTATGCTTTTAATCGATCACTTTTAATATTTTCATTTATCTAATGTAAAAGTTATAAAATATATATTATTATAAAATTAGGCATCTAAAATAAATTAAATAAATGGATAAATCGAGATCAGCAATTCTAAATTTTACTAATCCGAAAAGCATTTACTAAAAACAACTTTAATGTTTAAGGCTTTTAGAAATAACTCATCGCATAATTTGTTTTCACGAATTATAGCCACTATAATATCAAATAGCAGAAGTATTAAAGCCAAATTGCTCGATTTTGGTGACTTTGAACAAAGATGATATATTTGACTTAACTTTTACATTTGACCTTTTTATTGTAATTTTTTTTAAATCAATTCTTTTTTTGACAAATAAGCATAAGCTTTTTTTTAATTGAATTTTCAACTTTACATAAGTAACATTTAACTTAACATAAAAAAAAATTTCAGTTTTTAGATAAAAATAAATAATACATTATAATAGATCATCAATTTAACATAATTGTTTTGAGCAAATTATTATTATTATAATTATTATCAGCGAATAAATAGAAATTAAAATTATTAATATTAATATTTTTCAACCAATCCCATTTAATTATATTTTTACCTATACATTTATTTATTTAATTTAAAATAAATTGGACATCAATAATAAGTCAAAATAAGTCAATAGTAGAAAAAACGTTTAAAAATCACCGATATCCAACAATTATCATCTTTGTAGGGCACAATCCTGTCCTGGATAGCTCTACTGTGAGATTAACTGGCGTTAATGGCTGCCTTTCTTCAACCTCTGACATTTCTTCCATTTTTACCTTCCCCAAACTCTGATTTCAATTTTACGCGTTCGAATGCCACCAGAAGTAGAAGATTAAAGAAAGCTAAAGTCGTGGTTATGGAAGCTAATTCCAGTAATGAAATTACCGACGCAAAATCGACTAAATTGATCACTTTTCTGGGTAAAGGAGGTTCTGGAAAGACCACTGCTGCTGTCTTTGCTGCACAGGTTCATACATTTTTTATGTCATTTCAATTCAAACGCTATTCAGAAATCTAATCGTTGGATGTTGACATTTGTTTCAGTGATTTTTATTCCTTTTTCTTGATATTTTTTGTGTTGATAAGCTTGCTTTTAATAATTCAATAATGGTATTTGTTCTGCGGTAATAATATAAGCTTGAATTTAGGTTCATTTCCCCTTTATGGTTTTATTGGAGAGTGATAAGCTTGCTTTTAATATACCATGTGTTTTCTTTTCGTGAAAATTATTCCTCATAATATAAGCATGATTAGCTTAATTTTTGAATTTCCATTTAACAGTAGTTCTTTTTTCAACCAGCACTATGCAAAAGAAGGGCTTAAAACATGCTTGGTGACGCATTCTCTGGACCTCACTACCGAATACCTTCTGAATTGTAAAATTGGAACCACTCCAGTCATATGTAACGACAACCTTTCAGCTGTTAGATTGGAAACCACTAAAGTGTGTATTTTCTTACATTACCTTTTCTGTAACCAGAGGACTTGTGCATGTCCGTTCTCAAGCTAATATTTTTGTGATAATGCAGATGCTCCTTGATCCTCTTAAGAGGCTAAAGAAAGCGGATGCTCATGTGAACGTGACACAAGGAGCCCTTGCAGGGGTGGGTATGTGACGATGCTCTTCTTTTGAACTATATAGTAATAGTTATGAGCTTCATGAATAAAATACCATTGCTTTTTATTGTGCATCTAGATTGTTGGGGAAGAGCTGGGTGTGCTTCCTGGAATGGATTCTATATTTTCTGCGCTTTCCCTCGAAAATTTTGTGGGAACTTTTGGAATCAAGTCTCTGAGAACTGACCTCAAGGACAAGTTTGATATAGTCATATATGATGGCATCAGTACTGGGGATACATTACGAATGATAAGTGCTGCACCTAGCGCAAGGTGATGAGATCCCCGATGCTCCCGTTCCCTGTTTCTCTGATACCTTTAAACATAATGGAACATTACATCTTTGTTGATCTGACTTTTGTCTGTAATGGACTTGTAACCCTATGTTGCAGGCTGTATGTTAAGTATCTACGTAGCATAGCTGAAAAAACGGATTTCGGAAGATTAATAGGTCCATCTGTGGTTAGATTGGTAGATGAGGCCATTAATCTGAGTGGAAGTAGCTCAAATTTCAATGGGAAAATGAGTTCGGAAATATGGGATGCTCTTGAGAGAATTCTCGAGGTATTAAAGATTCTTATCTGACTGCGATAGTTAACTGTCAAATATTGTTAATTGATTGGAATGGTTTTCTATCTTCAGAGAGGAGCCTCTACCTTTGCAGATTCTCAAAAGTTTGGCTGCTATATTGTAACAGATACGAGCAATCCGCTTTCTGTAAACACGGCATTGCGTTATTGGGGTTGTACAATCCAAGCTGGTGCAAATATTTCTGGTGTACTGGGGATCCCTTCTAAACCGTCTTCTGTAGAATCTTTGGAAAGTGTCAGAGAGAGTTTCTTTCCTCTACCACTTGCTTTCTTTCCAAATCTCTCGAAAAATTCTTCCTTGGATTGGGATATGATACTCTCAGATACTGAAAATGAGAATGCAAGAGATCTTCTGCATCTGCCATCTGTGAAGCCTAGCAACATCACGCCACCAGTCAAGTTTGATCCATCTAAAAGAAGTATCACTCTTTTCATGCCTGGTTTTGACAAGTCAGAGATCAAACTCTATCAGGTATGTCTGCAGTTGCATAGATTGAAACATTGTGAAAATCAAAGTGAATTAAAGAATGCCGATTAGTTTATTCATTTTTAGTGAATCAGGGAAAGTAGTTTGAGTTTATTAACCATTTGCAATTCCAAATTTTTCCTTCTATTTTAAGAGGTGGGTCGTATCATCGTAGGAGGACTGGCAAAGATAGTAATGACTAGTGAGGACAGGAATCAACAGGACTCTACTACCCCTTTTCACTGACACTACTACCATCCCCCGTTTCAAGCCTTTGATTGATTCTTTGTGAGATTTTACACATGTCACCTTCGGATGGGAATGTACCTATTCGAAAACAATTGGATGATGACAAAAGTATTAAAATATTGAGACCCTTTGTATACACCCAACAACTTACCAGATCACTGAATCGACTCAATCATCGGATTCTAGATTATAAGTTCAAAACCTAGCCATTCCCCTTTTGTGCAAAACGGATCTAAATTCTTTGATTTCAGTTAGTGCCTAAGTGAAAAAAGATGAATACAGTAATACACAGTAAAGCTACTGTCGTCAAACATCATACAGGTGAATTTTTCTTTCAATCATCTTAGTAATGCTTACCTATATAAAATGCAGTACCGGGGTGGCTCAGAGTTGTTGGTGGAAGCCGGAGACCAGAGAAGAGTCATAGTGTTGCCTCGTCAAATTCAAGGAAAAGTGGGAGCTGCAAAGTTTACGGACAGAAACTTAGTACTTACAATGCAATAGAGATTGTGCCAAGACATTTGGTGTAGGAAGAACAAGGGGTAGTGATCAAGTTCAAAACAAAACTGATGTTGAAGCTGACCCCTTTTATGAACGATAGAAAACATTTGTTTGTAACTCGACCATTTTATAGAGCTGCATTTGATCTAATGCAAGGTGATGGCATTTGATCTTCGGAATGAATTTAGTGTTATTCTCTGGTGCAATCATCATCGAATGTCTCCGATATGACCTTTGTTAGATCTCCAATTAACACAAAAAAATAATAATACTCATAAATTAAATCAAAAAACCTGTTCACTACTAGACTAGCAATGAGCAAAATCAGAATGAGAAAAGAGCTTCACAGTCTACAAGCACTGAAAATAACATTACCAAATATTGTCTCAATTCCATGATGGCTTTCTCTTATGTGAAAGAAAAAAGGTCAAATAACTTGAAATTAACCTTTTGATAAATTTAAAGCTTTTAAGCCGAATAGAAAAACAAACACAAGGGATAAATGTTCCACACCAAATGCCGTATAAAACAATGTCTACAAGATAAATGTTGAGATGTTAAGGGGGATGGCAAGAGATCATATTAAAGAGAGCATCATTATTCATCACAAACCTACTCCCTTTACCAAAATAATTTTTTCATCATGATAACTCGTGCATAAATGCTTTACCGTCAACATATAAATAAATTACAGAGTGACATTGTTCCAATTTGGCTGTGGTGCATGACTGCTAACGAAGGCAGAGGAACACAACCCTAGTCTAACCACAAATGTACATGGTCCCTATGACTTTGTGTACTCAAGCAACAAAAATAATTCTTTGTCCCGACTCTAAAGCACTATCATCTATCCCATTTCCATCGTCGCCCCACCTCCTCAAGAACCTTTGACCGCGCTTGGCTTTTCCTTGCTTCATCTTCAATCCAAGATCTGCATCAAGAGGTAGCACAAAAACCCATGAGAAAAACATGCATACGAAATACTAATCTCATAATATATGGCTCCTTTGCTGATGATTCTCAGTAGAGCTTTGCCAAAAACTCATTGCCATTTATGGTATGGTGGCAACTGGCAAGAGTATGCAATAGCCCGACAAGTCAGCAACTCTTACACTATGTTTGGATAGCAAATTAGGAGAGAAAAGGAAGAGAAGGGAAAGGAAAGGAAGGGAAAGGAAAGGGAGGGATAAGGATGCAAAGTGTATATTGTTTGTTTAGAAGGGAAGGGAAGGGAAAAGAAAGGAAAGTGTTTTCCTTCCAAATCTTTCCTCTTTAGGAGAGATTGTCTTCTTAATAAAACGTGTTCAAATTTTCCTTCCAAATCCTTCCCCACAAAATCCCTTCCCTCCCAATTTGTTATCCAAACAAGTGATACCTCCTCCCTCCAAATCCCTCCCCTTCTTTTCCCTCCATTTCCTTCAATCCAAACACACTCTTAAAGAGGGTGAATATGTGACTTTGTGTTAAATCCTTATAAAATACATTGCAAGCAAAAAGAGTCTGGATGGAAGTAGTAAGCATTAAACTGGATTCTAAATGCTAAGATTACTGAGGGTAACAAGCACCATACTGTAATGAATTAATATTTTCATGAGAGGTAGAATAGTTTTTGGTGAAGTTCTAGAAAAAGAATAATATGTAACCAATCTAGCAAAAAGCAACAAGTTTGTTAGGCTTGTTAGCTATAAATAGTACTCCCTCCAACACAATTCAATTGTCCCATTTCCTTATTTGGGCAATTCACTTCAATTGTCCCATTTCTTTTTTTGTCTATCTTTTTTTACCTAAATACCCCCACTTTTCCAATTCCCAACTACCACCTTTACAATTAATTTAATCAATTAAAATACCCAACTACAACCTTTTTGGTGGACCCCATCCCACTCTTAATATCCGTGCCCAACTCAAATGGGACAATTGAATTGTGTTGGAGGGAGTATGATGTAATAATGTGATTGACATGATTATGAATATACTAATACGTTCTCCTCTCTAATTCTGTTTTCCCCTCTATTCTATTCCCTGTATCTCTTTCCCTTCCCTATCTCATCCCCTCCATTCTTACTATTCTGCTTCTCCCTATCTTTCCTTCTTACTATAATTGCTGGGTTCATCACCACATACACTCGGTAATCATTTGACTTTCTACAACATCATTAAGAACAAGAATTTGAAGAATTTGTTTAATTTACAAACCAACCGTAGAAAAATCCAGATAATAGTGTCACATGTGATGGCTTCTGGGTAGGAGTGTTCACCGCTCCAAACCCGGACCGGACCGAAACCGGGAGACCGGAATCTCAAATATACTAAGACCAGACCGGTTCCGGTCTAACTTGGATTCCATCCGGTTTGGACCGGTTAGACCGGAAATAAATTTTTATACTAAAAATAAATTAAAAAATGAAAGATTTAAAAAAAATTTAGCAAATTAATTATTATAAATTTAAAATATTTGAATTAAAAAATTATTGTGTTGAAAATAAAATATTTAAAGCCCTTTAAATAAGTATATACATAACAATCGTAAATATTATTAACTTTCAAAATCACTTTTATTTGCATCCGGTCCAACCCGGATTTTTCCGGGTTTAGACCGGACCGGAAACACGGAATGTCGAATATGTAAGACCCGGAGACCGGAACGGATGCAACCGGTCCGGTTCCGGTCCGGTTTCACCCGGTCCGGTCTTATTTTGCACACCCCTACTTCTGGGAGAATGATAGAGCCATTAAAGAAGAATGAAGAAGATAAAGGATGAAGATAGGGGCTGAAGAAGAAAATAAAGAATCCCATTATGAGCACATGAGACCTAACAGTGAGATGAAAGTCTTCCGTTGGTTCTGTTACAAAGAAACGAAATGGATTTTCCAAGTTCGTTTCTGAAATAAAATATTATAGGTAATTTTAGACCAAAAGTCACTTTTTACACATAGTTTATGACAACTTTTATAATTTTTCATTTAGGGAGGGTTTGCTTAACGAGTGTCAGACTCACAAAAAATACAGTAATACACAGCTTTTTTCAGCTTGTAAAGCAGGCTAAATATTTACCTAAATAAGCTATATACATTACACACACTTATTAAGATATTAGATACTCATACTATCTACGAAATTAGCTATTACACTTGCATAGTAACTACAATTCATCAAATAATATTGTTTTATTCTTTGTGTACAATAATAATCATAGTCAAGTAGAATTTTGTTTGATTCATCTTAATGTATTCATAAAAACAACTTTTTAATCATTTTTAATGATATGCAACCAAAGATATTTTTAATGATATGCAACCAAAGATATTAAGGGTCAAAATAGTGCATTAGATAGCATGAAAACAAATGGTGTGACAATTTTTGTATATTAATTCATAGCAGAAAACAACATCACTAAAACATTTTTCCCAAACAGTTGGGGCCATCAGCTTGAACTAGAATTTTAATAAACCACCCACTTGTAAAAATAGCAACATTTTCCCTTCTTTTCTGGACTCTACCATTCCTCTACTATTCACTATTAACTATCATAAAACCAAACACACGAGAGCTTAGAATGTAATAAAAAGAAGGTTCAGCAAAGAATGCATAAAACCAAGGCGTAGTTGGTTGAGAAAGCCAACTAGTCAGCAGCAGGAATATGAGCATTTCCATGCAAGGCCTTTTTACCAAGTTGCTTTGGTTCATGACGGTTAAAGAATACAGATTGTTCCAATAACATCAATATTCTACTTAGGAAATATGACCACCATAGTAGTGACGAGTAAGCTAATAAAAAAACTCGTAGGAGGGAATGACAATTTATTCTAAAGACTAATAGTATCAAATAAAGGACCATGTTACCACCAGAAGAAGCTCTAAATAATCCAAAGTCATTTTCGTGTGACCAATAGAGGTCAAATCTTTTTTAAAAATTGCATAAATATCTAAAAAAATCAAAAGAGTTGTTTTGCATTATCCTAGTTATTAAATTTGCATATCTTAACTTAAGTTAGAGAAAATTCTACCTCAAGATTCGAAGAGCTTCAATCTCAGCCTCAAGCAGAGACTTGGCATCAAGTATTCCTTCCTTCTTGGTTTGCAGATCAGAACGAAGTGTTTGAGCTGCTTCATCCTCAGAGATTTGTTCATTTCTCTCTGACACTAGCCTCACAGATATTTCATCTATTTCCTGCTTTAAAACTTCTAGAAGTTGCTTCTGGCAGTCCATTGCAGCTTTCTCCTTTACAAACCCATTTAAAGCATCCTCTTGAATAATCTTCTCTTGTTCCAACACATTGAGGACATCTACATATAACTGCTGCACCTCAAGTCCATTTTTCTTCTCCTCTTCCATCTTCTCAGCCCAGTAACTCTCTATCTCCCCTCGATCTAATAATTCCCGCCTAATTTCTTCTTTTGCTGCCTTCTGGGAAGATTCCTCACCTTGAATTCTTAACAGTTCATTCCGAATGGCCTCTGCCATGTGGCCACTAGTGAGTGCAACAGCAGCTTGTGCTATTGTTGACGGTTTGTTTGGTTGGAGTCGCCTAATTTGTCCTGTAATGAGACAGACAATTAGACACAACTATGCCTCATTAACATCCTTAGACGCTGAGAATAGCTTAAATACTAAGGATACCTCAACAACCAAAGGAGTTGCATAAAGACATAACATACGGGCAAATGCCTTCAGCATGCATATATAGAAATTAGTAATCGTTCAAATGGGAGTAGCTAGTGTTAATATGTAGTACATGTTTTTTCTTGTACCATGTCCTCCAGTCTGGTATACGACCAGGTTTATAAATAAGAATACATAAACAAAAGGCAAAAATATAGATAGAGAGAGAACTTCAAAGAATAAAGCAAGATGCCTACCAAAAACTCTTCTAAGCAGGCTTCTATCCCCAGCAAGCATATCCATATAAATTCCTGGTAATTTATCTGGCCTTATCTCCCTCATATCCATTAGGTCCAATTTTGTTTTCAGTATCTGGACTGTTTAAGAGTCAGACTTTCAAGCGTTGAAAAACTGCATTAATAAACTAATTATAGCCAAGCATCAACAACATTATTCTCAAAATTTTTCTACCTCTTGATTTCCTGTGGTGGCAAAACTATATTCCAATTGGGATCTCCACTCTATAAGATCTTGCCGAGTTAATAATCTGCAATATTGAAAACAACCAGTCAAAGCTATACATCACAAGCAATATATTTTTTCCTGATATAACAATATAATCAGGCATTTGATTAGATCCTAGATCCATAGGTTACCTATCAGGAGAAAAATTCACGTATCCACAAAATTCAGGTGCAGGCGATAGTTTACTGGGCACAACACCAGCTTCTGCTAGGGCTGAAATACAAAGGGGGCTCGGCTATTTTAGAACTAGACATATACCCACATACCCAAAGAAAAGATTGATTGTTACCCTGAATGGACTCAAAATCTGGATCGCCAGCAGTCACGTCTTCATAGGCAGAGAGTACAGACCCAGAGAGAGCAGCCGATGTAGTTATCTTAAATTTTGGGCTCCTACAAAGCAAGCATAAACCACAAAACACAATAATGAGATGCACTAAATTATTCTAGGAGATCTAGGCAAGTCAAACCATAAAAATGCAACATATTGTGATAGCTAGCCCTCTAGAGGATATGTCATGTACATATGTTACCTTTCCAACAAAGAATTTGCCCGGACCAACCATCTTGCATATTCTCTTCGCGTGCAGAGCTCATAAGCCTCAACATTCTCATCTAAAATCTGCATATCTTAAACCATATTTCAGAATGCAATCTCAACTCAATTTGTATAATTCACAATCATAACATGCAAAGCCTTAAATGACTATTCAATGCATCATTTAGTTCACTACTTCCAAACTTATAGATAGGAAATAGAATAGTTATAAATGTATACTAAACTAATTAAACACCAAGAGCATAGGGATTGAAACCTATGTTAATCACCCATGGATGTTAGCACGGGGTATAAGTAAATACTCAAATGTTAAACATGTCAAATTAAACATCTTTTAACAGAGAGACAAATGCGCGGGAACACAACGTTTACAGAAACTTTGCCTTGATTTTGAATATGAGCCCTTTATGTATAAATACTTGCATAAAAATTTCAGCATGACTTGCTTGGCAGTTCATGTCAATTTCATCCTCATGCTCATTTGTTAGTGCATATCAAATGATATTTTCTTCTCCGTATTTGCATTTTTCTCTAATGATGAATGTTTTCAAGATGAGTCAATTTCACAGTTGAAGTGTGGGAAATGAATGACAGGGTATGACATAGGTAGTACACTAGGCAAGATGAAGAGTCGAAATAACAGTTTAAAAACTATAGTCCCAAGAAACACAATGCAAGGATGTATAGTTAATGAGCATATCTATCACATTGCCCTTAATATTATAGGATAGTCTTTTAAGCCTTCTGAAATAAATGAGAATGTCAGTTTACTATGAGCACAAGTCTTCAAAGTTGGTAGCAATCAACAAGATTAGAATAATAAATTCACTCCTCTCGAACAAAATGTTGGAAAATTTAAGCTAAGAAAGGCTTTATAAGGCTGGAACCCATGATTCAAAGACTCCATCCTCAAAACGTCAAGAAATAAATAATAAACATATGATTCAAAGACTCCATCCTCAAAACGTCAAAATTGTACAGCTATGAAATCGAAAAGAAAGAGCCTATATCAACTGATACTACATCAAGAAACAATTGGCAGCATTACAAAAGAATAATTATTCCATAAAAAAAAATGCTTCATTATCTGGCTAAAGAAGTTGCAGCCTCCAACAAGTACAAGACCATCAAACAACATAACTAAAAACAAACCTTTAATTTTTTTAACAAATGCATAGCTTCCAGCTGATAGGAATCCACAATAACATTAATGACACGAGGATAGAGCGTTTCTGCAAATAAATTCGATTAATGTGAGCATCAGTTGACCAATCTACCTCACCAAAATAAGAAAAGCACCGGCCCATCGCCCCAATGTAATCAAAGAAAACATTATTCAATACAAAGCTAAATCCATAAAATATTCCAATTATACAAGTTGCTTAGCAGTTAGCACGATCCTCTCTATGGACACATCACAGAGATAATTAAAAAGGCTCAACAGAAAAATAGACTCAAAAAAAGTCCCAACATTTTATGAACTAATATGGAAAACTAAGGAAATCAAGTAAATAAGAAGCCATTTCCTAACAACGCCACAAATTATTTGAGCTGATCAAACAAAAAAAGGGTATAATAGCTTAAAAGAAAACTAATAGCATACTGATAGATAAACGTTACAAAAGAAAGAAAGTCTTTGTAAAACTGTAACAAAAAAAGAAACATTTCTAAAACAACATACCATTACCCAAATTTCATTAAGTCGCTCCTACCTAGGATGGGGTTTGGGAAGATCAAATACGAAATCTTACCCTTTTAATGATAAAACTAACAAAGAGATTACTTCGATAGACAATTGGTTGCAAACATCATGTGCAACTTCATATAAATAACAAGTGCACATGATTTAATAAGTCATTTTACTTTAGTCCACTATAATCCAAAATCGAAAAACTATAAATCCTTGACCCCATCAACATAATGGACATTACAAAAGTGAGTCACTTGTAGAAAACTGCAACTCGTTTCTGTAACCAGCTAAATCACAAGAAGGAAACAAGCTCATAACTATGGTCAAAACACAGCTCGTGACCAAGAGAACCATAAACAGCACTGGAAACCCACATACTCCAAGTGCATACATGGGAACAAGTGCAAAATGATGCAATCGTACAAAAGAAGTGCAGTGCGGTAGGGAATTTGGAAGAGACAGATATAATTCTTAAATAGTACATTGTAATTGTACAATTGTAATTTGATAGATTTTGTAGAACAAAAGTAATATTTTGCAACAAGCCCACACAACTTCACCAAATAAAGTCCCTTTTAACTAATTACTACAGATAAGGTAATTCAAAATTGTAGATATGGCAAAGTAAAACAGTGAAGTTTATTTGTAATAAAAGCAGAATAATGATTTCAAAAAAAAAAAAAAAAGCAGAATAATACCTGATGACGGAGGTTTAGCAACCACATTAGGAGAATCCTCCTCAGACTTCTCTGCAACTTCATTTCCGACATCAGGTACATCAGAATCACTAATTTTATCGTCAGTGACTTCAACAGCAACTTCTACTGAAGAACGAGATGATGAACTAGTAAACGGGAATCTAAATTCTGGACCAGAACAAAACCCTAATATTAAAAACCCTAAAAAAATTGGAATAAATAATAAGCATTGAAACGAAGAATCAAACCAGTTTTTGAAAGCCTGAAATGAGCAAACGTAACGAAAAGCAGAGCGACTGAAGTTCCAATTCCAACAACCAAAAATGTTGGAAACCCTAAAAGATTCAAAAACAAAAAACTCCAATCAACAAATAATCAAAAGTAAAATCATCAATCCTTAGAATCAAAAATGAGGGAGTACCTCTCTTTTTCTGGGGAATTGGAGCAAGAGGAGGCTGCCAACCCGCAAAATCATCGACAGGAGGATCAACCCAAGAAAGATGGGAAGTATTCTCAGCAATGGCGGAAGAAAATCGGATGGTGGGTTTTCGGAAAGCGTAATGAGTGATAAGAGTGATTGGAGAAGTTCTACGATGAAAGCCATGGCAGAAAGAGGGGGCGTGAGTGAGGAGGAGGGAAAGAGAAATGGGAGTTGTTGAAGTTCCCATGATTTGTTGGGAAATGGAGATGGGTAAATTGTTAGGGTTTGGGAGAGTGAAGATAGAACATTTAGTGGTTTAGAATGAGATGAAATTCATTAATTCAGATTCAGATAGCACTGCCAGACTGCCACTGCCTGAGACATGCAACATCAAGGACCGTCGAAGAAACTAAAGGCTCGCCTTGTTTTAGTCTTGGGATATTTTTGGGAAAATTTTATTCTTGCTTATTGGTTTTTACTTTTTAATATAGAAAAATTATCATGAATAGTTTTTTGCTAATTTCAAATACTCTCCTGTAAGATGGCTTTAGCCGTGCAATCAGCCCAAGTCCAATGAGATTTTTAAAATATTTTAAAATACTGATTTTGACAATTTTAATACTTAAAAATCCAATTTTAAGATTTAAAATTTTCAAATTTTATATATATATATATATATATATATATATATATATATATATATACTATTGGTAAGCATAATAAGATGTGTCTCACAAGTGAGACAGTCTCACGCAAGTTTTTGTGTTATTCTATAGTATTTATCAATTTATTTTTTGATTAACCATGAATAATAACTTAGGGGTTTTTCTATAATATCAATTTTAGTTTATTAGTTAATTTACTTTTCAGTCATATCAAAGTCTATAGTTTGATGTTTTACATATTAGGAATACTCTAGAGAAACACCCTTTAAATTTTTATTATTTATGGTTAATCAAAAGTTGGTATAAGTATTGTTATAGAAAAATAAGCTAAAAGTTGCATCATTCTAGTAATTTTTTATTTGATTATTTTTTCTTTAATATACTTTCCTTTTAATGATTTTTAGATTTATTTGATAAATTTTTAGTTATTAGAATTGATTTTTCATGATTTTTCAATGATTCAAAATTATTGAAACCAAATTTTCTTTATTGAAATAGGTGAATATAACTGATTTTAACTCACTAAAATTAATTATAAGTATTTGGGAAATTCTACATGATAGCATCAAAATTTTATGAATAAATACTAATATTTTTAGTATATATTAATATTTGTTGTTTACAAAGAAATGTTCATAAAATTAGTTATCACTTATCAGTAACTAATTAACAAAAATTAGATTAGTTTATTTAAAAAAATTAACAAGCCAAAAATCAAAATAGTCGATAATGTCAAAAATCAAACACATTTAACAAGGAAAGAAAACCTAATGTTCTAAAACCCAAATTACCAAATAAGTCTTTTTATTTAACCATGATATAAAATCAACAAAAAACAATTATAAGTCATTATAAAAGAACCCTTGTGTCACCACCTCTTTCATATTCGCATGATTATTGGTGTTTAAATAATGGTAATGAAAATGATTCAGTGTAAATTTTCTTGAAATATATCATGTTATTTTCACGGTGATGTAACTTTAATTATAAAATGAGATTAATGAAGTAGACGGTAATGCATTATAATGAAATTTAAAAAAAATAAAAAATGATTGAAGTAAATTACACTAACTTTTGATTATCATTCTCACAGTTCAAAATTAAATCGACAATTAAATGATCAAAGCAAAGATGTCGTAAATAACCTTAAAATGATAATGTAGCAAAAAAGAGAACATAAACTTATTAATCTTAGAAATGATCAAAACTAGAAAGACAATCAAACCACCAGTTCCAATTTACATGACATAACTTTATGTCAAGAAATAAAAGCTACAAGTTTCTTTCGAGAGTTTCTTGCTGACTGCTTGCTAACCAGTTACCCCCCAATAATATGAAACTAAGAGAAATACAAACCCACAAATGAGCAAACGAAACAAACTAGAAACTTTACCATACTTAAATAAACAATTGTTAGCACTTCTATCGCCTCCTTCCATGATGATATTTGCAAACACGGGCGGTATTAATCAGGAAGACCGATAAGACATACCACGTCCTCTGCCCCTACCAACGTTTCCATACCCCCTTCCATGATATGATCCACGACCACGCCCACCACGACCTGGTGGCCGGCCACCACGCCCACCTCGATGATATCTAACATACTCACCAAACGTCTGCAGCCATAATTATATTATATGATGTTATATAAATTTAAATTTACTAGAAACACAATTAAATTCTAATTCTTTTTCGTTTATATACCTCAGCATCTATCTTCAACTGCTCGGAAAATCTTGTCCTCCCATTTTGTGAGTCATGATCACCAGTGTTGCAAGAAAGAGTATCAAAGAAGTCGTCCTTATTATAAACAGTCTGCCAATAAAACAAAACTAGACCTTGAGTGCAAAGAGATTTGAAATCAAGCTTCCATGGATGCATGGCTTTCCGAGATGTACCTTTGCATCGAGTTTACCTAGATGTATCGATAAATAAATATATATGTAAAGAGATAAGGGATTTGGTTCTTATATCTACCTTTGCATCAAGTTGTGGAGATTCCTCTTCACCTTCCTCAAAATCATTCTCACCATTACCATCGTTGTCTCCAACATGAGACTTGTTACTTTTACCCAGATGACCCCATACTTCATCCTTTTTGAACTTTTCATTCATAGCCATAAAATCGAAGTCCTCAGTAAATTTGGTTACTGGACGTGAGCTCTGCAAATATATAGTAATAACATAAGAGACAGGAATTAAATGCAAGCCTCTCAAGTTTAATCTTATCACAAAGAGATAATATTTACCCCACTTCCTCTTCCTCTATCACGTCCCCGGTAGTTGTAATTATGACGTGGATGAAAATTACCTCCATTAGGCTGCACACAGGAGAAATAACAATATCAGCAATGTTAATTACTCACTAACGCAGTAATTATCAGTGTATCATGGACAACACGCATTGAAATCAATGAAGTAAAAGAGCCGCGTGTTAAACTAAGAGGAATTGTTTAGGGAATGTTAATCATGAAACATGGTACACCCTTCTCATAAAAAGTATTGCAAAGGATTTTGCTGCTAATATGCTAAGTTCTATCCCACTCAATTTGCTACAATTTTCTTCCAATTTGACATACTGGATTTGCTACATTTTTATTTCCGTCTACGACTATACATTAGTTTTAACAAAGCTCATCTAGGCGCACCTAAGGTTAGCACTTTGGGCGGGCATTGCATGGGGTGCCTTGATAGGGCTAGGCTAGGAAATTCCTTAAGGAAAGTGCCTTTTAAAGGCAAGCACCCAGAGCACCTGTTGGTCTTAACCTTATATGAAGACTTATGATGCAAATCACTTATGTTTTCTCTTCTTATTTCACTTTCTGCCTTTTGATATCCAAGCTTTTTCTGGATTGTTTTTTTAGGATTGTGTCTTTTCTTTTTACCGGATTGTGGGGCACTCACACTTAAAAGCTAGTGCCTTCACTTGGTGCCTGGTACCTAGAGCCTAAATTTTAGGGACCCTTACCGCCTTGAAGTGTCTCACGTCTTTTAAACTATAAACCATATTGTCTCCTAATCTCGTCCATAAACACAATCTCGGTCTTCATTTCATCACACATTTTTTCATCCACTTGTTTTTTGTCTTGTTCTCCCACTAGCCAGCCAAAACTGAAATAACTACAAATCCACATTGTAGCAAAATCGATGCGACAAACAGTATAGTGCCTAAATAATGTGCAACAAAGATTCAAAAAAGAACTCACAAGTAAATTCCATTTACTGTATCCGTTAATTCAAATCATTATCCCAATTCCCAATCTTTCATTATAGCCTCTAATAAACAATTATCCAAATTCTTTGATAAGAGACACATTGATAACTCAATAAGCAGAAAAGCTATCAAAAACACACAAAGGGCAAAGGTTTGTCTCCATTTAGATACATCAAATAAATAACAGATGTAAATCATCTAATGTCCATCAAAGGAACACAAAGTGAATGGAAAATCTATAGCAGTTTCTTAATATTAGTAGGTAATTGGTCTGTTCATGACGCACAAAAGCTATCAAAAAACACAGTTTAAAAACATCTAGTGTCCATCAAAGGGAACTCAAAATGAACTGAAGATCTACAACAGTTTCTTAATAGGTAGGTAATCGGTCTTTGATGACATTATGCATCCGCAAATAGATGGAAAGGGGATAATTGCTAACATCATTGTCAATGTCTCATAACTATCTAGCTATGTTGAATCTTCTTCAAGATGATCTCCCTCTCTTAATTTAACAAGGTAAAGGTGACAATGCATTGTATTTTACCAATGAATTTTTCAACACTTAGGAGTTCTCAACCGTGAACATGACAAGATATAAATATGGATATCTTAGGCATAGATCATGGTCCACTTTAATTTGACTTAGCACTTCCCTAAAGCTATTCTTATTGCAAAAAATCCTACTTCCTCATGGTTACAAACAATACAATTAGCTTGGTCAGCAAACAATAGGTTTCCATACAATTGCTGAAAAGACTTACCTTGTCATGAATTTTAAGCCTGTTTCCCATAGAATTTCACTTTACAAGCTCATTTAAGGAATTATCCACATCAGAAAATCAATTTTATAAGATAAATCGGTCATTTTGAATTATCTAGGCAAACCCCTCATGAATGGCCATCATGTCTTCAATATATTTGAGCTTAGCTGTCATATAGTGACCTAACATTTATCCTATACTCCAAGAACATGAGCAAACAAAACCCAATTCAGCAAAAAAAAATGAACTTGAATAGGAACCGAGTAGGCTATCTGTATTTTCACTCCTATCTCAAATCTATGGTGAACCAATCATCCTACTTCAGCAATTATCAACACGTATCATAACTCGTTATCATGTTTTGCAAATATGATTGGGGCATAATCATACTTCTAGCTCATCCACACTTTGTCGCTTGTGTATCCTATACCTTTGCTACATATACAAATAAGTAACTTTATCCAGGTGTAATGGGCAGTTTATGTACGTACCTTTTAGATATAAGATGGATGGACAATAAAAAGAATTTGTGTCTAATGTCCCACTTTAAATATCAAATAACCAGCATATGAAACAAGAAAATTAATAACATGCAACATTTTTGAAATTAAAGAACCATTAACAGGAATGTCCACAAAGCAACACATAATTACAGAGTTTATATAGAGCAACAGATCAAGATATCTAGTACCAGGTGACTCTTAAAATAAAATCTTCAACGTGATTAATGTCAAGCTTGCATGAAGCATACACAAACGCAAAAAAATATATATATATAAAATAAAAATAAAATAAAACTGAAGGTAGCAAAATTAATTGAAGGTAGATCACCTTGTGGAAAGCCCTTGATGCAGGAGGTGGCAAAGGCAATATCGGTGGCTGTGCTTCCCTCACCACTTCTGCTTTTGCATCAGAAGATGAAGCTGATGAAACTTGAACAACTTCCACATCTTTGTGAACAGTTTGTGAAGTTGAAGATGAAGAAATTGGCAATTGTCCAGACTGCACTAGTTGATCAGGGGTGACCAGAGAAGGCTTAGCAATTTCTGCCTGGCTTAAACCAGAACTGATGATGGACGAGGTTTGAGGATGGCTTGGGTTTAACAAGCCAGGATTAGAAATAGTGTTAACCTTGCTAGAAGCAGCAGGTGTTATAATACTAGCATCTGGGGCAGAAGAGATGGCTGATTGAGATACAGTAGGGAAGCTAGGGGTTGAAAGAAGACCAGTATTGGCAGCCTTAGATACAGTAGAACTGGACGAGGTTTCAGCAACTAGACTGGTAGATGGCACAGAAGGTACATTCAATTGTGATATAGAGGCCTGTGCTACATTAGTGGATGTACTGCTTGAGCTAATCAGACTAGGGGGAATTTCAGGCAATTTAGAGCCAGCCAAGTTTGAAGATCCTGCTGTCAAAGGTGAATTGAACCCAGAAAACAGCATTGGCTGAGACAATGAAGGTGGCGCAGCAAGTCCAGGAGGTGGTCTGAGCAAGGGTTGTTGGTGCATATGAGGAAGCCCGTTTGGAGGGCCATAAAAGCCAGGCCAATACATAGGCATCGCAAGTCCATTACCATTCGCACCAGGTACAGGCGACGGCCCCCAAGACCCTATACCACCAGGTTGATACAAAGGCAGAGCACCCGGGAAACTTGACCCAGGGTGTCCAGGCTGTGGACCATGAGAATTAGCATCAGCTGATGGAGCACTGACAGCCGGTGGCATATTAGTAGATGTTGATGCTGGACGAGGATAATGTGACTGTAAAAACAAACCAAACTCAGATGTCAAAGTTATTTACAAATTATGTAATTCAGCTGTGGTTCTCTTTACCTGTATGATAGCTGGATCATTATCGATGGATGACACAGATGCAACTGGCTGAACAGGAGGGGATGATTTCACCTGTAAATCCTGCAAACATGGTTCAATAAAGACAAAACTCATCATTTCAAAGCCTTGTTTGGGACTGGTAGTCAGAAATGAAAAAATTATGAAAACAGTGCAGCACCAAAAAAGCACAATGGCAGTATTTGCAACCTATTTTACACCAAATATGCTATTTTAGCCATCACGTCTCACTTTGATGAAGTGTGTTACACACACCAGAGCTTTGTGTCTAGTCTGAAAACCTTAGGGACTTTTTCTCCCAAACTAATTGGAACTCTTTAAACTTGGAACTTATTGATCAGAGAACAATGAGAGCGAAAGTGATCTAATATTCAGATGTGAGCTTAACTTATTATATCTGAGTTAAAAATAAGTTCAGGAGAACATTTCATTAGTGTGTATTGCGCCTTATATGATCTATGTCTGTCCATAAATCTTACTTCACTTGAAAACTTCAATAACTGTTGCCCGAGAAATTTCTTCTCAAATTCCAGTCTAACTGTTTTTGTCATAGCTGAAAGGAAATTGCTGAAAAATCTCAAGTACTAAAGCTTTGTTTTATAAATTCATCACTTTTTTCTTTTGAAAAATTATTAGCCCTTTGAACTAGGGTAACTCTTACTGTCTTACGCCCACTTATTGATCCTTGTCTAAACCTTTTTTCTTTTTCTTTTCCCTTCTTTTTCAGGGAGCCAAAATGTTGACTTATATATACAGAACTTAAATTAGATGGTAAAAAGAAGAAAGCCAAAATGTATTGGAAGATAGATATACTAGCTAAATGGAAAAAATATTTGAAGAAAGCACAGTTAAATCATGCAACCCAGTGCATATTGCATAGCAAGCAAAGGTTTATGACAATTAATGACACAAGCACTATTAACCCTTTACACAAAGCATACATGACTTTTATAAATGTCACTGAATTGAGACAGTCCATCAAAGTAATGCTAAATTCACAATAATCAATAGTTATGTACTGGGCAGTCACCTTAATATCACTGCCACGGAAAAGTATATATTCATAAACCTTATCACTCGGAGCTACTTGTGGGCCATCTTTCTTTCTTCCTTCAGTTCCGAATGATCTGACTGCAATATGAACATAAAGTCATTTCAATTAATCACAACAACCATAAATCATCAGGTCATACACAATTACAAACAAGGAAAAACCATTTGTTTCTTTATAAAAGAAACACTTTTCTCAAAAAGCTCTAATATAAGATGGAGAAGTGTAGAGCCATAAAACGGAAGATAGAACATGAATGATTCTCACTAAGATGATCATGAATACGAAGACAATGAAAGCCACTAGAGAATCAAAGCAGTCAATATTGATTAAATTCAAAGAATTACAGGATATTATAACCAGATGAAAAAGCACATTCCACCTAGAAAGAATGGAAAAAACCGACATAACATAAACATTAAGTTTCTACAACAACAATCAGGGAAACAAAATCCATATTGGTTTATAAAACAAAACACTCCATCAAAAAGAGGTCTTCGTTAGCCATGCAATGTAACAAACAGTGAAATCAACCACATAAGCTTAAGAACAATAGAATCCTATCTGTCACATCCATAATGTCTGAATAGTGATAGAGAAGAACAAGCTCAGCCAACTTACAGGCTACTGTCAACAAAAACGACAAAACCCAGGTTCCACCACTACTGGGATAAGGGACATTCTACCATGTGGAACAGAAATGTAAAGTTGAACATAAACCGTCTACTTACGAACAATTTCCTAACAATAGAGTCTCCTTTTATCCCCTTAATGACAAGGGAAGAGTTGAAACAATCATCTTCCCAGTTCCCACACATAGCAATACCAAGTCAAAATAATAATGTATTACCATCATCACAACTGCAAACAAGAAATATGCTATGTATTCAGGCAAGACCAGCAGCCTCTACCTACTATAACTTTTTAAATATGCTTATCTTGAAATTGTTGCAATTCTGGTGTTTGAGACAAAATTATCTTCCAAAAGTATTGAACTACCATCACACCTAGAATAAGTAGTACGGTAACAGTAATTTTCTAATTGAATTAACAGCCATAAAACCCTACCACATTATTCTAAATCTCTAGTCTCCCTCCTACCATTTGTCCACGTCCATAAAATCAGTCAAGCATTCAGCACAAAACCAGCTGGCAAAAACAAGCAAGACTTGAACTGAAGATGAAATGTGCACAGCACCTACCCCATCTGTTTTCGAGAATCTAAAAAACTGTAACCTTAAAGATCAAAAACTACACAGCTTAGACCATGATCTTCATGCTTCAACCTTATGTTTAATTGCTCTAAGCTGCTACAGCTGTATGGATCTTTATTGAATTACAAATGTTCATTCTAACTCATTAGTCTTTACCCTTAAGCCTTAACTGCTATCATTCCACTTTTTTTACCCTACAAAAAACGTGTTCTTCAAAATCCGTGCTAGCTATCAATCCTAAGCAAGCATTGCTCCTTTCCAGCTAATAACAAATCATCCTTTCACAACTGAATCTGGATGCGCGAATTAGAAACAAGTAATTGTATAGAAAAAAAGATGTAAAATCAAATAAAACCCCTTAAGTTAATATTCCATTTTCCACGAAACTAGCCATCCATCTAGCCAACTTCCAAATCCATAAAAAACTGTTTCGGCACCAGCAACAATTTAATCACACTTAGCATACCCTAAAATCACAAATTCAATCACAGACAAAAAGATTGCAAAAAGGTTCACATCCGTATCCTAATTCATCAACAAAACAACAATCTCCACTCAAAACCTATTTCGACGTAACAATTGAATTGCGAAAACGATCAAGAAACCAAAGTTCGCAACAATTCAAAATCTAAAGGATCAATACCGTTACGGAGGCCAATACTGGACTCATCAGTGTTGATGCTGTAGAGAATGCCTTCATATCTGATCTCACTCTTTGATGTGAGACTAATCAAACTGCCGATGTACGAATCGGCTGAGGATGTCGCCTTCGGAGGTTCAGCCGCCATGATTTCTGCTGCTTATCAGTTACGGACTCACCACATGAGCGAGAGATAAAGTATGGAGTATTGGTTTTTTGTTGACTCTCTGATAATGATTATAATTATGATTTTTAGGGTTTTGTTTGGTAAATGATATCTAAATCCCTAATTAATGGTAAGTCGTTTTTAAGAGCTTTGAAGGTGGAAATGCCAATTGTTGTAAGTTACGGTCCCCCGAAAGATACGAAGTACTGGATAATTTATGTATGGGGTAAAATGTAAATAGTCCAATTAATACAATTTAAAAATTACAAATTTTTATTTGAGACCGTTTTAAATTGAGATCAAGAGTGGGCCGGCCCAATTTGCGCGTGTATCAACTTCACTTGTTTTCTCTTTTTTTTTTTTTTTTTTTGGGGCATTTTTCTATTTTAATTTTAAAGGTATCAATTTTGACTTTAAAGGATCAATTTCAACTTTAGGTAAACTTTAACGCATATCAATTAACACAAAAATTCAATTTTGGCCTATTTGTGATCAATTTTGACGCTAAAGTGATTAATTTCTATGTAAATATAGTTCTGTTTCACAATTTGAGAACGAAGTTAATAAAATGGTACTATTATTTTATCATTCTAAAGATGAATTTTAAACAACAAATGAATGGTCAATAACATTATCATTAATAGTTAAAATTGTCAATAATAGTATATTAACATACTTCTTCCGTTCCATTTTACTTGCAACACTTACCGTTTTTGAAAGTTTCATATTACTTGCAACATTACTATTTTTGGCAAAAATAATCTACTTATTTTATCTCACTTTATTCCTACCCCACATATCACCATTAATCATATATCATCCCATTAATTATTTAATATACCCACAAGTCACAACCACTATCTACTTATAATAATATTTTATTTATTTCTACCCCACAAATCACCATCAATCATACGTTATCCCTACTTTTACTATACTGATTTGACAGCCCTTAAAAAACGTGTCAAACTCTTATGGTGCAACTAAAACGGAACAGAGGAAGTATTAGAGATAAACAAAAGGTAAGCAGCACCAACAAACAAACAAAAAATTCAGAAATATCATCAAACATGATAATAGCAGTTACCGAGTAAGTCAGTCCACTGGATCACTGGATGTTGAAGTAGTGTCCTACAATAAGAAAAACTAACATAAAATAAAGACGCTTGCATTGACAAAGCTCAAGTATCTCGTTCATATGAATCTCAAACTAAACCCTCAACATATGTTCAAGTAACATAAAGATGTGTGAATTAAGGCAGACTGGTTACACTATTCATCTTAACTTGCATCTCTTTCCTTAAGGAAGATGCAAATTATTTGTAAAATGTTTGCTTTTGGCTATTTAGTATAGTTTTTATCGACCATTCACTTGTTAATTGAAATTCATCGATAGAATGATAGAATAATACCATTCTTTCTAAAATTGTGAAACAGAACCATATATAGGTAAAAATTGACCAGTTTAATGTCAAAATTGATCACTTATAGGTTTTAATTGAAATTTTTACTTTAATTGATATGTTTAAGTATTACTTTACGTTGAAATTGAAACCTTTAAGGTCAAAATTGATACCTTTAATGTCAAAATTGATAAATACCCATAAAAAGAAACAAAAACAAGAGAAAACGTGTACATGCGCGAATTGGGCCAACTCACTCTTGGTCTCAATTTGAGACGGTCTTGGCCAAGTTTTGGTGTTTAAAGAAAATAAGAGTTGGACTTCTTGTTTTGAGTTCATATATGGACTATTTGTTTTGAGTTAGCCTCTTTAAAGAAAATAAGACGGTCTCTCACAAGAGTTTTTTTTGGCTTAATTAAAATGTGGTCCTACTTTTTATTGTGTCGTTGTTTTTTATAGATAAATAAATTTCTAATGCTGCTGTTAATGATTTTTATAATTCTATCTCTGTAATTTCTCTCTAAAAAAGCAATCCGAACTAATATTAAACATGAAACAATATGGTTGATGAATTTGATCATCTCATTAATTACTAATTAAATGATTGTGCAATTAATATTACTATTATTATTAATCAAAATAAAATTTTTATAATAATTAAATTTTAAAAATAAATATTAATTAAAAAAGAAAAATAAAAAAATGACCTAGTTGCTCGTTTTGTATGACTCGATCTAGGCCAAGGTGCAAGTTTTGTGTGACTGAGTTCAATTTATTTATTTAATTGTTGCGAATTTTGAAAGGAGGAAGTATTTTTATTTATATCTCATTAAATTTTTAATTTTAGTTCGGTTGAATATGTTTTACAACTAAAAGTGCAAAAGAGAAGAAAATAATTTAGGAGTGTAATGCAAAAGTTTTATGCTGAATTTTGATACATGTTCGCTCTTTTGGCTAAAACTTTTGATATGAAAATTATATTAAAGCAAAGTTTGTGGCGTTATAAAATTAGACATCAAGAGCTTTCCAACAATGACAATTAAGCAAGAAATGACGATTATTTAAAGTACACGGGTAAATGGACACAGTGTACAAAATGCGTGAATGGACCACGGTAGAGTCTCACAAAACATGCAACTGGAGCAAAGTCGAAATAAATTCTTAACACAAAAATATGTAAAATTATTTTATAAAAGTTTAAACGAAAAAAAATAGTTTTTGTCATGAAAAAGATTATTGACTTACACAAAAATAATCAACCAAAAGCGCGACTCAATGAATAGAACATCTGCATGTGGAGCGGAAGGTTTGAGGTTCGACCCCTACTGGGCGCAGGTATCAGTTGGGGGGTTTTTTGACTGCACACATCTCTATTTACTCCTTTCTTGAGGGAACATATATGATTTATCCGCATCTTTCAAAAAAATGATAAACCCCCCACCCGGACCCTGCCTTGTGCGGGATACTGGGAGTGAAAAAAATACTCCCTTCGTCCCATTTAATTTGCAGCATTTTCTATTTTGGTCCATCCCACTTAATTTTCTATTTTTGGACTATGGGCCACCACTTTCTGTTTAATCTCATCCATACATTTTTACTCTATTTTAATTTCAACCACACAATTCATTCTTTCTCTTCATTTATTATCATTATTTACCTTTTTCTTAAAAATCAACAATTTTCTCTTTGCTTCAAACTATATGGGACGGTGGGAGTAGTCTTAAACTGAATCATATTAGAATTAAGCAGTGCATTTAAGCAACCAATTGTATAAATAACAAAAGAATTCTAATAAAAGTATATTATGTTTTAATTTTTAACCATTTCAAAATATCCAATACACTAAATAACATTTAATAAGTAAAATAAAAAAATAAATTATAAATGATTGAAAAAAATAATATATATGATTTTTTAATACATTAAATGGTGTGAGTAATATAGTCAAAGATTAAAAATTTTAAAAATAGTATAAAACAATAACATCATCATTGAGTATTAAAAGAATTTTTTTTTATTGAGATCGTGACATATAAGCAATTTTAAATAGTAATCATCATACTATTAACTAAAAGAGCTGGAAAATTCCATGTGACATGTTCACAATGATTTGCCATCATACTATTAACTAAAAGAGGTAGAAAATTCCATGTGACATGCTCACAATGATTTGCCATCATACTATTAACTAAAAGAGCTGAAAAATTCCATGTGGCATGCTCACAATGATTTGCTACATGGAATATTTGCCACATGGAATAATCTTTGGATTTTTGTTATATTTATTAATAATATGATTAATTAATTGCTATATTTATTAAACTAAATAAGGTAAAGTTGATTTTATTTTATTAAACTAAATTATAGGGATGGGCATGGGTCTTGGACCCTAAGGGTCTAGACCCGACCCTAATTTTAAGGGTCTGGGTCCACTTTTTTTGGACCCTATGGATCCGGGTCGAATCTAGGTCCATGACCTTAGGATCCGAGTCCGGGTTCGGGTCTTCACATCTGAGACCCAGATTCGACCCATAGACCCATTTACATCTTTTTTTTAAAAAAATTATATATTAGATATTATGTGTATTTAATTGCTTGATTTGAAATTTTGTTATATTTTTTAACATTGCGTTATTTTGAACTTTATCGGTTCATGTAATTTAAAATTTGGCCGTTGTATCAATACTTTAAAAATTATAGATTTGATAAATATTTCGTTATAAGAACTTGAATGTTGAAAACTTTATATGTTTCGCTCAATTAGTATAAAGTATTAGTCTATTAGAAGATCCTCGTTAGTTGAAAATATTTAAATAATTTTATGCAAATGGTCGAAATTTGCACTTCATAATATACTTTTTAAAAAATTTTAGGAAAAAAAAAATTAAATTGTGTTGGACCCAGATCCAGACCCTAGACCAGCCAGACGGATCCGGGTCCGGGTCTGGGTCTAATAAAAAAATTAGGGTCTGGATCTGGGTCTTGTTGGACCCGACCCAGATCCGACCCATGCCCATCCCTAAACTAAAACAAATCCACCAATCATACTATTAACTAAAAGAACTAAAAAAAAATTTCATGTGGCATGCTTTCAAAAGATTTTTCACATAGAATAAGCAAATTAATTAATTGTTATATTTATTAAACTAAATTGAATAAAATTGAGTAAATCAATAAAATGCATTTAATCTTCACCAATATCTCTACCATTAAATTATCTTTCGTAGCATTTATTTATAGTTAAATTTTGAGTAAATTAGAAAATATATATATCTCATCATATATTCTAGAATTACAAATTTAGTTTATACATATATTGTCAAAATTGAGTAATTTACTATATAATATCTCAGACTTTATTTTTTTAATTAATATATATATTTATATATATCCATGCTAAAAAACCGTGCATTACACGGGATTCTATACTGGTAGTTAATAAATATATAGATTATGGAATATAATACAGATGTAGATTATGGACTAGAACCCTAATTTGTTGTTTCATGCACAATTTATATATGAAACTGACATAATTCTCTTAGAATCCCAGATCAGTTGAACTTGAGAGGAAGCATACATATGGACCTCATCTCTAATGCTTTCGCAGTGCTAGCCCTTGAAGATGGTGATGATCCTTCTCAATTGTCTTCGACTACCGCCATTTCTGACGCAGGTACCTCTTCTTTTTTTGATTTGAATGGCAAAATGAGCAATAATGTGCGACATAATGATTTCAATTGGAATTTAATTGATAATTTAAGGGTTTACTTGTAAGTAGTATTAGGATATCAACTATTGAAAAGAGTAACGAACAAAAGCAGAGATTTTTTGGCTTGCTATAAGTGTAGAATTGTGCTTTATTTCTTATGAACCCAAATGAATTTGATGCTTTAAAGTTTTAATGTTCTGTCAAACACTATAGATTCAAGGTATTGATTTGCTATTCTATTTGATAACAGATGAGTATTATGTTTAGAAAACGTTTAATGTTCCTTGTCATGCTCTTAGTTGATCATTTTTGCATATCAGCACAAAAATTGCTTTGGTGGTTTGTGATTACTGTTAAAATCAAGATGAGAGGGTGGAGGGAGGTTAAATTGTAAAAGTCTATGCGTGGTTGTGTAGTGAAATGACCTATGGTTGATGTAAGTTCCCTGTAATAATTTGTCTCTAAAGCACGCTGATTTATGATGTCGACTTATAAGTTATAAGAGTGACTTTAAGAACATTTATGTAGCACCCGAAGCAATGAGCTGGTGGACTATGTTATATGTTCAATGAGACATGTCGGACATTTGTTTTTGATCCTTGCTTTTCTTTCTTTTACTTTTCCATGTTTTGTGCTTTACTCTTAGGAGGTGTTTGGTATGACAAATGAAATTTAATGGATAGAGAATACCTTAATAGAGATAAGAGTAATGTTCACTGTTACTATTGTTAATTGTTTGGTATAAAGAGATGTAAATGAATGAGAAAAAAGTAAGAGAATCAAAGAAATTGAATTGGTTTTTAGTGAGAAATGAGTGGTAACAATCTGAAGGTATCCATTATTTTTATGAAAGGGATTGAGTTGAATTGGTTTTTAGTGAGAAATGAGTGGCTTGCGTTCAGGAGACTAGATGGAAGGGGCAAAAAGCAAGCGTTTTAAAAGGTTATAAGATATGGTATGCTGGTTTAGATGGAAAGCGAAGTGTAGTCGGTATTCTTGTAGCTAATGATATCCTAAAGCAAGTGGTAGAAGTTAGAAGGTGCAATGATAGCATTATGCTAATTAGAGTCGTAGTGGGAGAAGAGGTTATATCAATCATTAGTGCGTATGGGCCGCAAGTTGGGTTAGATGAGGAGGTCAAGCGTGAGTTTTGGGATAACCTAAGTGATCTTGTAGATACCATCCCTGCCGATGAAAAAGTTTTTATAGGGGGTGACTTCAATGGACACATAGGTAAGAAGGCAGTTAACTATAACCCAGTTCATGGTGGGTTTGGTTATGGTGTAAGGAATGAGAGTGGAGAGAGTTTTCTTGAATTTGCGTTAGCAAAGGAGTTGGTTATAGCAAACTCGATCTTCAGAAAGAAGGATGAGCACCTGATCACGTACAAGAGTGGTGCGAATGCAACTCAAATTGACTACTTTTTAGTACGGAAGGTGGACCGGAGCTCGTGCCTAGACTGTAAGGTAGTGCTAGGTACGGAGATGCCCACCCAACATAGGCTACTAGTACTAGTGTTTCGTATGAGGAGAAAGGTTGCCGAGATAAAGTTACAGGTCAAACAAACGATCATGTGGGGAAGATTTAAGGGGATATGGTCGCAACTGTGTCAGACAAGATCAAGACGTCGGGCTACCCAAGTGTACCAGACGATGCAAACCAAATGTGGACGAACATGGCAAAAACCATTCGAAAGGTGGCAGAAGAGACATTAGGGGTGTCGACGGGGAAAACCAAGGTGTACAAAGAGTCGTGGTGGTGGAACGAAGAAGTGCAAAAGAAGATAAAGGAAAAAAAACAGGAGTTTCAAGGAGCTCATGGCTTGCACGGAGGGAGAGGATAGGACACTGAAGAAGGAGAGGTATAAAGAAGCTAAACGGGCGGCTAAAAAAGCAGTAGCGGAGGCAAAGGATCAAGCGTTTGAAGCCTTTTATCAGAAGCTTGAGACCAAAGAAGGAGAGAAGTATATTTATAACTTGGCAAAAGCAAGATCTAGGCGGAAGAAGGACCTAGGGACATTGAAGTTCATTAAGGATGAAGGTGAACGAGTACTCCTTAGACAAGAGGACATCAAGAGGAGATGGCATCAATATTTCTCCCAATTGCTTAATGAGACTAGGGGCCTAGGGGAGGAAATTCAACAGACTCCAGTCCTCCAGAGAACACAAGATCATGGGTTGATTCATGATATTACCACAGCGGAAGTAGGAGAAGCTCTCAAAAAAATGGGGAGATCAAAGGCAGTTGGACCTGATAACATTCCGATTGAGGTGTGGATGGGTTTAGGTGAGGAGGGAATTTTGTGGCTTACTAACCTTTTTAATGTCATCTTGAGGTCCAGTAAGATGCCAGAAGAATGGAGGGTTAAGCACACTTATCCCTTTGTTTAAAAACAAGGGTGATGCTCAAGTATGCGAGAACTATAGAGGGATCAAACTTCTAAGCCATACTATGAAACTATGGGAAAGAGTGATCGAGAAAAGAATTAGACGAGAGACGGTGATTAGGGAGAACCAATTTGGATTCATGCCAGGAAGATCGACCACAGAAGCAATTCATGTTTTGAGGAGACTGATGGAAAAGTATAGGGAGCGGAAGAAGGATTTGCATTTGATATTCATTGATCTGGAGAAAGCGTATGATAGTGTACCACGAAACATCGTTTGGGAGAGCCTCAAGAATAGAAGTATATCACGAAGATACGTTGAGGTGATACAGGACATGTATGACAGAGTGACGACTAACATACATACACCGGTGGGAATGACAGAGTCTTTCCCAATTAAAGTGGGACTACATCAGGGTTCAGCACTAAGTCCTTTCATTTTTACGATCATTATGGAAGAGCTCTCTAAATCCATCTGGGAGATTGTACCATGGTGCATGCTTTTTGCCAATGATATAGTTTTAGTCGCGGAAACCAAGGAGGAGGCTAATAGTAAATTGGATGAGTGGAGGGCAGCCTTGGAGAGTAAGGGGTTGCGCATAAGTCGTACGAAGACAGAATACTTGCGATGCAACTTCAGTGAGAGAGAAGCGATAAGGGAGCCAGAGGTTACCATAGGGGAGAAGTTGTTGCATATACATCCAAGTTTAAATATTTAGGATACGTGATTCCGAGTAATGGGGAGATTGATGGAGACGTACTAATCGCATACAAGCGGGTTGGCTTAAATGGCGTGCAGCTACCGGGGTGCTCTGTGATAAAAAGTTTCCAAGGAAATTAAAAGGTAAATTTTACCGCATTGCAATTAGGCCGACGTTATATGAGACAGAATGTTGGCCTGTAAAGAAGGTCTTCGAACAGAGGATGGAAGTAACAGAGATGCGTATGTTGAGGTGGATGTGTGGTAATACTATGATAGATAGGATAAAAAACCAGGAGTTTAGGAAGACATTAGGGGTTCCACTTATCTCCGCAAAGATGCGGGAGAACAGGTTGAGATGGTTTGGGCATGTGCAGAGAAAGACACGTGACGCCCCATTAAGAAGGATCGATTGCATCTTGGTGGAGGGCAAGAGAAGTCGAGAAAGACCTAGGAGAACGTGGGAGGAACAAATTAAAAGTGACATGAAGGATCTACACCTCTCCAAGGACCTGACCAGGGATAGGGCCAGTTGGAGGCGTCTTATCCACATTCCAGATCACTAAACCCGTCCCTTTTACCCCTAGTTCGTTTTTTGATTTTGTCTTTTAGTCGCTCTTTACCTTTTTCTTTGATCTTACGTTTGTTTTTGCGCGTATGCTTGTTATTCTATCTATCAACTGCAGGTTCTCTCTCTTGAAGACCGTTCTCGAGCCGGGGGACTCTGTGATCGCACTCTCCTATATGGGTATGAGACTGCCATCGTTCTTCCCTCCCCAGACCCTGATCATAGTTTTCTATGAACGGGATACACTGGGTATGATGATGATGATTGAGTTGAACCATTCTCATAGCAATCACTAAGTAAAAGTGAATCCCTTACTTGAACCATAAGCTCATACCAAACACTCCCTTAGTCTTACTTTCTTGCTTGCTATGTCTTTTTTTGGTTTGTGTGTGTGACATGTTCTTTATGTGCCACTTTGAGTTATGCTATCCCTTGATCTCTCATTTTTTTTTCATTTTCAAACTTTTTATTTAAAATTTTTTAACACTGCAAGGTATGATCATAATTTTTGAAAGGACTTGTATTAAATAAATTGAGTACTTTCTAAGAATTTATAATTCGTCAAAATATTGCAAATTTTGTTTTCTAGGATAAGATAAATGACACTATTTCCTTGGTAGCTTTGTTTAGTTTTTTATACATAGTGCATCATTGACATTTCTCTATGGAGTGATAAGCAAAGGATGTTGATGTTACTACTGTAAATCACCACAAGAGGGGGAACACTTTCTCTGAACAATGTAAAGCTCAGTTTCTAATGAAAATGTTTATGGCCTAGGGGGAAGTGGGAGTAATGATAAAAGCTTAAGTGACAAGCTGACAGTGGATAATGGAAGTAAAAAAGAGCAGAATTTGGGTGTAAATGCAGCGGGGTACAAATTACCCCTTGTGTGGATTGATCTAGAAATGACTGGTAAGTTTCAATGATAAATCAAATAATTTTTCATTTTTGTGTGGGTAATTTACTTTCTTTTTTCGCTTATGGTACCTAATGCCACTAAAATGATGTGTTCAAATTGTCAAATAAAGATATGAGTTAGAAGGATTGTTCGGTGAAGTAATCATGTTTGTGTTCGAAATTGCTGAATAAATCATGCTTAGGTTAAAGTACAATGTAATAATAATTTGTGTTGTTTATGAAAGAAGATCTTTTGCTAACTTCCACACTTATGTGAACTAATGCTTTGTTTATGCTTTGTCTGCACCCACCTTATAACATTGCATTTGTTTATGCAAATGGATGATATCGTTGGTTTTCCATATTGTCTTATTAAATTGTTTGAAGTAGTGACCATAATTCATTTCTTATGGTAAAAGAAACTAAATTATTTGAAAAGTGTACTTTAAATTATGATGTAGACCATCAAGTGACCATGTCTCTACATGTCGCAGACGATAATAATTTTCTGAAACTACCATATCTTTCGTCTTGCTCTTCAGTCTCTATATTTGACAGACACAAACACTTTTTATTTAGCAATATTATGCACATTAGTATATCTTTAACATATACTCCAACTTGTTTCAAAGAGGCTTAGATTGTGATCATGTGAACTAGCACTCACACTCTTATATTCTTGACTAGTATAACCATATATTGGAAAAATCTATGAAGAACATTTCTATAGAAAGAAAGTAGTGAATTTGTGTGTACAATCGTGGAATTTGTGCGTACGCCTGTGTTTGTACTACCAAAGTAATGGCTAGAAATTGTTGGAACATTTGATACAACTCGAATTGACGGAAAATATAGTTGATATTGGCAAAGAATGAGAACATGTCATTTACATTGGAAGCAAAGGTTCATAGTGTTTTTTTTTCTTTTGTATTTTAACGGACTAGAGCTAAATGCTTAACTAAATCATATGAACATCCTATCTATTTCAAGTCAGTCTTGATGTTTGCAATCAAGAGTCAATCGAAAACATCTTTGTCATTGCATGGGTAAGGCTCTTACAAGTTACATCTATGATATGACCCCCTTATTTTCTGAGGCAGGATCCGCTTTAGTGCCATTGGAGAATGTATGGGATAAAGGAGTAGGGAAATTGGGTTACAAATTGGCTAATGGGTTGAAAGGTTGTGGGTTCCTTTGACCTTTCTTATTGGTACTAATTTATGGAGCTTTTGTAGTTTATCTTTTGAAACTATGTAGGGTTATGTTCAATATATTTTATTGTGTAGGGTTTTATTAGTGTAGCTTGAAGAATTGCCCAAAAGTATTGAAAGAGGTGGCATCCAAGTTCGAATTAATTGATTATCACATTATTTGAAGAAAGTTCAAGACACCAATACTTTTAACAGGATTATTAAATCCCTAAATTCTGGTTTCTTGTTCATCCTTATCTGAATTGGCAAGAAATTGCTGATTTCTCAAGAGACTGAACACCTACCTGACAAAAGATTGATTTTTCTTGCCCAAATTTTCCTTCTTAGAGATAAAACGTTGGTCAGGATAAGATATAGCATTATTGCATAATATAATAAGAGTATACTAAATCGAATCACTATAAAAGGTTTGTAGTATTGGAAGTTGACAGTGCTTTCTGGTAGTCTAGTGCAGGTTGCTCATCACCTCACGTCTCACTTGCTATTTCTAAGTTGTTGAGGAATTTAAGCAATTCAGGAACCAATCGTGAACCTGTATTGTGCACATAGTAGAAGATATAGTTCAACTTCTGGCCAAAACCAAGTCATTTGTGCTTAAATTGAAGAGGCATTTTCGGTGACAGTTTTATCATAGGCTGAACTCAGGTATTCCAGATAGTGTTCGAGTATTAGGATTCTAAGGATAAGAAACCCGTTGAGGATGATTTTTTATATGCTAAGTGCTCCACAGATAGAGAGAAAAGGTTCCATACTTAATTGTGAGTGAGCTTTAGTGTCATGAATGAATTCTAAGAAGAGTATCTCCTTCCTTTTGCAGGTGTACCTTTGTGGAAGTGACCTTGAAACTCTTGCTATTAATTGTAATTGATGAAAGGAAGGAAATTAGCCAACAGATGAGATAAAATTCTAAGTATTTCTAAGGATTAATAGGAGTTGAAAGGTGGACTGTACCTGCCAATTGTCTGTACATTTCACTTCTGATCAATATGCTTTAGTAATCAGGTATGACTAAAAAGCAGAATAGCAGTTTAAAACCATTTCCAGTAACAATCCTGACTTTTTTTCTAATTGCAAGCCCATTACAGCATTACTTGCTCACATTGACAACTACAATTGTAATTTATATTCGATTCATTTGCTTCTTCACGCACAACCTTGCTGCTTTGGCTAAAATATTTGATTTCTATATGTAAGACTAAGAGAATTAGTTTTATTTCTTGGTAAGAATAACATTTTCCCTTCACATGAGACCTTATTTCGGTGGATGTTCTCCCATGCGCGTTCCTGATTCACTGCTTTCTCTCACTTTCTCTTTCCCTCATTTCTTCTCCCCTCCTTTATCAATATAAATATTGTTTTGGCTGATTGAATTCTAAATGATCATTTTTTTTATATGTTGTAGTTTATCTGTTGTTGTGTTTATATGGAGCAATTTCTTTATTGGTAAGAATTAGAGCCCTACATTTGACTAGACCCTTCAGGGGTTGGGGGACAGTGAGGTGAATACCTAGAACTCTAGAAGTGTCCTTGGTAGGGATTGATCCCATAAACGTAGACTTTGTTCCACATGACCAATTGATTTTGTTTGGAATTTATTATCCGAATAAATTTTTTTACTGAATCCGTAATTTAAGTTTTATCTTGCATGCCAATCTGTTCTGGTGATAACTTCTATCGTGTGTTGCTTTTATGCAGGTTTAAACGTTGAGGTTGATCGAATATTAGAGATAGCTTGTATCATAACCAATGGAAGTTTGTCTAAATCTGTGGAGGTGAGATCTAATATTTACCAAATTTTAGTTTGTCTGTATTTTCATATTGAACTGCTTTTCCCAACATATTGGCTAGGATTGGCGACGGGTCAAATGACGTAGCATCTGATTTGTACCAAATATTAAAGTCTAAACAAACTTTTATATGACCTGTTTTAAGTGATAAAAGTTCAAGATTTTGGGTTGAAGTTAAAATGAAGGGAAATAGAGAAGGTAACAGTTGGGAGTTACTATCAATAGGTCATTAGATAAATATATCATGTTCATATCACCAAGTAATAATTAAAGTTGACATAATTTTTTGAATGGTGGCTTTTTGAAACATATATGGTTGTTTTTCTTTTGTTTTTTTTTTTTGGTAAAAAGAATGAAAAGGTGATTTTTTAAAAAACATTTATTAAGGTGGTTTTGTGAATGTTGTCTTATTTAGTTATTTTCAATAGGTCATATAGAAAACATGCGGTGGTCAAACAGCCGCCTTTCTGCCAAACTTGGCGGCTTTTTAAAATGAATAGGATTATATAAGATGTTTTTTTTTTTTTTTTTTTTTTTTTAAGTATGTTAAATGATGAATCTGTGGAACTTTTTCCAAATCTTTATTACTATTCATAAACTGCATGTGGCTATCTAGTGTCAAATGATTGGCTCACATCCCCCATGGATCCTGATTTTATTTGACCGTCCTTAACCGGAGTTTGTTAGCGGGTCAAATCGCCTGATTTACGATTTGATTTGGTAATCTGCCAGCTGTCAGTAGCTTGCATTTCTTTCTTTAAAGTATTGTATCCCATGTTCTGGACTAAAATTTCATGTTTGCTACCTCATACCAGACATTGTAACATCGGTGTATAATACATTAATGTTCCATCGCCTGAATAACAGATTTTGTGCTGCCCAAAGATAACCAGCCACTTTTTAAAATTATTACTTGATTTATTTTTCCGATTGTACTCTTATCTTGATTTTAGTTTTTGAAAAGTCAAGTGCAGTGTGCGTATTTCTAAGATTATGAACTTCTATTTAAAATAATCCATGAACTTTGTTGCTAAGAAGTATCTCATTGGCCTTAGCTGCCTTGTCATTCATAAGGAACCGGTAGTTTCAAGAAACTTGTTCATGCAGGATATTTTACTAATTTTGCCACCTGCTTACATTTCTTTCTTAAATGTCTATGTTATGAATGGCCTAGGCCTACGGTAAGCAAGAGAACTAGAGAAGGCATCACAACTTAGTCACATATGCACAACAAGCCTTTTTCTAGAAAAGGATTATTAGTAGAATAAAGTTGGTTAAGAAAATATTCCCTAGGTTGTTATGTCGAACAACTTGTATATATAAGGAAAGCTTGGGGATATGAAATCATCATGGAAATATTCTAGAGTGTATTACTTTGGGAACTTTGAGTATGCTCGAAACTCTCAAGTTGGCCATTTTCTCATCATATCAATATAATTTTTCGTATTAAATTTCCGTTGCGTTCCGTTATACATCATCTTTTTGGTTGGCCATTTTTCCATTTGGACAAATCAGGTACATTGGGTGTGACAGATATGTAAACTGTTTATATTATCATGGATTGAGAAACAAAGTGTGCGGTAATTCTTTTTGAATATTTATCTTCTTTTCTTTTGGTCCATGAGGTAGGGCCCGGATTTCGTCATTCATCAATCACAGGAATGTCTGGACAAAATGGGTGAATGGTGTCAAAGTCACCACGCAGCTAGTGGTAAGAAAGATATACTATTGTGACCTATTTCATACTTCCTTTGGTTGCTACACTTCTTGTTTTCACGCTATCCATTGCACTATTTTAACCCAAGGTGTTTTTAGGTTTGCATAATCTAAAAGCATAAAAAGTTGATATTATGAAAAGATGCACCGAGGCGGATCAAGCCATTTGACTATGTTCATTTTACTACATAAAGAACAAAACTGTTTTTTTTTGTTTAACTATAATAGGAAGTATGTCATCATTTAATGCACATCATTTTATTGACAATTTAATTTAATTTAGTTCTTTTTCACTTTATTTTCATCGTTCCTGGGCCGGTCCTGAACTTTTTGGGTCCTTAGGCAAAATAGTTTTTTGGGGCATTTAACAAATATCCGCATACTAAAATACAAATTATAACATAGTAATTTAATTAGACAATCAATCGTATGAAAGAAATACAGTTATTACACAAACCATTGTCAACTTTACTCATAAAATTTTAAATTGCAAAACTAGTAGTTATTTTTTAATGCGAAATATTACATCCTTAGTCCTTAGATAAAAATTAACGCATTTCGAATAAATTATATACTTCTATTTTATGCACTCATAAACCCCACTAGCAACAATACTACAAATTAATAAAAATCTTCCATAATTTTCCAATTAACCAGGATCTTTTCTATACTATCTTCCTTCTTATTCTTGCTATTTTCCCTATTTTTTTAATAGAATTCCAAAATCACATATTCAGGTTTATTATCCCTCTTTTTCAATCTTTTCTATACTCTTCCTTTTTCATTCTTGCTATTTTCCACAAGTTTTTTAATTACAAATGTTCGATAACAACTTATTTTCATTTTAGGCCCCTTTAGATGCTGGACCCTGAGCAGTTGCCCCTTTGGCCTACCCCCTGGGGTCGGGCCTGCCTGTATAGAGTTTATTACGTTTCTTCAAATGCTTGTTTTACTTTTTCTTTTGACTATTTACTAACACTATCAAAAAATTAAATTCAGGGTTGACAGAGAAGGTTCTCCAGAGTACAGTAGGTGAACATGAAGCTGAGAAGCAGGTCTGCTTAAAGTTTGATTGTGGCTCATTCGTTTTTCTTCTGTCATCCTACAAGTTTCTTCTCAAATAATTTTAAATAACATCATGGTAACCACTTCAGTAAGCATTGCTATTTTCCTTGGTTTTCCCTAACCCCCTAAACTATGTCATACATAATTTATGGGCAAAAATATTGACTCCATTTCCACAAGAAAAACCCCCTCCCAAACATAAGGTTAGAGGTATATGTAGCAACCAAATCTTGGTTTTAGGTCTCGTTTATTTTGGGTAAAATTAGGTTTCAATATGAGGATAATATACATCGCAAAAGAACCAAGAGGGAAAATATTTTCGACGAGGGTTCTCTGAAACTTGTGTGCTTGAATATTTTAATCTCTTTGTACCAAGATTATGGTCTTTACTTTTGGCAAATAATTCAAAGTCCATGATGTATCAATATAACATATCATATGAAACTGTATTTCACAATGATAATAGTAAAATTAAGAATTAGAAAACAACAAATGATTTGTGCTGCATGGATTGATGGATATCATTGAGTCTGGATTTCTATATTGCTAGCAAGCTATTTCATGGAAAAATACTCGCAACCAATTTTATGAATTTACCAAAAGTCGTGTGTGTGGATACATAGTTTTTATCTTTACGTTGCTGATTGTCATACACCCAATTAGCCGGAGGGCTGTGGGGATGGGGGGTAATTTATCGCTGTAAATTGTGGAAAAGGCCACCTGAGGTTGCATGTATGAAGAGTGAGGATCTACAAGTTTCTTGAGCTAATTCCTTAATAACAAATTTTATCTGAAGTTTATGAATCATTAAGGGCTCAGTGTTACTGACATTTTGAACCTTACAAAACTAAACTTAAAACAAGTTGGAAAGAATATGCCCTTGTAGTGTGTTGAATGGATTAAAAACATTGAAGGGAGTGCTGAGTAGTAACTCCTTGTAGGATCTGCCTCCACATGAAAAGTTTGAAGTTTGAAGTACTTTGTATTATTTTTTTGAGTCATAATGTGTTTTCTTATCTGAAAGCAAATTGTGCAGGTTATAGAATTTGTCAAAAGACATGTTGGTGCATATACACCCCATCTTGCTGGAAACTCTGTTTATGCGGATTTTATATTTCTCAAGGTATTTTGATATTGTTATATTGCATATTATTGGCTTCTTTTTCTCTCTAGTTATTGCTATGACTCATTCTATTGTTATCAACACCGTCTCTTTTACTGTAGGTTCCAACTTAATTTGCTGATATTTGACAATAATTAATTGATAATTAAGCTTACTTGTTCTTTCTCTTCTCTGTCGTTGCCATCATTATTGGCAATACCCATATCCACTGATTTTTGTTTCTCCTTTTTGTATGAGAAGTGTATACTGTATAACATCTATCTGTATATTAAATGGTTATACGTCAAATAGTGATGCTGTTTATTGGTATGGATTCAGGACTCAATGTTTTCCCATCTGAAAGGTAAATAGATTTTATTAAGAGGAGTGGGATATGAGCCTAGGTTGTTTACTCCTCAAAATCAAACAAACTACAAAAAACCAACTCCGACATCAGTGCAATGATGGCTTGAAAAAATGTATGTTGTGCATCAGGTAATGCTGAGTTGAACCTTTCTTGAGGGAAATGTGATAAGATTTAGCTAAACTGCCAGCATAAGGAAGAAATACAGAAATCACATTAGAATAAATTAGTGAGAATTTAGGAATATCAGCTTTTGTTTTTCCTTGTTTTACTCAAAATCTTACAAGCACGACGATGTGAGAAGGTGGTAGGCTCTCCCAACAACTAGATAGAGATTTTTACTAAGTTTCTTGATGCCATTGTGCTATGACTTGGTATTTTGGGATTATGATTTACGAAGGGGTAATTAGGTAATTACAATATTAGGAGTAACTTGGAGAATAATCTAGTCTTAAGTGTTAGTTTTCTTATAAATAAGAGGGAAGAGAGGCTCATAGGTATCAAGAAATTAGTAAACACATTGTGGGTGGGTTTTATACTCATTAGGAGATCTCAAGCGTCTCGAATAGCTTGATCTATCATTTCTTGTTATGCTTTTAGGGTTGTAATCTTTCTTTTATCATCCAATCAATAGTATATTTAAACACATTGTGGGTGGGTTTTATACTCATTTTAGGAGACCTCAAGCTTCTCGAAGTGCTTGAATCTATCGTTCGTTATCTTGTAATCGTTCTTTTATCATCAATTTCATAGTGTAATTTCTCTTTTGTCATTTTATCTTTTCAATTTGCATTTTACTGTTTTAGTCCATAATTCCGGTTCATAGCACATTGCCCCATTTTCATTACATTTATATATCACATGATTCTTGGTTCGTTAAGTGATCCAAGCATTTTAACTTGCATTCGAATTTGAAATAGTCTTTCATAATGGCTCGTTTCTCACATTCCATAAAATCTAACCAATTTAGTATTTGTTCTGTGATTTACCGTACTAATTTCTCCTTGGATTCCTAGTGGATAGGAACTTGTGCATGCTGGTCTCTAGCAGAATACAAGGTGCTCTAATCAATGTATATATAAAATCAAGGTACACATAGAGCTCGGGATGTAGCTTTTTAAGACTATAAGAATCGGAGGAAGTAGAGTATAACTAGCTTAGGGTGCATTTTAGTTTTCCATTATGGCGTAGGTAGAACGTAAAACTCTATCAATTAATGCTGCCCTTGTGGTCCAAAGGGAGAAATTTATCAAATATTACAATTATAGTCTCTCTTCTAACTTGCTTGAACCATATCTTCATTAGTATAGATCTTTGTTCCTTATATTCTAGTGCCAAGTCCATATTTTTGGGATTAAAGCGTTGGAGTTTTTGTTATTGCTCTTTATAATAGTGGATTGCATTCAGTATTTTCCAGCTTTTGTAGGTGCAATAATATATTAACTTTGACAAATTCAAGTAGCTTTGTTTTGATCAATGAGTAAACTAAGTTGTAGTAACAGCATTGTATTGTTTTTGCATCTTTTTATTCAGCATCATAATTTTCGTTAAATTACTTGGCTTTTGAAAGAAGAGGAACATGCTCCATGCTAACGTTGGTTATTTAATGCAGAAATATATGCCAGACTTGGCAAGTATGTTCTCTCATGTCCTTGTGGATGTTAGTAGTGTGAAGGCCTTGTGCGTGCGGTGGTATCCAGGAGGTAGATGTTCAGCATTTTTTATTATAGAAGTAGTTGATAGTGACCTGTTTTATTTGTGTTCTCATTATGCTATTGCTAACATGCTCCTGGAATCACCTATAGTTGGCAGCAATTATTCTTTGAAAATAGAGGATTTTCATTTACCCTCAATATGAGTGGTTATGTTCATCTCCCATCAAATAAGTAAAATAAAATAAAATGAATTACAATGCCCGATTAGGATTAACTTATATGCGACCTCTCTAGGTTTATGTAGTTCGGGTACACAAACATACCACTTGGATAGTTGGATGTGCTAGATTATTAGATTCACTAGTGCATATGCAAAAACAAGTCGCACTTACTACTGTCTTATAGAGTTTGCCCCCTTTGACCATTTTTATGAGAGCTTTTTTGTTCAAATGGGGCAAATTTTAAGGGATGGAGGGAGTGTCCGAGTGAAGGTGTTTTTTTTTAAAAGTGAACATATATTTCCCACGTTGTAAAGGTGTAAAAAAACATGTTTTGGGCCGTTTCAACGTGTCACGCTTTTGTTGATATTTGGCATTACGATGAGAGCATCACTTTTGTATCATGCTAGTATGTTATATCATAGGTCATAATACACCTACGTTTCATCATATGAATTGGTGAAAAATGATTGTTTAATATATTTCCTAAATAAACCCTAAACTAGTAGGAGTTCTATATTTTGAATTTATTTTGATCCCCTTTCAAATCCATCTAAAACCTAAAGAGTTTTTTCTTCCTTCACAGCAAGAGGAAAAATACTGACATCTTTCCTGTGACAGACACAACTTGTTCTTCTTGTAATGGGGAATTTTCTTTCCTAGTTTTGCTTCTTTGGTCCCAACTCCCAAGCCCTTCATGGAGAATAACTCATTCATTTCCTTCTCCAGATTTCTCTGGCTTACATATCTCGTGTCTAATAATCAACATATTGTCAACATTAAGAATAGTTAAGTACTTTGTCGAACACATAACGATCTGATATTATCCTCTGATAATCATCATGATCCTTCAGAAAAGACTCTAATTTTCTTCATCATTGTTGTGGATTTTGCTTTAAAGTTTAAACCGTACAAGCTTTTTCCCTTTCCGTTAACTTAAAAGGTTGCTCCATATCAATTTTACTAGTCTTTACTACTTTTTCTGTTCTTAAACTTCATATTCTGCTTCCGTGTTCTGACATCTATTTTGCTTACGTCTTGGTTTGTGATAATAAAAGCGCATGAAGCTTTTGCTAGATTTTGATCTTCCTCTCAGTTTAGCTTTAGTCCATTTTTTATTTGACTTTCAACTACTGACGACCCCATGATCGTGTAGATGTCCATATCCTGCTAGATTGAAAAGGATAGGGAAGACATATGTGTAGAATCGATAAGGTTTAGAACTTACGAGAAAGATTTAGTAGACCTCTAATTCTGTTGCAATGCTGTTGTCATTTAGATAACTAAAATGGAAACTAACATGCATATACATAATCCCGAATGAGGGGATTTTCTGAAAAAGTTGCTAAGCCTCTTGAACCATGTTGTGTAAATGCTAAGCTGAATAGATAAGCTCTCTCATGTTGATGATCCAGCCTCTAAGCTCTTTAATCTCTTTTTGACATATTTTAGGCTGGCAAACACATATAATCAGAAGTTTAGCTGAATGCGTACTAGTATACTAGCTTAATCCCAAAATTTGGTGACTCTTCACTTTTATTTCTTCTGTTCTGTGATTACTTTCATTTAGGATCAATAGTACACTGTGGTTACATTATCGAATGCAGTTATGTAGCTCTACCATCGTGCTGCTTAGGGTTGAATCATGGATGATTCACAAATCCCTTTCAGAATCTTCGTCAAAACAATAAGTTTTTGTGGTAGTATGATATGAGCAAGCTAATACGACTTACGTTTTTATTTCTGAGTATAAGATGGCAGTCCTCAGTATGGTTTGTAAGTAATTTGAGGATGTTATGGTCTTTTGATTCATGAGTAGGAAATGCCATCATGCCAATGGTGTTTTCTGTAAACAGGTTTTTTGCTGATGTTCAATGTCAATTCCTTGGTCTTGCTGTTAATTGTTATTACAGTCTAATGTGCTTATCAATTTGTGATGGTTATGTGAGGATTTATTCCTTTTTTCCTTATATACTTTCTTGTGGTTGTGCAGTTCACAGGAAGGCGCCCGCAAAGAAAAATAAACATAGGGCTTTGGATGATATCAGAGAAAGCATCCTTGAACTTAAATTCTACAAAGAGAACATTTTTAAGACATCCAAAGAGATAAAGAGATGATGAGTATTAGTATTTTAGACCATCCATATACTATCTTATACTGTTTCATCTCTTCTTTGCTAAATGAAACATACAAACTATGTCTCTTTGTATTGGACCTTTATTTTGATGCAAGTGATGATTGAAGAAACACGTGTGGCTGATTCGGTTAAATATACATTTTTAGTTAGATATAAGATTTTATGTGTTAGCCTAATGGTTGAAGGTTCTTTCACTAGCGGATCGATTCTCACCACTTAGGAGGAAAATTAGTTTTTTCTTCTCTTACCTAATATTAAAAAAAATAAAGAAAATAAGATCTCACTTATTAGAGCTTTTAAAATCAATTTCTTAATTCAAGAGAGCATATCCATCAAATATTGCTACTAGTACTAATAGTCTATGACATGTTATCAAATATTGCTAGTATTAGTCTATGACATGTTCTATGCTCAAGTTGCGTCAAATTTATGTTATTTTTCATTGGATGTAAGATAAATAAATAATGTGATTATACAATTAGAACTCAAGTGAATTAACAAAAATATTCAATATAAACAAAATAGAAGTTTTACCGAGCTCACTGTATAAATATTATGTAATACATAATAATAATAATAATAATAATAATAATAATAATAATAATAATAATAATAATAATAAAAGGTGGTTTATTTGGTCATAAATTTTAGGCATAACATAACAATATTAGGGGTTTAGCAAATAATTTATAGTTGATTGGAGTGGTTGATTTGATTGATTAATTTTGAATCTGTCGCTATGAGCAACTTATTTAAAAATATCTCATAATAATAAGCTGTTTTAATCAACTTATTTAGAAACTTTAGTATTAGATAATTTGAGCACTTAACCCTTTATTTGTATCAATATAAGCTGAAAATATTGAAAAAACGGCTCTGCCAACATTCTTATTGAAAGTTTAATATCCAGGTGACTAGGGCCTAGGGGTGTTCAATGGGTTGGGCACCATTTTGAGCCCTTATCCGGCCCGTATTTAGAAGGGTTTGTAAGGACCGGGCCGAAAACGGGCTTTTGTAAATAACATAATTAACGTATAATTTTAATATTATAAATGACAATGTCAATGGAGATTATTAATATTTTTCACTTTAATTATTATAAATGATAATTTTATTGTTATAAATTGATAAAAGGTAATTAAAATATTTTTTGTTAATAAAATGGATCGGATTGGGCCGGGCCGGGCCGGGCTTTCAAAGCCCCACCCATTTAAAGCCTATATTATATTTAAAGGCCCTTATCCAACTCTTCCCATATGACTTACGCCCGACCGGACTCGACCCTTATCGGGCCCACTAAACACCCCTACACGTGGCATATACCTTTTTGTAACTTTCTTAGATGTATGGAATACATTTGCCTAATGTTTGGGACATATTTCTACCTTGAATGTTTAGAAAATATTTTTTCTTTTTTCAATTTTTCAAAATTGTCTAAGCTACTATTTTGGCAAACAGCTTGTAAACACTAAGTTATATTATACTCCCTCTTATTCATCTAAAATGTTCCATTTATTTTTGGGATACTATTCATCTATCACTTTTAAATTGCATTTTATTATTAATGTATAAGTTAAAACATAATCATGTGGAATCGTATTTGATTCGTTGGATGTAAAGATTATTAATATTAACTTTTTATAATTTTTAATTATATAAAACTCAATATATTATAATCGAATAAGTGCATTGAATAGAATACAAAAAGTAAATGAGACATTTTAGATGAATTGGAGGGAGTATATTTTACCATATCTCCTCGTTGAAAAGCCTTCAAGACTGCGAAATTTGAAGTATGCTTTGTGAAATGAAAATTCTAAAAATATTGGACAGAATTTTTTTTGAAATCAAAAATATTGGACAGAATTAAACCCCCAAGTTTGGGGCAATTTATTGATTCAAAAGCCCTTCTTAGAAAACTCAGGAATACACACACGTCCGTCAGAATTGGTTCACTTAGCTCCGTACACACAGCCTTGGCTAGCCGTTACCGGCAAATCATCATTTGAAATCGATTCCTTTTTCTGGGTTTAATTCTCCCAACCACTCCAGAAACCCCCCAAAACTAGCAGTATCTTCAATGTTCACTCCTCAGTGGAAGACGGCGACATCTTCGGTGCCTAGAACCAATTCAAGATTCACCCAAATCACTTCAGCAAAAAGCAAGGAGTTGGCTATCTTCGATGCTCCTCCTATGCCTCCACCCACGACTTCGCTTGCCGCTTCGGAAAGTTCTGGATTCGATAACGGCAATTTAGAGGATTGGAAGAGGTTTAAGGAAGCGGGTTTGTTGGATGAGTCTGCTATTGAGAGGAAGGATCGTCAGGCTTTGCTGGACAAGATGTCTCGGCTTGAAAAAGAGGTTTTCTTTTAATTTTTCAAAAATATTCTTTATTGTTTTAAGTAAATCTTGGTGGGTATTTACGAAGTATTATTGAAGTTAGATTCTGAAACAGGTAGGGTTTCTTGATGTTTATTGCTAATGCAATCAAAATTTTCTTGTTTATGAAGTACTCATTTGTTGTTTGGGTGAATTAAGAGTTATGTACTACTGGGTTTTTAAAGGTAGAATGACCATAGGGGATGTATAGGTGGAGAAGGTGGTGGTGGTGGTGGGGCGTGGAATTCCATATCAACAAAAGAAATGATCTTTAGGTGTGGGGTAAAAATTTGGCAGGAGTAAATGGTATTTTAACAGTTTGTTATGTTGACAACAAGACGAGTATTGTGTATTGTGGTTAACTAGAATTAAAATAATTTGGGGCAAAATACCTCATATATATTACATTTTTAGTGATTTTGGAATGATAGGCCATGACGGACCTTTGCCCACTAGTACCTCTGCCATGTCATAATCTGTTTGTTAAGCTTTAAAAATGAAGTATAACACTACGTTTGGAGAGGAGGAAATGAAGGAAAGGAAGAAGAAGAAAATTGAGGGATTGCATTTCCCTCATTTGGATACCAGCAAAGGAAGGAATGGAAATGGAGGGAAGGGAATTCGAAGGAGGAACTCCGTCACATTTTGAACCAAGCAAATCCTTTCATGTTTCGAGATTGTACAGATTTGGAATGATAACACACTCATCTACCCCCCTTCCCCCTTCCTTTCCTTTCAAAAATGTTGTCCAAACAAAGTGTAAATGTTATAAATATTGCTATTGGGAAATTTATGTGTGGTGTTACATTGAAGTTGAACAATTTAGACTTGGATTTGTTGGCCACTTTTTGTTTATATATATGCTCTGTTGATGCTAACTAGTGTTCTAAGAAAAAGAATGTGTCACTCTTTCATATTCAGCTTAACGCTGCACACACCTCCGAATTAGAAAGGTTTCATAGAGAAGCATATAAATGATGGTATAGTGTGGCCTTGTTGGGTCTAAGGAATTTCGTTTGTCTTAACGAGGCCTTTTCATTCGAACTACGAACCATGGTGTTTTTAAGTAATTTTTCCGAGTTTCTAAAATTTTTAATTGTATTATTTTTAGCTTCACATGTTGGTCAGATGCTTTCTGACCTACTATCTTACAACATGGATCTCTTGTATGTTTCTACTTAGCACTGAAATCTTACAAATGCTTGGTGTTGATGTTCCTTTTAATTGTTTTTCTTCTTCTTTGGAATAGCTTTTTGACTATCAATACAACATGGGCCTCTTACTTATCGAGAAAAAGGATTTAGTTTCAAAGGCTGAAAATTTAGAGCAAGAATATTCAGAAGCTCAGGAGATTGTTAAGCGTGAGAGGGTTGCTCATATGATTGTTGTTTCTGAAGCTGAGAAGCGGGAGGAAAGTTATAAGAATGCTTTAATTGCAGAAAGAAAGTCTATAGTTGATGTAAGTTTTATCTTTATTTATCTCTACCTTAGCTAAGCTGCTTTTTATTAGCTGTTTAAATTTTGGTCAAATTTGTAAATCGCACCAATATTTGCACTTTGGTGTTCCTTGAGTAGCCTATACATCTTTGGTGGCATGAGTGACTAAGATTTTTCTTGTTTCTTTTTTTAGTTTATAGTTTTCGTAATTTTCTACTTGCAGCTTGAGAGAGCTATGCGTGATATACATGAAGAGCATGCAAAAGCTAAAGCTGCATCTGAGACTACTGTGACTGATTTGAATGCCCACATGGATGAACTTCGTAAAAGAAAATTGGATGTGGAGGAAAAAGCTTGTTCAGTTGATGCCAAACTTGCTGAGCTAGATAGACAGAATTTTGAGTTAGACAGGAAGTTACAAGACTTGGAAGATCGTGAAAACATTCTTTATAGGGAAAAATTATCATTAACTCAAGAGTATGTTGTCTAATTCAAAGAATGCTTTAAGTTGAGTGATTAATGTAGGACTTTTATTTGGAATCAGTGATTTCATATTTTGAATTCATCGTTTAGCTTTGTATTATTCTTAGTTTCTTTGCCTTCGTTGATTATTTGTCATTTTAGTCGAGAATCACATGAGTCAAATTTTCGGAGGCGGAAGGAGGATGTGCTTGAGTGGGAGAGGAGATTACAAGAAGGCGAACAAAGGCTTTGTGAGAGTCGTAGAATCCTTAATGAGAGAGAGGAGAAGTTGCATGCAATTGATGTCTCTAGCAAAGAAAAGGAGTCTAAAATGGAGAAGTTGCAAAAAGAGATTGATTTGGCAAATGCAACTTTGAAGAAAGTAGAAACTGATGTTAAAAATGAATTAACTGATTTGAATCTGAAGGAGAAGGTGAATTTCACTGTTAGTGTTAGATACTCTTGTACATTTATATACTTAGCATCCTCTATACACTTATTCATTTTTTTACAATGCAGACAATTGAAGCTATGAGATGCGAATTGGAAGCAAGACAAAAAAAGATGCAAGAAGAGGAAAATAAACTTGATGCAAGGGAAAGAGTAAGTTGTATTTCTTATGTAAGAGATTCTATGATCATTTTGCTGTCTTACAATTTCAAGTGGAATGCAAAATTCATTCTTCTCTGAGAATTGGATTAAATGAACTATATTTGAATGATTTATATTATTGTTTGTGCTGACTTCTCATTGTGATGCAGTATACTGAGACTCTGGTAATAAGAGTCACTATTTGACGACCTCTTTGTTATTATGCGAGCAAGACTAATGCTGGAGATGTTAGTGGCAAAACTGACATAAGCTAACGTCATTATGTATTATCGTTTGTGTTTCATTTCTGCAAAATGCTAAAAGGATTGATGAATTTTATGTTGTTTGGAACTTGAAAGCCAAAATAATTGATGAATTCGACTATTGTAACTTATTAATGTAAAAAGTGATTTGAATAGATTTTATTGATGAATTCGACTTTTGTGTTAAAGTGATCACTTACAATTTTAAAATAATTATTTTTTATTGTTTTAGAGTGATTGCTTATAACCTAAAACGATTACTTACGATCTTAAAGTAATCGATTAAAGAAATGGGCTTAATTATATGGCCCCGTCTCATGGTGAGACGGTTTCGTACAAGACGAGCCGATTTAATAAACCCTATAAATGGTTCCGGATGTGAGTACAACAAAAAAATAGGGTCGAAATCCACTTTGCCCAACCTAGGCCCATCCCTACCCCTAATATGTGCTCAATAAATGTCAAAATTACTAGAGTGGAGAATATGTCATTGTATCGAATCTTCTTCTGCTTTTTCTGCTGTATGATTTGTTCTGGGAAAACAATGTGGTCATAGTTGTATGTGGATGCATAAAAATGCATGATGATGCATCAATTTTTGTTCAAGTGGTCCTTCATCTTAAACACTCTTTGGTGTCCACTCCGATGTGCGCTTTTGCTCTTCTGTTTTTCAAATGTATTCTTGTGCTTTCTCTCATCATTTTCCTGGCTATAATTAAAAATAATTTCAAGATATCACTTTTATCAAGTATAATTTGTAAATGTGGATTTTTGCGCTGTGGTGCAAAGTGCGCTTCTACTTCGCGTTGTTTTACTGTGAATATGATAGAAACTTCTGGCATTTTTGGATTTTCATTGATTTCATTGAAAAAATCTTTTTTTTATTTTTCCATTTTGTCATAGGTGGAGTTAGAGAAGCTTCTTAATGAGCATAAGGCTGTGCTCAATGCAAAAATGCATGAATTTGAGTCAGACATCAAACAAAAGGGAACAGCTCTTGAAGAGGAACTAAAAAGCAGAAAGGAAGCATTGGATCAAAAGGAAGCAGAAATCAATCATTTCGAGGCAAAGTTAAGTAAACGTGAACAGGCAGTGGAGAAGAAGTCAGAGAGGGTGAAAGAGAAAGAAAAGAACTTTGAAGCAAATCATAAATCTATGAAGGAGCAAGAGAAATCTCTAAAAGCTGAAGAGAAACGTCTGAAAGTGGAGAAGGAACAAGTTAATGCCGAGAAAGAAAATTTGGAGACTTTAAGTAGGGAAATTGATATGTTAAGAAACGATGTAAGGAAACAGGAATTGCATATTGAGGAAGAGCTTAAAAGCCTGGAAGATGCTGAAAAAGCAAGGACAGAGTATATTCGCTTGCAGTCGAATCTAAAGCAGGAAATAGACAGTGTGAGGCGTCAAACTGAGCTAATAGAGAAGGAAGCTGCAGAGTTGAAGCTTGAAAGGGCAAAGTTTGAGAAAGATTGGGAAGCATTGGATGAGAAACGAGCTGTTGTGGATATTGAACTAAAGACACTAGCTGAAAACAAAGCCAATTTTGAGAAGTTGCGAAACTCAGAAGAGGAGAGATTGAAAAGGGAGAGAGCTGATGATGAGGAGCGTCTTCGTTTGGAATCAGAGAGCATCACATCACTAAAAGAATCATTTGAAGCTACCATGAAAAATGAGAAGTTAACGTTGGCTGACAAGGCTGAAAAAGAGTACACTCTCATGTGTGAAGATTTTGAGAAGCAGAAACTGGATCTATATAATGATATGCACAAGAGACGGGAAGAATGGGGGAAGCTAATTGAAGAAAAGGAGAGGGCTTTAGAAGAACGTCAGTTGAGAGAAAGGAGAGATCTGAAACAGTTAAAAGATGATGCAGAGAAAAGGAGGGGAGAGATGGAGCTTGAAAGACATCGTTTGGAGAAGGAAAAGGAGGAAATGGAGTTGAACAAGAAACAGCTGGAAGAAACTGGTATTGATATATTTAAGGATATTGAGGTTCTTGAAAGCCTTAGTAAAAAGTTGAAGAAACAGAGAGAACAGTTGGTTTCTGAGAGGGATAACTTTGGTGCTTTGATTCAGAAGATTAAATGCTGCAACAAATGTGGGGATTCTGCTAAAGCATTTCTTTGTAGTGATTTCCAGCTACCAGCTGAGGAGGTGCCATTACATTTCCCTAGTCTTTATCGTGATACCCAGAATAATGTTAAGGATGAACGTGATCCTTCAAGAGATTTAAACAAAGGAAAATCTACCCTTCACGAGGCTGATAGGAATTCTCCTCAACTAAGTGGGCAGATGAGTGTGCTGCGGAAGTGTGCGTCGGTCATTTTTAATTTGTCTCCACAATCTGCTGCATACACTCAGGCTGATAGAAATGTGAGGGAGCAAACTTCTGCTTTGGAGAATGTAAATGTGAGGGCACAGTCATCTGCTGTTGATGAGCTGGGGCCAACGCATGAAATAGGAAAAGACGCCATTTTATTTGTTGAATCTAATGATAAAGTGAACAACGTTGATAATTCTTTGCCAGTTGAGCCAAACTTTGACGAAGGCTCGCAAAAATCTGATGTAAAGAATGGCAAACATCAACCAGGAAAAAAGCGTGGGGCTGGAGTTCGGAGGACACATTCTGTCAAAGCAGTGGTGGAAGATGCAGAGGCTTTTCTAAGGAATGAAAAGCCGGAGGTGCAGCCAAATAATTCTACAAGTGAAAATGTGAATTACCAAGAGAAAAACCTCAGTGATGACATCGCACCTAATACCAATCCCCGTAAGCGCTGGCGTTCTCAGGCCTCCAAGTTGACCGAAAGTGAACAGGATGTTGATAATAGTGAGGGAAATGCTGATAGTGTGACAACTGGGAAACGGAAGAAAAGGGGACAAGGAGTTGCTTCCGCATTACCTACTCCTGGTCAAAAGCGATACAATCTTAGGCATCATGCAGTGTAAGAATGTATCTCTACTTGTCTCTTTTTAATATATTAGCTAATGAAAACTTTCTGGAACGTCTGATACTTACCAATACAATCATCTGTTTTGTTTATATTTCTAATATTTCCATATATGATATCATTCATTCACACCAGAAGTTAGCATAAATGTGTTATAGCAATGTGCCATCATTTGTTTTGGAACTGGAATGTTTAACAGCATCATGCCATGAATAGCTTTGCCAGGGGTGGTTCATGAATGAAAACTGAAGTTTTTAGATAAAGATACATAAATTAGGATTCAGGAAAAACATATTTTTTAAGTGAGTCAGCAAAAATGACCGTCCAGTGGTATTGAGGTTCCCGTGGAGTTGCTTTGGTGAAACTTGGTTTCGTATGAACATCTGCTATCCACAATTTTATAGAACTGCTTATATATCTTTCTTCAAAGTGTATCTGGAGCATATATCCTAAATTAACCAAATCGTTAGCCTTTGAAACAGTTTCAGATATGGTTAACAGTCCTTCAAAAGATTCAATCAATATACTGAATATATAGCCTTTTTTGTGGATGACAATTTGACGAGCCAAATCGGGATAAACTTTCAAAGAGGCGGAAAATACGTCAAGAACTCTGTCGATATTGTTTGTCATTGATGGTTGCAATTTAGATAGATGATAATATGGGGGCCGGAATCTCTTTCAAAACAAAAATTAATTTTGAGAAACTAAAATAGTCAACATTCTTTCAAAAAAAAGGTCAAGCATTGCCTGTGTGAAGTACCATTTTTTTGCTTAAAATGTTGGCTGATACTCTTAAATATATTAGAGAGGGTAGCCAAAATTTCATGAAAACAAAATCTCTTAGTTGCACTATATAGTACAAAAACAACCTGAGAATACAGAAACTGGTTACCCAAAACAAATGATCAATAATATAACAAATTCAGCAGGGGATAGTTTAAGAAAATATAATCACACAACTATTCTTTCAGCTTTTGGACATGATCCCTGTTTCATCCTTCTAATAAAATCTCCACACCTATTGTTCATTTCCTGTGCATCCTCATCTTCATCAAAACCATCATGATGATGATGGTGATGGTGATCATGACAATGATGATGATGATTATCATCATGATCATCAGCTTGATCACATTCTGAGTTCAACAGCTGATGATGATGAAAATGAACATCACTTTCTATACTTATTAACATTCAGGTTTATGATTCTCAGTCCTACATTTTTAACATGAGCAAATGGGATATGATCTTGGATTCCTTGTCTTACTCTCATAAATTAGATTAAATGCTCCATTGATTCAGAATCTGTTCTTTAATACCAGTAATCACCCACATGGTGTTGGTTCTAATCTGTGCACTCTGTTGATTTTTCTTATATATTAATGTCTGTTGAAAATCTCTTGACCGAACCAAAAAATTTTAGTTAACTGGTTTCAGATTAAAAAGGACCATGGTAAAATGACTCGTTCAGTTATGTACAGTTCTTATTTATGTGAAAATAGCAGATGATGTTTGCTATTAAAGGTCAATCGAAAACATCTTAGATTTATAAGGGTAAAGTTTCCTACACCCAACCTCCCCGAACCCCGACTGCAGGGAAGTGGGGGCCACTTGAACAATTTGGGTAATGGTATGTCTTATTAATGTATAGCAATATCTGTCCCATATCATCAGGATTTTAGCTACAATGTGCCTTGGCCAGTTGGACCATGAAAATGGTATTGCTGTAGGTGCTAGAAGTAGAAGCTTTCATGAGGTTCTTGTTCCCTAGATCTGAAATATTAAGTCTACGGAGAATCAATCTTTTCGGTTGCTAAAATATCTTAACCTACTTAAATTGGTGACTTCATACCCCATTTATCTTGTCTCTTTCCCGAATTAGTTGCCACGGTTTTTGCTTCAATTACGGGTTATATATCCTGTTATTGGCTAACATGTTCTTGTAGGTTGCATAGTGGACGTCTGCTAGCTTAGTTAATAAAGCCTCATGGAGGTGGTAAACAAAACGTGGGTCACCTCGTCTACACCACCGTTCCTGATGGCTCCTTACCCTGCATTTGGGGCTGTTACTTGTTAGAACAAGCAATATAAGTACTGGATGTAGCTGTTGGTAGTGTGTGTAGCATACTTAGAGTGATGAATATTTGCTTATGACTTTATCTTTTGATGTAAAACAGTCCACTGACGGAACCTAAGATTACCCGTAAACAACAAACTAAGAAAGCAGCGCAAAACCTCGATGAAACACCTGTTCAGTCGTTGGATGTTGATGTTGATAGTGACAGAATATCGCATTTGGTTGAAGTTTCGACTGCTATAAGTATCGAGTTCTCATCCAAGAAGGTGAGGATATTATTTTTCAGATGCATTAAACCACCTAATTTTGATAAACTGTGATTGCTCGACTTACATAACCCCCCATTTTTTCCTTTTTCGTAGGTTCACGCAGCTGCTGATGCTGAGAGATCAGTAGAAAATAGATTAGTAAATGCAGACGTAAAGACAGCTGAAGATACTATGCCAAGGCCGAGCGAGATCAATGAAATATCGGAAAATGTTGAGGAAGATACTGGAAGCATGGTCAACGAGAATGAAGATGAGGATGATTATAGCGACGTAGACATGGTTGAAGAGGATGAGGATCATCCAGGTCAGGCGTCGATAGGAAAGAAGTTGTGGAGATTTTTGACTACATGATTCACTAATGCCTTTTTATGTAGTCAATTTCAATCTGTTGAGATTAAGCTCTGGCCTTGTTGTGATTCTCGTAGCTTGTAAATTACAGGCGATTTAGTCGAAGTCTTGATTTAGTACTGTTATTGTTATGAGTAATGATTATTTTTATACCTGAATCTGCTATTTTTATAATTAATAAGCAATAATTTTCTGAATGCACAACATAATTGCCCTCATTACTCCCTTAATTACCTAACTTTCTCCATATAATATTTTTATTAATATTAATTAAAATGATCCCCCAAATTACTATACATTGTAAAGTAAAGTGATTCTTCTTGTCATATGGCTCCCTTTTAGCCTCCAAATGTTATCCTCATCAATTCAATATTCCGTTCATAAATAAGGTTTGAGTGAGGGAAGGCGACAAAGAATTTATACCCGTATCCCGTTCAAAGACAGGACTAGAAGAATGTGGTCAATTTTAACATTTAAATGTTATAAAATAATGACTATTTTTGTGAGATACCGTCTTAGTGAGACGAATTAAAAATAAAGAGCTCATATTCTCATAATTAGTATAAGTTTTTTTTTTAATAAATAATTAGTACTTCTATAAGTTGAGCTAGCTATTTAAATTATATATGAGATGCAACAATTTGTGGAGAAAGAATATAGTATTAATTATTATCCAAATATTCAAAATTTAACAACAAAGGTCAAATGTATTGTTTGGCATTAAACATATATATTTTGTGGCTAGTAAAATAACATTCAATGATAAGAATAATGAATTCAATTAATATTTTTAGTTAGCTGATAAATAAATAATTTTTACAAAATATGTTTGGCAAAATTAATGGTATTTGAATTATTTGAAAAAAGAATGTAACATAATACTTTCTCCGTTCTTTTTTACTTGCAACATTGTTGACTGCGGTACTATTCATCAAACAAATTGACTTTTATGTTGTTGTTTATCGAAAAAATAAAACATAGTCATATGAGATTTTGTTTGAATCGTCTCGATTCAAAGTTTATTAATTTTGAGTTTCTATAATTTTTCGATATTTATGATTAGAGATATTAAAAATTGAATTCGTACATTAGGGAGTGTGAAAAAACAAATGATGCACCTAATATGGAACAGAGGAAGTATGTAAAGACATTAATATTAATTAATTGCTCGAATAGTAGATTAAGTAACCACTAAAACTGCCTGCATACGCCAATTTTCTATTCTAATCATCACTTTACAAACATTTTAATTAGTGGATTAAAATGAAAAAACAAACATTTTGATTAGTGGATTAGAATGAAAAAACAACTAAATATCAGCCCGTCTTGTATGAGACCGGCTCACGGTGAGACGACCTCAAAACAAGAAGCCCATAAACTAAAAGTTTCTATTATTAGACTATTCAATCCAAATATAAGACATGCCTCACGATGAGATGATCTCATGCAAAATTTGTGGTAGAACATTTGTTTAAATGTTTAATTTTTATTTTATAGACGATATTAAAACATTAAAACATTGAAAAAAAAATAATTTATTGATTTAATTTGAATGGAAATCTAACTACAGTATTGACTACTAATTACATACTTGTACAATTGTAAGGAATATGTATATATACTTCAATGTGAATTAATTATCAATAGGATTAAGTGCAATTTATTGGTTCAACTAATTTTACTGGAAAAAGTAGTTAGAACATCACACGAGTGCCAACTGCCAAGTAAAGAATTGTAATACTTCCACCCTGTTAAATGCTTGCTCCATTACCATTTTTTACACTATTTATAGCTAAATGAAATATTATTTAATTAAATCCTCTAACACTTACTTTCATAATATTAATATTTTATATTTTTAGTTATGCAAATATTATACTACGTTAAAAGTATAATGTAGCAACTATAATAAAATGGAAGAAAAATAAAAGTTTCTTACGAGAAAGTTGTTACTCAGATAATTTTCTATTGTTGATTACGTTTGAAATACTTCGTTTATGAAAAAAAAATATTAAACATGATATTTCATGGATAAAGAAATTAAAACTATCGGGAATCTTATTAGGTTGGACTTGATATGTAAAAATGTTATATATTTTAATAAATTTTTATAATGTGTGTTAAAAACATTAAAACTCAATTCATACATGAAAATATGATAAAAAAAAAAAAGATAAATGGAATCAACAATGTGAAATGAAAATAGTAATTAATAATGTTAGTGTGTTGTGATTAGAGAGGTTCAAAACAGAATCAATAATCCGATATTTACCCCATCTTGTAACCGAATTCGACTTGATCAGACTTCAAAATGACTTAAAATTATGTAAAAGTTAAAGTAAATATTTTAAACCTACCAGAAATACATGACTCAAAATTAACCCGATAATCCGAATAAACACCTCTAAATACAAATATAAATAAAATAAAAAATAAAAAATTCTTTATTTCAGTTGAAAAGCAAATATCACTTTAAACAAATTCCCAATTCAATTCTAGTGTTTGTATGCTTCATTCCTTCTCCTACAAAAAAAATGTAATGAGAGAAAAAGACATGTCAACGCTAGACGATAGTAGGGGTGGGAGACGAGTTAGTGTGGGCTACAACCTACCCAATTCTGACGCCTTTTACTGTACAAACAGTACACAGTACGCCATATGAGTGTTATGGTCCAGACTATACACTCTCTTTCTGTTTGGGTGTCTGTCTTTATTTAGTTTGTTATTGTATTTGTAGTTTGTACCCTTCTTTTTCACATTAATAGTATTACTCCGTTTCATAATACTTGCTATTGATTGTGACTTTTTTCCACTCGATATATCACACTCAGTAGCAAGTATTATGGAACGGAGAAAGTACTTTACCAACTCCAACTATTCTAATTCTAACTTACTTTCTCCGTTCCATTTTAGTTGCACCATTGAGTTTAGCACGTTTTTTAAGGATCGTCATGGTAAAAGCAGGGATGAAGTATGATTGATGGTGATATGTGGGGTAGAATAAAAAAAATTATTATAAGTAGATAGTGGTTGTGACTTGTGGGTATATTAAATAATTAATGGGATGATGTATGATTGATGGTGATAGTGGGGTAAGAATAAAGTGAGGATAAAATAAGTAGATTATTTGCCAAAAATAATAATATCACAAGTAATATGAAACTTCCAAAATTAGTAAGTGTTGCAAGTAAAATGGAACGGAGATAGTAATTAATTAAAGGTTGTCTGTTTCTATTGAGGTTACTTGTTGGGCTGCTGCATACAGCTTCGTGTTCACTAGCAACAGCCCAATAGTATTATATGTAATGTTACCGGGAGAATAGTTATCACTTAGCACTAAACTAGTTCCACCGTTCTGAAATACTCGCTACGTTTTCGTTATCGACGTTATTCATCGTTTAAGCTTATTTTACATAATGCGACTAATATATAAGAAAAAATATATAGTCATGTGGGATCTTGTTTGAATCGTCTAATCGCGTTCTTTCATAATATCAATTTTTTATATTTTTTAAACTTGTATAATTTAATATATAAACGATCAAAATAACGCATTGAATTGCGTAAAAAAAGTGAAATGTAGCAAGTATAGTGAAACGGAGGAAATATATTTTTTATTTATAGAGTATAATAAATAGATGACTTTTTTAATACTATTGTTTTTTGTATGAGAGCGGATACAACTAAGTTATAAATCTAACTCGAACTAGGGGATTAGATGATGATTGGTACGCTGGTTGTGGGGTTTGCGTTGTTATCTAACTTTTTATCAAGTAAGATTACACACCTTTAATTACGTATCGTAAATATGAATAAACGTCTACTAGGTCAAAAAAGTTGCCCGCTTTTAAGTGCATACTACACCCTTAGCTTTGAATTTGAATGAACATCTAGGATTTGTTTATATCGTGAAATTTTGTGAGTATATGCTTCAAAAAATATAAGAAATTCGTAAGGAATTCAAAAAATTTTGTGAGTATAAAAAATGTGGCTAATTGCCCGCTTTTAAGTGCGTACTATACGGCCTTAGCATGGTTGCATTGTGCATAAATACTTAAGCATGGTCGCGTAACACATGATTCACAATCCTTGAAGTGAGTTTTGATCGAATTCCTTGTGATTGGTTTTAAAGTGTATAACTTATATTGGTTGGTGTGCTTGGCAATTATTTTTTTTCTTGATTTTAAAGCAAATAACCATTGAACTTTAACTTTTCATGCTTTGCCTCTTGCTTGGCTAGTTTTTACTCATACACATAGCAAGACTTGTACCATTTTTGGTTAAACATTTGTTCACATTAATTGGGTAAAATTGGAATTTTGGTAGGGACTAGCAAAAACTTGATTGGGATTTTTAAAATAGTGACACAATGACTTTCATAATGGAAAATGAGAAGGTGGTGTCCCAATTTTTAAAGACCGAGCAACCATGCAAAGTAAGAGTATTGGAGTCTGGAGATGGAACCCAAAGAAAGGAGATTTTCACATCTATCAACATTTATCATTGAAGTCGACCAAAGTAAATTTAAAAAATATGATGAAAAGCGTTAGTCTGGTGTAATAAAATTATGTTTAAGGTAGTTTGTTTACACAATTTTTATAGATTATTTTGTTACGAACATCAGCTATAAATACTTTGTCACAAAGAAATAAATTTTTTTATGTAGGGTATTTCTTTTTCCACTCTTGATTAGTGAATGTGTACCCATCATATTAACATTTGAAGAGAACCACCAAATTCTTGTGAATAAAACTCTACTAAATTATTATAATGGAAAAACAACTCGTTGCTCAAGATATTTGCGCATAATGATGATTCTAAGTAGAGTCTTATTAGCAAAGTGTAAAAGTCTAGCTAAGAAATTATTATAATGGAAAAACAACCCGATTAACAAAATATTTTCGCAAATTGATAATTTCAAGTAGTTACGTACCACCAAAGTGTAACCGTCTAATATTGGCAACCTTGCCATATTTTTCTACAACATAGTGCTTTTAAAACTCAAACCCATTAACCTTTTTACTCACCTGAACGGTACGCTTAACTCCTCCAAGTATTGTAATTTGTAATAGATGATTACTACAAATTAGTTTTTAGGGTGTTTGACAAACAAGTTTATTAAACAATTTTAGCTTATTCCGATGCAATTAGAGGATTGGGTGGTCAAACCCCCTAATACTAATGTTTTGTAAATTAGCTAATTAATACAACTTATTGTTATAAATAAGTTGTTTTTGAACAAGCTGCTTATAAAAACAACTGGTCAAACCAGTTAATAAAATCAGCTTTTCAAATTAGTCACTATAATCAGTTATTAACTGTTTACCAAACACCTTTTGTCCCCCAACTCAAGGAAACACCCACCCATTTGGCCATTTCTACCTCCAACTCCAACCAAAACTTTTTGCATTCTTGGGTAGTTAAGGTGAGACCACCTTTACCCTAGAGTTACCATACTACCTTTACCCTCCCAAGTCCCAAACATAAATGTTAGAGATAAATTTTGTTTCTAAAAGAGAATCACAAGTCTGTCCTAAGAAAAGAACAAGACTGTAACACCCTTTTTCTACTTTTCCCTTCTCAAAATCCTTCTTCTCTTTCCCTTTCCCTTTCCCTTTCATAGCCCAACCTCTTCTTCCTCCTACACTTAATTACCCTTCTCATCTTTTCATTATTATCATTACTTTTTTAGACTCCATTCATTGATAACTGTGCTCTTCTTTTCTCTTTCAACTACATTCTTTATTTATTTATTTATTTATTCTTCTATTTTACATTTCTTTGCTTTTTCTATAAACATCTTTACAAAACATCCTCTGTTCTACCCTCTGTTTCCCCTTACTATTTCATCCTTCTTCTTACTCCAGTCATCTTATTCTCCATTTCATTTCATAAAAATGTTATCTTTCCTACATTTTCTGTCCCCATATGGGTTATTTTAGTTTTTTTCTGGGTATAAATCATTCCAAAAACTAAAAAGACATCATCTTTATATCAAATCCCACTAAAACTTCTCTGGGTTCAATGAAAAACAACATGAAATATAGAAGATTTGTAATTTTCTGTCTCATTATCATATTGTTGAATGTATGTTTGTGCAAAGGAGAAACAGAAGAAGTTTCTGATGAAGCAGTAATGGAGAAAAAAGAGAAAGAAGCTTTATATTCTGCAATTCAAGGATTTGTGGGTAGTTGGTGGAATGGCTCAAATCTTTATCCTGATCCTTGTGGATGGACTCCTATTCAGGTATTCATAATTTTTTCCTCTTTTGTTTACTTAAATAAATAGTAATCAAAATTACATGTTTTTATTTACTGAAGTAGAAGGATTTTTTGTATGAATATGTACTTTTTTCACATACTAAAAGCATGCTTGTTTCTATGTCCTTTCATGCCATTTTTACCCTATTTCTTGTGTAATTCTTAGTATTTTCTGGGTTTTGTACATATTCTTCAATGGGGTGAAAAATGTGAGGCTATTGTTGAAAAGTGAATATTTTTTTAAGTAATTTCATTACCTGTTTTTGGGTATTTTTAAGAACTTGCTCTGTTATCTTGTGTTGATTAAATATATATCTTTTATCTTTTAAGTAATAAAGTATATAGTGCCTTTTGTAGATGATTAACAAAAACAGAATATAGTGCCTTGTGACAAGTATTTGATTCTAAACTCCTACCAGAAGAATTACTTGGAGTTAGAGTTAGATTATCGAGTTGATTTCGAGTTGTGTTTTGGGTTACATAATTATTGTAAGTTATTTTTGAAGTCGGGTCAAATCGTGTTCGATTACAAGGTTAGGTAAATTTCGGATCATCGAACTTGTTTTGAACAATTTTACTTGTAGTGATTCTCCAACCTTATTGCCATTAAAAAAATGTTTACATCATTCCATAAAATTGTAACTAGTGTGCTAATTATCTTATTATTTTTCTATTTTCTTTTAAAGATTTTTCCCTTGCCAAATATACTAATTATTTGTACTTCCAAGTTTCCATTTAAAAATTGATATTTTCACAAGAAAGGGCAATAGCTGGTGTTTAGGATATTAATGAACACAAGAAGGTCAAGAACAGTGACATGCACAAGGAGCAATTACTACTTCATCCCCCAATTATTTGCTTAAAAGATAGCATGTGCAAAGTTTCTAACTTATAGTTGCTACCTTGATTATGCCCTTTTCATTTTCCTTTTGTGCTCAATGATATGGAGTCCCTACTTTCTATTTTCTTTGTCAAGTCTCTTATGTCATTGTATGCCTTTATCTACTCTTGGGGGTACAAACTCATCTCCATCATCATTTTTAATCTTTGTTCACTTTTGGGTAGAGGCGTTCAAAACAGATCCAATGACCCGAAATTTACCCGACCTTGTAACCGAACCCGATTTGATCTGTCTTCAAAAATGAATTACAATTGTGTAAAATACGATATGGATACAAAACCCGATTTCAAATCGACATAAAACATCTACCCGAAATCAACCGATGACCCAAATGAACGCCTCTACTTTTGGGTGTATAATGATTATTTCATATATATATCCACATAAATATATTTTTTCATATTTTCATCAAAAATTGAAGATTATTTTTCATCTTAATCTGTTTTTTTGAAACATGTCTATTTTGCTGGTGGTTGAATAATTGAATTGCCATATATTTATAGTAAGGTAGAAATTTTTTCAAATTTTTGCATTTTTTGGTAACATTTCTCTGATATTCTGTTCTGCAGGGTGTTTCATGTGATTTCATGAATGAATTCTGGTATGTGACTGACCTCAACATTGGACCCCTTCATGAAAACTCCCTTTCATGTACACAAAACCCTGAATTTAGGCCACAATTATTTGATCTTAAACATCTCAAATCTCTATCTTTTTTCAATTGTTTTACTTCTCCCAATAATTTGATCACCTTACCTACCAACAATTGGGAAAAACTAGCATCAAGCTTAGAATCCCTAGAATTTCGATCGAATCCTAGCCTAATTGGCCTATTCCCATCAGTTTTTGGCAATCTCTACAAGCTTCAGTCCTTGGTGTTGATCCAAAATGGAATCAGTGGAACATTGCCCACAAATATTGGCAACTTGGTGCATCTAAAGAGACTAGTCCTTTCAGAAAACAACTTCTCCGATCGAGTTCCCGACACTCTTGGCAATCTCAAGGAACTTTTGATCCTTGATTTAAGCAGAAATTCATTATCCGGGTCTTTACCTATCTCAATTGGGTACCTAAATTCTCTCTTAAAACTTGATTTAAGCAACAATGGGATAATGGGTAGTATCCCATATGAAATGGGCAATTTAAAAAACCTTACTTTATTGGATTTTAGAGGCAACAATTTATCTGGGGGATTGACAAAATCTATTGAAGAAATGAATTCATTACAAGAACTGATGTTATCTGGAAATCCATTAAGGGGTGACATTGCCAACTTAGATTGGAAAAAGTTGCAAAATTTGATGATTTTAGACCTATCTAATCTTGGGTTATCCGGTGTTTTCCCTAAATCAATGTTAAATCTTAAGAAGCTAAGATATGTGGGTCTTAGTAATAACAATCTCACAGGGTATTTACCCTTAGAAATTGCAAATATGCCTTGTGTTAATGCAATTTATGTGAATGGGAACAATCTAAAAGGGGAGTTAAAATTTTCCAATGATTTTTATGCAAGATTAGGGGCGAGATTCGCGGCTTGGAATAACCCGAATGTATGTTACACGAGCGAGCTAATGTCAAACGGGGATTCCCCTATCGGCGTGGAGCCTTGCAAACCCGAGGAGATGTTGGTAAAAACGGGTCTAAAAACCGAGTTGAGTAATCAAAATGGTAATATGTTACAAGAGTTTAAAAGGCTAAATGAGGATGTCATATCCTCTTGTAGTTGTGGAATTGATGGAGTTTGGTGGGTAATTGTGGTTGAGTCATTTATGATGGTTGTGTTATGGAATGTTTTGTTGTAATGTGGGAGGAGTAGAAAGGCAGAAATTGATGGGAAAAAAGATGGTTCTAACACCAAAAAGTAACAAGAAAAAAGAGGAAAGTGTAAAAGTAGCTTTGATCCTTTGATATCTTATCTCTATCATGTCTTTAATGATATGAAAAAGGAGTATTTATACTTATGATATAGTGTCAAACAAGATGTACATACTGTTTATGAGTAGATAGATAGATGATCTAAGGCTGCATCTTGTTATATTTTATTTGTCTTTTTAATTTTGAGTATTTATAATATGTTTTTTTTGTTTGAAGGAAGTATTTATGATATGTTTGATTATTGTTAGAATTATTTTATTATTTTCATTCTGAAATATTTTAACTGATTGTGACATATTATGTGGAAAAATATTAATATTAAAATAAATGAAGTACAAAAACAGTTCCCTCAAGTAATATGAGACTTTTGCTTGACTATGACTACAAAAAGAAGAATGTTATTATGTTTTTCTTATTTAAATTCAATTCTGGTTATTTGTAATTTTGAGAGCATTTTTTTTCTAAATTGCATTTTATTTCTTTCTACTTTTGTATTTTTGGTATTGTTCGGTCTAATTTGGTTTTTCTTCATTCATTTCTCAAGTACGTGTTTCTCTGGTTTTTATTGGCTTATTTCTGATATACTAATAAGCACATTCAAATTTGGACTTTTAATAGGTATTTTTAAGTATTATAGTAAGGGTTATAACCTTTAATGTAAGTATTTTGAAGTACTAAAGTAGATGTTAACCTTTTGAAGTATGTATTTTGAAGTAAAGAAGGTGAGAAATTTTAGCCATTTATAATAGGTTTTTCTAAGTACTAAGTACATGTTTTAACAATTTAAAAAATATATTTTCAAGCATAAAAATAGGAATTTTACCTATTAAAGTAGGTACGAAAAAAGTTGTGAATTTTAAATGTCAAATTACTACGTTTATAATTCACAAATTTAACGCATGACATATGAAGGTAGTAAGTAGGTTTTTTAAACTTCGCAAAGTAGGTCTTTTTGCATATCGCTGTTTAAAAATAATCATACATATAGATATCAAGTATCATTTCATTCAAGATGATATCATGATGAAACGGTTAAGCTTGGTGATAATTGCAATAGAAGTGACCTTGGGGCATATAATTTGCCTCGACATTGAGTGAATCTTGGAAACTTTAAAGTTTACACAAATTCTTGCTATAGACGGTCTATAGCACAGACGGACGTAATGGGCCAGCACATTTTTACACTTTCTAAAAATAACAATTGAAATTTCCATTGGGCTGGGCTGCTGAAAGTGTCGTCTATGCTATAGACGGTCTCTCAAGAGACCTTCTGATTAGTTTATTGTTTGCATTCATTTTAACGCTCTAGCTTTAAAATCCCAAATTTTATTTTCTAGTTTTGATCCCAATAACACTTAACCATTAATCTTAGGCAATTCAAGATTAGTTTTACATCATTGTTACTAAAGTTTAATTCAAGTTGGCTTACTTATATGATGATAGAATTAATAGATATTTACCAAACTTGATAGATATATCCTTATCAATAGTTTGATTGTTTCACTAAAATTGTAGAATTTTCTTTTTATAAAATGTATCACGCAAAAGATAAATAAATAAATGGGATGAATAATCTCTTTCAGAATATAATCTTGCTCATCTCTAATAGTAATTCCATGTCATCATATATATTTGTATTAATGGTATTTAGACATTGTTTAAACATATCTTTTGTTAGGATGCATTCAGGATCAGATCATAACTGTAGATCCTAATCAATAATCATATCCATATTTTTCTTACTTCTATTCTCCAAAATGATACTCTCTACATTCCTATTTGATATTTTGATAAGAAATATTCACGATAATTTATAAATCTTGAAAATTTTGAGATAGTGAACATATTATTTTATTGCACAAGTAAATGAAGAAAAAATATGGACTATATAAATAAAGTTGGTGAAATAATATGTGATACCTCAGATTTAGTTTAAAAAGGGATTGATAGACTATTCATATCAACAAGGTGCATCTTCTTTTCTAGGGAGCTCATTTGCTAAGAACTCCACAGTTAAGCGTGCTTGGTGGGGAGCAATCTTAGGATGGGTGACCTCCTGGGAAGTTTTCTTGGTTGCGCACGAGTGAGGCCAAAGTGCGCTAGAAGGACTTGTGTTGGTCTGTGGGGCTAGTCTACAGTTTACATAAGTAGTCACCGGTGGTCCGTTGGGCCGGGGTGTTACATAATATGACAATCACAAACATTAAAAAGTATTAAAATAAAGTTAGAGAAAAAAAGGTGAAAATCATAAGCATTATAAACATGTTAAATAACGTTAGTGGAAAATATATTGAAACCATAAGTATTAAAAATATTAAAATTAGAGAGACTAAAGTTAATTATATCCAAAAATATAATATAAATAGAAAGAGTATTTAAGGAAACAACAAATACCGCCTACAATTTTTTTTTAAAATAGGAAGAAGTTCTTATTCTTTCACTATAAATTTGGATACAATGCTAAAAAAAATAAGAAGGTTCATCATCATACCCAGTGTATTCCGCTCATAGAATAACTATGGTCAGGGTCTGGTGAAGGAAGATAGACGGCAGTTCATACCCATAAAGGAGAGTGCGGTCAGAGAGTCCCCTGACTCTTAAAAACATAATAAGGTTGTTTCACCTAATAGTTTGTTGAACAATTTTAGCTTATGTAGATACACATTACCATTTAAATATTTAACGCTATTGTTAGTAAATTAATTGGTTGAAACATATTATTATGAATTATGTGATTTACAACAAATTACTCACATGAGCGTTTTTAAAATCGACTAGTTAAATCGGTCAAATTAGTCACAGCTTAATTATATGTAGGTATGTTTGGAACATGAAATTTGGATGAGTGAGAATATGTGGAAATGGAGGAGGAGGGATCAATATGAATTCCATATTGTCTGCTGAGTTTATCATCATCATCTCATAAGTCTATAACTAACCAACTCCTCAAGGGAATGCTAGTATGAATAATAATGTCACTCATCACATGCTTAATTGTACTAGTATTTGTATTTTGTACTACTCCCTCTGTCTCAATTGAATTTGCATTAATTTTCATTTTGGTCCGTTCCACTTAATTTGCATCATTTCTATTTTTTGATGATGATCCATCACTTTCTTCATTAATATCATCCACACAATTCATACTTTCTCTTCATTTATTACTATTTTTAAAAAATACAACACTACAATGCAACTACAATAGTTTTGTATTTCTTTCCCAAAATGGTTATTCTTTTACTTTTTCAATGTTCTTCTACTTAATTGTTGGGTGCAAATAATATATGACATTTTGGACTTGGACCATCGAACATTATTGGACTTGGACCATCTAACATGGTTTAGATTCTATGTTATGTTATATATTTGTAAGTCTGAAATAATTGAGTGACCTCTTGTCATGCTGGCTTCTAATCATACAATATTATAAAAGTCTTGGAAAATTTCAAGTGTCATCATTTAAAGAGGTATGACAATATTTATCAAATTTAAAATCTAATATTTTTTGTTTAAGTTTGAAGCTAAATTAGGTAAAGTATTTGTAGGATATACTATAGTAATTCTATTTAGGTAACTTCGAATTTAATATGTTCAATTGAATGAAAAAAAATTTATATAACATCATACAATACTATACAAGTCTTGGAAAATTACAAGTGTCATCATTTAAAGAGGCATGACAATATTTATCAAATTTAAAATCTAATATTTTTTGTTTAAGTTTGAATCTAAATTAGGTAAAGTATTTGTAGGATATACTATAGTAATTCTATTTAGGTAACTTCAAATTTAATATGTTCAATTGAATGAAAAAAAATTTAATAACATCATTCAATACTATAAAAGTCTTGGAAAATTACAAGTGTCATCATTTAAAGAGGCATGACAATATTTATCAAATTTATAATCTAATATTTTTTGTTTATGTTTGAAGCTAAATTAGGTAAAGTATTTTTAGGATATACTATAGTAATTCTATTTAGTTAACTTCGAATTTAATATGTTCAATTGAATGAAAAAAGTTATACAACAGGTAAATAATTAAAATAAACGTCAGTAATTATGTTTTGATTTAAAAAATTATGTATTTGATAAATTTAATACAATAGTTACTACTTACATTATTATTTGAAACTATTTTTTATATCTTTTGCACTAACAAGTTCGTGCATTGCACGAGTTTCTATACTAGTATACATATATTAAAGAACCGATTCAATCAAAAGCTTAAGTTGATGGTCTGTTAATCAAATTGCTTAAAAAAATTGGAATCAAGAGACAAATTTATTAATAAATAATAAAAGTTATAAATTAGTATAAAAAAGTAACACCAAGCAACAAATTAGTATAAAAAAAATGTATTAAAGAGGTTTGAGCAGCTTAATGCAATCACATAGCAATGCTTCTATCTACTTAATCAATACATATATTAATATTTTTAAATATATAATTTTATATAAGTGCTCTCATATTTAAAATATAGAATACTTAAAATTAGGTGATGTATGTCGTCTTGATTGGTCCTATTATGGTATCAGCTAGTCTCCTGAGAGACGTCTCTTAAGCCCAATCCATTAAAGTTTATTGTCTACATTTACTCTACATTTTTCTTAATGGGCCAACTTAATTAGAGATGGTCTCTCAAAGAGACCTTCTCTCACAAGAATTTGTGTTATGGTATAGTGTACACGCATAAAGTTGTATGAACACAAACGAAAATATAATTATTTTTAAAAAAGAAAAACTATTTCTTTTGTGTAGTTCAAAATGAATTAAAATGACATTATCGTTTTGTGATGGTGTATCAACTATCAGCCATAAATCATGGTACTAATAGCGAGATCCTACTTTTCCGTGAAATTTCACAATAAATTAACATTAATCCAAAATAAATTATTGTATAATGTGTAATTTGCAATGCTAAAGTGATTTTTGATTTATGGAGTTTTGGGCAGAGGCAACTGTATAACGCCTTTAAAATAACACAAATTTTAAATAAGACGATTTTACGGTTAGACCATTTTTATTGACTGATTCAATATATATATTTTTAATGTCCTATAGTAATCATTTACAATTTTTAAATGATAAATTAAAAAAATAAACTGATTATATGAGTTCATCTCATGGTGATACAATATTATACAAGACTTCCTATTAAAATAAAGGGTGTCAATACCAACAAATAGAAAATATGCTCAAAGATATTAAGATAAAGTCTTTGGTAGAAGATTTTGATATATGAAAAAGGTTTAACCTAACCTATAACATAACGGCATATATTATGAGGCATTCATGACCTCATTTAACTAATCTTATTTAAGAAAATTTTTTATATATTTTTTTAATTATATAATACTCCTAATTAGTATTAATATAAACTCACTATTTTCAAGAGAATATCAAGAGAAACATTTTATATTAATTTGGTTAAATAAGGTACTTAATAATTGATATAATAATTATAGGAGCCTTTATTAAAAAGGCCATAGTCATAAAATTATTTGTTACTAACAACACCATTTCAAGCCAAAATAATTTCTTGTTTAATACTTCCTCCATTCCATTTTACTTGCAACAGTTACCGTTTTTGGAAGTTTTATATTACTTGCAATATTACTATTTTTGGCAAAAAATTATCTACTTATTTTATCCTCACTTTATTCTTACCCCACTATCACCATCAATCCCATTAATTATTTAATATACCCTTTTTTTTTTACCCCACCAACCCTTTTATTACACATATAAACTAACTATAAATAAAGAGCACAAAATAATGTATGTCACCGTTTGAATTTTCTCTATTCATTGACTTTGACAACATTTTATTTTATAAAAGCTTTGACCGTATTTATTGTTAACATATTTTACTAATTTGACAACATTTTATTTTATATATATATATATAATATATATATATATATATATATGTATAGGGTCAAGTTCCAGTGAGAACCAAGCTTATATGAGAAACATGAGAACCAAACTACCTAATAAAAATGTGCTACTTTTTTACAGAAAATGTGTTACTTTCGAATAAAAAAATGTTACTTTTGTTTTAACAAAAAGTTGTTACTTTTTAGCATAAAAAGTGTTACTTTCAGAAAAAAAAATATTTTTTTCAAAAAAACAAAAATATTAAAAAGTAACATGTTTTTTTCGAAAAATAACACATTTTTATGTAAAAAGTAACACCTTTTTATGACTTTTTTTCATAATTTTTTTTCTTTAAGTAACACTTTTATGCCTAATGGTATCATAAAAAATAATAACACCTTTTTGTTTAAAAGTAACACATTTTTAATAAAAACTAACACCTTTTTGTAAAGCAGATTGGTTCTCACGGTTCTCATATAAGGATGTTTCTCACTAGAACTTTTTCATATATATATATATATATATATATATATATATATATATATATATATATATATATATTAGTTTTTGAAAACATAAATTAGATGTAAACTCTCACGCAAATGTTGAAGGAAAATTATACCTCGTTTATGTCGTCACTAAATATTTCCTATGACTTATATAGTATATTGGTATTTAATATTGTGATTTTTTCGAGAGATGACAAGAGAGTTTTAATATGATATTTGTTACATTTGACTTTTTTGTGCATATTTCTAGTATGCTTTAAACCTTAATATATCTGTAAATAATACACTTAATAAAAAATTTAAAAAAATATATTAAAACTCTATATATACATTCACATAAATATATTTTAGGTTTTTAATAACCATCATGAAAAATCATTTTTAGAATTTCTCTATCCTTGTATAAATATTCTAAAAGTAACTAAGAATAAGAAATGGAGGATGTTTTTAATCTAGCACAAATCTTGGACCATATAAATTCACTTTACGTGTAAAGTGATGTTAGTGCTGAGCTTTATTACATATAATCACATAAAAGTCATGATTTAATCCTATCTTAATCTACTCATGTAAACGTAATTAATGAACTAAAAACATTGTATTTATACATTAATTAATAATAATTAATAAAACTAGCCAAATCTTAAATATTGACCAAAAAGAACAATTCCCCAAAGGGAGACACCATATCTAAGCCGCACCAACCCACTTAATTTCATAATAAATAAATCATAAACTAGCATAAATATGTGTCGCCATAGTCTTTCCCATATCCAATTGGTTGACATTATTATTATTATTATTATTATTATTATTATTATTATTATTATTATTATTATAAAAATTTCTAAATCAATAAGAACGAAGTTAATGAGTTTCTTTTTTTGAAAATCTATCTCATCTTAAAAATATAATTATATTAATCAATTGCGTAGTGAATATAATATAATAAAGGAATGTTAGATACATTTACTCATATATTTTGAAATCTTAAATTTTAGGACACTATATTTTATACGTGCCACTCAATTTGCATGATTTTTTATTTTTAATTTTAGTTATTTTGCATTATTTTCTTTTCTTTTAATTACAACCTTACGTTTAAATCCTGTTTTAATATAACTCATCAAATTCACTCGGCCTATTCATTTAATATTATACGTTTCTTATACTTTTCTTAGAAATACTTCCGATTTTTCTCCTTAATTCAATCTCACTAGAAGAGAGGTTTCACACATAAACTTACAATAACACCCTTGTTGACATTACACGTAAAATTCCATGAAATGTTAGCGTGTTACGTTAAAATAGTACTATAAATATAAAACCCTAATTGTCAAAAATCTTATAAAACCCATATATGATCAATTCTCTACATCTCTCTACTTAAACCTTACCTTTCTAAACTCAAACTCTCTCTTTTTCTCTTTAATGATGGCAACTAATCATTCATCATTAACATCAACCCACAAACATAAACAAATAATTAATTACCTTTTAATTATAATTTTCATTCTCATAATCTCCATTAATTCATGCCATGCCACCATTGAAGATACAAGAACAAATTCATTTCAAATGAAGAATCGAAGAATGAAGAACAAATTCATTGATAGAAGGCTTGTCTTTAGTTCTCTTCCTAAGGGACGACGTCGCGTACCGCCTTCTGGTCCTTCCAAACGCCATAATTCTATGGTGAATGACATACAAACTTGATCCTTTACCATAAATACTTTTTTTTTTTTTTTTTGATTTAAAATTTTTCTTTTATATTTTTTATAATATTTTTCCCCTTTTTTAGATGGAACCAAGGGTAAAAATTAATTAATCCCCCAAAAATCAGATCGTGTAGAGCTGATTTTTCCATCTTCCATTATGATTTTTTAGTTAATTTTCATCTTTAATTTGATTAATTAAAATGTATATCTATTATTATAGAAATACACACACTTTGTATAGAACTTTTTAGCATAGTTTTGATATAAATTTAAAGTTATACTCATTGATCATGCGTTGTATTATATATTTATTAATTAATGTTATATAATTTACTTAATTTGGAAGAATAATTAACATATAATTGTGTGTATAATGTATGACTGATTTCGACTTGGTTTGCAATTAGAGGTGAATCCAATACGTGGTATATACAATATAGATCAGTCGAATACTCATCTTTACATGTCAGGAGATCATAGTTTTTTTTCGTCTGTTATAATTCATCGATTAATTTTTCTTGTGAGAGACCATTTCTCACTAAAATGGTACGGTCTCAAAACAAAAAGTCATTAATTTAGAATTTTTATTAGTTAACTATTTAATTCATATATGAGACATATTAGGATTTATTATTTAGTAATAATTTACAATAATATATATAATTCAGTATATTAATAATGTTTTTAATCGGCTGCACCCAAGTATCTTTTTGCTTTTAATTTTTTCTAAAAATTAAAATAAACCCCTTTTAATTTTTATTGAGATTTTTTCTTGATGCCCAAGTATTGATATATAATTGGGACCATTATTGAATAATTATGTTGCAAAAAGGTTAATTATATTTACTTTAACTAGAGTACACTTTCGTAGAAGAGTGGAATATTTTAATGGATCTGAAACTCATTTTTAGCTGAAATTTGACTTTGTATTTGAATACAAAAAAAAAGGCAATGGATTAGGATTGTATTTCTCAACAACTCTAACCATGTGTGTAAGACTTGTCAACTTAATTAGTCATTCAACTCAGGTGGCTGTGTCTTCTATGTTCACACTAAAAATTAACAATATTTATCTATTTTTTAATTTCATTTTCATATTTTAACTCTCTGTTAATTTTATCTATATGATTTACTCTTTTCTAACGATGACAAATTAAAATGAGTGCATTGATCGGCGAGTAATCTGGTGTGTTGTGCTCTCCCATACCTATACCTACCACATATCCATCACTCATTAAAATTTTTATATCCGACAATTCCTACCTAAGTATGCAATCAAACTAATATCCACTCACTATGTCGGTACGTATGTCCAACTGGGTATACCCATCTTATACTGGTTTCACATTCATCTTAAGTCTATTATATACTCCATTAAATCAAAATTCATGATAAATTTATAGTAGTATATCCTATTTTAATTAAACTATACAATGTATTACAATAATATTAGTATCTTAACTTTTTGTCAATATATTTTAATAAAAATATACAAAATGGATATAAAATAGTACAATGTAGATATCTATGAGGCAGGCGAATATGGAGCAAGCCAAGCAATTGTGGAACGAGGCAGTGGATATGGAACCAAGTAAGACCACCTACTCACTATTTATAGCGGGTAGGACTTTTCATACCCATATCCACCCACTATTCGTCTACCTGATTCATACAATGCATTAATTAATCTTATTTGCTTATATATTTCATGTACAATGTAAAATATAGTACACAAATTCTTGTGAGAGACGGTCTGATCTAAGATTGATCAACCCATTATTATTTTTTTAGTTTAGTTAAGTTTTAATGGGCTTGGGCTTAATAGACGTCTCTCAAAGAGACGGTCTCTTAGAAGACTGGCTGAATATAGTAATGCATATACTTCATAATATTAACATTTTTGAACTTTTTATCAGGTATAAATTGAGATATTAAAAATTAAAAATGTACATTGAAATGCATAAAAAAAATAACAAATAAAACACTAGAAGAAATATAATTTAAAAATTAATTATACTTGCTCTCGATTGAAACAAGTTTTGATTCTCACATTACCTTCTGCTCCCCTCAGTATACCTAGTATTAAAAAAATTAATGTTACAAACCTAAAGTACATCCATATGATAAATATTTATTTATTACTTAATAATGTCTTTTAGTTTTTCATACGCAATCTTAGCTTATATTTTGCTTTATAATTATAACAAATTCTTTAGTTTTAATTCAATAAAAATAAGGTATTAACATAATTATTATAAACTTTATGATATTTAAGCCAGGATAATCAAGCAAGAGACGAAGGCATGATTTCTCTTGTTTAGGTTTATTACATACTAGTATTTAGACAACGGTGAAATTAATAATTAAAAGACTTTTTGGAAATTCCTGCTAATTAATAATCCGAGGAAAATAAATCATGCAAGAGTTTTAGACCTATCATACGTACAATCCTATAATTTTGCTGCTAAATGACAAATAATAGTCTAACAGCTATCTGTCAAATGCAGCAGGATTATTGGTCTTTCAATAGTAAAGCAATTTATTTCTAAAAATAGATTAATTTTAAAAAATACATAGCTTTCAGAAATTATTTTACATTAATACAATAGTTATAACATCATACATTAAAATAATAAAATGGAAAAATAATAAACCTTCCAAAAATAATTTAGTAAGATTACTATTTTTCTTTATTACTGCATTATTTACATGCAAATTCAATAGCTGTAAGAAAATATTGTACATCACAAATAGAAAAAGTCAAAAAACAATTAATTTCCAATAATAAAACAACACATGATCATAATTCTTTCCTTTTATACTAAATACAATGTAATTTTAATAGTTAAATTTCTAATTTAAAATTGTATAATAATTTAAAAGTTACATTTTAAATAAAAAAATTCATTCTACAAAACTCCGTGCGATGCACGAGTTTTATTAATGTACTAGTATATGTCCCGTGCAATGCACGAATATGTTAGTTTAATAAATTATGTAAGCAAATTTATTGAATATAATTGTTTATTTTTCAAAACTAACCATTATTTTAATCATAACTATATATTACTAATTAAAACGATTATAAGTAAAATAATTTTATTTCACTGATTAAACTAATATTTACTAATAAAAAAATAATTTTTACTGATGATACTTTTTCTTTCCTAAATGGATCGATTAATCTGAGTATACATTAAATTTAAAGTTTACTAAACATGGGCTAAATTATTGTACAAACATTATATCAAAGTTCCTTCTATGAAATGAATATACGGTATACTCATACACAAACAATTTATTTATGGCATGCTCAAAATATAAACTTCTATAATTTTCTTTATCATAATTATCATTGTAAAATTATTCTAAACAAGATTTTAGTTATTATTTTGTAAATATTAGCTGAATAATTAAGTTGAAATTTTTTTTGACGTTACATAATTTAAGAGTTTTTAATTATAACGTTATTTATAATCAACAACTATTTTATATTCTAATTTTTTTTGTATCGTAAATAAGGTATAATTAATAGTTTAGTCATTTAATTTACTAAAAATGAAAGTTACCCAAAATATTTTTTTCTTAAAAAAGTGTATTTTAAAAATTAAAGATCTTAAAATTGACTTTCACTACAACAAATTGAGCCTTTTGCGACATTGGATTTAGTGGCATTAAAAAAATGCCACTAATTCATATGCCACTAATTCATATTTTTAGTGTAAAAATTATTGGTTTTTATTTTAAGTTCCACCATAAAGTGATTTAGCGACAATTAATTTGGTCTTTAGTGGCATATGTCAATTGTCACGATAGTCTATAGTGGCATTTGTGAGAAATGTCACTAGATCCTATGTCGCTAAAAGCTTTAGTGTGACTTTTTAATATGCCACTAAAGGCTCTAATAAATGTCACTAAATCCTCTATATACACTATAAGAAATTTGAAATAGCGGCATTTAAATTAAATGTCGCTAAATATATTCCACTAAAAGCAAATTATGTTGTAGTGTTTCTTCGTACTATTATTATTCATTAAGAACTAAAGTTTAATTAAAACTCAAAGTTTCCATATTTAATTACTTAAAATTTAGGAGGGAAAACATGATGTATAAAAGTGATATGTGTCATATTTTTTTTATTGTTTTAGTAGAATGTATAATATTTATTGTATATGTGATTATTTAATTTCAAATTATGACTATCATTTTCATATGACTTTAGCAATTAAGGTGGGTAAACTATAGTACAATTTAGGGAAAAAATATATTAGACCTATTAGGTAGTTTAAATATATATATATATATATTTGTTGTTGGTTAGTTGAATTTCATTATTTAATATTATTGATAATTAAGTAGTGATTAATTAACCCTCTGCAAAGATACAACAATGTTCGAAAGTAAAGTTTGAGGTTTTGGGGAAGGGAATGTGAATTCATAAAAAAATCTCAAGTGTTATTTTGTTTACGAGTAAGGAAAATAGGGAGTTGACTTACATTTGATCAAAGTTTCCATAAAAAATGTCCTTAAAAGGGGCAGCTATATATGTAAGGTCGAGACTTTAGCCTTAAAAGTACTAATCTAACATTTTGAAGAAGAGACATTCTTTAAGTTATAAATCTCACATCAAATCTCATATAAAGTCTTACGATTCTCATTAACTAGAATATTCCGATCATGCCTTTTTTTTTTAACTTTGGGCCATAACAAATGTCTACCTTATCTAGGATCGAAAGCGATCCTAAAAAAATAAAATACTAATAGTATAGGAGGAATAGATGTACACACCCATATTGATATTAGTGATGATAAAGAGATTATTTTCATTTGACCGTCATTAATAGAAAATAAATTTGTACAAAATAAATATGAATAGAGTCAGATAATCACTAGACTTTTGTGGAGTATTTTCCTAGCTAGTTTATATTAAATTTTCGTACGTTATAATTTTTGTTGTGTTTAAACTTAAAAGTATGTGTTTGAATCACAATGCAATTATCATGTGAGTTAACCCAGAAATACAGCCCATTTATCTCGACATTCTTTGAGGAACCAAATCCCAAGACACGAAAATATGGCAATATGAGTGAACTTTTTATTGAGTAAATCACAGTAATACACGTTAAAATAAATCATCAAAAGCGCTTGTGGATTAATGGATAAAGCAACTGCATGTGGAGCAGAAAGTTTGAGGTTTGACTACTACTGGGTGTAGGTATCAATTGGGGGATTTCTTGACCGTGCGCATCTCTCTTTACTCCTTCCTTGAAGGAACGGGTATGATTTGTCCGCATCTTTCAGGAAAAATAAAAAAACACCACCCGAATCCTATCTTGTGCCGTTGTACAGAATACTGAAAGTCACCTTTACCTTTACCTTTTACACGTTAAAAGTAAGTTAAATGGTAGCCTTAGCTTAATCGTTAAATAAAGTATGCTTCGTTTTACCATGAAGGCATGCTTACTCCTTTACATACATTTTTCATTTTCAAAGGAAGCTAAATAATTAATTAATACTATGAGAAGATTTCTTAATACTTCTTCCATTCTTTTTTGGTTGCTATATAAGGATTTTTTTTAAGTATTTTTGTGTTAGAAAAATAATTTTAATTCCTAAAAAGAGAAGTGAGAGATATTCATTTGGGTTTTGGGTTAGGTGCTTAGGGTTGGTTTAAAATCGTATCTTATATCTATGTGGTTTTTACATAATTGTAAGTTTATTTTTTATACCAGGTTAAATCTGATTTAATTACAAGATCGGAGCTATATCAAGTCATTGGATATAATTTTATTATGTTCTTTATTTTTTATCTTCACGAATTCTCTTATTTTTAATCTTTCACACAATTATTCTTTCTTGATATGTGATGGGCTTTTGCAATATCTTAGGGAGTATTGAATAATAAAGACAGCAAGTCAAGAGCACTTAGAGCAGTATGATCCAATAGATTGGGCTTGGGATTATCTTTCTTTAAGACAACTGGAAAATAAGGATTTTATATTCTCATAACAGCTACTCTCTTGAGAGACCATTTTTTTAAGAGACATATTTCAAGTTCAGCCCATCAAAGATTGATGGCTATTTACCGTATTCTTAATGCCTACTCACATTATCCTTAATGCTAACATATTGTATCGTTAATGCCTACTTTCAATATCTTAAATATCTACTTACATTATTCTTAATGCCTAATTACAATATTTTAAAAAATATATAATGAGTCAGCCCAATGAGAAATGGTCTCTCACAAGAATTTGTATTCTTATAAATTGTATAACTTAAACTATTTAATTCGTACATAAATTGTATCTTATAGTAAAACTGTCTCATATAACAATTCGTACTGTGTTATTAACATAAACAAACAACAGCAATGCAGCATGGGCTAAATCTTTTAGAGGCGTGGACCTTATGTTTAACGCCCAGTATGGATCAGCACTCAACTGCGGGCCAGCACCGTTTGGGCTGATGCTCTAGGTTCGACATTTGGTCCTTTGTTAAGATCCATTATCACAGTTTGCCCAACTGCCTAGTTATAGTTTCTTTAGAGTGAAAAATTGCAAAAAATAAACTTTTCTTAAAAAAAATTGTTCAAAATGAGTGTATTTGTGATCGATCCTAAAGTAGGGTTTTTTTCGTTCTCTATGTTGTTCTCTGTGAGTAATAGCAAACAAGAAAGACAATATCTTAACGTATAAAAATATAAAAAATAAAAAATAAATTACGTGTTGTTCAATGTCGATAATTACAAACTAGCATTTGGTGGGTTTTTTTGCCCTTTCAAACGTTATGATATTGTTTTTCTTTAGTATGTTGTTAATAACAAGTAACAACGAACAAAATAGTTTTTTTATCTTGCTGTTACTCGTTGTTAATAACTACGAACAAACCCTAACTTTAGGCTCAAAAACAGAAACACTTATTTTGAGAATTAAAATTTTCCTAAGCTTAATTTGGAAATTTTTTTTAAAAAGTTTATTTTTTTAATTTTTTCAATTTTTCCATTAAATAGTGGGTGAATAGCAGACAAATGAAATTTTATAAATATCTATAAATATTCCATTGTATCCATTACAATCGTAGAAGGTATATGATCTTGATGGATAACGAGTGGGTACTGGATATGAGTATAAAAAATCTTACATGAGATGAATAGTAGGAAGGTAGATATAGATATGGAGAGAAGGTATTTACATGCCCACTTCCCATCCCTAGCCAAGGTCATTTTGATTTAACAAATTCATGTTGATAATACTACTCTTTGCTACTACATCAAGTTTATATGTTACTACCTCTGTCTCTAATTCGATATGAGATTATATATGAATTATGTGTGATATTTTCTCGATTGACAACCAAAATTTTAATTTGGATAAAAGAAACTACTTTAATAATAGGTAGAATTTAAAATTATGAGAAAAGTTTAGAGTAAGAAAAAAAAGATGCACGCGGATCCGGATCGTCAAAGATATTCAGCAAATATCGATGAAATTGGTCTGCCATCTATTCCCAAGACTCGCTTATCAACAACAACGCCCACTTTTTTTTAGGTCAGCTATTCAAAACAACACAATTCACAGGCTTCTTATTCTTAAGAAGTATTCCAAATAAAGTGAGATTTTGCTTAATTTATTGATCCCAACACAATATTCTTCTTTATTAGTACTAGTTTTTCACAAATTCTTATTTGAAAACGTCTATACAATAGACATCTCAAGTTTTAAGACTAGCCCAATTTATTAATTTTAAAAAAAACTGATCGGTGATTTTATAAGTTGAAAGGGAGATATGGATTGGACTCTTAAGAGACGTCTATACTATAAACGGTCTCTCAAGAACGGACCTGCTACTTTTTTATACTTGTAAGACTTTAAAAAATATGGAGTATAATTTTTTTAAAATTAGATTATAAATAAGAGTTAATATCTTCTATTCTATTCTTGAGAAATGTCACATTTATTTTTTTCATTATTTACTACTCCCTCCGTTTTTTTATATTCTTTTTATTTATTTTTTGCACAAATTTCAAAGCAAATTTTAAAACTTATAATCTATAAATACGAACAGTAAAAAAATATAAAAAGTACATGATAAAAAAGTATTCATTAAGACGAATCTAACGAAATCTCACATTAATATATCTTATCTATTGAATACTTAATTTTAGTTTGTATTTTAATATCAAGTGAAATTATGTTTAATTCATCATAGTGTAAATTTTATTAATTACATTATTTAATATATCGATAATGATAAGTGTACAAAAACAAATTGAATGTTTCATTATACTATGAGAGAATATTATAAACGAACTCAAAACATAGAATTTATATGTTGATAATTATGTTAATTAGGCTATTCAGCCAATATATAAAGAACGTCTCGCGGGGCTCACACAAGAATTTGTATTCATTAAATTAACACTATGATGTTCCATAAATTTTTACCAAGTATTTAGCATACAAGAGCAAAAGGGCATCCAAAATTAACATTAAAATAACCCTTGTAATTAAATTTTAAATACTCCATAATACTAATACTAACATTTAACCTCTCTAAGCATTATTTTAAAAAAAACAACCTCTCTAAGCATTATTAAGCTCTCTAAACATAAAGAGTATATTTATACTTACTTTATATAAATGCAATGTAATACCCCAAATTAACAATCAAACTCGAGAATCGAATTTTGTATCAGTTAGAGCATATACCATTTTACTCGAACAAAACCCGAGTTCTATTCTCGAGTCCCATCTCTTCTCTCAGCCTAACCCGCAATAAAACAACAATCAAACTCGTAGCAAATAAACACTAAGTTCCGGACCCCCACTTCCATCCGGATCCGGGTTCATCATATAAAACGCTTCCGAATCTTTAGACCCAACAATCCTCTCAAATTTAGCCCTCATATACATCAACTCCCCCTCCGACTGACCACCATTACCATCCTCCTCTACGTCGGCTCCGCCGGGAAAAACACCAGCCCCCATCGTAATGGGTCCCACAGATTGTAACACCCGCCACTCATGGGGCCCACAATCCCGGCGCAAAGCATACCCACACTTTTTCCCATTACAATAAGCCCTCCAAAGAGGCTCTTCCAACAATTTCATCCCCTTTTTATCCCACTTTTTATCACATTCCAATGCAACTCTTACTAACCCAGAAGCCATTTCTCTAACAAGAACACCAGTAGGAGTAGAAAGTTCAATCAAAAAAGCAGGGGAAGTTTTAGGGTTTTGTTGAAATGCGATATGAACATGCCCACGTCTATACCCAAATAGAGTACCCACAAGTTTAGACCCGAGATCTCCCGATTTGGATTTGGTAAAAAATGATGTGAATTTTGAAACTGAAAGTTTCTTTTTAGGTTTTGTTTTGGGATTATAGTAGTGGATAGTTTCATCATAAGAAAGACTAGAAAAGGAATGAGAAGATGAATCAAAAGTAAGAGATTCTTCATCATTTGTAAGATCTTGATCTTGATTATCATGATGATGATCTGGTTTCTTTTTCCAGTTGAAATATCTTCTTGAGAATGAAAAGGATGTTGGTTCTTGACCCATTAATGTGTTCATGTTATTTGAGAATTTGTGGGTGTTTTGGGGGTGGAATGTAGGAGAAATTAATATAAGGGTAGTGAAAAGTAAGGATGGGAAATGTTTGTTTGTTTGTTAGTGGGAGGATGGAAGAAGAAACAAAAAGGGGAGGAGGAGAAGGAAGGTGATCAGTCTTTACCTAATTAATTAACAATAACAGAATCATTTTAAGTGAAATGTTGACAAAATGAACAGACAATAAGTAGACTTTTTGAGCTCAAAATGAGGAGGAAAAGGATGAAAGAGAAAAGAGTTGAAATTTGGAAGGAATGGATGGGACACTCACACAAGTATAAAGCAAATTTATTTTCAGTGTGTTTGGTTCATGGCTTTTGGTTGAGTTTTTTTAGTTTATTTTTGATTTTTTGTTTGTTAGTTGATCAAATAGTAAAAAAGTGTTTGAAAAGCTAACTTTTAAGTTAAAATGAAAAAACTATTTCAGCTAACTTTTTTAGTTGACTTTTGACTTGTTGGCCAATTTTTTCACTAATACACAGCTAATAACCAATACTCAAATTTACTAAGGTAGTGTTTGACAACATGAAATTCATTTGAAAATTGGGAATTGAATTTTAATATTCACATTCAAGAATTGTAAATGACACCTATATGCTTGGAATTTGCAAATTTTGTTACTTGATCAAATTTTACATTGTTATTGCAAGTCTATGAAATTGACCCAATTCCACATTTCAAATTCAAGATTTGCCAAACATAGTATTTGGCCCAATTCAACATTTGGAAATGAATTCCAAGTTGCTAAACATACCATTAACATTTTCACAAATAATTGGCTTTTTCACTTAAGCTTAATAGCCAACACAAACAGCCAACATTTCCATCTAGTCAAATAGGCCAATGTAAAAAGCCAATAGTCAACAACCAACAGCCAATTGCCAAACATCCCCTTTATACTTTGCAACTAACGTGTAAGAAAAAATATGGTCAAATGAGATCTTGTTTGAATTGCCTAATTGTATACTTTCTACCCCACATATCACCATCAATTATACATTATCCCTACTTTTACCATACTGATTTGACAACCCTTAAAAAATGTGTCAAACTCCTATGATGCAACTAAAACGGAACAAAACAAGTAATTGATAAATGTGATAGTTCAATACTTCCTCTGTTCCGTTTTAGTTGCACCATTGGGTTTGACACATTTTTTAAGGGCGGTCAAATCAATATGGTAAAAGTAGGGATGAGGTATGATTGATGGTGATATGTGGGGTAAAAATAAAAAAATATTATAAGTAGATAGTGGTTATGACTTGTGGGTATATTAAATAATTAATGGGATAATCTATGATTGATGATGATAGTGGGGTAGGAATAAATTAAGGATAAAATAAATAGATTATTTTTGACAAAAATAGTAATGTTGCAAGTAATATGAAACTTCCAAAAAAGATAAATGTTGCAACTAAAATGAAACGGAGTAGTATAAAAATATCAAAATAACACAATGAATGCGTTATATAAAGAAAGGTCTTTTTTATGAATTTTCAAATAGGACAAGATGAGAAGGGGATATATGCTAAGTGATATTCAGAATCTTAAATAAAAAATATGATAATTTTATAACTTGTGGATAGAATGGTATGTAATGTGTATTTTTAGATAATACATTGAGATTTTAAGATTAATTTGAAAATAGTGAAGAGTTAATGAAGATGGAGAAAAAGAACGAAAATAGTGAAGAGGGCATTGAGCATATTATTCATCAATAAATATTGTTTTGTGTACAATGAATATTATTGATTAAAATCTTACTTAATTGATTTTAACGTATATTTTCATGATATTAATCTTTTATAAATTTTAATTAAACATAATTAACACTAAACATAATTAACACAATTAAGGGTCCAAATTAATAGCACATTAAACAATAACGTAGCAAGTAATTGAAATTAGAAAAAAAATCTAATTTATGTAGTATTAATTTTTCTTTAATTTTTTATGTAGTACTCCTTCCGTTTTCTAATGTTCTTCCCATTTGAAATATTTCATTTCCATTTGAAGTATTCCATCTTAAGGGGAGAGAAATTTGATTAATATTTATGACATATTTTTAGAAGATAAAATATTTTCATGTGAGATCTCATTAGATTTGTCATAATGTATACCTTTTTATTATGTATTTTTATAATTTTTTATTATGTGTATTTAGAGACATTTAGGTTTAAAATTTACTTTGAAAACTGTGCAAAAAATAAATGGGAAGAGCAAAAAGAAACGGACTATTTGTTTAGATTACAAATTTGAGAAAAATAAAATTTTTAAAAGTACTTTGTACGTATTTTATCAGAAAATATTATACTTTCTCCGTTCTGAAATACTCGCTACATTTCTATCATGCGCACTATTCATCGTTCAATCTAATTTTACGTATTGTAACTAATGTGTAAATAAAAATATAGTCAAGTGAGATCTTGTTTGAATCGTCAAATCGCATATTTTCATAATATTAACTTTTTACAATTTTTGGATTAGTATAATTCAACATATAAATAAACAAAGTAACGCATTAGAATACGTACAAGGTGAAATGTTGCAAATATAATGAAAGAGAAAATCTTAGTAAATAACGGTTATGTTGGAGATCAACAAATCACCCTTATGTGGTATGATTTGATAGGGTGAGAGTTTGATTATTTTAATTTATTTTTTTAATTTTATTAATTTTTTTATTTTTTTTTTGTTTTTTTTATAGTGATTTAACCGAGAAAATATTACTCCCTCCGTTCTTTTAAGTTTGTCCACATTACTATAACGGGCAGTTTCAAAAGTTTGTCCTATTTAGAATACTTTCCTATTTTGGAAAGTTTTTTATCTTCCATATACTCTCTTTATCCCTCATTTAACCTTCATTTCTCTCTCATAATACCAATACAATCATTAATTCACACCAATATTCTAATAAAATAATACCCACTATTTACAAAGATTCCAGTTTTCTTAATTTATGTGAAATCTTCAAATACAATCATTAATTTACACCATTATTCTAATAAAATAATAACCACTATCTACAAAGATTCCACCTTTCTTAATTTGTGTGAAATCTTCAAATAGGACAATCAAAAAAGAACTGAGGAAGTATTCTTAATACGTAAAGTTTGAGGGAGACAAAAGCTATGTCGCATTGGGTGGCTTATACAGTATTTCGGTTTAAGGTCCCGGCAAAGAAAATAGAGGCGCTGTTTTTTTTCTGGAGTTTGTATAGTATGCTAGACATACATTCTGCAGCACTGGTATTGTACTTTCTTTCCTGTATATTTCAATAGTAATGTTATCTACTCGCTACATTTTCGTCATCGACGCTATTTATCGTCCAAACTTATTTTATATATTATGGCTAATGTGTAAGAAAAAATATAGTCAAGTGAGATCTAGTTTGAATCGTCTAATTGCATACTTTCATAATATTAATTTGTTATAATTTTTAGACGTGTATAATTCAATATATAAATAATTAAAATAACGCATTGGACTACGCAAAAAGCCATATGTAGAAAGAATAATGGAACGAGAAAGTATTAAATTATGTTTTGATAATTCTGATTTCTGACTCATGCATGATAAATTATAGGATTACTATCTTTGTTTCCATTTGTTTATCCGATTTTCTTTTTCAAAGATCTCAGATATATTTTAATATTAAGTTTTTAAAAAATTTAAAAAGTATCAATATTTATAAAATACATATTGAAAATCTATTTAAGATCTCATATGAATATGTTTTTTCATATAGATCTATGGGAAATCATAATCAAAGTTTGACACTAAAATTCGTAAATTCTATTTGAGAAAAACATATGAAAATAGAAAGAGTTCAGAGTATAGTCATATAGGATCTTGTTTTATTCTTCTTAAACCCTAATTTTAACATGAAATCTTCATTATTTTTCATTTAGTCAAAATAAGATACTTAATATCAAAATACACATTGAATTATGTGCAAAAATAAATATAACAAGTATTGGGTAACGAAGGAAGTAGTTCTCTATCTTTTCCTACAAAATCTTTCTTTTTTTAATCAATTCTACTAATTTTACTTTATTTTCTATGTTCAGTCGTAATTCACTTTCTTTTTAAATTTTATACGCACTTTTAAGTTATTTTTTCATTTTATTTACTTTTTTCATTTTCATGTGATGCAAATTTAATGGGATGTCTTAAATTCTCAATCTATGAATATATTTTAAATACATGTTACAAACTCAATAAAAAAAAATACTCCAAATAGAGTAGACTAGTCAATAAAAGTAGCTTGATGAGTTGTTTTATTCGTTTAAGCTGAAATCTATTGCTATACTTTTTAGGGTTGCTGAAAATTTAGAGGCAACCAATATTGTCGTGGAATCATATTGAGTAGTGAAGTAGTTTGAAGTACTTACGGCCCGTTTGGTTAGTGTTATTAAATGGTGGTAATGAGAATGATTTAGAAAATTTGAAATAGATAAGATTTTTAATCAAAAAAAGAATGCAATAAGATCCAAATCAAACTTATTCCAAATATAAGCGCCTGATACCTCATAGTACAGGTTCGGGTCTGTTCGCACTTACTAAGTGCGAACAGTAATAAACTTGTAAAAAAAAATCAAGTGTCTGTTTGCACTTAGTATCTGCGAACAGGTCAAATAGGGTCAACATGCTGATTTTAAGACAAGAGCTGTTCGCACTTAGTAAGTGCGAACAGACTGAAAACCTAAAACAGGTTGTTCGCTGTTAGTAACAGCGAACACACTGTTTCAGTTTTTCAGCCTGTTCGCACTATGTGCGAACATCCCGAATCTAAGGTTTGCGAATTACACGCTTAGTTTTGGAATAAGTTTGATTCTGATCTTATTGTATACTTTTTTTTAATAAATAATCTTATTTATTTCAAATTTTCAATGATTTATAGTGTAAAATTTCAACAAAAATTTCATATCATTCCCATGGTAATGAAACTTTGATCAAAAAAAGGTTTTTTCATTTATAAATTTTCATTACCATCTAATACCAAATCTCCCAATGGTAATGCATTGGAATGAATTTTATGAAGAAAATGAGATGATTGAAGTTAAACAAGCATACATCAAGTTAACCAAGAGATTTTTCAACCAAAATTACACTAATTTGGCATTCCCATTACTACCATTTGTTACCACCTACCAAACGGGCCGTTAGTTGCTTGAGCTTCATCATCCTTTTCAAAGGACTTAAGCATACTACCATAAAATCACACTCCTCCTATTTACTGTTATTATCTTATTAGTTGTTTGATTTTGATATATTTGCCAAATGCAGTATTTCATTCTTAAAAATCTCTAATTGGGTTGAGTAAAAATTATAAAAAATTAAATATGAATAAAATTTACATTAAAATGAATCAAACAAAATCTCACTTGATCATGTTTAACTTATAGATAAAAATAATTCACATATTAAAAGTGATTGATTAATAGTGTTCAAAAACCAAATGAGACCAGAATAATGAATAGCAAGGAGTATTTAACATCAATGCACTAAACATATTGATATGAAATTCATTTTGTGCATGAAAAGCTCGAACTTGAAAAAGTCCGCACTTTTTGTCAATATTACCTTCACTAATGGTCTTTCGTGCGTACTCTTCGATAATTTTCGAGACAATCTTTTCGTCTTTTTTTCACTTTGACCGTGAAGGTGTGATAGATTATGTGTGTATTATTATTATTATTATTATTATTATTATTATTATTATTATTATTGTAAATCATTTATTTGAGCAACTAGTTTATAAGTCTTAGTATAAAATACTCTTGTATATATACATGTATATTGGTTTTCTCTCAATAAAAAGGAATGACAAATATTTATCAAGGTATTTTGCACTAGCATTAGTACTCAATAGTACCACAAAGAGTACTAGTAAGGCAAAACCCCACCAAAAAACATGGAACATGGAGCACTAACTCACATATGATAACCAAAACACTCATTGCTTGCAATTTGGAGTCATCTTTTTCCTTGTTTTCCTCATATTTCTTCCCTTTGTGTGATTATTAATCCAAATGCAATCCAATCATGCTCGCACTATGTAAGCCATTCTATTAACCACATACTTTTTTTCTTATTATTACTTATTAGGTCCAAGTTTCTCAATGTTTCCTAATAGATTGTACCTTTATTATTAACCAAATGTGACATGACATCTTTTATAAGGCAACAAAAGTGAGAGGAGTACTAGGTGAGAATCAAACTCAAAATCTATCTTAAATAGGGACATTTGCTCTTCTACTAAAATAAAACTCGATTCTCATTTTCAAACATGTTAAACTATACCACACCTAATGGTGTTCATTCGAGACATTGAGTTGATTTTAGGTCATATGTTTAGATCGATTCAAAATCAGGTTTTGTGTTCACATTGGTTTTTACATAATTGTAAATCCATTTTTAAATCAGGTCAAATCGAATTCAATCACTAAGTCAGTGAATATCGAATCATTTAGTCTATTTTGAACCCCTCCACCTATAAAATAAACCATAGTCCATTTTCAACCCTATTTTCACCACCATCAAGAATTGGATCACTCTAAAGTGGAAAGGGGACTTACCTAGGATGCTCTACACATTAAAGAGCAGGTAGCCAGCAACCAATCAAAAGAGTTTGGTTGACAATTTTTTTAAGTAATCCAAATAAATAAACAATGAACCTAAATAAAATATTTAACATTTACCTGAAAATAACCCATAAAAGATCCCAGGAAAATCAGAGCATATTGCTTTGACAAACATGAATAAGCAACAAAGGTCAATGTTTATTATTAAATTAATATCAATATGTATTTTATTTAGTTATTATTGGTAATCTGATGGCCACACAATATTATAAACCTAATACCAATCTTAACGGGGCCAGATCAAGTTCACAGATGACCTAATTGTTGATCAATAACCAACCTACCTTTAAGCTGTTCGTTTTAGACACTTCTGGATGAACCCACTTACCCTTCAGGACCTTACAATACTACAACAAACCAGATTGTAGTCTAAGATATCACATTTCACGGCATAACAGAAACCGACACTGATAAGGACATGCATACTTCACTTAACATGTAACAAACATTTCCGAGTTTTGATTCCTAACAGAATTTCATGAGAAAACGGATGAATCATATGATCATCTAAATAGCGGTTATGATGGTAATCAATCAGTTTGTCTGACCAGTTTATCATCTAAGAGACACATGATTAGAGCCATGAATGAGATTAAAAAACTCATCCTCATCATCATATGCAATACCCCGCTCATAGAAATAGAATTATAAACTACCATGAGTAAAATGATGCCTAAAATGCATTCTTGTGTCACCTGGTCCGCCATAATGAGGCCTTTCGGGAATTGAGATACCTCTTGGGCTAAATGACTCTCTTGGATAATAGTTGTGTCGATCATGATGTACCAGTGGACTTATTCCAGCACTGAAGTGATTAGGAGCCTTGATGTGATTCCTTGATCCGTATGCATCATGGAAAACTCGATCATTCTGAGAGTCTAGTGGATAACCCCATCTATTTTCTGGCAGGTGCTGGTCCCAGGAACAATCAGGTGCTGGAACTACGGGTGGCATCCATTTCCTGTGGTCTGCATTCACTGGTATTGGGCCATTGATTCCGGGAAAGTCTACTCTCATTTTCTTTGGAGATTTTGTAGCATCTGATAGAAGTTCACTCTTTATATGTATGTTTGAAGTTTCTTCATCACCAAATATTGCAATTCCTGAAGGCTTGTCCTCTTCTTCTTCACCTGACGGAAAACAGATAGGAGTTTAACAGGGTGCTCGGATAGCAATTCAGAGGAAGGAAAAGGAGGAAAGGGACGAGACAATCGATCTTGATGTTTTCTTGCATTTATTTCAACTACAGAAACTCTTGTGACATCTCTAATTGGGTCGGCCCATTATATATTTTTAAAATATTGTAAGTAGGCATTAAAAATGATGTAAGTAGACATTTAAGATATTGAAAGTAGATATTAAGAATACGGTAAGTAAGCATTAAGGAAAATGTAAATAGGCATTAAAAATATGGTAAGTAGATATTAATCTTTAATGGGCTAGGCTTGAGATATGTCTCTCAAAGAGACGGTAGGATCACTCGAAAACAAACTTTTTGTTATGGCAAGAGTAAGGTTACGTACATCTGATGCTCAACCCTCTAAGAGCCACTTTGAATTCAATAATGATATGTTGTATATTTCAACCTATTAATGGATTTGGATTCCCTAAAAGGAAAAGTCAAAAAAAAAAAAAAATGAAACCCCTCCATCCTTTCTCTTCTATTCACAGACATATATTCCAAAAGCTCAAAATAAGTGTAACACCCTCCCCTTCCACTTTCTCTTCAAGTTCAGTCTTCCAAACATATTCTAACAAAAACCTCATTGTGAACTGTATTTTTTTAAAAAACAAATTAACACTTCAAAAAAAAATAATAATAAATAAATAACAAGTTTCAATGTTGTTTTGACTTATTCAACCTAACAAGTATACTATACAAAATTATAGCCGAATAAAATATCTAGTTCATTCATCAAAGAAATTTTGAATTGCTTACCAAGATATCCAGGTGGATATCCCAGTTCCCGCATCCTATCAAGCCATGGAGGAGGATCAAGCTCCTGCAACACAAAGTAAATTTACTGTCGGTAATGTATTATGAAAATATAAGCCCTTCATTGAGCTTTTCTGTTGTAAATTCCAAGCAAAGTGTCAATTCATCAGAAGAAAATGCTAAATTTTCCTTGCAAACTGCAATGCAGAGTATAGACTCTACAAATTTGCCGACAGACTGAATATGAGACGGACAGTAAACTCAATAATCAAGAGATCTCACCCCTAAACCTAGCAGCTTTTTCGTTTCAGCTGAAAGGGAACCTGGTTTAAGCCCATCAAATTTACCACCTGGAGATTCCTGATAGTAGCGGGTTTGGGTACGAGGACCAGTATTCTGGTTCTTCTTGTCTAAAAATTGTTTGCGAGCACTGCTTACAGTAGCCTTATTTATAGGCTTTGGACATTCATTGAGTGGGTGATTATACGATCCGCAGTTGAAGCACCGGGGAGCTTCACGCAAATCTACAATGCTGAAACCAGGAGATAACTATCATTTTCCAATTGCTAACATGAACCCCAGTAATCATAGTGCTCTTAAGTAAATGGATTTCTTCACTAACAAGCAACACCAGAGTATTCTGAAGTCTAAAATGTCCTAGGAAGATGTCTTAGCAAAATTAGATGTCTACAACATCAGTATGCAATATATTCTATTTGGGAATGTTATTAACAAAATTCATTAAAAAAAATTTAAATATAACTCTTACTGCTCTTTAGCAGTCTCTTCCTCTGATGCCAAACCAACAGCATATCCTCGATCATACAACGGTGAGCAGTCGTTATTCAAAGGCGATGCCTCTAGCCGTTGTCTTTTACGGACATAAACATCCATTGAAAATGACTAGCATCCATAACGAAAATTAGGTCAGTAAAATGATTAGAGCTGTGGGGAATTTTCTGATCTCCATTCAATCTCAGAATTTATGGAGTTTATGACTCATATGGAAAAGCAGGCAAAAAGGAATATGAATAACTAGAAATGCCAATATAATCCTTCTGTCTCCTGGAATTAGTAACATTCCCTCTTTAACCATCCCATGGAATTTGATGGAAATAAGAAACATACCACAGCTGAAGAGTTCTCAGAACCAACACGTAAAGCAGGAAAATGCGTTTCCTCACCAGATTCTAAACAGTCACCTGAATCCTAATAGTGTCATACATTCAAGACTTCATTGTTAGTTGGTATGTAAATTGTCCAGTTTGATTTAAAGCAAAACAATTTTGTGCTTATGAGCCTGGTGGCTTGAAGAACAAAGCTCACCTCAGCAGACATAAAATGCTGAGCATGCCACTCAGACCACTGGTGAAGTAGTTCCTCAAGCTTTCTTTTACTGCGACTGCAAGATATAGAAAATTTTGAAGCAAATATAAAGGCCGGAATCATAAAAAATAGAGTAGGAAGATGTCAAAAAGTGTAGGCACTTTCATTCCAACCTTGGCAAAGAACTGTAGACCACACGAACTGATGATTCTTTCTTATTGTGCTCATCTTCACGTTCTTGAAGACCTAATAATGATTACCCACATCAAGAAAAAAACTATAAACAAAAGGCATCGCACATTTAAGATATTTCTATCCAAATATTTAAAAGGGGGGAAAAAGATAAAGCTAATTAAGAAAAACTCATCCTCAAATTTATAATATTTAACTTAGTTATAGTGATAACAATTTAATACATCTAGCTGTTTATCAGCACACTTAATTTATTTTCTTTAATTTTCAGTTCTACGCCATTAGATCGATGGTCATCATGTGATCGAGGTATAACCTTGAACTTAAAGAGTGAGTTTTATCGAACGACCTTTAGAACAAGTGACAACACTATTATATGGATCATAATGTTGGACTTTTAAACATGATCATAGTGGAAAGACGGGAGTAGTGGAAATGAAAATGCTTCAATAAATGAGTGGACATATATTTAGCAATAAAATTCGAATGTAGACACACAAAAAGGGTTTGGAGTTACAAATATTGAGCAAAAGATGAAAGAGAATAGTTTAAGATGGTTTGAGCATGTGCAAAGACGTGGTTTAGTGAACCTGTAAAGAAGATCAAAAGCTAAAGCTTGGAAGATTAGAAAAGAGGGCAAGATTGGTCAGTGGAAAAGGATATGAATGAGCTCTACTTACAAATTGAGATGGTAGAAAATCAAAATAAATGAAGAAGAATAATCCATTTGGAAGACCATTATATTGGTTCATGTAGCTGACCCAAATCTTTTGGTATTAAGACTATGGAATTGTTGTTGTTGACAATTGTACACTATAACCAAAATAACACTGACCTAACATCAGTAAATAGATTTTCACTTGTAACATTATCTTTCTACAATATTGTGTCAGCAACACCTAGAACAATCCAACATTGGTCTATTTAACCGAAATCGAGTATGACCCAACCCGACCCGAAAAAACCATATTTAAAATCAAATAAGAATGTCCAGATATTAACATATACTCAAGAACCAAAATTACCTGCCCTAAGCACCTGAATATACACCATTGTAAACACCCATAAGTTAATAAAACTAAAAAAATCAAGGGATGGTTTTAAAAAAAGTATAATTACATGGAATAATTCCACAAAGCATGCCGACCTTAAAAAGTCAGCATATTTTAAGCAACTCCGTTGAAGTCATTATAACAAGTTAAAATCACATAAATACTTACCGCCAATTTTGCCTGCAACAAGTTCATGACTGACCAAGGAACCATTTACGTTGGGGTGAATATTTTCCACCTCTGAACCAATACTATCCGACAAGGATTCGACCAATTGAAGGCTTTGTGTATCATTCGCATCATCTCCAATGTTAGATTTGGAATGCATATCATTCATACTATCTGAATTACTTGATTTATTCGGCTGTGGAACCTCAACCATGCTTTGTAGTTCAATTCTTCCCTAAATATCTTGCAATATAAGAGCTTCTTTAGCAAAAGGAGCAAATGGTTTTATAGATTTGCATAAATGTCATTTTACTCCATAACTAATCAAAATCAGTGGATGTTCAACAAATGATAAGTGATGAAAAAAGAGTGAGAATATTATAAAGAGAAAGAAAAAGGGGGGTACATTAACTCATAACTCTGGGTTGAATTATAGTTCGTAAAGACGTGTTTGGATCAATGTACTCGTAATTGATTTATTTGAACAACTAACATGACACATTATAGGCTATAGCATACTAAAATTATGTGTAACAAATGTTTTTTAACTTCAAATGTACAATCATCTATATGAAAGTGCTTCTACATAAGACTCTTCATTAAAAGATCTAACTTGCAAAACATCTAAAAGTAGGTCAACTCCTTTAATTTTGGACTAATCTTCTCTCCATCAAATATTCTTTGGAAAAAATAAATATTGGCAACCACACAGAAGTCAACAACCTCATGAAAAACTACTAAATGGACTTTTGTAACCCGAATTTGAGGTTTGCAAATAGAATTGTCCCATTTAGTTCAAATCTTAGTTTCACCTAACACCCTCATCATTGTTTTATGCAACACGACCTGAACTAACTAGGCGATATTTCGTTTTGGAAGAAACTCACTTTCAAGTTCTATCCTCAATTTTTACCAAATATCAAATTTCCGTTTACTATCTAGTCAATGTTGAATGTTCAAAATATTCACCAAATCTCAACTAATGGTTGAATAGAAGAGACAAGTTCAAACATATCATAATTTGAAAACTATTTATCATAGATGCAATCATAGCAATTTAGCCAAAAAGTTGGGGAACTTTTACTCCAAATTCCCAATAACGATCATAATTCATAAACCATGTTAATAATAAAATAATGCATTATGTTTCTTCATCTCATAAACACATTTCTTTCATCCGCTTTACTATTGTCTTATTCTCCCATTAGCAACCAAACAAAATCAGTATTCTACAGAACATAAGTCTATCAAAATAGGAAAATTAAGGAGTATGAACTCTTGAAAAATATTGAAGGTTTCTATTTTAAGAAATTGCAATATGTAAAGAAACCTTGATCAACGAGGAATTTTGCAAAAAATTCTTGAGTTAAATATGGAACATGATATTGAATCATTTATTAATCAAGGGTTCCATAGTTAGCTACTATTTCCCGAAATGTTGAACCAAATGAGACTAAAAGTGCAATCTAATCACTAGCTTAAGTTCAATGATATCAGTAAATGTTGGTCTCGAATCCAATGCCCTACAAGGACCTTTCTTTTCTTTTCCCTTTCATATCTTTCTTTTTATCTGTAATTAATATTGTTCATGTTCAAACAACCAAGCCCAACCCAGGGAAGCAACTAAGATTCACTGAGGCAAAACCAAATCAAGTGGATAATACTACTTGTCTTGACTATAGTTGTTACAGCTATAAACATACTGGACCTTTTTTTTGAAGATATAAACATACTGGACCTCGTCCTTAACTTAAGTGTTGTGTCACTGTGTGTGGGTATGACCTATTATCAATATAGGGTCTTTCCACAAGCATGGCTCATAACAAGTCATCTTCCTCATAAAGCGTTGTACGACACAATTACCAAACATGGAACCCAATATGTCAAACCAAAATTTTATATAAGCTTATTTAGGTATAAGTATGGGTTTTGCATGAAAGCAATTATTGAGCTGACCTAATTAACAGTTTAACACATCCACCTGATAAACAAATGATCCCTTCCATCATAAAGATAAAAGACCCTGGGGACTGGCAAGGTGTCAATCGCTCCTTCCCAAAACTAAGTTTGGCACTCCTTGAAATTTAAACCCTAAAACATGATCTCAGGCCCTCAACCAAGACACTTCATATACCATGCTTCCAGTGTACTTAATCATTCACACACTTTATGTCAAAACAGTAAAAAGCATAAATTCTTTCTTCTAATACAATTAAGCATAAACTAAAAGCACTTCAACTCTATTAAACAAGACCACATTTCGATCAAATCGCCCCATCAACAAAACCCTAATTGTTTCGATTGTCAGTCCAAAATTAAGCCTTCAAAGCCCTAATACATCTAAAACGATTATCAGACCCCCACAGCCACCTAGCCAAACTAAGAAATTCAAGCAGAAGACTAAGACTAAGATAATATACAAATATGACTAAAATAATATCAACCCAACACCTTCAAATGCCTATTATCCAAATCAATTAAATTGCAGAAATTTGTCTTTTATCACAGATTCACAATTTGCATCTCAAAAAAAAAAAAAGAATAGTAAATAAAAAATCACCATCGTAAATTCATGACTGGACTAGGAAAAATATAGAAACCAAAGAAATTAGATAAAAATAGCAAAAATTAGCAGAAATAGTTTCATATACATGAACAACAAAAAAATCGCTGAATAATCCATTGAAGTGAGAATTAAAGCAAAATGGATACAAATGCAAAAAACCCCCCCAAAATTAGTAAAAGGGGAAGTTCATAAGTGCAAAGAGATTGGGTTTAAGGTAAGCACTAACCTTTAGTTGAAGGGAGTTGAGCCAAGAAAGAATGGGAAGCGGTTCGCCCGCCTTTCAAATTTCAGAAGTGTAGAGCTGCCAGATTCCGAGGAAGGAGAAGATATTCTTTAGTGGACATCTTCTCCCCAAATAAAAGCCTCTACTCAAGTATAAACGAATTGGAAAAGAAATAAATTATCTAGAATAATTGAAGCTCTCTATCATTTTGAACGATAATTTCATCTATTGATTAACTATGGATAATTCTAACTTTATGCGATATTCGCTCATTGCTTAAGGCAAGTTTGAGTAATTTTTAATATAATTTTTTAGAATAATTTGAGAATTGCAGATGAAAATTTAGCACTTTTTATAGTCTTAATGTTTATTTTTTTCGAATTACAGCCACCAAGGTTTTAAAATTTACAGATTCATACCAAAACACAGAATTCCAATCATTTTAAGTTAAGTGGTCGAAGTTATGTGTTTTTTGTTTGGACCTGTAAACTTTGATACTTTGGTGGTTGTAATTCGCAAAAAATAAATAATGAGGCTGTAATTCGCAAAAGTGCTAAGTTTTAGTAATTTGCAAAATTTTAAATTTTTTTCTTAATTTTATATCAATTTTCAGTTTACTTTTTTTGGTAAATTACATACTATAACAGGTTATCCGATTACTTGAGTTAGAAAAATATACCATAAAGTTGAGATTATTCATGGTTAATTAATTGGTGGGATTATTGTAGGAAGATGATAAATAGATTGGATTAGTTTTTCAATTTTTTTTTTTTAAATATAATCAACTAATCTCTTCATTTAAAAAAAAAAACTAATCTCTTGAGAAATAGTCTCTTTGAGAGACATATTTTAACCCCAGCTAATGCCTAGTTACTATTCTTAATCTTATTTATATTATCCTTAATGCTTGTACTTACCGTCTTCTTAATGCCTATTTTAATATCTTAAAAGTTTACGTATATTATTCTTAATACCTACCTACAATATTATACAAAATATATGATGAGCTAGCTCAATTAGATGAGGTCTTTTAAAGAGACCGTCTCTCACAAGAATTTCTGAAATTTGATCATGTATCACACAAAAGTAGAGAAAAATATAGATGAAATTAAAAAATAAGTTAAATATTTACATAAAATTAAAGAAAAAAAAAGGTGAATTTTTACTAAAAAACAAAATTGGGGTGAATTCAATGGAGAACTTTTATACGGGTATGGATAGGATGGTCATTACACGTGCATTTTATAGCTCATGAACTCATGATTAGGGTGTATTTATCTTAGAGGTGTTTGTTTGCGCGAAATTTGGAGTATTATATTTTGAGTGAAATTAATTTTGATTCTTAAGTATGTATCAATATCTTGAAGATATGAATTTGGTTTTTGTATGCGAGTGATAACGGTTGGGTCAAGTCATACTCGATTTCATTTAATCTGGTCAATTTGTATATCTTTACTTCATCCTTAGTCTTACGTTTAATTTTATGACTATGACATAATAAAGATAGAAAATCTTACGGTGAATCTTTGATTGTAAGATTCCTTTTAAGACTCTTGTACGCCCAAACTTTGTCACAACTTTATTATATATTGATTGGTACATGTGATTTTTTTATAAAGATTCATGTTTTAGCAATATGAAAAATAAATATGAAATGGTTTTGGGTTTTTTTAAGTAAAATAGTTTCGAAATTTAATCGATAAGTATCTCTCAACACTAAGAGTCTAAGATCCTTAACCGATTCTCATTTTAAGTGATTCTATTTTCATTGTAATCTTAACCTTTCGGTTATAAACTCTTAGTTGTATTCTCCAACTCAAAAAAGATCATTTTAGACCTTCACTAAAGTTATTCATGAACTTATTAATTTTCATCAATTGAAATACATCTAAGCCTAGAAAAGTAGTCGATAACTTTTAATGTTGTTGACCGAACTGATTTTACATTTTTTACACTTATATTTTTTATTTCTAATTTTATAGCTAGTTTTTCCAATCAATTAAGAGCTTTACCATTAATCTTGGACATGCAAGACTTATTCATTTCGTTACACCATTATTATTGACCACAATTATGATTTTTCAATTGAAAATAATGAAGAAGATGAAAGCAGATTCTCTGAAAAGATCCGAAAAAGTATAATTGAATATGTAGACCTTAAAAAAACATATTAAACACAAGCAAACAAACAATGAAACATATACTACACTACACATCTAAAAAGTTGTTACTTTGATTTATATACTCCTATAAATGATTTACTCTTTCCATCCCTTTAAATTTGCTACACAATATCTAAAAAACTGTTACTTTAATTTGCTTTATATAGCAAATTCAATGGAAAATATACAATATCCTTGTAGATCTTGGTAAATTTATAAAAAGATAGTACACTTGTTACAATTGGTTCATCTTTAAAGCATAATAAGCCAAAACCCTAAAACCCACCAACATAATAGTAAGGGCAAGAACATCAAACCCTAAATTATGAACACCAAGATGCTTAATTGTAGGATAATCAAGCACCTTACACCTAATCTCCAACCCACATTCATAAACCTCATATCCTTTATATTGAACTCCAACAAGAAGCTTATAACAATAATGACTAAAGGAAACATACTTCAACCAAGCAATAAAATGTGGTATATGTTGAATGTAATACCCTCCGGCTAGCAAAAGTACGAGCATTATGACCGAGGCCAATGTTGTTGCTTGCTTTACGTCCATTAGTATTGCGCCTAGGGCTAACCCGAGCCCTTGGGAAACGAGCACGTTATACAGAATGATCGTAAGGGTAAGGATAAATGTTATCGGTGAGGGCTTGAGCCCACTCATATAATATGTAATACTTATAAAAATGGTTGGAAGTACAAGTTCCATAGGCAAGTCACCTACTATTCGTGCCATATAGTATGCTGATAGATTGTACATGCCTGAGGCACGTTCCCTTATTAGCATTTGTCTTTCTTGTGGGAAGGAAAATATGGCATTGAATAAAGGGAAAAATCCCCAAAATATGGAGAAAAAGAAGAGTAACCCTACCTGCCCAAATGGAAAATTTATGAGAATTTTATTATAAATAAGAATTGGCTAGTAGGAATTGTTTGACATGTAATTCTGTAAGTTCTGTTTAACAAATGATTGGTGGTTGCCTCAACAAAAAGTTTATGAGAATGTAAAAATAAGTATTAGTAAGACTTAGCTATTAAATGGAATGATACACTAGAATTATTGATTAATTTGTTAACGGTTGTTATAGAGATATATTTGATAAAAATTAATTATTATTAGCTATTGATTGTTTTTTAGAAAAAACGTGTGAAAATACTAAAACCCGATAATTAGCCAAACACTTTTTATCAAGAGTGTTTGATTGTTTGACCAAATACTTTATTTTTTGGTCATACAACCAATAAAAAGCCGAATGAACTACAACAAATTTAACTTTTTGCGACATTAAATTTAGTGGCATTAGAAAAATGCCACTAATTCATATTTTTAATGTAATAATTATTGGTTTTATTTAAAGTTTCACCATAAAGTGATTTAACGACACTTTATTTGGTCTTTAGTGATATATTTGGTCTTTAGTGATATATGTAATTGTTACTATTAAGAAATGTCACCAGATACTATGTCGCAAAAAGTTTTTGTGTGATTTTTTTATATGCTGCTAAAAGGTTATTATAAATGTCGCTAAACCTTCTGTAAACTATTAGCAATTTGAAATAGCGACATTTAAATTAAATGTCGCTAAATATATCCCACTAAAATAGCGACATTTAAATTAAATATCGCCAAATATATCCCACTAAAAGCAAATTATGTTGTAGTGAAGTCAAAGTCAAATAAAAAGCCAAAAAAAATTTGTGAAACAATCCTATAATAATAATAAAAAACATACTTCTAACAAGGAAATTTAATTATTAAGAAAGTGTGTGATTTGAGGAGAATTAATAGTACAATATAATGATCCATGCTTTTAATTATTTTGTTTATAAATAATTTCAATATTTAAATTTAAGAAGAAAAAAAAGAAATTGACCTGATCTTGAATATGAGTAACATCGGAGTGCCACCACAAAAGACCAGAAATGATAGCAACGGATAACACTTGGAAGATTCTTAGACCAGAATATGATTCATGTCTTCTCTCTTTCAACCCTCTTTGTAACAATATTTTGAATTGTTCCCACCATGATGTGCTCCATTCATTTTCTTCACTACCTATAATTATGTCGTTAATGTTAGGTGGTAATAATTCGTCAATATAGTCCCCTGTGGACACATCCATGGGCTTGGGCCCACAAATCTATAAATAATGAGCGTTAACTTATAGGTATATTTGATGAGGTTTATTATTTTCCAAATTCATAAATAATGGGCTTGGACACATTTATTATATCAGTTTGTTAGAGTATATAACATATCGTAGGGCTTCAACCATCAGCTTAAACTTTTGGTTGAGTTGGTTTCTTAACATGGTATCAGAGCCAACATGACCAAAGGTCACAGGTCCAAATCTCAACCATACCACCCTCATTTAAAGTGGAATAATCAACGCTTATAAGCAGTCACACTTCTAGCCCAATGGTCTCTCATGTGAAAGGGTGTGTTAGTATATAACATATCCTGGGGACTCAAGCATCGACTTAAGCTTTTGGTTGAATTGGTTCCTTGAGATAGTAAAATACCTGATGATGGATTTAGAGTTGAATGATTTTGATCTCCGAATAGGTGGTGAGTTTCAGCCTTTAAGATAGGATAGAGGTTGTTCATATAGGAAGTTATGAGAAATTGCTTGATACAACTTGGACTATTATTATCTTGATGCTCCAACTTTGTATAGTGTTCAACATCTTGATCTTCATGCCTTGTGTCGGAGTAAATTCCTGATCATATACATTAAATCATATTATAATAAAAATTAAATTGAAAAATGTTATAAAATGTTATAAAAATGTTGTAAAATCGGAGTATGTTATAAAATTAGTTTTTTTGACATTTCTGATACGTGGTAATTAACTAATTATTATCCAAGTAAGACGAAATTCAATTTTTAGGACAATTTTAATTAAAGCCACGAGTAATTTTAGAATTAAGTGAGTTCAACCGAATACAAACTAAAACCCAAAGAAATCAATTAGTTTAAAACAAATAATAGTTACATATAACTTTCTCTCAATTTTTTTGAATATGGAATGTCTTAGCCTATTGGTAAGGAATTTATTATGATAAATAAGAAATTAGGGGTTTAAATTAACCTTATATAACCTTTGTTTCGGTAATTTATTAGTTTTTTTTTCTTAATTTAATTATTAAAATGGGTGGCTTGATAGATAAATAAATGGTTGATTTAAATTGATGATAAATCAAAATTTTGATATGTATAGTTAGTACCTTGATTATGATTATTTACTGCACAATCTTGAATAATTTAAAAATTAGAATTTAATTTTATTTCTATATTTTTTTTCTTAATGTAATTGCTTTATAGCTTATTCCATTTGTTGTTTTTTTATATGAAATATGAAATTTTAGACAATAGTATAAGTTATTTGATTTGATAAAGTTCGAACCAATAGAGAAAGATTCTTCAAACCGAAATTGAATTTAAAGCAATATTAGTTTGAAATTAATTATATAATCGTGTAAATTATTTTAGTCTCATATCTTTTAGTTTGACACAAACTTTAGCAAAAGATATATTATTAAATCAGAATTTTATTATTAAAAGTTGACTTAATGCAAATAATTAGAGAAAAGATTATAATTATTAAGAGGGGTATCTTGTACCTTTACCAAAATTGGAAAAATACGAGCGTCGAGTAGAAAGTTGTGCCTTTATGATGGACAAATGCATCTTATAATTGGTGATCCAAAATTATTTCTTTCTTGTATATTATTGTTAGGGCCGGCTTGCCTTAAGGGTGAGCAAGAAAGATCGTCGTTCAAGGTCTCATGTCAAAAAAGTTAAATTAATGGTTGTAGAAAATCTATATAGCATATAAATTAATGGTTGTAGAAAATCTATATAGCATATATATAGGTTATAAATTGCAAAGGAAAAATGACCCCAATGTGCTATTTCGCCCAGGGCTTCAAAATACCTAAGTCGGCCCCGATATATTGTCATGATTCACGGATAAAACCACGTAAGACATAATTCTCAATTATGAAAGCAAAAATGAAAAAAAAAAATACTGAATGAATATTTCCCGTTTCCAACAAATTATTAGAGTTGTATATGACACAAAAAATTTTAATTTATAATTATAAAAGAGAGTTGAAATGTATATATGCAATAAAATAAAATGTTAAAAATATTTCTATTAAAATAATAATATAGTAAAGTAAAATAAACGGACTAAAAAGACGCTAATAACAATTTCTTAGGGACGAAACGAATATTTTACACTTCACTTAAAAGATAAAATAGCATATGGAATATCATCATTCATCAGCACGTACGTGTGCATTTTTTTTCTTGATTTCATTTGTAAGCGTTGCTAATCCCCTTACTGTCTGTTTGTTAGGCGGTAATAAACGATGATAATGAAAATTAAACACTAGTGTAATTTTGGTTCAAAAATCTCTTAGTTACCTTGTTGCTATGCTTGTCCAACTTCAATCATCTCATTTTCTTCATGAAATTCATTCCAATGCATTACCATTGGGAGATATGATATTAAATGGTAATGAAAATTTGTAAACAAAAAACTTTTTTGTGATCAAAGTTTCATTACCATGGGAATAATATTGAATTTTGATGAAATTTTACACTATAAACCATTCTCATTACCATTATTTAATACCACTGACCAAACAGGCTGTTAATATTTTTATTCACTTCTCAAATATGTCATTGATAGAGTAATAAATTTCAATTTACAATTTTATGCGAGTTTTTCCTTTAATATGATACTAGGATTATACCCGTACAATGCACGTTGTAGGTTTACTTTTAGTTTTATAAATTGTTTTGGCTAATAACATATAGGACCATTTACAAAATTCAACAAAATCCACATATGAATCTTTCACCATTGCATGATAAAGCATGATAATTCTTATAAAGCTAAAAACAACATTATTAATATTAGTATGAATATGAATTTGTAGAGTCTATGTCAATAAAACCACTTTAAATAAAACTCTTCATTGACAATTTAGATTGCATTAGGGAAGATGAAGAGATGAGTTCCAAAACAACAATCTAACACTATTAGAGTGACATTTGGCAAAGTGATTTTAAAATAGTGGCACTTGTCACAATTGTTTCTGAATTAGTATATTTATGATTAGAAACTAAATTATTAAGAAACCAAGTCAATAGGCATTATGATTTGTTATATATTCTAATACGCCCTTCATATGAGAACTATCACAAACTCTCTTTATATTTAGCGCTAAATATTCTACTTTAAATATAGAGTGATTGAAAGTCGAACACATGACATTTTATTATCCTAAATAATTTTACTTATATTACCCATTTGTTGTGAATAGGTGTAATTTTTGAGAAAAATTTTATAAAATAAAAATGTGTGCGGACCATTATTCCACGTCTATGTGACAACTAATGCAATTTCACGGGTATCAGTACCAACATACCTTTAACTTGCGACTAAAGTTATAATGTTGGGTATGCAAAACCCATGAATCTTTTTATTGATATTATTATTAATTAATTACCATCATAATTGTCCTAAAAATATAATGAAAAGACATTATATTCGGAAAAGAATTAATTAATAAAGATGATTATTACAAGAATATATAAAGGAGTTAAGTAATTAAGTGCATGTACGTACCATTAGCAAGATCAAGTAGAAAATCAGCCGGATTAATGAAATTGCAACCGGGATTTAACCCAATGGAGCAAAAGTAATCCATCACACGGCTTGCACGACCGTAATAAATTGGGTAGCCTTCAGATAACACGACCACTTTATCGAACATTTGGTATAGTCTGCTCGATGGTTGATGAATAGTTGTTACTATAGTTCGCCCCCCACGAGCTAGAGCTCTTAGGGTGGCCATGATCCGATGAGCTGTGGTTGAATCCAACCCCGATGTGGGTTCATCCAATAATAACAAACTTGGGTTCACTAACATCTCTTGTCCTATACTAACCCTTTTCCTTTCTCCACCCGACACACCTCGAAAGAGGGGACCACCTATCATGGTGTTTCGACACCTTGTTAGACCCAACTCCGAAATGACCATGTCCACTTGATCAATTTTGTCTTTTCGAGTTAGGTTTTTATGTAACCTTAAGAGGGCGGTATAAGTTAAGGTTTCTAATACGGTTAAGTGTGGATATAGTACATCATCTTGGGTAACAAAACCAATTTTGCGCTTGATAGATTTAGAAAATGCATGGCCATTGTAAGTAATTGAACCACCAGATAATTTACCCTGGAGTCGACCTCCGATGGCGGTCAAAAGGGTAGTCTTGCCACTTCCTGACGGGCCTAGCATTCCTAGGAGCTCCCCAGGGCGTACAATTCCTGTTACACCGTTTAGGATCATCCTGGTCGTTGGACTTGGACTAGTTGTACACTCTTTCGTTGGGGGCACTTGAATGCTGTATATAACATCTTGGAACTGCAACATTACGATTTTAGTCCTAGTATAACATATAAAATGAAACAGATACGTTTTAGGCAACAAAATACCTTGAGTATGATAGGTCGTAGGGATCCATGCAAAGTAGAGAACCGAGGAGGACTACTCGAGTCATGATGGAATCTTTGGACCTCTTCCAAACAAGGACTAACAGCTCGTGCCGAGGCCAATGGCAAATCAATATGAGGACTAGGAGGGAAATCTTGAGTTTTCATATTGAAAGATGGAGTTGTAGTGTTAGACATTGGATCATGGTCTATAGGCATCATTTCTAAGGCCTTGTTTGGGTTAAAATTACAAGTAACAAATATGTAGTTAAGATAATAGGGAAATAAGATGGATAGGGAAGTCACATGCAAGTGAAAGAGAGATTATATAAAGGGAGAAGAGAAGTAAGGAGATTTAGTTGTAAGCTAGCTAGCATGATGTTGGCTTTTATACGAGTAGAAAGGAATGGGAACCTTAAAAGAGCTTAGTGTGGGGCCAAGGGCCATTAATGCTACAACATTTGTAAAAGTTTTCTTTAATTTAGATGGCTAAGTTCTAGTTTAGCTTGTTCACTGATTTACAGATAATTTTTCTCATGCAGTTTAATGTCATTTGTCTCTTTCTTTACAGGCTCTCTCTGTTTAGAGGTTTACTTGTAGCAATCCGTCTTTATAAAACAAGAAAGGTTTGCATAGTACATAAAAAGGTATTACTTTTTTACTAAGAAATTATTTTTGAGATTATGATTCTCACAGTTCTAATATAAGCTTAATTCTCACTTAAATTTGGTTCTCGCTTGAATAAACAACAAATAATGAATAGTATTTTAGTAATTAGAATCAGATGAAATATTAGCATATGCCCCAATAGTAGACCAGCGTAATGAACACCATTAGTAATCATAAATATTCTTTAAAAAGAAATTCTATGACCTAAAAAATATTAATATTCTTTATCATCATTTTCATGGTATATTAGTATATTTCGCTTATAGAGCTATGGTCCAAGTCTACGGAGGGATGAAAGAGGACATATTATATCCTTATCAAAATTAGATAAGGTTGAAAGAATGAGTCGTGTGTAACCTTCAACCTAAAGTATGAATGTTACAACTGACAACCCAATCGTGCCTCCCAAAAAGCCCCTCGATGCATAAGTCAGTAAATATCACGTGATTGATGTGACAATAGCACAACAGAGTTGCAAAGTATTTATAGAAGTTTGTATTGATGATGTCATTAGCATTAGGCGATGTCAACAAATGACGTCAGCTCTAGACGGAATATTTGAAACTGAACTTGCTCCCTTGGAGCATGAATGGGCATGGCATGTGAGTTATTTGCTTTGGGGCCTCATCTCCAAAGAGGTACTACACTTGAGCAATGAGCAAGAGTCCACAGTACAATTATGTTTCTGATTTTGAGGTTCGAAAAAAAATGAACGACGACTGCAAATCACAAATGTTCGTATCGTACCTTGTTTAGTGGAGCAAAAGTGAGACTTGTAGATTTTGAACCAGCATCTGAACACTATCAGTCATTCTTTCGTAACATCAAATAAGCTTGGATCAAGAGCAGTGGCCCCACCTGTGGAGAAAAAAGTCGACAACCAAACGTCCATTGGATCAGCGATTAGTTGGATGAATACCAAAAGAAAGTCTCTATGTAGGGAAGCTTACATCACGTCATCACCACACAATAATGGATAAGTGCAGAGGTTAGAAGAAACTTTCCGGTTCAGTATGAGTCACCAAAGGCGCCGATCAATAACGAGATCTACTGCTGGAAAGTCGGAACTGCATCCAAACAAGCCAGAAAAGGGTAAAAAGAACATGGAAAAAGTCATTTTTAGTTGAATCTTCTTCGATACATGAGTGTCACTAATCAGAAGTGGAAGCTTTCCATAAATCAAAGAATACTGTTTGAATTACATCAGGGACTGGTGAGATCCAGTATACAAAATTGGGATCCAATGAATTTCAAATATGTATCATGTATGTGTATTTACAAATAGAATGTTGCTGTTTTATAACAGCAAAAACAATGATGTCATCTCGTTTCGTTGGAAATGGACAGTATTTAGAAGGGACTAACAGCACGAGCCAATTTCAGCAAGATTTCGGGCACCATACGTTTCCTTTGAGGTGCCATAGCATCCTTGGCTTGCTCTTCTTCATCATCCGCATGAATTATAGCAACTAAATCTTCAAACATCGGATCATTACCACCCCTCATTGGATCCTAATCAACAAGTGCACTTATTAGAATTATTATGTAAGAGCAAGCTTTAAACATAAAACCAATTGACTTCGTACACTAAGGACTTGTCTAACAGGCTATAATTTATCGGTGTTCAATGGGCCGGATACGGTCCGGGTCGGGCTTGAGCAAATATGGCCGGGTTGGATATGATGAGCACTCATAGGCAACTATCATAAAGAAATTTGCTAATATTCAAAAGATTCAACGAAATGATTAATGGCTGCATTTACCTGGAGAAAAACATCGGTATGAGTTTTGCCTTCATATAGTATTGATTGAGCTTCTACGCCAAGTCCTTTTAGTGTTTCAGCAAATTTTACGCTGATAAAAGACAAGTGGATCGATCTTATTAGCCCAGAAAGCAACAAAGACAAGGAAAAAACGTATGAATTCCTATCAATTTATTTTTGAAGGAAAATGAATAAATCCGAAAAATACACATCAGTGACAGTGCTAATGAAATTCAAAAACAAAGGATGGACAGAGAGAGATACCTATCATTAGATGGAATGGAATAATCAGCAGTGCCATGGAAAAGAATCATCCGGGGCAGTAGAGACACTGCATTTCTAGCATTTCGATCCTGAACCACAATTTGAGGCGAGTAATGCCGCAACGATTGCTCCCCACCCATGATACTAAACCAGAGATTGCATAAGTATAGTAACAAAATCGATCAAAATGTTAGGATAAAAAGGGAGCATACCTTAGAAATATGGAACGGTATAATCCCCTATTGTGGAAATGATCGACTAGATTCAATAAATTATACCTGACATTGAGTTTGAGATCAAAACAATTAATTAAAGTGATTTTATATAATCAAAAAAAGAGGAAATTGAGTTTGCACCCAAAGCTAGAAATTTAGACTAAGGGGGCCAAACATCCAATACAGCAGCAAAACAATTATAGTCGAATATTTGATACACAAGCAAAATTATATAAACACAAAATTGCAATTCTAAATTCTTGTTTGTAAATGGAAATATGTTATGATTGGGACTTAAAAATGTTGGGGGGATACAGAGAGGTAATTAAACATTGTGTGAGTGTCTTAAAAGACAACATTATTAGTTTTAAATACATTGTTACAAATTATAAAGATTATAATTTGCATAAAAACTTCAACCTTGGACCTTAATTATTAGTTCTACTATTTTGAGCATTATTAAATTAGAGATACTTAATCAGCCCTTATATCTTTTACTTATAATCAGTAAAGTTCCGGTTAAAAATACAATAGGTCGCATATTTGACTAGGGGCGGGCCCAAGTGTAGCTTTTCCCATGTTTGCACCGAAAAGGATAAAATCAAATAGAAAATAAAGCCAATAAAACAAGCTATGAGGGTGTTTGATAGATGACATTTTGGTCGACATTTGGCTTTTGGCTTATTGGTTGGTCGAAATTATAATAAAGTGTTTTTTCAACCACCTGATTATCGGCTTTTAAGTTAAAATGAAAAAGCTAGTTAGGTTATCTTTTAACAATGGCTTTTGGCTTGTTGATATACTTTTTCATTAATAAACAAGCAAAATTTTACAAGACATCTCCCTAAACGATTGGCTTATTCAGTTAGCTTAAAACCCAACAAAAACATCTAACACTTTCAGCCGGTCAAATAAGTCAATTGAAAAGGACAATAATCAACAATCATTTGCCAAACACCCTTATAATGACCCGCTAGACTAAGAAGAAATCCACATGGCGTTGTATACATGTCTCTCTATCTAAATATTTGATATATACCAACATAAATTTTTCAAATTGTTTAGCAACATAAATAAAACCACGATGCTATGACAACCTTGAATAAGAGGCATTAACTTGTACTTCTCCAACTTATTGGGAGCATATTAAAAAAAACAAAGAAAAAGAAGACATCTATGTTGCAAAAGCAGATAAAACAAAGACTTGGTTTCAAGTTATTTTTCCAGAAATATTTGTATTAAAATTACCTATTACTATGTGAATTGTAATCCTATCCAAAGAATAAATTTCTATGTCCTAATGGGTTTGGTGGTATTTCTAGGGTAGCTCGAAAATCACAGTCAAAAGTGTTGTTCATGCTATCGAGGAGTTTTTAGCTACATGCATGCTGCATTGCTGCTCAAGGTGTGGAATATTATAGGTGTACTCTTGCCCTTAAAATCTGTGTCCTAACTCCTAATTCACCGGCTGATTTTAGACCCATAGCTTGTTGTAATACTATTTTCAAGGTCATATTCAAGCAAATTTGTATGAGGGTGATCTTATTGGTCTCAATTTGTGGTGTTTCCTGAAGGATTCTCAAGATGATTAATGTTGTATGTACAAGTTTGTTCTGGCATATAACACATGAACACATGGCCCCTAGCAATGTGTGTACTTAAAAAAAATGGTGGGCTTGGTGTTTGATTTGTGGAAAATCGAACAAGGCTGTTGTTGGGAATATTGTGTGGCAATTTTAAGGATGACTTGCTCTGCCTCAGGACAGAACTAAATTATGTGAGCAACATAAACAAGACACAGCTAGTGGTGGCATGTAGTAATAGAAGCATACCATCTGACTTTATACAGGATTCATACTTACGAAAAGGTTTTAGAATCAACCACAGACTGCGTGAGCATAAAAATTCACCATCAGGAAGACTTGCAAAACGTTAACTGAAATCATTTAACAGCGTGTGTAAGGTGCAAGCAAACACATACCCTCCTGACAATCCAAAATAAGCTTTTATCTGTGAGATGCTCCAAGAAACACATTCTCCCTCACCACCAGCCTCTTTGACAGCTTGTTCAACAAGAGTACAAGCAGAGATGTGTGCACCAGCTGACTGCCCCATCAAATATATTCTACAATATAAATAGGAGAATATCAATCACCACATCCACGAATAATAAATGAATATCAAAAAACAAGGATTTTTTACTCTTAGCTAAACAGCATTTTTTGCTAACGTAACGAGATGAGTCAATTTTAATACCTTTGAGGATCACCTCCATATTCTTCAATATTATTGCAGATAAATGAAATTCCACGTGAGGCGTCTTCTACCATATCTCTCATTGTACCTTGAGGAAAATTCCTGGATGTATATGTTTACAAAAAACATATTATTCTGATGTTCTGATATTCGACTATAAGTAAGCTCGACAGATATTTCCGGAAATGACCTCCAAATATCACAGCAAGACTGCATGTCAATTTATTTAGCTTTTGGCTATTCTTTTTGGTATCAGATAATTTCCATCTTAAAGATGATGTAACTATCACCTTTTACTATTGAAATTTTCTGGAAGCAATGTTAACATCAATGAACTTACAATTTGGAAACGGGACTAAATTGACATGAAGATACACCAATAAAATGTGGCAGGTCCTATTTATGCATTACAACTTACAAGCAACAACAATCTGACGTTAGTCACGGTACATGTAAGTTGAAAATTGAAATTACTTGCCTGTAATCTATACATGCAACCATAATGTCTCTATCAGATAATTGTTGACCTAGGAGAGAACCCCATGCTTTGTAACTGCATCAACAGCAATAAAAAAAACTTCAAAAAAATCTGGGACTATACAAAAATGATAATGTGAGCACCACTAGAGTAATACAGTTCAGAGTCTATACTCGATTAACTAAGTTTTTATTTGGACTTCCAAACTAAGTAAAAGATAAATATGCCATTTAGAACAATTCCACATCTAGTCACATAAGAACTACTAGGTATCTACGACAGAAAGTATTTATCATAACGAATAAACACATAAATCCATAAAGACTATAAATCATATATCAGTAAAAGCAGGGATTCAATCTTGACAACTCACCCAATTATCCAGGCTCCACCCGTTACAAATGCAACAACTGGCTTTAGCCCATTGTTATTCTTGGGTAAGTACAGATCAAGGCTGCCAATTACCCAGCATTAGCTTCAGTTCAACGTTCCAGGATCAAAATAAAAAGGCTACCAACCAGATTAATCATAAATAACAATTAACATACCTGTTTCTAGGTTGATCACCGTAGACTATACCTCTGCGGATACGACTAGAAAAGAAGTAATTATATCCAACTGTACAAGGATGAAAACCAGTGTTAGGATTTAGGAAGGCAACATATTTCAAGAAATGGAAAAATCTTGAGTTTTCAAAGACAAACCTTGAACAAAACCAGGCATAAGAAAAATTGCATAACAGCCAAGAGCAAAAAATCTTATGATCCATCTGTAGCCTACCCTGGATAAAGTAAAAATAAGACATGGAATAGCTGAAAAGACTGTTAAGAATCACATATTTAGGTTAACTAAAAAATCTTATCAGTCAGCTCTAATGTTCTTTGGCTATCACAAATTTATACATGCAATTACATGCGAAGAACGAAAGCAACAACAACAATGCAACTCTGCTTCATTGTAAAAATACTGTACTTGAGATACAGGAAGCTAACCCCTGATTGTAAGCTTAATGGCAAAGTATTACAGATGACAAAGGATCAGACAGAAGCTAAAACTAAGTTGTACAATGTACCATTGAAGCCCCATCCAATAGCCAAAGACGGACCCTTTTTATGTTTTGACTTCATTTTAAGCTTTTTCAAAACATTTATAAACGTTGAAGCTAGGCCTTAGTCTCTCATGATAGGTCTCTAAAAAGACTTGTATCTCCACGAACTAAAGAGGCTAGCATCAGATGCTACCTTTGCAGATTCCAAAAGAATGCAACACTAGAAAACAAAGTTAAAAGATTTTTTGGCACATTCAGTTCTTAGAAACCCCAACCTGTCTCCTATGCTTAAAGCTATGCATATTAAAGAGAAATTCCCTATCTTTTTTAAATTGAAACATAGCATAATTTTCGGATCGTCTCCTATGCAACCAAACATGGAGTGAGACGCAGCGTTGCCAGTGCCTATTAGGGCACCTGGTGGCTGGTGTTGCGTGTGCTATCAAGAGGCTTAAGTGATATTTGGCTCTTGACCCTAGTGGACACGCAAATAACAAAACTGTAACTATGTAGCATTTTAGGGAACAAACGTGCTCTGTTAACCATGAAGTTTGGTAAGGATGTTCTTGGGCACACTAAAATGAACCTTCAAAAGTCCAGAATTTTCCAAAAAACAATTCGAGACTTCTCAGAAAGAGAGCTTTTTAGTGCACTAGAGGTCTAGAGGGTTCTAAGGGAGGCAGGAGGCTAGAACCCTCTAGAAAATTGTGGGTTCATCTAGAATGTTTTGATGGAGACTAAGACACTCTAAGAATATTCCATAAGCATTTGTATGTTTTGGGTTGTTCTAGGAGAGCCTAGAGCACCCATATTATCAAGGTTTTTGGGCTATCACAACTGATATATAAGTTGAATAATCGTGAACAAAACTAAATTTTTGCACTACGCCTTTAAGGCATAAGATGTGAAGATATCTTATGCTAAGTGTCACCAACCTACAACAACCTTGCTTCTCTACTTGGTCTTTTCACTATAGTACATAATCTATTCCAAAGAAAATGAGGTATTCAAAAAAAAAATCTCAAAGAAAGTAAAATGCTAAAAGTTTGCCTTAGTTTGGATCCCAAGATATCAACATAATCTATCCCTCCTTGCTATCCAAGAAAGTGTGAATCAAGATCAAGTATTTCAAGAGTAAGAATAACAATGGCAAAGCCTTAATTCTAAAAGATTGGGATTAGCTATATTCATAAAAGATTAATTTTAGTGGTCGCCCATATGAGTTCTAATTCACCATACATTTTGTTTTTCACCATCCCAACTTGTAAATCTGAATCCTACATATTGCTTTTCACTCTTGGCCTCTAGGTCATATTTGGTCATTCTCGCTCTTTTTCGAAGTCCACTGAGTTTCAAATTTCTATCTTCCTTGTCGGTTCACTAATACCCCATCTTTGCACATGCCCAAATCAACTACAAAATCCTCTTTTATTTTCTTCTCAATATTTGCAACACTTAAATACTTATATCTTTGTTTCGTATTTATCCTCAAATTATGCCACATCTCGTCCATCTAAGCATACACAATTCTGCTAGTCTCATCTTGATAGGACGATTTTTTCTAAAATCTCAACATCCTAACGCATATAGTAGCGGCTTGCGTTGATCGAATAGTCATGCTATAAAACTACCATTTAGCTTTAGAGTAATACCTTAATCATAATATCTCAGTAGTCGCTCTTTATTTTTTTTCACTCACACTTAATTATATGGGTTACACCTTCTTCAAATATCCTTTACTCTAAAATATACGCCCAAGGTATTTGAAGCGTCCACTTGACATGATTTCTATGTCTTCCAAATTTATAGTGTCTCTATTCATCGCATTTATACTAAAATCAAAAGTGACACTTCATGTACTTATTCTTACTCCGACTTAATTTAGATTCTTGTAACAAAACTCTTGTCTCCATTGTTCTAAATAGCATTTACCCTTTTGATGTCTCCTCTCCCAAAACAATATTGTCAACAAACAACATGCACTTCAATACACTTTGCGATCAAGCGACTACTACTTAAAGGCATTTTGATATAGACACTTGTTTACACAATACAAAACTTGTTCATCTTGTACCCTATCTTACATAAACTTGAGAACAAGTGACCAAAATAAGATGGATGAACAATGAGTATAATCTAGGATGCCCATTCACTACAATATATACCTAGTTGGACTTCAACACAAATGTATACAACCCAAATTGAGATCATTACTTTTCTAAATTGTGAGTTTTTGGGCTTCAATTGAAGAGTTTAAGCATGACATACTTGTCAAAATATGGTCATAAAACACCAAATACTCTTTATTCATCAAAATTTCAGTTAACAGAATGATAAATCAAAACCTAAATCACTCATGTAATCATAGATCAAATGCACCCCTTATCAATCCAAAACGAACAACCCCATTACACTATCAACCAAATCATCATTATTAAAAAACAGAAAAGAACAAAAAAAATCAAGGGAAAATCAAAAGTACCCTAAATAACCAAGAAGTTTAAAACTGAGCCGGGTGATCATATAAGTCTCGGCTGCAGCGTGCTCAACACTGGTAGCAAGTGACGAATCCTCTTCCCCACCATTGGAAACAGAGAGTAGATTATCATCACTGACACTGCGACGTCTACGCTGTTGTTGGGTGAGTTTGGTGGGTTTTCCGGTGAAGCTAAAAGCCCTTGAAAGAAGGGATTTTCTTTCCAAAATGTGATCGTTTTCAATAGGAGAAATCAGAAGATGGGAAGTGGGTAATTCATAACCATTTCTTGGAACAAACATGGTGGAACCAAGATTTGATTTTGGTTGGTGATTCGTTACAGGAAGAATTGGTGGTCTAGATTTCATCGTCATTTTCATTATTTAGTATTTATAATAAATATTATGAATCAATTTGGAAGCGAAATTAATGGGAGGATTACAAAATTGATTCGAATTATGAAATTTTTGGATTCTTTGGGTATTTTTTGGAGGGACGAATGTGTTTATGTGGTGAGCTGTTGGTGAGTTGGTGTTGTAGGCAAATCGGCAACTTTTTTTTAAGTGATTTTTAAGGGAAATAATACTTATGATTATTATGTATATATTTATTTAATTTTATTTTATTTTATTTTCTGTATAAAATAATTTTTTAATTTAAATATTTTAATTTTATATAGTAATAATTTATTTGTTAAATTATTTTAAAATCTTTCATTTTTAATTTATTTTTTGTATCAAAAATAATTTACAGTCTAACCGGTCTAAATCCAAATCGGACCGGAAGGAATTCAGGTTAGACCGAGACCGGATCGGATGGAACCCGTCTGGTCTAAGCATATTCGAAATTTCGGTCTTCCGATCAGGTTCGGGTTTGGACTGGTGAACACTCCTACGTGGTTGAACTACTTGGAGAATTTATCTTTTATTACAAAATATAGGACTGAAAGGAGTACAATCACGAAAGAAAACTAAGTGAGAATTATTTTAATTTTAACCGAAATCAAGTCCGGTCTAAGTGAAGAAAGCTTATTTTAACCGAAATCAATTCACATTTTTCACACCGATTTATTTTTTATTTTCTCTCTACTTACTCTGTTTTAGTTATGCAATTAGTCTTTTGTTATTACTTTTTTGATCTCTATAAATAATTATTCTTTTAGTTTTAATTATAATACAAAAAATGTCTTTATTTTTAAAAAATTATAAAAAGGTTAATAGGATGTTTATATCATTAGTCTTATTAATTAGGCATTTTAATATTTTATTAGTTGGATTACTATAGTGTTACTCGTATTTGCATAGTATTAACTGTTTTAGTGAAGAATGATTCAAATTAGTATACTATTAGTTGCATTGTTTAGTATTATTCGTACTGGTACAATATAATAAGTTGTATTAATTAAATCGTATTAAATATATTATTAGTTGTATTAGTATAGTATTTGTCAAATTAGTATAGTATTAGTTGACTGTATTTATATAAGTGTAGTATATGTGTCGTATTAACATAATATTTGTCGTATTAGTTTTGTGTTGCTCCTATAAGTATAGTATAAGTCATAGAAGGGGGTGAAAGTTATTCGGATAAAAACCGCAAACCAAACTAATCAAAACCGAATAAGAAATATGGTTTGGACTTTTTATAAATTGGTTTGGTTTTGCATTGAAATTTACAAAATCGAAATAATTTGGTTTGGACTAGGCTTGAACATACTAAAAACCGAAAACCGCAATTCTGAACCGAATTAAAATAGAAGCTCACTTTTACAATGCGCTAAACTACTTGTTGAGTGAATGTGCTACTTGACGTACAAATAGAAAAATTTAATTGGCAATACTAACAAAAACGACGTTAGCAAATCTTATAACAATAATAAGCCTTAATTTTATTTTGTCATTTCTATTTTTACTTTATAATTTTAGTAATCTAATTCGATTTGCAATTTAAATTTGTTTTTAGTTGAAAAATATGGTTTGGATTGGTCTGAAAAAGTCTAAATCGAATTAACTTTGTTTGGTTCGATTTGGATTGTGGCCCAATTTGATTTGGTTTGGATTGAAAAATCAAAAACCAAAATAAATTTGGTTTAAACCGAACTTTCACCCCTAACTCCTTCGTTGTTTTTCAATTGTTGTCATTTTTATGTAAATTGTTGTCATTTTTGAACTCCTAAACAACAATTGTGAAAATGAAACGTAAGCTTTTATCATGAGAAAGGAATTGCATCCATAAATGAAAAAATTAGGTTTAATTCAATGATAACGATTTTCATTAGTACAATACATTCTCATTTACTTAATTTGCAATAAGATGATTGATTTCATTTTTGGTGTTTAGTGCAATTAAGAAAAGTGATTAGTACTAGATGGAATGTAGGCATTGCTAAGATGAGATCATGATCATCATCTTTCATTTATATCTTCATCATTTTATATTATTTGTTACTAGAGGTGTTCAAAACAGATCCAACGATCTGACATTTACACAACTGAGTAATTGAGTATGACTCTGACCTTATTCTTAAAATGGATTTGCATGTATGTAAAAACAATCTTAAAATGGATTTGCATGTATGTAAAAACAAGCATGGGCATAATACTCGATTTCAATCACACTCGATTTTAAACTAACTCAAAACATATAATCTAAAATTCACTGATGATCCAAATGAACACCTCTAAACTCTACACGACACCCCATGTTAATATTGGATAATTGTTAAAGGGTTGTAATTGGGTCTAGTCTTGATCAACATAAAGTGAAACTACTTGTTGATGAAAATAAATCATACAAAAAACTTTTTTAAAAAAAAATATTTTTTTTTGAAATAATCATACAAAGAAGTTAAAACTATTTTTATTTGTATCCTATAAAATCATTATACTTTTGAATCCAATTATTGGAGTCAAAGCCTATAATTGTAACCACTTGGATTATTGATGATAGTTGTGCGCTCATCAATTCATCTGAATTATTATTAGAAGCTAATTAAATCCATACATCATGTAAATCCACTTGAAAATTATTTATCTTTCTAACAAATGTTGTTTTATTTAAGAGTGGATTAAAAAAAAATTAAATGTAAGGAGATTTAGAAATTAATTTTACTAGTAAATAGCGAGTATCAAACCCTAAATATACTATCATGGTACAAAATAGAGAGAATACATGAAATATCATTGGAAAAATTGACATTAATAATTCAACTTTTCACCCATCCGCTATGAATAATCCCACCTTTTGATTATTTTCTAATAATCCAACCTTTGTGATAAATTTGCCTAGAACATACTTTATTACTAATAATGGGTAATAATAGGGTATGTTTGCTAGCAAACTAAAATAAAGATTGAATTATTCACAACGAACTAAGACAAACGTTGGATTATTAGAAAATAATTAAAAGGTTGAATTATTCACGACGGATAAATAAAATGTTGAATTATTAATATCAATTTTTCCAATATCACTTTTAAGTCCTTTTTTTTGCGTTGCAAGTCCTTCGCTAAATCCAAATAGCAAGGGGCACCTTGCCCTCAATCTTTTAACTCAATTTTTTTTTTAAGAACCTTTTAACTCAAATTTATATTTTAAGTTGTTGTGTTTTTAATTTTTGACTCAAGTAAAAGTATAGTTTATGATAAAAATTAAAAAGATATAGCTAACAAACTAATAAGAAAAATGTATCAAAACACGTGGAAAAGAGATTAAAATATGTTGTCAAAAATGAATCCTTGGTGTTATGTTCTAAGTTGATTTTGACATTTATTAAGAAAATTAATACCTAATCTGACATTGTTTTAGATCACTCATAATTTTAATGTTGGGTCGATTATTAATGTTAAAAGAAGATCGATTTAATTTTACTTATTTATTTTTTATTTTAGGTGAGTTAAGAATTCTTAGGGAGGAAAGGAAATTGTCCTCCCTATATGTGGTGAAAACTTAACCTTTGTTATAAAGGTAAAATATTACATTTTTTTATAGTACAAAATATTAATTCTAGTTAAGTTGTTTGTGTTAAAAATTTGCAAGTAGCATAACTTATATTGCATTATCTGTACGACTTGATACTTAATTTCATTGCAGGACTTGTTGTATTTGCAGGTTTCTTCGACAATATTCCTTCTACTCTCGTTTTGAAGAGGGTACGACGTACGAGTATGATTTATTTATTTGCTCCCCTCAAATCCTACCACTAAACGATATTGGATATGATGATATGATATACTTCCTCCGAATCAGTTTAGTTGTCCTATTTCTTTATTTGGCAAAACCATACCAATTGTCCCATTTTCTTTTTTGTTTATCCTTTTTTTAACCTAAATACCCCCACTTTTTCAATTCCCAATACCCAACTACCACCTTTACAATTAATTTAATCAATTAAAATACCCAACTACCACCTTTTTAATGGACCACACTCAACCTTAAAATCCGTGAAAAGTCAAATGCTAACGAAGAAAATATATATAATATAATATGTTAAATCATTCAATATAAATGCTAACGAAGAAAATATATATGGTCATTCATATCAAAGTGATACTATTACCTAGCAAGATGGATAATACTTTAAACTTTATACTGTGATTTGGAGCCACTTATATGTTGTATAAATCCGAATCTTAAAAAGTAATATTCCATTTTCTTGAGTATAAGATTGTTTTTTATTTGTTTGATGATGTGCCTAAAAAAAGTTGAAATAGACCCCAAGTCTTTAATTAACCATTATTAATAACTTTAAACTTTCTCATATTAAAATAAATCATACAATCAGCTTATTTTTTTAAATAATTATTTAAAATTATAAATAATCACCTTAAGATTATAAGTAATTACTTTTAAATATTAAAAGTGAATAATTTAAAACTATAAATGATAACTTAATCACTTTAAAATTATATGTGATTGGATTGTATAAGCAACTACTCATATATCGATCTAATATTGGTTATAAGACTTATATTTCAATGATTACACTTGCACCTTCTAATAGCTCTAAAATTTTAGTTGATATTCAATGAGAGCTGATTTTTCTTCTTTATGTTTTGCAATGACGATTAATAAGAGTTATGGACTATCACTATTTCGTATTGCATTGTTCCTACTTGAACCTACTATTTTAAGTCGTGGACAATTTTACATAGTAGTTTCTAGAGTGACTTACATGAATTATTTGAAAATATTCATATACGACAAGGATGATAAAATATGTAATCGAACCAAGTACGTTATATGTATCAAAGAGGCTTTTCAAAACATCTAAATAACAAACAATTTCAATGTTTATTAAGTTTTATTATATAGTATTATTTATAAAATTTATATATATCAATTCATCATCATCAATGCCATTATCCCGCTCGAGAGCAGAGTCTGGCTGAGGGAAGTTGACAAATAATTCATATCCGTACTCCTTTCACAGGAAGAACTAGAGGAAAGCGGTCAATTTTACCCTAAACAGAAGAATTCTTGTATCATTCTTACTTCCAATTCTTTATTATCAAATTATTAATTAAATTTGTAAAATGACATGCAAGGGGTATGTCTAGCATAAACAAATGACAATTACATGTCTGAAATATGGGCACCTATATAATTATCAATATACTAAGATTTATTCCTTATATGATTTTGCCCCAATTAAAAATACACAGAGAACAAGGTTTATTTACTGAAAAACACACAGAGAGAATAAATATTGGAGGAATTTTAATCTAGAATCACGTTCTTAAAAATTAGAATAATAAATTACTATATTTTGGACAGCTTGGATGGAGAACATCAACGTTGGATTATCTTTAGGAATTTAGGATCTATTTTTGTGGTATTTATACAAGTAGGACCTTCTCATAGATTTTAGAAAAATTTACCTACAATAATTCAATCTATTTGTGATTTTCCTATTATAATCCCACCTATTGATTAACCATGAATAATCCCAACTTTAAGGGGTATTTGCCTATAGTAAACTTGGGTAACCCGATGACCTGCTATAGTAGGTAAGTCACCAAAAAAGTAAACTAAAAATTAATTTAAAATTAGAGAAAATAATTGTAATTTTACATAAAAAATTCTAAATAATAAAAAAAAATCATAAATTTTTTTGAACATTTTTTAAAAAAAATTTTGACCTTTTTTTTTAAAAAAAATAAAAGTTGCTATAGCAAGTCATCCGGTCACCGAGTTTACTCTAAGAAAATACCTCTCTATTCATGGTTAATCAATAGATGAGATTATTGTAGGAAAATCACGAATAAGTTGGATTATTCTAGGTAATTTTTCCTAGATTTTAGAGTATATGTTAATTTTTTATATTATACTTGGATTCTTATAATTTAAGAAAAAAAAATCGACATACTAGCTTTTGATAAAATATATCATATTTGCATTAATTCAATTTTTTATCCAACTAGGTAATATATAAGTTTATTTAAATAGAAGTGAGATTTTGAAAAAGAGATAGTATAGTAGAATTGTAGAAGTCATTAGTTATTAGTTCATGTAATTTGAAACAATTAATAATATTTGTCTCTTTATTACTTAGTTACTCTAATGTAAAATAATATAAAAAAAGGTTTATCAAAAAATACAATAGATATTTGAAACCCTTTCAATGATAAGGTCTTGTTCTGTAAATCTCTTTGCATATATTAATAGATTTCCATGTGTATAAACATTAATCTACTCAAGATTCAATATCATGACATGAGTAAGTTCATCATTATATTCAGCGATCTTGTTCATAGAAATTAGACCAGTGCGTCCTTAATGAGTAAGTTCATCCATTGGCCTTTAGGCTTTTTAGGCTTGAGTTTGACTTTTTGGGTTGTTGGAGTATATAATATATCCTAGATCTTCAACCATTAGCTTAAACTTTTGATTGAGTTGGTTTATTTACATGGTATCAGAAGCCAACGTGACAAGAAATCACGAATTCGAATCACAACTACCTCTCATTTAAAGTGGAATATCCAGCACCTATGCGCATCCACACTTTTAACCCAATGGGCTCTCATGTGAGGGGGCATGTTAAGTATATAACATATCTTGGGGCTTCAACTATTAGCTTAAACTTTTGGTTGAATTGATTCCTTGACAGACTTTTTTTGCTGCCCTTTGACGATAGGTTGGCCTATGGTATTTGGTATTATGCCCTTTTGTTCGTATATCTACTCATTGCCACAAATTCAAAAAATGGATCATTGTATTCAAATTCCGTTTCATCATGTCTGGTTACTAGCTAGATACCCCATCCTTCTCCAAGAAATTGTCACAATTGCTATACCCCATATATGTTCTCTCTATGGAAAAGATTGAATATCGATATGACATGTATGTAACGCCTTTTACCCCAGATCCTACTATTGAGCAAAATTTACTAGATATCTTTATTTCCATGTTATCAAATGTACTATTTTTAATTTTAATTCTCAATTCTTTCTAATTGGTTTTCCCATATTTCGTAAACGAAAATTTCACAAAGTTCATTTATTAAGAATCTTTCTATTTTAAGATACTTTTTAGACTAAAATAATCTCATTTATCAAAAGGCACTACCTATTTACATTTTTAGCCCTTACAAGTTACTCAATCTTTCATATTACACACATTCTTACATGCGACCGTCTTTTGTGAAAACGGCTCTCAAAAGCACATTCTAATTCTAAATATATATAGTTACAACTCTAAATATAGATTTAGGCTAGACTTTTGAGAGTCGTCTTTACAAAATACAGTCTCTCAAAAGAGCACCCGTTGATATTAATAATACCCCTATGTCATTCTAACTCCTTCCTCTTTTTATTACACTCCTTTACTCCTTTTTATGATTTCATAAAAAAATTATATTCAATTAAAAAGTGGTTTTAATGGAACCTTATTCCTCATTATTACTTTCCTTGACTCTGTTTATTCTAAGTGGAAGCAACATAAGAGAATGAATGGAATATCTTTTAGTTTTATTTTTTTTTTGAATTGAGGATATCTTTTAGTAATGCATAACTTAAAACTATAAAAGTTGATATTATGAAAATATGTATTGAGATAAATTAAATAAGTTTTATTTAATTATTTTTTTTATAATAAAAAGTAAAATAGCGTGTTGTTGCAGTAAAAATAAGTACCGCTTTTCTAGATAAAGTCATGTATTTAATTTACATCTAAATTTTTTCTTGTCTCAGTCTATCATGTAATCTTCCAAGAAATTAATTTAGTTAGAAATCATTATTTAGTTTTTAAAGTCTTAGTCTTTGACAGGATTGTTTATTAAAACACAAAAGTACAAAACTATCTTCAGTGTATAAACTTAGGACATCCTAATCACAACATCACTGTTCGTGCTTCTCACTGGCTCCTTGGTCTTTCTTGTCAAAAGCTTGCTAGATCTTTCCTTGTTTGTGATACGAAGTTTTCAAGTAGACTAAAAGATAAATTTTATCGAATTGTATTAAGTCTGTTTTGTTGTATGTGACAAGAATGTTGGTTCGTAAAGAAGATTTTTAGACATAAGATGGTGTTCTTTTTTGTCTTTACCTTTTTACATGGCATTCTTTTCTTCGTGTTTTACCTAGTTATTTTAATTATTTATATGTTTTTGACTACTGAGGTTTTTTCTGAGGATTCATCAGTGGATCTTTCTTGAGTTGAGGAACTCTTTGGCCACACTCTCCTTTATGGGTATGAGTTGTCGTCTTTGTTTACTCTCTAGACCTTGATCATAATCATATGAGTGAGATACACTGAGAATGATGATGACGTTCTTTCCTTCTTTAATAAAATACATTGCTCCTCTGTTCCTTTGAGTTTATACTATCAAGAGTTATATTTCTCTTACAATACATCATATTTAGTAGCAAATTCTAAATTTGCTATTGAGAGTAATATTTTTTTTTATAATATATCACTTTTAATAGCAATTAAAATAGACAAATAAATAACTATTTAAGGCAAATTTTGAAATGTACTTATGTCCCTAGTTAACAAATTACTATATTAGGAGCCATTTTTTATACTTTATCTCAATTCTCAAAGCTTACAAGGTGTTGTCAAGTTGATCTTAAGTTTTATTAAAATCCAAGCATTATTCAATGTTTATACTTAATGTTTCTATATATTATTATTATTATTATTATTATTATTATTATTATTATTATTATTATTATTATTATAATTATATTATCATAATAGGAGATGACATCACCTTAACTCATGGTTCCCGATGAGGGCTTTTTGTGGCACATATGTTGACAAAATTTTGTTACTTCGTTGTTTTTGTTAATTATTACTTATTAGTTATTAATCTATAGTAATTGCTTATTAGTGACTAACTTGTATTTTTGATGCAAAATTAAAATAGAAAAAATTATCGCAATTAAATAAAGTAAATTTTCTTAACTTTTTAATAATAATATTAATTTTTATCAAATATGAATAGTAATACAAACCCACCCATAAACACTACTTACAATGTATGAAAAGTCATATATTATGATACTTTAATTTGTAGTTGGAGAATAGGTACAAAAAAAAAAGGAAACAACGCATAATGAGATAGAGATTAAAATATAGTAATAAGTGAGACCATTGTTATTATTTCCCTACAATAATACCAACTTTTGATTAACCATGAATAATACCAACTTTGGGGGTGTTTTCTAGAATATACCTAACATATTAAAAATCAAACTATAAAAGATTATATGACAAAAAAATTGGTAAATTAGTTAATAAACTAAAGTTAGTATTATTCTAGGAAAAAAACCCCCTAAGTTGGTATTATTCATGATTAATCAATAGTTGGTATTATTGTAGGGAAATTAAAAAAATGTTGTATTATTCACGGTAATTTTTCCTAAAAGTAAAATAGTAGAAAATAATTATGAAAAACTAAAATAGAAAATAGTGCAATTTTATAGGTATAAAGGGAGCAACATCTTATTATTCTACATATCATCAAATAATTATTGATTTAAGATCGTAAGTAATTACTCGAAGACTATAAAAGTGATCACTTTAAACTGTAACTCTGTAAGTGATCATTTTTAAGGTATAATTAATCACTTTAAATTTTTAATACAACTAATAAGCATTAAATCAGTCAAATAAAAATAACATTACCGTAAAATCATCTCATTTGAGAATTTACAATTTTTGATGGAGTTAAGGCAAATCTATTTTTCAAAATATCATTCACAGGAATTAGCATGAGATTTGTGTAGTTTCACATGTATAAAACAAGTTACATGAGAGGGTTAATTAATTACTTGACGTCCAATAACTAATTTGTTTCTTGTGATTAATCATATTTTATTGGATCTTCTCATCTTCCTTGATTACTTGCCCAATTTCTATCCTAAATTGAGATGGTTTGGCAATTTTAGTTTTTGTTAAATTAGTTAGTTACTCCTAATTATTTAAGAATTATTGTTATTATTTCTTGTTAATTTTAATCTTAAAACCAAATTAATCGGACAGATCGATAGTAATAATTTGTAGTATAATATCAAAAAGGAAAATCAATCATTTATGTAGGAGGTGAGAATTAAATTATTATCACAAGAGTGAAAGGAAAAATCTTCAACCACTAGACTTATCTATAATTCTCACAGTAAACAAAGTCTTTTTCATTAATTGCATTTAGATTAGAATTCATAAATTAATAATCAATTTTCCAAATATCAAATAAAAATTATTTTAAATTGTAACAACACAACAACTCCAATCCAAATTATGAAAAAAAGGAAAATAATATTGAAAGTAATACCTTTTAAAAAATGAAATAACAAGACATGCAAGAGGTAACTTTTATTAAGCAAGAAATAATATTGAAATAAAGAGGGTCCCATACTACCAATAAATGCACCTTTAGTTGGGCAAAATCTCAATATAAGAAGCATACATATGATAGCAATTGCATGCCCCAAAAACAAGAGATCACCATATAGAATAGCTCTTGCTCTTCTTGTGGTGGGCATGCCCATTTTTCAAATCAATCTTGCCCACATTTATTTGTTATTCTTTCTCTTTTTCCTTGCTCTTAATATCAAGCAAGTGGAACAAAGAACATAGAATTGCTATCTTAGAATGTGCTTTTAAAGAATCAATTTTCTTCATCTCCTAGTCCTTATATACTTCCTATTCATGCCTTCTTTACAAATTTAACACTGCTCATTTTTACTCTCTTCTTCGCCTTATTATAATATTCGACTCAAAAGATGGTTAAATTCTCCAAAGAGTATGAGTCACAAATCGTACCTGAATGGAGAGACGCATTTTTAGATTACTGCCAACTGAAATATGAGCTTAACAAAATTAAGCTCTTAAACTCTAACAATAATTCTTCAAAGAAACAAAATAATAGAATTTTCGGGAGTTCTTTTATTTCTTCCTTAGAGAAAATCTCTTCATTTAGCCAGAAACGTACTAGTCATGCCATTATTCATGTACTTCCTCTACTTTTTTTCCTCCTTAAATTTTTTTTCTTTTTTCTGTGCATAAGTTACAAGAGTCAAGGAGTGCTAGCCACCCTTGCAACCTTTTTTTATAAAGTTTGGCTCATTATTTTTTTATTATATACTAGTATACTATTTATAACTATTAGAGTAAATTAAAATATTCCATCTGAAATTACACCCATTAGTAAGTTTTTGGTTTAGTTGGTTTATTGATATGGTATCAAAATCAACATGATAAAATGTCACAAATTCGAATCTCATCTACTCTTGTCAAGGAACCAACTCAACCAAAAGCTTAAGCTGATGGTTGAGGTCCCAAGATATGTTATATACTCTAACACGCCCCCTCACATGAGAGCCCTTTAGGCTAGAAGTGTGGATGCAGCACATGCCCTCTTCATACATGGCGCTAAATATTCCACTTTAAATGAGGGGTGGTTGAGACTCGAACCTGTGACCTCTTGTCACCCTGGCTCTGATACCATGTCAAGGAACCAACTCAACCAAAAGCTTAAGCTTATGGTTGAGGTCCCAGGATATGTTATATACTCTAACAACTCTTCATTCTTTCAAGTGGAATATGATGATTAATTAATAGGTGTTACATCCACGCATCTAACCACATAGACTCTCATATAAAAAGACATAATAAAACAATATAATAAATTCAAGAGATACAGTAAATTAAGTTTTTGGTTGATTTGCTTTCTTCGGGTAAGTAATAAAATTTTGATATTTTCTAACTTCGCCTCGTAAAAAGCTAATGGTTTGAATTAATATATGATGATTTATAGGTGCATAAGAAGCTAGCATCTTCATTAAGCAAGGGAGACGTGTATGAGACACAAGTTTTAGATCAATTAGCAGATATCGAAGCTGCAAGTGAATTTTTTGCTTGTTTGGATCACCAACTTAATAAAGTGAACCAGTTTTATAGGATTAAGGAAAAAGAATTTATTGAAAAAGGAAATTCAGCAATAAAGCAGCTTAATTATTGGATTCAAGCTACAAATCTTCTTAAGAAAAATAAACAACATGGATCTCAACATTCTATTGATGAAGATTCCTCTATTTCAAGTCATTTCTCTTCTGGTAAGTATTAGAATATATGACATATTCATCTGAAACTTCAGTCATTATTTAAATTTTTAGAGTTATTTCTTTAATATAGTATTAAAAGCCAGTTAGTATGATAAAAAGTCATAGCCTCATAGGTCAACTTTGAATCATCACTACCACATGATCTCATTTATAATAGAATATTCAGAATCAGGTATGAGGAGAACATGGGTTGTTTTTAATCCATACTTTTAACTCAAAGGGCTCTCATATAAAATAACGTGTTTGAGTATATAACATTTCTTACGACCTAAGTCATCAGCTTAAATTTTTGGCTGAGTTGATTGCTTTACAAGTTCACTATTTTAGCTGCTTTTGAATGTATGAAAAAAGAGTTCAAACACCATAATTATCATACTTGTATACTCCCTTCTATTCAACCAATGTGTTTCATATGACTTTTATCACTTTATAGTGGAATTTAAAAATCAAAACCAATAATTATTACACTAAAAATATAAATCAGTAGCTTTTTTTAACGCCAATAAATGTAATGTCGCTAAAAGTTAAATTTGTTGTAGTGGTAAGTAAGGATAAATTGGTAAAGTTAACATATCCAGAATAAAAATCAGACATGTAGAATAACTTGACTCAATAAGAAACTGAAACACTTAGAGTATGAAATATGAAAATTGTACCATACATCATCATCATCATACCCAGTATATACCGGCCATTTAATTTTACCATACATATTGAGCCTAAATGTATATATATAATTGTATCTTCTAATTGATTCCATTTAATTAGGATTGGTCTCTCAAAAGACCGTCTCTCACGTGAATTTGTGTTTGTTAACAGAGTTAGACTTATGTGAAAATCACAAGAAAAGTCAAAGTGAAGAAGAAGACCAAACTAAAGAATCTAATGATACAGAAAAACCATCTAGAAGAATCCAGAAAGATGATAATGGTAGAAGCTTCTCAAGTAGGGCATTTAACTGCCAAGGTAAAAACATAACCATGAATATTCCATTAACAACTCCAACACAAGCTATATCAGCAATAAGTTCCTTGGTATGGGAAGATATAATTGGAAATAATAATTGTTCAAGAGGATTTCATACTAAAAAAGGAAACCTTCATCATGCAAGAAAGATGATTAAAGGTGCTTTTGTAGAGTTGTATAAGGGTTTAAATTACCTTAAAACGTATAGGTATGTAATATGTTTTATTTAATTACTTAATTTGATCATGTTAAACATGTTTTACTTATCACATGGAACTTGTTCTATGCCAAATTATTTGGCATTGTATACCATCAAACTAATTTAATTTCTTGTGGGTTATCATCTTTTGTAGGAACTTAAACATGCTTGCCTTTGTTAAAATTTTGAAAAGGTTTGACAAAGTAAGTCATTTATTATTGTAATTTTTTACATTCGTAATTTAACTTTTTATTCATCTGCCGTGAATACATTATTTTCTAATTATCTATTATTAGCCCACAACATATCATTTTAATAAGATTAGGTACTCCCTTCGTTCCATATAGTTTGAAGCAAAGAGAAAGTTATTGTTTTTTAAGAAAAAGGTAGATAATGGTTATAAATTAAGAGAGAAAATTAATTGTGTGGTTGAAATTAAAAGAGAGTTAAAATGTATGGATGAAATTAAAAGAAAGTGGTGGGCCATAGTCCAAAAATAGAAATGATGCAAATTAAGTGGAACGGACAACAATAGAAAATGCTGCAAATTAAATGGGACAGAGGGCATGTGTTGGATTATTCATACCGAACTAAGGGCATATGTTGGATTATTAGAAAATAACCGTAAGGTGAAATTATTTACAGCGGACGAGCAAAAAGTTGAATTATTCATGTCAATTTTTCAATTTATTATTATATATGTTGCTTTTTCTTACTTTTTTTTGTTAATTTTTTTATTAATTAAAGTATTTTGTTACTTATAGGTATTAAATAACCTTTGTTTTATTGTTTATTTTATTGTTTATGATTATACCCCAGGTTACCAATAAAGAAGTGCTACCGGTTTATTTGAGAGTAGTGGAAAGCTCTTATTTTAACACCTCTGACTTGGTACATTTCATATTCTCGAAACAAAATTACTTTCTTTTTAAGGATACTAGCTCAATAATAAAGTCTTCTAATAATTTTATTAATTAGTTGCATATGTATTTGAATTTTTGATAAATATGATCTAATATAATTGCTTATTTTGTTAATGAAAAGACATATATAGGAAATGAAAATTCTTAAAAGAAAAACTCATAAAATAGAAAAGTGGGTTACGCATTTTGTAAACATATAAAAACAGACCCTCTTTTGAGAGACCGTCTATAGTATAGACGCATCTTAAGAGCCTAACTCATATCTCCCTTTTAACTTACAAAACCACCAATCAGTTTTTTAAAAAAAATTCATAAATCGAACCAGCCCAAAACTTAAAATGTCTATTGTATAGACGGTCTCAAGTAAAAATTTATGTATAAAAAATTATTAAAGTTTTACTTTTATAGTCTGTCTAACTATTTTAGAAATTAAATTTTATAAAAATAGAAATTTGTGGTAGTTGTTGATGAATTATGATTGATTTTCTCTTTTGATATATTTATCCCAATCTCATACTATGTGGAGCTAACATGAAACAAAAATCAAATCATGTACGCAAAAAAAAAAAGAAAAAAGCATGAAAATATAATTGGTCTTAGGTCTAGTAGGCTATGCATTGTTTTGTCTCCGCGTAAAATTGATTGAAGATAATCTTTAATGGTTTTTTAAAAAGTTTGTTTTATATGAGACTGTCTTATTATAAGACGGACTTATATTATTAGTCAAGTTTTTCAATTTAATCACTTCAAATTGTAAATGATCACTTTAACATACTAAGTGTACATGAATCAGCTAATCAATATAAATGGTTTAATTGTAAGACCGTCACATTTAAAAATTTACATTCTTTTTATAAAATGTCTCTTTTAATAGCAATTATAACTGAACAGAAAAGTATATGATTAGGTTCAAGAAATAACCCAAACTAGTCAAGGGACAATTGCAAGTGGACATCTAGAGCTTCATGGTGAAACACCACAAAAGTTCATATGCCTAAGATTTTTGTACAACAAAAAGATACGTTTGTCCAACAATGCAAACAAATACTCAAATAATTACTACTACTTCCGTTCCAAAATACTTGCAATATTTGTCTTTTTCACGCAGTCCAATTGTAAGGGACAATAAGTTTTATTTAAGAACCATGTTTAATAAATCATGCAATGTACCTATCATCTAACATTTTAAATTTTAATAGGTGATGCGATTATCAGATGAAATTGAAGAGCTATTTGTAAAGCATTTTGCTGAGGATAATAAGAGGATGGGCATGAAATACCTTAAACCAAATCATCACAAAGAGTCTCATACAATAACCTTTTTTATAGGTAAATGAACTACATTCAACTCTATTTATATTAGGAAAATTTACCTAGAATAATCCAACCTATTTGTGATTTTCCTACAATAAATTCACCTATTGATTAACTATGAATAATCTCAACTTTAAAGGGTATTTGTCTAGAGTAAACTTGGGTAACCCGATGACCTGCTATTGTAGTTAATTCGCCAAAAAAGTAAACTAAAAATTAATTTAAAATTAGAGAAAATTTTTGAAATTTTATATTAAAAATTCTAAATAATAAAGAAATTATAAATTTTTTTTGAACATTTTTTAAATATTTTTTTTGATATTTTTTTTACTTTATCTTTTTTTAGAAAAAATAAAACTTATTATAGCAAGTCATCTGGTCACCGGGTTTACTCTAGGAAAATACCCCTCAAAGTTGGTATTATTCATGGTTAATCAATAAATGAGATTATTGTAGGAAAATCACGAATATGTTGGATTATTCTAGGTAATTTTTCTTTTATATTATTATATGTTTTTAAGTTAGAGAATTAACTAACTTAAATATTTTTGCAAACAAAGGTTTTAGTCAATAAAGATCTTTCTATAAAGCTATCCACTAGGATAATATTTGAAACTCTTAAATAACATAAATCTAACCTCTTTTGACCCATCTTGTATAATGGAAAGTTGGAAACTGATTATATCATTATTCATTTCATGATTGGTAATAATATTAAAAATATATATAGTTACTAAATAAGGATCAAATATTTTTATATGAGACAAACATACTTCACATATAGGTTAAATACTCTCTTCGTTCTTACTTAATGTTCGCATAAAAAATATTCTTGAAAATTAAGAAAAGTTAAATCTTTCAAACTGATTATATCATTGTTTACTTCATGAATGGTGATCATATCAAAAATTTTAAGATGAATTACAAATGAAACAACCTAAACTAACTAATAATTAGTATAAACAAATTAGACAAAGTGGGGCCAATAAAGCACTAAGACAAGATCACAAAGGCCATACATGGGCCACCTTTTATGGGTGGGATAGTAAAGGAAAAGATAGCTTATAGCATAGACCATTATGTTGTTGTTTAATATCAAGCGTGAAAGACAAAAAAAAAAAAAAAAAGCCCAATAAACACCACATAGACATAGTATGACAACGTTAAGTGTTTTTTTGATGCTATAGTATGCTCTATTGCTCATTTTGGTGGTCTATGCTTTGCATGTTAGACTTCCACTATACTTTGTAATTCCCTTTGACGGAATTCCAAAATCTTTTTGATAAGACAATTGGCTTGGAATACTTATTATTAGGGTCGTTCGAAAATACCCGATCCGACCCGTTGACCCGGTATAGGGTATCCACATTAATTGGACCGGGACACGGACCGTTAAAAAAGGTACCCGATCATCCTGAATATCTAATGTTATTATGTCATGGTTATTATTATACTTCGTTGTTTCCTTTTGTTTTTGCACTTTAGAATATTTCAATTTAAGAGAAATAATTTTAAATAAGGTTTTTGAAAGATATATAGAAGATAAAATATTAATGTGAGATCTTGTAGATTCGTTTCGATATAAAATTTTAACTATATACTTTTTTAAGAAATTATTATGCGTATTTAGAGATATTGAAACTTGAAATTTGCTTTAAAAATTTTGTAAAAAAAAAAGAAAGATAAATAAGAAGAAACAAAAAGGAATAATCAATTTTGAAGACCCTCCATATTAAAGACCTGGGTTCGCCAATGGTTAAACGGTATTTGCTTGGCCACAAATTCATACTTTGAGGATTTGATATTATGAAATAAAAAGGTTAAGTTAACAATAAGTAAGATTGATCCTAAAATTAAACAAATCATGATTATTTGTTTCTTTCTTCTTTTTTCTTGTTAAAAATAAACCAATTTTTGTTCGATTTGATGAAAATAATTCCAATTATTGTTTATTTTTAAATAAACCCGCCTATTCCACTATCCGGTGTAATAGCTGAAAATAAACTCAATTATTGTTAATTCCTTATTCTTGACTTACAAAGAAGCTTTAAAAATATCTATAAATAATAGGTGAATTTATTTTTAGCAAATATACCTAATAGGTGAGTTTATTTAAAAATAAACAAATAATGGGTTTATTTTGATCGGATAAAACAAAAGTTGATTTATTATTAATAATTTATCCTATAAAAGTTAGGTGTTGATTTTTCCAAAGCAGCTCAAGTCTTCTTCTAAAACAACTAATAAATGTAGAAAAAAAATATAAAAAAAAAGTTTTTATATTACTGCTTTAAAAGAAGAGTTTAGCTGCCTTGAATAAGATCCGATTCAAACTTGATAGTACACATAAATATATCATCATCATCATCCTACCCAGTGTATCCCGCATATAGAGAACTATGGACAGGGTCTGGGAGGGAAGTACACATAATAAATATATATAATCCATTAAAAGTTTTTGCAAAATGCAGGTGTTTTTGCAGGGTGTTTTATAGCACTAGTAGCTGGTTATGCAATCATGGCTCACTTACTAAAAATATACACCAAAACATCTTCTGATTCGGTTTACATGGAAACTGTATATCCTGTTCTAAGGCAAGACTTACTCCCATAAACAAAATTCATCATATTCCATACAATAACTTTTAATCTAAAAATATACTGAAAATGTAAATATTATTCTTGAATGGTTTTCCAGTATGTTCAGCTTGTTCTTCCTGCACATCTTCATGTATGGATGCAATATCTTCACCTGGAAAAAATGGCACATAAATTACAGCTTCATCTTGGAGTTAACACCAACAAAAGAGCTTAAATATAGAGAAGTGTTTTTGATCTGTACAGCCAGTATGACTACTATTATTGGGGTTTTGTTCATTCATTTATCCCTTCTTGCCAAAGGCTATTCTTCCACTCTTGCTCACACTATTCCAGGCTTCCTTTTATTGGTAATTTCTTAGACCCTATAAGTGTTTCTTAACTATTCTCTCCATCTCCTTGAAACTGCTACATGACACTCTGAAACATTGTCTCGCTTCGATTTGTGTAAAATGTAGCAAATTCAAAGGCAGAGAGTGTGCGTATAACTAAGTTATTACCGATTACTTTACAACCATTTTGTTTTTGTTGACAGTTCTTCCTTCTGGTGCTGTTCTGTCCCTTCAATATTTTGTACCGATCAACTCGATACCGATTCCTTCAAGTCATAAGGAATATTATTTTTTCACCTTTTTATAAGGTACTAACTAACTCATTACATATTGATTTATGCTAATTACATAAATGAAATATGCTTGATATAGTATTTAACATATTCTGAGGCTTCAACCGTCAGTTTTAGTTTTTAGTTGAAACCTCAAGATATTTATGGAGTATAACTTCAACCATTAGCTTAAATTTTTTGTTGAAGCCCCAAGATTTGTTATTATACTTCATTCTATCACGCCCCTTCACATAAAAGTATTTGGACTGGAAGTGTAGTGTCGTACACTCTCGTCATATCTGATGATAAATTGTAACTTTTGTCTTAGTGATTCTGATATCATGGCAAAAGTACAACACAAGTAAAAGTTTAAGCTGATGATTGAAAGTAAAATTGATTGGTTTTTGGTCTTTTGTGGATAGTAGGACCTAAAAGCATAATGAATCACTTTTCTGGGTCTTATGTGGGTCATTAATTTGCAGGTTGTTATGCTAGACTTTTTCATTGCTGACCAACTATGTAGCCAGGTAATCATCAAAATCAACAGCCATACAAAATTACTAGTCAATAACTTGAACAAAAGTTTAAAACAATAATTGAATGAACTATATCATACTTGCAACTGACAGTGACATTTTCTCGCACAACATGTCACAATCAATTGCAAGTATTTCAGAATGGAGGTAATATATGCTGAATGATGTCAAATGACTAATATGTAACTTTTTAACTCTTAATAGGTGCCTTTGCTCAGAAATCTAGAGTATTTAGCTTGTTACTACATAACAGGAAGTTACAGAACTCAGGATTATGGCTATTGTGATAGGACTACATACTATATAGACCTTGCATATGCTGTTTCCTTTTTACCATACTACTGGAGAGCGATGCAGGTAATCCATTCTATTACCGCAATTCCTATATTTAGGCGGAGTTTGGGAGTCAAATGTATGCAACCATACCCCTATTAGTGTAAGCATACATCCAACTTCCAAACCTCGTCTAGGTGGGAGCCACTTAGAGCGATGCAAGTAATTCAATCATTACTCCAGTGTCATTGATGGCGCTCACCTACGTAGGGTTTGAGGGTCTGATGTACGCGGTACATCCGACTCCTCAAAACCCGCCTAGGTTGGAGCCACTTAGAGCTATGCCGGTAATGCTCAACAAATTTTAGAATTCTGAAAGAATCTGATGAGCAGTAAATGAAATTTTACAGTGTGCAAGGAGATGGTTTGATGAAGGGGAGATCACCCACTTAGTAAATTTGGGTAAATATGTATCAGCCATGCTAGCAGCAGGAGCAAAACTGGCATATGAAAAAGAGAAGACAACAGGATATTTATTCCTTGTAGTAGCCTTGTCAAGTGGTGCTACTGTGTACCAATTGTATTGGGACTATGTTATGGATTGGGGATTACTACAAGTTCATTCCAAAAATCTTTGGTTAAGGAATGAATTAATGCTCCGCAACAAGTTCATTTACTATTTTTCCATGGTATACCATTTTCTCCCTTTTTTCCGTACAGGGTAGGCTGAGGAAGGGGAGGGTTAGGGAAGAGCACAATGAAAATCAAACCCATGTTCCTCTTGGGAAAATCGATACATAGTTCAATTTAGACAAGACCCAATTCTACCATCTTAATAATTTCTTGCCAATTCTTTTTTGTGTGATTTCTCTTAGATCTGGCTTAAAAAACATTAGTTGATCTATATACCATAAACGAATTCAAGTGGACGACCACTATAACTGATCTATTGGTTTATGTAACCGATCTCAATTCTTAAGGCTTTCACATTGTTTGAAAAAAAGTGGATGATTAACTAACACAGTAAAATTCGCAGGTATTGAACCTAATCTTAAGGCTGGCTTGGCTACAAACAGTGCTGCACCCGAATTTCGGGAATATAGATAGCAGAGTGATAGGGCTATTTTTAGCTGCTTTAGAAGTAATCAGAAGAGGACAATGGAACTTCTATAGGTAATTTTTTACATAATTACTAATAATTTGTCACTGAATCATAAATTAATGAACATTCCAAATACTAACAGAATATAAAATGTTGCAATCTTATTTCAGACTAGAGAATGAGCATCTAAATAATGCAGGCAAGTTTCGTGCAGTGAAGCAAGTTCCACTTCCCTTCCATGAAGTGGATGAAGATGAATGAAAATAAATGGAATACAATCCTAAATTATGGAATATAATCCATTTGTGTCCCTTGATCACCAAGTATATTCCTAGGACATATTATTCATACCTGTGCATGAAAACGATTCGTCGAATCAATTGAGTTCATGTGGTTGCCATGTACAAGTACCATTGTCCATTAGATTCTTCTTCGGGTGGCTTTGACAAACATTCTTATTCTGATAATGACATCCAAAACATTTTTCAGTTAAAAGATATTAGATGCAAAAACTGATGCAAAATGATATATTCTTGGTTTCATATTGCAACAACTTACACTGTAATCTGCATCAAAATCTTCATGTTTATATTCAAAGTTGTACGAAATTGATCCAATTAACTGAAACCGAGTATGACTCAACTCAACCTGAAATACCTTGCTTTTAAAATCAAATCAGATTATCAAGATATTAATATACATACAAGACGAAAATAACCCAGCCTGAAATATCATACCTGAAACCCGACCGAACACCTGAACGTACACCTCTAACCAGAAGTGTTTAGATTGCAATAGTGGCGGAAAAAAATCTTCATATGTATCTTTTATTATTCCAATTTAATGGTAAAACACCAATGGATGCTGACTGGTACCAAAAACAGGCTTTCAAGGACTTTACAGCTAAAAGCTAATTCTATCTCAATTCTCATAACATGTATGGAAATAGGAGAGTATGTTTTCCCTAGAATCCAGAAATATCTCAATTCTTCACAAAATCTCATCAAGTTGATATGACAGATCTACAGAAACAAGCTCAAACTGAGTCCCCTAAACAAGCAAATCAGTAAACCATTTGAAAGGTCTAAAGACTCAACCTGCTAAAAACTATAGCTGCTAACAACTTGTGACTTATGTTCGGGAACATTCAAATTTGTACTACCACCAACAAAGGCATGGCCTGATGCTGAACTAATATGTATGACACTAAAAAAGGATGAAGCGCCCACATCGACAAAATTCTCATTTTGACTTCTAGAGGTCTCCAGCAGTGATGGATCCTCTGCTTTCATGCAATCACCACTTGTTTCATCAGCCTCATCTCCAGAAAACCATGCTTCACCAGCAGATCCACTTGGAGAGCTCTGCGCTTTAACAAGGAACTTCAGCTTTTCAGAATGTAAGCCTCATCGACGTCGAAAAATACCAGCAATAATATTCCACAAAACCCTACCTGTCCTTAACAACAACGCTCTCAGAAGTTGGCCCTTCCAATGATTCCCGTTCTGAGCCTAATAGAACCAAGTGAGCTTTGACATCAGACATCAGATTTAAGGATCCCTTTAACCTACTGATGAAAGCTTTGAATCCAGTTTCTGTATCGTTTTCTTCTCAGACTCAGGACAAGAAACCCCCGACACATGGTCTGAACCTTGAATGGTATGTCTGTCTTGTCAGGATCCGCTTGAGTTGGTCCTTCCAACATGTGTATCCTGTCTTGACGCTTCAAATCTGGTTTTTGCGATGCTTCATGGCTCATCTGCTTAAAAAATTCACTAATAACCAGATTTGATGATTCCTGGCTTCCTGCATTTCTGCAGCAGAAACTAGCATGCCCCCTGGAGAGTACTTTTCAATGGTCTTGATTAGGCTGTCACCGTCTTCGCATATGATGACGGAGCTCTTTCCGAGTTATCTGAGTGTACTACTAGGGCCAATATCAATTGTCCCTCCTACATCATTGCTCACAGAAATGTATGCCTCGGGGAACTGAGACCTTCTGTCTACGTGCTCGTACCCTAGAGATGAAATTGATTGCTTCCAACTCTTTATCCTCCCCACTAAATTGCTTAATCCCAGTCTGAGATATCAACAGTACTGAAGGTTGGCTCAGAATGACTTCTCCAGAAGTTTGTCCCATAGAAGACCCTGGTATCTCCGTACAAGCAGTAGATTGTTTAATCAATCTACCTCTGTTTCTCCACTAATTCCTCTACTGTTCTCAAGTTTTATTTTGAATACCCTCTTATCAGAAAGAGATTGGCTATTGATCTCAATATTGAAAGAATGAACTTGAAAATCACCTATCTCAGTATTAGACACTTAGCTGGATTCAATATCCTTAGTTGTTTTTTCAACTGATTCCTCATGCAACCTCTTTACTTCCTCAGCAGCACTAAGTGAGGTTCTACTTTTCTCCAAGAACTTCATTCGAGATTCTGATTGTTATTCTGACCTAGTATTTTGCTTATAACCAGCAGCAGCCTCCATGATAGCACTATTATATAGGGATTTCGCCTTTGCATCAACTTGATCAGTTTTCAGGTAGATTTGATCATGCTTCCTATTGTAACACCGGTAACTACTCATAGAGACTATGGACTGGCCCCACAGACCAACGCAAGTCTTTCCAGCGCAATTTGGCCTCACTCGTGCGCACCCGGGAAAACTTCCCAAGAGGTCACCCATCCTAAGATTACTCCCCACCAAGCACGCTTAACTGTGGAGTTCTTAGCACATGAACTCCCATGAAAAGAAGATGCACCTTGTTGATATGAGTAGTCTATCAATCCCTTTTCAAGCTAAATTTGGGGTATCACACCTATTCTCCTCCTTGGCTGAATTTACTGACATGTGAAGCGAACTTGAACTCTTTTCTTCCATTAAATGTCTACTTTCAGATTGGCTATCTACAGAAGTTCTGGACTTCTCCACAAAATTAAGTATCATTGCTTCTGATTTCTGTTCTACCCTTTAAGTCATTAAGTGCTTGGTGAACCAATATCATCAGGAGTTATTGTTTCCTCTTATGTCTTTTTGACAAACTTTCAGCATTTATGTTCAGTTTATACTCCGCACTCATTGATCGCTCAGGATGCTGTTGAAAGTCTGATTGTGTCTTTTCTCTTCTCTACAACTACGACATGTTTTGCAGTAGTCACATCCTGTTCCTGAACCAGCTAATCATCCATCTTTGAATCTTCCTCCTGCTTACATCTTCTCCAAGCAGCGTAAGTAATTTCTGTATTGATACTAATATTTTGTGTCAACTGTTCATGCTTACAATTAGATTTATAGTACTTACCAACAGTATTGTCTGTTTCATTCTATGACAGCTCAGTTTCATATTTATATTGCTTTCTTAAACTTAAATCAATCATAGAATTGTTTTCTTCAATAACAACAGACTCATTCCTCAATTTACCTTCCTCAGGCTCCTCAGTAACCTTCTTTTCTAATCTTTCTCCAACCTCACTGAATAGAGCCACCAATTATGTGATCATCACGACATCTACTACTTCTAAACCCCTGATCGTATTCATCTCTATATTTCTCCAAGTGTTACTTAGTTTCTTCTCTAATTAATACGCCTCTGTTTTTTTTCCTACTCCTTCTCGTCGCTAGAAGAGGACTCTCCAACAGATTGCAACCTCCTCTCTCGAAAGATTTTGTCTTCTTTTTTTCTTATAACTTTCTTCCCTTAATTGAACCCTGCCCAACTCTAATCAATCATTCTTCATTTCACTCTCCCAATTATACCCACAATCCATATTATACTCCCCATCCCTTAACTTCTCAATCACAACATTTTGCTTCCTAACAACTTCCCCTTCTTAAGGAAATCCCCCCAACACTCACCCCTCAATGATTTCCTCACTCAGCAAACTTAACATAGCCTCAGCATCATCAAGTGCATTAACTCCATAATCACGCTTAGGCTTACCAATCCTACCTTTAATAAACCTATTCACATCAATGCCCTTCTCTATAACATAAAACCTTTCTCTACAGCTATTGGTGTCAACTCTATCATGCTTAACACAACATGAATCATAACAACAACAATGACCCACATGATAAATTAACAACCTGTGAAAGGAGAGGCATGCTCCCTCTCCTCGCCAAAGATCACAACTTATAATTTAAGTTGGTGTTTATGATGTGTGTGTTAGTCGTAGAAACTAAATATGCAAGTAATGAATAACAATAATGAACAATCAAATAAAGAAGATAAGATTTAAAGTGGTTTATAAATCTTGGGCTACATCCACCATTCTAGTCTAGGATAATATTAATTTGTTTAAAGTACAAATACAAAACTTGAGAAATTACAAATAGAGGTTTAGAGAAGAGAGAAGCTAATAAGGGAGTAATCTCACAATTAGAAGCTCTATACAAATGAGACTTTGGAACACTAAACAAAGACCTAGGACTAGTGTATACATAGAGAAAAATAGGCATAGAAGTAGCAAGACAGTAGGGCATAAGCAATAGCCAAAAACGAGGCAAAATGTTTGTTGAAGCCTGTGCTCGTCCGCGCAAAGGAGTGCTTGTTCGAGCACAGGGGCCTGGCTGCTGCTGTCTTCGTTGTTGCTTGCAATGTGTCCCATGGTCCCCCTTCACTCTTTGCACTTGTCCTCCATCAACCAATCCCAAAGGTTTACTATGTCCTCTTCTAACCTACACTAGCATAGTTGATCAATTCTCTTAAATCATGTCCTAATTACTTGGTATCCTGTCAATGGAGCCTAAAATGAATCTCCTTGACGGAGGACACCGAATCAAATTGGACTGCCTAACCCATATGAAAAGTTAGGGTTTGTGATTAATTCTCTTAATCATGTGCTAATTACTTGGTATCCTGTCAACGGAGACTAAAATCAATCTCCTTGATGGAGGACACTGAAACAAATTGGACTGTCTAAACCCATATGAAAAGTTAGGGTTTGTGATCAATTCTCTCAATCATGTCTAATTACTAGGTATCCTGTCAATTGTACCTAAAATGAATCTCCTTGATGGAGGACACCGAATCAAATTGGACTCTCTAAACCCATATGAAAAATTAGGGTTTGTGGGCAGTATCAATTTAGGCGTACAAGAATAAATGCAAGAACAATAAGTTGATGGGCGTATTTGATTAGAGTAATAAGAGTAATCATTGCAAGTAAAGTAGGGTGTTTTTGGTGAAATCATTGAGTATTGAATAGTTATTGGAGCTGAATTCCACAAACATCAAGAGAAAGGAGAATGGGAATCGATGTCCGTACCTCCATAAGAGAACTATAGCAGGAGTTACTCATTCTCAGGGTTTTATGAAGATGAACTAGGCTGAAACGGAATCCATGTGGGTTTCCCATTCCCATTCACATCGATGAAATCCAAAGTTTTGAGACCGACAAAAACAATGATGTAATCTCATTTTCTTTGTTTCTCATTTTATACTTACGACTGTTCTGCCAAATATTTCCGACAAAAACAAATGCAGCGTATGCAAACAACGAGGCCACAATGCAGTTACATGCAAGACAAGAAAGGCGTCAGCAAAGACGGCAGAACAACAAGCTTCCTCTTCACCGTCAGGAAAAACAAGGAGGAAGAAGAGAAAGGCTATGTTTAATGTAATCTTTTGGTGACACTTTTGTTAACTACTTGGTTTGAATGACACTTCTTTTGTTTATCACTATATTAAAAACAATGGTATTTGGCTCAAAAAAACAAAAAAGTAATGGTATATAGTGAATTGATAATTACCACAAACGGCATACTAACGGAATTTGTTATTAATGGTATTTTGTGCTAACAGACTAAAACTCAATGGTATATGGTGATCTACAACATTTGATGTAGCATATGGTGAATTATGAAGAAACTCAGTGGTATATTATGAAATTTTTGAATGTTTAATTACACCACATGGGAACTTTTCGGCAAAGTATTTTCCTATAATAGTACTTAATTCTATGGAAAATTTACTTTTAAAAATCCGACCTTAGGGCTGTTGTCTTCTAAAAATCCAACCTTTCGATTATTTTTGAAAAATCCGACCTTTGGCCTCCATTGTCATCTAAAGTACATACCCAATTCCTTAACCTGAACAACCGGTTAAATTTCATTTTATAAAAAAAGAGAAATTCAAAATTAATAAACCCTAATTGCTATAAAGAGGTTCATCTTCTTCATATTCAACTTCAACCATGGAAGCCATGTACTCTCCTCATCCAAATCAAAGTTCATCTTCTCATTGTGTTGATTCTGCAAGATTGGGTGTTAAGTGTCACCATGATCTTGATGCTAAGCTGCGGGTGGTGAAGAAAGGTCCTAATTATGGGGAAAAGTTCTACTCATGTCCATGCTGGCCAATAAGTTCTTATTTTCAGTTGTTCTGTGTAATTGAAACCCTAATCCTATTTTAATTGCTGTTCTTTTTATCTTAGAAGGGAGATTGTTCATTCTTTATGTGGGAGAAGGAGCGTGGTATGCCTGAATGTGATCATTTTCAACTCAAGTTGGCAAATTCAGTTGAAGATTCTGGAACAAATTCTGAAATTAATGCTCTTCGTTTTCAAGTTATGAAATAGGGAGAAGAACCTATGTATCTTGTTGATTGTGTCATAGATGTTTTATGTTTTCACCATGTTGTTAATGAAATAGGCTATGGTGTGCCTGAATATGATCATGTTTTCACCATGTTGTTAATGAAAGAGCAAAGAGAGGAGGGAGGAGGGAGGAGTGAAGAATACTTATGGTGAGATGATGTTTAATTGATAGGGAAGGAGGGAAGTAAAGGAGGGAAGGAGGGAAGTTAATGGGTTAGGTGGGTAATTTTTCTAAACATCAGGTAACCGGTCATTTTGGACTTTAGATGACAATGGAGGCCAAAGATCGGATTTTTCAAAAATAATCAAAAGGTCGGATTTTTAGAAGAGAACAGCCCAAAGGTCGGATTTTTAAAAGTAAATTTTCCTAATTCTATTTATAAAGTAAAGAATATTTCTTTTCTTATTATATGTTCTTCAAATAAAATTTTATTTTAGTGTTGAACTTTAACTATGATTTTTCATCGATCTATATGAAAAAAGATATTTATGTGGAATCTTGTTAGATTCGTCTCAATATATACTTTCTGAATATCAATTTTTTAAAATTCACAATTAAAATTATTTAATTCTAAAATTTGGATTGAAACCTACAAAAAAGTGAATGAAAAGAACATTTGAAAACAGATAAAGTAATTATTTTTTATAACTAATCCTTATATCTACCAATAACTTAATACCTAATACTATATGTCTACCAATAACAATTTGTTGACAAGATTCCATTTGATTTTGATTTGGATTTGGAATGTATTTAGTAGCTAGAAAAATTCATAATATTATTATATCTATGGATTTAAAGGGTGTAAATGTGAAATCTAATCGTTGGTTACTGAATTGTAAAACATCAAATACTCGAAACGCCTTATAAATCCTTATGCACGCAGGTAGCAACAAAAATTTTCTTATATATTTTGCATTATTTTTATTATTTATTTTTCAGGTATTCTCTTGAGAGACCGTTTTTTGTAAAGACGACTCTCAAAAGTCCAGCTCAAATCTATATTTAGAGTTGTAACAATATATATTTAGAATTAGACTGAGCTTTTGAAAGCCATCTTTACAAAAGATGGTCTCAAGTAATAATTTTTGTTTATTTTTTGATTTTATAAAAGATCAAATATAATCATTGGTTGAAGAATTATACTTTGATATGATTCTCATATATCGAAAACGACCTTATGCAGCCAGGTACCAACAAAAATTCTACCAATTGCCAACATTTAATCTTTGGCAAATAATTGTACACCGAAGTTGTTGACTTCTTATTAATTTAACCAGTTAAAAGTATTGACTAATTAGTGTTGTTAAGCCAATTATTGTAAAACTATTTAGTAAAAATTATTAATTTGTTATTGATTGTTGACTTTTTAACAAAGAAAAAAATGGTAAAGAAAAATCAAAAGTCGACCAAAAAATAATTAATCACTTTTTTTGATTTGTGAATAATAATGTAAAATAATTTCAAATTTGAAATTGAATAACACTGACTTTGCAGTCGAACAAGTCCTCTGGCACATGTGCTCGTTCAAGCAATTAAGATTAGATGCCACTAAAAACAAAATAACTCAAGAAGATAGTCCAATTTAAAAAAGTCAATTTATATATTTATTCACAATTAATGTTCAATTAGATTTAACTAGAACTTCATTGTAAATTTTCTCATTAATAAAATGAAGCAAGTTGAAAATAAATAGTGATTTAAGTAGCAAATATGAATAAGTCTCATCGAAAATTGTGGATCAATCAATCATGCACCAATGTGGCATTGACTTTTTTTTACATTTAGTAAATTTTTTATTTCAAGTTTTTCTAAAAGTATTCATAATTTTACAAGTATAAGTTTAGCTTAAGTACAAGATCATATAAATGTTATAATGAACGTAAAGATTCTTTACGTGTTTGTGTTAATTTTTTTTCTCTATCAATTTGTCAATATTTTTTTTCAAATTCATTATTTTTATTTTACAACATTTTTATTGGGAATAATAAATTATGAGTTAAGACTATTTTTAATTTTATCAACATATATCATCGTTTTTCTCTCGCTTTTAATCGTAATCATATAATTTAATATTTTTCACCATATTATAATTGTATAATTGTGGTTATTTAGTCATTGCACTTTTGTTAGGAAAGGTACCAAAAAAAAATCTAATGGAAAATTTATTGGATGAAAGTTATCACTTACAATCACTTTAACAATATAAGTGATTAATTTAAGGTTATATATAGTAATCACTTATATTGTTAAAGTGAGTTTTTTTTGATATTAAGGTGATTACTTATAACTTTAAACTAATCAGTTAAAGAAATTCACAAATTCTTGTGAGAGACGGTCTCTTTGAGAGATCATCTCTAATTAGGTCGGCCCATTAAGAAAATGTAGAGTAAAAATCGACATTAAGCTACAATGGACTGGGCCTGAGAGGCGTCTCTCAAAACAACGGTTGAGAGGCGTCTCTCAAAACAACGGTCTCTCAGAAGAATAACTCAAAGAAATTTGCTAATTATATAACTTACTTGCGCAAAAAAGAAAGGTTGGTAAAATGAAGAATTAGTAAAAATAAAATAGGTGTCCCACATTTAATCAACATAAGCCGCGCCGTCATGGGTGGCAACACTTTGGATTTGTAGTTTAATTTAATGTAAAGGGTGAGATCAATTGGTCAATCTATTCCATGTCTTACGTAATCACTTGCGTTTTCATCTTGTAAACAGGTTTATATTTGATAAAGATACGATATCCGTATTAAAATATTCTCTCCTGTTCACTCATGTTGTCCCATTTAGTTTTTCACACTTGTTGAAATAATATTTTAATTCTTAATATATCAAATTATTGTTAACTAAAAATTATAAAAAGTTGATATTAATAATTTATATTGAGACGAATCAAACAAAATCCCATATGACTATGTTTTAACTTATAGATTAAGAGTAAAATACAAATTAAGAGTAATAAGTAAATAGTGCCCAAAAACAAATGGGTCAACTTGAGTGAATAGGAGGGAGTACTTTTCATTTAATACAAGTGTTTTCGATGTACTGTTTATTATTTAGGATTATTTTAAGTATTAGAGCTAATTCAAAAAAAAAAAGTATTAGAGCTAATATGTAAAAAACAATCAAGTTTGGAAATTTTATTTGAATTGTTTAGTGGCGTATTTTAATAAGTAAAAATATTCATAATTTTAGTAAATACTTAATTGAAGATACTCTAGATGATCAAAATAATGTATTAAATTGTGTAATAAATTGAAATGTAGTAAATATAATAAAACTGATGAAGTATTTATGTGGAATATACCCTTTTACGTTACAAAATTAGTCCTAAGTATAAATTGTGAATTAATAAAACTGAGAAAAGTGGTAAAAAGAAATGTTTAACCGAAAAATTGTAGAAATGTGTGGATGAGTTGATTTTGTATTGATTGAGTGCATATTAAAATAGTATGCAATGACCTAATTAGATTAAAGGAGTGTGAGTTAGAATTTGTGATTAAGTAAAGTAGATAGTGATGAATGTGGATTTTTGAATGAAATATTAAGGAATGGTGACAATTAGAAGACTAAATTTATTTTAGACTTATGTGCAAATAAAACGAAAAAATAAATAAAATATATAAAAGAGATCAATAAAAAAATATAAATAATTGCCATAAATTAACTTAAAGTAAAATTCGTTACACGAACTAAAAATTAAAAATATATTAAATTTTATGGCACAAAGGAGTATATATCTAATTTTATGATCGACTTAGAGCTTGATCAGTCCATCCAAATGAATTAGTTATAAACGAGATCCTGCTCATTTTTCATAAATTTTAAAAATTAGAGCCCTTCACAATTTTTAAAAAATAGATTTTCTTAAATTAAAATAAATATTTAACACAATTTTAACTTTAAGTATTAGAATTAAATAAAAGCTCAACAAAATTTCTAATTTTATTAATAATGATTTTATAAAAATAACTTAAATTAAGTAGTTAAAAATTAAACTTTCATGTCAAATGTAAAAAATGGAAGAATAAAAATAGTAATAGATTGATGACTAGTAATAAAAAACAGTAAAAGTTTGAAGGGAAAAATATAAAAAATTAAATTGTTGATTATTTTTATAAATATAGTAGTGACAATTAATGTTTGATGGATGTCTAAAAATTAAATGAGGTAAGATAAAATATTTGAAAATTAAAGAATTGTTTTAAAATGAAATCAAAAAGGAGAGAAAAAAATGTAAACAATTGGTTTTGAATATATTAAGTAAAACTCCTACCAGCTATATTACTACAATAATATACTCCCTCCGAATCTTTTTAGTTGTCCCATTTTCTTATTTGGCAAATTCATATCAATTGTCCTATTTTCTTTTTTGTCTATCTTTTTTTTTTACTTAAATACTCTCACTTTTACTACTCTCAATACCCGACTACCACCTTTACAATTAATTTAATCAATTAAAATACCCAACTACCACCTTTTTAATGGACCTTACACCACCCTTAATAACCGTGAAAATCCAAATGGGACATCTAAAATGATTCGAAAGAAGTATTATTTTAATATGATTTTTTTATTAATACGACACCCTTTAGATATGGCTAAATTTAGTTTAGTTTAATTCACTTGTTTTCTATTTCTCTCAAATTTTATTAATCGTTCAGACTTTCATTCTGGTCATTCATTTTATTAAATTAAATAAGCTCCGTTCAACTCTATTTATTTTAATTAAATTCTAATTAATTCTATAAAAAAAATTGAATTTAAGAAAGTATTCCTACAATTTTTTTTAAAAAAAATGGATAAGCATCTAATGATTCGTAGCTGAATGAAATGGGTCAATGATGGAGCAAGTGAAATAGTAGCAGAAACAAACAAAATAAGTGATTAGGTTAACAATAATAGTTGTTGTATTGTCTATCTGGGCCTGGGGACTGGGATATGATGACACAAATTCTTGCTATAGACCGTGTATAGTATAGACGGATAAATATGGGTCAATTTATTTGGCAAAATAAGCAACTAATTAGTAATCAGTCTTATTTTTAAATTTAAAATCATTGGGCTGGGGTGTTGGGAGAGCCGTCTTTGCCATAGACGCTCTCTCAAGAGACCTTTCTGCTAATTCAAAGATAAAAAATGTTTTATGAAACCTCTTAAAAGATTTTCTACTAAAATTATACTAGCTTTATTATTATTTTCACCATTTAATTTCTAATGACAAACAGGCCGTAAGTTGTTTCAACTAGCTAACTTACTAAGCTCGATCTCTAGCATTACATGGTTAGACCGCACAATCCTTTAAATAAGCTAAAATTGTCCAATAAAATATTTTATCTATTGTAACTTGATCTATAATGGAGTAGTGCAAAAAAATGTATAAATGAGTTGAAAATATAAATTAAATGTAAATATAATAAAAATCACAAAAACGGATTATGATCAAATAAAAAATATAAATAATAAATTCAATAAAATGCGCCCAAATTTTTATCGCAAATTTCATGATATAATAGAATATACTTCCTCCGTTTCACTATACTTGCTAAACGATTATTTTAATCATTTATATGACGAAATGTGCGCTTCTAAAAATTATAAAAGGTTAATGTTATACAAGTATGTTGTTGGACGATTCAAAAAAGATCCTAATTGTCTATGTTTTTTTTTGCACATTAGCCACCATAAAATTTATAATAAGCTTAAACGATGAATAATGTCAAAAAACGTAATATTTCAGAATTGTAATACAAATACTCATATTCTGCCAAGTGCCAACGTACATTCATCTTCATCACATGTGCTATGGGGCATGCTCACTGACGTACGATTTTGAAGCCAAGCAAAGATAATTAACAAACCCTCTTTAATTCGAACCAATTAACAATACTTTTTATTTTGATACCTCTTTTTAATTTTATTAGGAGTACCTTTAATTTCATCCAAAGATAATTTGTAAATTAGTATAAATTAAAAAATTTAGATATTTTGAAAATTATGACTCTAAAATTTTTGGCGGATTATAGACACTAAAATATCAATATCTATCACATTTAGGCCAAATTACAGGATGTTTTGACCACTTAACCTATAATTTCGACTACTCGAATGGTTAGAATCATGTGATTTGACCTGAAAGTTGTAGACATTAATTATTTGATGGCTATAGTTCGTAAAAAAAATCCTTTGAGGTTGTAATTCGCAAAAAACCTAAATTTAAGATAGTAATTCGCAATTAATTCTTTAGAAAAATATATCCATCATGAGATGATTTTCTGTAATCAGCTCAATTTTCTAAGTGATTAGTCTATATATGATTGTAATTTAGTATAACTTTAAAGCTTTAAGGAAACAATCTCATATAAAAATTCATAGTATTTTAAAAATAGTAGAAAAAGCAAATGAAAACATAAAAGTAAAACTGCACCGAGGGAATAAGAGAAGATTTTAGTAAATAACAGTTATTTATGAGGTTAACATATCACCCACTCACCCTACCCTTATATGGTAGGTTTTGTTAGAGTGAGCGTTTGTTATTTTATTTTATCTTTATTGGTTTTGTTTATTTTATTTATTATTCTCCCCGTTTCTTTTTTATTGTCCACTTTTCTTATTTGGCCGGTTCACTCTAAATGTCCACTTTCTATTTCTGGCAAAGATTTTTTACCTAAATACTCCCAACTACTCCAACTTATATTATTTAAAATACCCCATCTACCACCTTTTCAATTATTATAATCACTTAAATACCCCAACTACCATCTTTATAATTATTATAATCACTTAAAATATTCTACTACTATTTTTTTTAATTTGCGTGTCCACTAGAAAGTGAACAATAAAAAGAGGGTGAAGGGAGTATTTTTTTTCCTTATTATGATTTACAAAAGACAGTTATTGATAAGAAATTTTTGAGGGAGTAGTATATAAAATGGATCATATTCATATAGGTGTTCATTCACTCATGAAATGTGGGATATGCAAAAATTTGTAGCATTTCCCAAATCACAATATTATTGTGAGATAGTAGTAATATTCTATAAAAAGAAAGTAATGATTCTAAAAAAAGATATGCAATATTAGTAAGTTGGTATCCATAAGGACCATAACATTAATCAAGTATTTAGGCAAACCATCAGTGATTTAGTGATTTATACTCCATATTTAATATTTAATTTGATTAAATTTTAAATAATAAATAGAGCATATTTTTTGATTTAGTGTACTAAAATGTAGCAATATTCAATCCTCTACATCAAAAGAGAAATATAAGGAAAAGGAGTAATATTTTATTTGTATTTACTTGTAAAATTAGAAACAAATTAACACATGATTTTATTTTATTTGCAAAATAAGAAATTTCTAAATAAATCATTTTTAAAGTTTCTGAGATGGAAGACGACAAAAACAAAGAATATTCAAAGAAAGAGGGAGGAACAAGTAAGGAAAACTTGAAGAAATTAATACAACAAAAATTAATTTTTTATACTTTTATACAAATTCTTCTTTTTGTTATTTTCCTCTAGAATTATTCTTGATTTTTTTTCTTAAATATTTTTCTTAAGAGTATACTCTATGCTTTTGTTGAATTTAATATAATTCTAATTTTTTGATTTACAGGGTATGTCGAGGGAAGAAAAGGACTAAGTAAAATCTGATTTCAAAAGCTTGTTCGGAAAAAACAATACATATCCAATCGAGACAAAACCTAATTCTCGACATTCAAAATTTGTTATTATATTCCCAGCATTCTTCCTTTTGGAATATTCTGTTTTTTAAAATTTTCTTTTTGTTTAGAAAGGTCTATTTCATATTTACTTTTGGTGGGGTTGTTGATGTTAGTTGGAATTTTTTTAATTTTTTTTTAAAATTCTGGGTTTTTTAATTCAATTAAAATCTTTTAATGGGTAAATTATAGATTGAAAAATTAGTACTATAAGTCTACAACAATGCGTGTCAACGGTACATTAGTGTGCAAAGTCAAACAAAAGGGGATGATCTAAGTCTTCATCCAAATTTTCTTGGTTGAAGACAAGAAAATATACCTTAAATTCCTTGAAATTTCTTCTTTTTTGCTATAATCTTTACCTATTTCATCACCCATTGTTGAATGTGAAAATTTTCACTTCAATTTCTTCACCATTATTTCATTTTTTCATTTTTGGTGCTAATTTAGCTTCTGGGTTATCCTTCCTTTGCTCAAAAATCACAGCTTTCTTGTCAAATTTTGGTTTTTTATTGATTTTTAGGGCTAAATGATAGTATGTTACTTCTCATTAACTATAACCCAGCTGGAAAATCTTCTGGGTATTGATTTTCCTTATAAAATTAAGAGTTTTTGATGCTTGGTGCAACAATTTATGAGTTATTAAGATAACTTGTTAATATAACATCCAATTATACACATATATTTGTCAAATTTTTACTGGGTTTTGAGCTTTCTGGGGGTCAAGAATTTATTGGGTTTTGCTCATACAACTTGGTAGTTGCATTAAATAAACACAAGTACCTCAATATTTTACACTTGCGTATTCTCAAAAAAGAAAAAAAAGGTAAAAATCTCATCTTTTTCATAAAATTGAGTAAATTATTCACAAAAGCTCCCTTCTTTTCCTCTTTTCTTGGATTTGAGTCAAAATGGCACAAGCTAGAAGAAGAAGAAGACTAAGGTTTAGCAAGATCTACTCATTTCATTGTGGGAAAGCATCATTAAAAGAAGATGATCATTCACAGATTGGGGGTCCTGGTTTTTCAAGAGTTGTATTTTGTAATGAATCAAATGGGTTTGATTCATCAATTAGAGATTACCCAGATAATTATGTAAGAACTACTAAGTATACACTTGCAACTTTTATACCCAAATCTTTGTTTGAACAATTTAGAAGAGTAGCCAATTTTTTCTTCCTTGTAACTGGTATTCTGTCCTTTACTCCACTTGCTCCTTATACTGCTGTTAGTGCCATTGTTCCTCTCTTTTTTGTGATTGGTGTTAGTATGCTTAAGGAAGCCATTGAAGATTGGAAGCGCAAACAACAGGTTTGTGATTTGTAATCCCTTTTTTTTTTTTAAAAAAAAATTTTAGTGAGATTTTTTTAATGTCTAGAAAAGGAAAGATTTCTTTTTGGTATGATTGGTATTTGGGTTCTACTGTTTAAGGCAAAGGATGAACTCAAGGGTGTCTTTTGAGATTATAGTTAGTCAATTTCTATCATGATTATTAGCTTATAGTATACCAAATATGGTTTCCATTGTTTAAAATAAATTATCCAACCTAACTTTATGTTGTAATTGGTAATGCATATTGCTATGTAGACTTTATGGGTATGATTAGATGGTACATTTTGGGTGTTGAGTTTTAATCATTTTTGGGAGTTTTGATGTTGATTGAACTTGTCTTAACCATATCAGTTCTTAGAACTTGAGCAGCTCATAAATTTTTGTAGTATTTTGGTTGTTAGATTTAAAATTCTCGAGTCGAGAGTGTTACTGGCTGCAACCTCCTTATCCCCTCTGATAAGGGTTTATGGCTGTTGTCTTGAAGTTTTAACTCTTAACCCTTCCCCAGAGCCTGATTATAGCTTCTATGAGTTGGGTATGATGAGGATCATGATGATAATAATGATTTGTAAATGATATGAGCGGGATATACCATGTATGATGGTGATGGTGATAGTGATGATGATGATTTCTGACCTTGTATATGATAATTTGATTCTCAGGATATAGAGGTCAATAATAGAAAAATTAAAGTGCACAATGGACATGGGGAATTTGAACTATCCGAATGGAGGCATTTAAAAGTAGGGGATGTAGTGAAAATCGAGAAAGACGAGTTTTTTCCAGCCGATATACTTTTGCTTTCATCTAGTTATGAAGACGCTGTGTGCTATGTGGAAACAATGAATCTTGATGGTGAGACTAACTTGAAAATGAAACAAGCACTTGATGTTACCGCATCGTTGCTTGAGGATTCGAGCTTCAAGGATTTTAAAGCGACCATTAGATGTGAAGACCCAAATGCCAATCTATATACCTTTGTTGGAAGTATGGATTATGAGGAACAACAACATCCACTCAGCCCGCAGCAGCTTCTCCTCCGAGATTCTAAGCTTCGGAATACAGATTACATTTATGGTGTTGTGGTCTTCACTGGTCATGACACTAAGGTTATGCAGAATGCTACGGACCCACCTTCAAAGCGTAGTCGAGTCGAGAAGAAAATGGATCAGATTATATACTTCTTATTTTTTATCTTGTTTTTGATGTCTTTCGTTGGATCGGTTGTGTTTGGTGTAACAACCAACGATGACCTCAAAAACGGTATGATGAAGAGGTGGTATCTCAGACCGGATGATTCGACAGTCTACTTTGATTCCAAGAGGGCTCCGTTAGCAGCATTTTTACACTTCCTAACCGGTCTTATGTTATACACTTACCTGATCCCTATCTCTTTGTATGTATCTATAGAAATCGTTAAAGTTCTTCAGAGCCTTTTCATCAACCAAGATATTCAAATGTATTATGAAGAAGCCGATAAGCCAGCACACGCCCGTACCTCAAACCTAAATGAAGAGCTTGGTCAAGTCGATACGATACTTTCTGATAAGACTGGTACTTTGACTTGTAACTCTATGGAGTTCATAAAGTGTTCTATAGCTGGGACAGCTTATGGGCGTGGAATCACAGAAGTCGAAAGGGCTATGGCTAAGAGAAAAGGTTCACCTTTACCGAGTCGGTTGGCCAATGTTTTACCATTATCCAATGGGATAGTCGATGAACACGACAAAAACGAGGACGATTTTGCTGATGCAAGTTCTGGTATTAAAGGGTTTAATTTCAAGGATGAAAGGATTATGGATGGTAATTGGGTGAATGAGCCTAATTCACATGTTATCCAGATGTTCTTTCAGCTACTAGCTCTTTGTCACACCGTGATTCCTGAAGTAGATGAAGAAACAGGAAAGATTTCGTATGAAGCAGAATCGCCGGATGAGGCTGCATTTGTTATTGCAGCTAGAGAACTTGGCTTTGAGTTCTACAAAAGGACTCAAACCGCTGTTTCACTGCTTGAATTGGATCCTGATTCTGGCCAAATAATCGATAGGTAAGCATATCTATTGGTATAAAACTGTATGCGAAATCGTTTTTGTGCAAAGATGCTTAATCTAGTAGTAGGAAGAGGCTTAGATATTAATCTTTGTGCCAATTTTGCATACAAGCTTAGTCCAATGTCTTTGACATTACCTGGGGGTTTAACCTGATTGCGCGCATTTTTCCTGCCCTCTTCCTCGAGAGGGTACGTGTATGATCTATTCACTACCTGTCCGCTACCTCTCCCCCTGGACCCTGACTTTTTGTGGGATGTTGGGTTGATGACCATGACCATAAGTCTTCGACATTACATGACTTGTGCATATTGTGTGAAATCATAGTATGTTATTACTTAGTAACTTTATTTACCTGTGTACAGAGAATACAAAATCCTGAGTATCTTGGAGTTCAATAGTACTAGAAAAAGGATGTCGGTGATTGTCGAAACTGAGGATGGGAAGATGTTTTTGCTCTGCAAGGGTGCCGACAGGTTTAGTCTAAAATCTAAATGCAATTCCTCTTATAACTTCCCTTTTCTTTCGGGTTTTTTGTAGGGTATTTTAATTTTTTCATCACAATATTTGTATTAATATGCTTTTTATTGTTCTTCACTTCCTCTACAGTGTTATTTTTCCATTGCTAGCCAAGCATGGTTATGAGTTTGAAGCGCAGACCAGAGACCACGTAAATGAATATGCCGATGCAGGGCTGAGGACCTTGTTGCTTGGCTATCGGGAAATAGATGAAGAAGAATTCAAAGAGTTCAGTGAATCATTTAATGCTGCTAGGAATGCTGTTAGCGCAGATAGAGAAACACTAATCGAGCAAGCAGCAGAGACAATTGAAAGAGATTTGATACTTCTAGGTGCTACTGCAGTCGAGGACAAACTTCAACGTGGGGTAGGTTTAAACCTTTGCTTGTTACTCTTAGGAAATTGGTTCATCTACTAATCTTTATATGTAATTACGTATAGGTTCCGGAATGTATTGATAAGCTTGCACAGGCCGGAATAAAGATATGGGTCTTGACTGGCGATAAGATGGAGACAGCTATTAACATAGGGTATGATTTTGTTTTGTATGGAAGGTGACATTAACTGTATATTCCTTTTCAGTTCTAATTTTGCCTAGGCAAAGTACAGGTTTGCTTCTAGCTTGTTGAGACAAGGGATGAAGCAGATAGTGATCAATTTAGACGATCCAGAAATCAAAACATTGGAAAAGTTGGGTGACAAGGATGCCATCACTAAGGTGAGTTTCCTTCGTAAATGTTTGTCACGCTGGTCTCTGATACCATGTCAATGACCGATTCAACCAAAAGCTTAAGCTGATGGTTGAACCCTATGTTACTTGGAGTCGGGTACTGATGTTGGATATTGGTACGTGTCCAAGTGTCGGATACGTCCAATCATTAAATTCTACGCATAAAATGAAGTGTCTAAGTGGCATACCAATGTCCAAGGATCAAGGATCAGACACGGGTACGTGAAGCAAAATGAAGAGTTCGAGTAACATAGGTTGAGCCACTTTTGATAAATATTAAGTATACAAGTTGTCATGTGATTCTTCTCGTATTATAGGCATCCAAAGAATTAGTGCGCAAACAAATTTCTGGGGGAAAGACCCAAGTCGGTGCATCGAGGACAAGTTCTGATGCCTATGCTTTGATCATTGATGGGAAATCTCTTGTATATGCTTTGGAGGATGATACAAAGAACATATTCCTAGAGCTTGCAATCGGTTGTGCCTCTGTAATTTGTTGTCGCTCGTCACCAAAGCAGAAAGCATTGGTCACAAGACTGGTGAAAAATGGTACGAAGAGAACAACTTTAGCCATCGGTGATGGAGCGAATGATGTGGGAATGCTTCAAGAAGCTGACATTGGGATTGGGATCAGTGGCGCCGAGGGAATGCAGGTATGTAATGCAGCATGTCGTGTAAATTGTATCGCTCTCAGTACTCCCTCTGCTAATATTTTTTCTTTCATGTATGTCAGGCTGTAATGTCTAGTGATATTGCTATTGCTCAATTTCGGTTTTTGGAGCGTTTGCTGCTCGTACATGGACATTGGTGTTACAGAAGAATAACCTCTATGGTATTGTCTACCAGACATGATTTCATTCGGAATAGTTTCATTTCAAAATTCAGTCATTCTTAAGTATGCTTGATGTTTTCTGGTGATAATTTGTGTAATTTTTTTTCCGTTGACAGATCTGTTATTTTTTCTACAAGAACGTTGTTTTTGGCGTCACGGTTTTCTTGTTTGAAGCCTATGCATCGTTCTCTGGTCAACCGGCATATAATGATTGGTTCCTATCACTATATAATGTGTTCTTCACATCACTTCCTGCCATTGCTTTGGGAGTCTTTGATCAAGACGTTTCTGCACGTTTCTGTCTCAAGGTATCACAATACTAAATTTATCGTTAAAACGAATTCCTCAAGCATCACATCAAGTCATCGTAAAAGGTTTAGTAACTTATGTTGCTGAATCCGTGTAACATAATTCGCCAGTTAATTCCCCTTTTGACTTCGCGATTCGCTCAAAATGATGCTAAAATACCCCAAAACCGACCATAAATTCTTTTTTTTTGATGCGCGATTGACAAGGAGATCAGTGAATCATGTGACAGTGCGATGAACTATAGTCTAAAAACAACGATAAAGTCTTTTCTAAATAAAACACGATGACTATTCTCATCTCTTCCGTTTTAATATTTTCCAATGACCGATCTCACATATCTCTTAATATTCTCTCGTATGGCAGTTCTCGCTACTCTATCAAGAAGGCGTCCAAAACGTCCTCTTCAGTTGGCTACGAATACTCAGCTGGATGGTCAACGGAATGATCAGCGGTATAATAGCCTTCTTCTTCTGCAAGAAAGCGCTGTCGTACCAGGCTTTCAGTGACAACGGCAGACCTGTGGACTTCCAAATCTTCGGAGCAACTATGTACACATGTGTTGTATGGTTAGTCAACTGTCAGATGGCGCTCTTCATCCGCTACTTCACCCTTATACAACATATAGTCATTTGGGGTTCTATAGCGTTTTGGTACGTCTTCCTTTTGATATATGGATCGATGAATCCCAATTTTTCAAAGACAGCATATCAGGTTTTTGTTCAGTCACTCGCCCCCACGCCAAAATATTGGCTCCTAACAATCTTTGTAGTAATATCCGCGTTAGTCCCCTACTTTACGTATTCCGCTCTCCAAATGAGGTTTCTGCCCATGTACCATCAGATGATCCAATGGATACGGCATGAAGGGCAGACTGAAGACCCCGAGTACTGCCATATGGTTCGTCAGAGATCGATAAGACCCCAAACTGTGGGCTACACAGCCCGTGCAGCAGCTAAAAGGAAAGACAGACGCCAGAGTAAAAGCTATTGACGTATATTGGTTTGTTGGTGAGGATTATGATCATTCGTAAAGCATGGAACGCAGTCGGGTCATTTTGATCGGCCTGAATTTTGTCGGTTTTGTTAGTTGTAGAGGATATGTATTGTACATAAGAGTATACTCAAGCTGTATCATATGTGTCAGATAGGGCAGAAGTAAGAGCCTAGCCTATGTACATTCTTTTCCTTTCTTTTCATCAGCATGCTGTTGATATTCTTTGGTTATAGCTCATAATCTCTAGAATAGTTGTACAGAAAAATCAGTGTGTTTATTATATAGATAAAAGTAGAATAATATTATTTTGTTTTATTGTTTGTGTTTCAAATCCTTCAAACTCTGTCTAGATGGAAGCCTAGATGGGAGCTTTTTTTAATGAGATTAAGGTATTGAAACGATATCGTTAGACGTGTACGTACCTTATGTCCTGGATAACTTCTTGCACATACACTCGTATTGACATTGTTTGAGACTTAATTTTCTATTACGATACGACATATAAATAATATTTATACGTCTATTAAATTATTATCCTATCCTTTAGGCTTTTACCAACTCTCTTTGGCTTTGGTGGTTTTGAAAAATTTTATTTCAGGTTAAGAGATTGAGGGTTGATGCATACAAAACACCACGTAAACTCTAATGGAAATATAGTTTATACTCATATATATTAAATTCATCTTAGATGTCTCTAAAATCTAAAATTACATACTTTATAATTATAATGTAAGAAGAATTTCTAAATTTTTTAATTACTAAAATTCATCTCATAATTATGATAGAAAAACATTAAATTAATTTAAAATTATAAACAATAGTTTGAAATTTATCTCATTTAGTAATTTTATCAAAATCCTCCTCCCCATCTTTTATAAATTCATAAATGAGTACCCAAAAGGACTAATTTCAACAGAAGTAGTCAACTACCAATAGGGTATTCAAATTATGCATACTTGCATAGTGCTCATTAGTCATTATGCTATGAAAGTGAGACAACTTTATTAATTTCTAAGTTCAAAAGATCAAAAATTAATCATGAGTTATCATAGATGATTGATAACTTTTTATTTCACCTTTTACTAGCCGAGTTTAATTCTTTCATTTTTTGTAAGAATTCTCTAATCTACTCTCGAATCAAAAAATAAAAAATTTAGAAGACTAAAACCAAATCAAATGAATGCCATTTTTGCCATGCATGTAAAATGAAAAATGTACAACACCCATAATTTTCAATCATTTCCATTGCATTATCCACAAGCACAACCCATAAAAATTGAAAAAAAGTACCAAATTTCATAGTAAAATGTACAACACCCATAATAAAAACCCTTAAAATTGATCTTTTCCTTCCTCCCCAAATCCCTAAACTATAACGAAACAGTATTAGAATTATTCAACCCAAACAATTCAGCAGCAGATCTACCCATAATTGAAGCAAACTCATTAAAACTAATAACACCATCTCCATTTGTATCTGCTTCCCTCATCATTTCAGCTAATTCTTTGTACGTTAATGGATGCCCCATTTTCGCCATTGATCCTGCTAATTCCGCCGCAGTTATATACCCATTACCATCACGATCAAACGATCGAAAAACCTCTAACAATTGATCTTGATTCACAAGAATATCATGATGATTAAGTTCAGGTAATAATGCTCTTGCTAATTCATCAAATTCAATATACCCATTACCATTTGAATCCATGGTTGTCAATAATGTGTATATTTGATCCCCTGTATGTTTTACACCAAGCGATCTTAATAACGCCGCGAGTTCGAGTTGGGTTAGGCTCCCGTCCGAGTCCATGTCGAATCGGTCGAATATGTGTCTTAGTTGTTTGAGTTGTTCTGGGTTTATAGCCGCCATTGATCCGGTTTTTCTTTTAGGAATAACACGGTCAATAGCTAGCAAATGCTTTTGATTTCGCGGGTAGGCTACAGAATCTCTACAGATAATCTCGTTTATTTTTTACAATTTTTTTGGAAAATTTGATTGTGTTTATGGGGTTTGATCATGATTCATGATATTGTTGATTATGGTTGAAGAAGATTTTTTTTTCTTTTTTTTGTAAGGGAAATGGATTGGGGTTGTATGGATTGAAATGGTGTTGTGGGGGGGATGAAAGCTTTATTTGTTGTTGAAATGTTCAAAAGGATGCAAGTGGGAGAAATGTCTTGTATATATAAATTTCTAACCAACTTTTTACAAGAATTAATGGTTGTTTATGGTTTTGATGTTGACAATTGGGTGTTTTTTTTTTAATTACCTATTTCTAAGAAATTGTGTTTATTACCCAATTTTAGGTGTAGTTTTTACATATATTATCATCAATATTTGCATAATGATGTGGTTTAATGATTTCCTATCAAGTTAGTTATTTTTTTTATCTAGTTGTTTTTTTATTGGAGCATGGGTTAGAGAATTCTTATATCATAAATTCTTGTGAGAGAACATTTCTGATTAAGTCGGCCCATAAAAAAAATATAGAGTAAAATAGGCATTAAACTACAACGGATTGGGCCTGAGAGACGTCTTTCATATATATTAGGGGATAGGGATAAATCAATTTTTGCATGTGATAACTTGGTTGGCATTAAAGCTCTATTACTACGGTGAAAAGGAAGATTTATAGACCGTTAAACTAATTCATAATTCATGATTTTTGATCTATTCGGTTTTGGTTTGAATGAGTTTAAATTGATCCCGTACGTCAAGGATTTTCATTTTCTTTTTTTATTCACTCTTATAAAGTAATGATGAGACGAACTCAAACAAGGATAAAAAAAGTTTTGTCAAAACAAAACTAACAAATTTTTTTTTTCAAAGGGTACCATTAACGTTTTCTTTCAGTTGAACGTTAAATATAACGGTTGACTGGTTAAAATCAAAAATTCTTCTCCCTCGTCTTCAAATTTTTTTTCCAATTTAATTTTCTCACTGTCCTCTTCGTCTACTTTTAACTCAAAATCGAAATTAAATTGAAAAAAAAGTTAAAGATGAGGGAAAAAAAATTTGATTTTAACCGGTCAATCGTTATATTTGACGGTCAACTAAAGGAAAACTTTAATTGGTACTCGTAAAAATTTTATTAGGTATTTTTTTTAGCAAAATTATTCATCAAGTATTTTTTTTTGACAAATTTTCCGTTTCTAGAAGTATAAATGTACTACGTATTAATGGTTAGGATTGAGTAATTACAAAAAACTTTAAGAGATGGCAAACAATCATACAAATCAACAAAATTGGTAGTTAAAAAGGTTTGATAAGTTCAATGAAATGAAAGTTTACAACGTGACTACCGAATTGTTTGATATCATCTTCTTGTATTGTCAAACTGGTACTACAATTACAATTACATTTACATTTTTCGGAATAATATTTTATATTTTGAAGTTGAGATTTTCTTCCCCAAAAACTACCAAAAGCAAACTCTCCATTCAAAGACAACTCCATAAAAACCTTATCAATCTCTCGATTACAACTTCCCCAATCATGAATTTCATTCATAAACACATAATCTTCATCATAATCAACTCTTCTTGGTTTGATTTGATCTACATTCAATTCCGTCTTGTTTTTCCTGTTTCGATTAAGTTTCCGTTTGGCGTATTGTTTAGTCTTTTTAGCGAGTTTACAAGGGAGTTGAACGAACACGAAGAGCACGAATTGTAGGATCAGACATTGACAGCAGCAGGAGATGATTATGCAATCTGAAACAAGGGTGTTGCAGTCCTCCATTGATGGTTTTTGCGGGGATCCAAGAAACTTGAAATAAATTAAGGAAGCTGATTATAAGAAGAATTACTAATTAAAGGGAGGTTGCTTGTGAAGTTATTTATTCCTTCCTTGCTGGTTATTGTTTGATTTGGGAATGTGGAAGTGTGAAGCAAACAAATACAAACACTATGTTCTCTTAAAAGGTAAAGTTTACTCCATCCGTGTTGGGATGATTTATACAATACTGATGAATCAAAGATGGCGTGCACACTTTATTATCCCATGGTCATATAGTTTTAGAATGATCGACTTATAGAGTGTGCACCTCGTGTTTCCCTGATGATATACTACAATTAACAATAAGTCTAGCCTTAAGATATTTCTGTTTAAAGTCTTGAACTTTGAATAATCATCGAGTAACGAACACGGTGATGCGGTAATGCGATGATGTGGTTACCATCCCGTCAAATATCAGCCCAAGTGTGGCCTTGTCTTCGACTATAAATTATGAACTGCTGATTTACTCACTGATCGGGTTAAAGTTGATTTTGCAACCCAATATATATATAATTAGAGATTACATCATGGAAGGGGAATTCATTGAAGAAAACATCAAAGATGGCACCAAACACATCTTAGCCAAGTAAAATCAATGCACTTGATATAATTTACATATTAAAGAATGGAGGAAATGCAAAATTTATGTGCAAAAAATGCAGCCAAGAGCATAGCTACATGATTAAGGTACACAGTAGAGCATTGTTATTGAGCCTAATTCCACCCAAAGGATCTCAAACAGGATCTCAAACCAGAACTCGAATACCTTCTATCTCTCGGGCTCTCGACAATCTTAATTGACTTCAATTACCTCGAGATGCATTCAATCTTTGCTTTTGGGTGATCATTGGTTCTAACTAGCCTCCCAGTGAAAATTCGAATCCCTATTGCTCTGGTTGTGTTGGGGTGAATGATATTCCACCCAGACGGTCCCTGCTTTGGTTCGAAAATCCCACATTCTGTGAATTTCGGTTATGTTCTTGCCTAATTGGAAAATCAACATTCTGCCCGCTTGAACCAGAAAAACCAAGATTCCGGCTGGGATTACTGGAATAATCAGTACTAATATCTTGACTACCAAATGCCATTCTCCTAAACCATCTAATTTCAGCAGACTGCTGTGCAGAATCATAGATCTGACTCTCACCGACCCTTAATCCATTTGACAGATCTCCAGAGTCGGACATGCTAAGAGCTCTAACAACCTGCAAAGAAACACAAGCGTAAGCAGAATAATTGCTAATCCCTCCATAATTAGCAAAAATAATCAAATGATAGTCAATTACCAGTCCCATTCTTGGTCTTCTTACAGCTGAATGCCTCACACAAGCTGCAGCTGCCTCAATCATTCGGAACATCTCACTCTCGACATAATTCCTTTCAAGACGACGATCTACCAGTCTCTCAAATTCTCCAGAATCAAGCACATGATTAAGCAAAGGTCGCGCCTAAACAGTAAAATATTTGACAAATACTGAGTGTGAAAGACATAATATCCAATCACAATGTCCTAGAAATATTAAAAGAATGACATTATCCAGAAAAAGGTGATCATTGAATTTCTTCATTGAGAAATAAGAATGTTTACTAATTACTAAGAGAGATTAAATAAACACCCTCGATATGAAATTGTTGTATTGAAATCAAAGAAATCACCTAACTACCCACATCTTAAATATATTCACGATTTAAGTTTGGAAATACGACAAGATTAGAACATACCCATTCAACTAGACTTTCATCTCCCAAAGGTTGAGATTCATCCACAGGCTTACGTCCAGTTATAAGCTCTAGAAGGACAACTCCAAAAGAGTACACATCCGATTTCTCAGTTAATTTACCAGTCGTAGCATACTCAGGAGCCATATATCTGAAATCAAACAAAAAAAAATGTTCTTTCAGTCAAGGACAACACAACCAAGTAGGTTTTTTTGGAACAAAAAACAGCAAGTCAATATGTCATGAAATGATACTTGCAAGGTAGACACGCCTTGAAAGTAAGGATGGCCGGGGTCAGGGAAGTAAAATTTCACTGGTTTTGCACTGCGTCCGCCCAATTGGGAAAGGTAAGGGTAATAATTTGGTGGTAGTGGAAGGGGATGGGTATGAGAGGTGGGGATGGGTATGATAAGGCTTATAAGGCATGGGAATTGGAAAGTGATGAGATGGTAGATTAGTAGGTATGAGGACTTACTCACCCCATCACCGCCTACCCTACCCCATATCAGCCTTCCTTGTATCCACAATATACTAAACTATAATCTATATTATTTATTTAAAAATATTATGCTGCTAAATTTTTTGAAACTCTAAACTGTAGCATGCTCTTAAAATGAATATCATACTGTTTTTTAAAGTGATTCAAATAGTTATCCTCAACTCCCAAGTAGCAAGCACACTCTTAAAAGGCTAAAACTACAACCCTAAACGACTGGGAGCTAAACTTCAGTCTCACAGTTCTCTTCTCACGAAGTCAAGTTTCTGTTCCCAATTCTTTATCTCATCATCATCTTTATATATGCTACCTTCCAACTGTGTTGATCAAATAAAACTCCCAAGTCATCATCATAAGTACTCTCCATGTTTGGCTTCTTCCCTTTTCAAATTCTCTATTTGTCAAAACCCTTATCATTGTGTGTAACTTTGATTCAACTTTTATTAGGCTTAACTTGTATCCCCAAATTGGATTTGCCAGTTTAAATTGAAACAATTTGAATTTCAGTATATAAACCCTCAAAGTTTGCTCCTTGTGTTAGCTAATGAGTAAGTTTGCTATGATTTAATTGCTTTTCTATAGTGTTTAGATGCATTGTTGGCGGGTGTAGGGCGGGTATGGCCATACGAGGTGATGATGAGGCAAATATAAGATGGTTATGGGGTGAGGACGGAGGGTATAAGAAATCAACTTTAAAAACCTACCCAAATGTTCCCATAACACGCGTGCTAATATGTGTTTCTGCGTCCACTGCCAATTTTGCAAGCCCAAAATCTGAAACCTGGAACGAAAATAGACCACTGAATCTAAAAGGTACATAAGGGGTGATGGGGGAATAAAAGCTTTCAGAGAAAACTGCATACCTGAGCTTCAAAGTTTTTATCTAAAAGAATATTTGACGATTTAATATCTCGGTGAATTACTCGTGGATGGCCTGGCATCATCAAAGGAACAATATTTAAAACAAGGTTGATACGCTTATAAGCAAATAAATCTACACCTAAGTCTGAACAAGTTTACAAGGAGGAATGGACTTGTAATGGTCAAGTCGGGTCAACAGATGCCTACTTGTGTATCATTCCAAAGGACTATAACTGACGCTATCACTGTAAAATATGGGACAAATGCAGCATGTTTAAAGTTCTAGGTAAACGCAGTAATACCACATTATTGCTAGTGAAAATGTAGAGAATTCGTTTTTCAGGAAGCAAAACAATCATTAAAAAATTATCTCGTGAAAATGAAGTACAGATCCTGATGCTCTAACATATTTGTAGTAGTAAGAAAATCAATTGAACTTACCAGAGCACACCTCTCAGAAGCTAATCTGGCTAGCAGAAGGCAATAAGTTGGAGAAAGTGAACACAAATAATGTCGACAATCTGCACTTATCTTACAATATGATCCAATTCCAACCTTTTTACCTTTCTAATTCTATGATCCAATTACATGACCAGCACCAGGATTTTATATAAGGGGATCCTCAAAATTTATTTACAATTTTTTTAAAGAAATTCCATGGAGTACAATTTATAATTTATGGAGGGGTCTGGCCACTCCAAAGTCCCAAGTCCCAAGTCCCAAGCCCCAATGTATGTGCGTCAATATCCATGACACACAACTATAATGCTTGGACAACTATTGCTCCTTTCCTTCAAATACTTATACTTTTATTAAGAATCTCTCTAGTAAACATTTTTATTAATAGTCTTTTTATTAATCTTTAATAATGGATTTGGTGGTATTATTATATTTGTATTAATAATTGCTTTTTGCAGCTTTGATAAAAATAATATATTCTAGTTTAGAACTCCTCATGATCATATCACCTCACCCCTATATATAACAGCTCTTTAAGGAACGCTCCTACACAACAACCATTTCTACAGTTTCAAAACAGCATTAAAATATAAACAATTACGTCACCAAGGTCCACTGAATATAAGCAAGGAATAAAACCTCATATGTCGCAGTTTTTTAAAATATAACTCAGAGCAATCTCCAAAGAACTTCCGGGAGGGAACTTCTCGGTCAGTCTGGCCAAGCACTTCCACAAATCTACCTCTCCATCATCCTCCCTCCCCCTTAAAAGAAGTATTTTGGGTTGTTTTTTACTCCTCCATTAACACCATAAAGAGAAATTTCAACTACAGAATTATTATTCACATCTCATAGCAAAGATTTAAGACTACCTTAAATGAGAAACTCAAGTAGTTTCTCTACATCTAACAGTGTTTTTAGGTTTTAACAACCAATGACATCTTGAATAAAATAGCAACATAAGTCATCTTCTGTGGTAGAAACAAGAATCACATAGCAAAAAGTATTACTCATAATCTTCATGAAGATATGCAATACCATGGTTTTAACAACCAATGACATCTTGAAAAAAATAGCAATGTAAGTCATCTTCTGTGGTAGAAACAAGAATCACATAGCAAAAAGTATTACTCGCAATCTTCATGAAGATATGCAATACCATGGTTTTAACAACCAATGACATCTTGAAAAAAATAGCAACGTAAGTCATCTTCTGTGGTAGAAATAAGAATCACATAGCAAAATGTATTACTCACAATCTTCATGAAGATATGCAATACCACGAGCAGCACCAATGGCAATCTTAACACGTGTTGTCCAATCTATGACTGGCCTATTTTCTCCTACAAAAAATGGTATTTAACATCAGGTTCTTGAAAAAGTGAAAATAAAAAAAAAACACAAAGCTGTAAGACTCCAGCTTTTACCATGAAGATGGAAATGAAGAGTGTCATTAGGAACATAGTCATATACAAGCAGCCTTTTAGTCTCCCAAATGCAGTACCCAACAAGAGAAACTAAATGCTTATGGTGTATACGGCTAATTATTTCCACTTCTGCCTTAAATTCACGCTCTCCTTGTCCACCACCAACTTTCAGCTGCTTCACAGCTACTACTCTTCCATCAGTTAGAAGTCCTTTATGTACACGACCAAATCCACCTTCTCCTAAAAGTTTATCGTCTGAAAATCCACCGGTAGCAACATATAATTCTTTATAAGTGAACCATGACCTTGAATGGCCGAATCCACCATGATCAGTAGGTGTATCACTACCAGACCTTCCTCCAAATGTTGAAACTGGATCCTCTGTCTTCACTAGCAGTTTTCCATCTGAAATATTTCAAGCAACATTGTAAAAATTACCCATATGTTTGACAGTTTACAAGCTCATCAATCTTCATGTTCAACACTGATAAATAATCTACACAGTAGGTTTTTTCAGACAAAATAAACAAAAAAGTTTACATATTTTCATGCAAGGATTCCTTAAGTATCAGATTTGTTATACAACATTACAGAAAAGATTGCCGAAGAATACATTGTAAAATTGTGATGATAGTGATGCATTTTGATTTGCAATACTCATTTTGAGGAAGACGATATACTTCAATGATATAGTTAACAAAAGAATACATCCAACTTGCTTTAAAAAGATGATGACACCCTTACATCACAAAATAAAAGTAGCTATGATAAAATGCTTTTTCACAAAACTTCATCAGTATTTCTCATGACATTAACTCTGCATTATCACAACTCAACATTCTTGTCCAGGAAAGAAAACAACTAAAAAAATGATCAAGGAGGATTCCATCCAAATTTCTAACATTATATTTTCCAAAAGATAATTCGGTACAGGAATAACATCAATCAAAATGGCCTTCAGCCTCTTTAGGCAAACCAAGAAACTAGAAGTATTACCTGATCGTGGAGAAGACCCCATTGAAGCAGGAATTACATGGCCATCATAAGTTCCCCGAGATTTCTTTCGTCGTTTAAAGATCCAGATACCAAGCAAACCAATGAGCCCAAGCATTAAAAGGCCGACTACTATACCAATAGCAACAGCTCCTCCCGCACCAATGCCATGACCGGAGGCTTTACTTGCAGTTTCAGGTGTATTTTGACTTGATCGATTAGCCGGCAAACTCGACGCAGATGGCGCTATAGAATCTACACCTGGTGGAGGAGGAGATAACTGTAGCCCAGGAGCAGGTGGCCCTGGAGTGTTAGATAGTGGAGAAACTGGCTCAGGATCAGATGAAGGCGGGGTATTTATAGAAGGTGGAGATGGGGTTTTCTTTGGAGGCGATGCAGTTGGTGGGGGGTGTGGCTGCAATGATGTTGAAGGTGGTGGTGTAGTTCCAGGTGGAGTTGGTGAACTTTTTGGTGGTGTAGACGCCGGAGGAGGGTTCGGCAATGTCGAGGAAGGAGGTGGGCTATTGGTTGTTGTCGGGGGAGGTGTAGATGAGCTTGTCGGGGGAAGAGTTGTTGACGGTGGTGTAGGTGAACTTGTTGGTGGAGGAGTTGCAGTGGGCGGTGTTGATGGCGGAGTTGGTGAACTTGTAGGCGGGTTTACTGGTGGCGAAGGCGGTGTAACATCTGTAGGTGGAGGTGGATTTACTGATGGTGGTGGTGAAACAACTGGTGCAGGTGGCGGGGAATCAATGGGTGTTGATGGAGGCGGAGTTACAGGAGGCAAAGGCGGTGGAGAACTAGGAGCAGGCGGTGGAGATGAGTCTACAGGCGGCGGTGGTGGAGTTCCAGTAATGGTTGGGGGTGTTGCATTTGGCAGAGTAGGTGGCGGAGGAGGGAGAGAAGATTCCGGTGGATTTGCATTAGGTTGAGCATTTGGAGGCGGCGTTGACGGCTGAGGTAGGGTGGGGGAAGATGTAGGTGGAACACCAGAAGGTGTAGAATCTGGAGATGGCGTCGCCATCTAACAACTAATCATATGTACATTTGCATCATTCTCAATCATCAAACCTAAATGTTTGAATTCTAAATCATAATCTTGAATCAACAAGAAATTAGTCCACAATTCAGTGATTGAAATCTTAACTTCTAGAAAACAGTAACCTAAATTTCTCAACCACCAAACTTACTCTAATAAATAATTTACTTACACATACAGCATACAGCAAATCAATCAAATGACAGATAAATCTCAGATCAAGAACTCCTTACTTACAATTTGAAACCAGATCAAAGTGCGCGAAACAAACCAAAATTGAGCAAACCAAATTGAAAATTCTGGAATATCAGAATTGAAACCTCCCTATAAATCTGGAATTACAAATAGAAAAATTGAAATAAAGGAAGAATGTTGAAAAAGCTGAAGTCTATAATGGAGGTCGGTTTGAAAGTAAAGAACTCCTAAGAAAATAGCTCAAGATTGATTAATGGCGTTACAGTAGTAACCGAAAACGGTGTAATGAGGAGTGAAAAAGTAAAGAGAAGATAAGGAAGTGGGTGTGGGTCACAAATTACAATGAATGATGGTAACAATAACATTCTTTTAGAATTTAGATGCTGTAAATTCAGATTTTCTTCGCCCTCCTTTTCTAAAACGCGGCTACTATTCACTCGGTATGTGGCCCAGCTGTGGCCCGGGCCCTTTTGGGTGTGGGGTCTTGGGCGTGTCGTTTGATTATTGATAACTGTTGGTATATTTGACTTTTATGCAGCCAAAAGCCACGTGGCTTAATGGATCGCGCATTTCTCTAAACTCTCTCTTTGGGTACGGATATGATTTGAACGCATTTTGTGCGGGATACCGAGAAGGCCATTTACTTTATTCGACTTTTAAGCAATTTGATAAGTTATTTTGATTATTTATACTATATACATTTAAAATTATAAAAAATCAATATATTATAAAAATATGCGATCAAACGATTCAAATAAGATCTCACTTGACTATATTTTTTCTCACAACATTGACTGCAATATATAAAATAAGCTTGAATGATGAATAATATCAATGATCAATCGAATGAACTAGGCAATGACGTTTTAGGCATTGGGGATGAGTCCAGAGGTCGACCAACATTTCTATCAACATGTACATTTATTATGGACCAGTCGATTTATCACAATCGATCGCTTCGATACAAATACAATGCAAGGTTGATTTGCTAAGCACATGTAACCATCAAATAATATTACATTACTATCAAGTATCAACTATGTAGTCCAAAGAGTATGCACTTTGGGTAAGAACTAAGAAGTGGTGAGTAAATTAAAAAGAATCAACCCAAACATAATCCAATAAAAATTAATCGATCCAAAAACCAAAGAATAACCCTTTTAAAATTATTTGATATTTGATATTTGATATTTGATATTTGAAATTATTCATCAATCATTTTTAATTTGTATTATATATAATTTTAAATTTATTTATAAGTTAAAATGTAATAAGTAGTAGAACAATTAGCAAGGATATGAAAAATTAATAACTACTTCTCTGTAAATACTACTCCCTCCTATTCAGCCTAAATGTCTCATTTAGTTTTTCACACTTGTCGAGACAATATTTTAACCCTTAATATCTCAAATTATTCTTAATTAAAAATTATAAAATTTGATATTAATAATCCTTGTATTGAGACGAATCAAACAAGATCCCAGATGACTATGTTTTAACTTATAGATTAAGAGTAAAATCAGTGTCGTTTCTGGCAATGTATGAGCCTTAGGCAAAATCTGATGGAAGGTCGATTCTAAACTTAAATGGATGTTTGGAACAATAACAAAGATGGACCCTATATATTATAATTAGCATTAAAGTTGTAGACGTATCATATAATTCTTAAATGATAAAAAAATTACTCATAAATTGCAAGTTTTTAAATGTGTACTTTTATTAACTAGCCTTTTCTAATTTTAGGGCCCTTTTTGACTCTGGGCCCTAGACAAATGCCTATCTTGCCTATGATCAGGAACGACCCTGAGTAAAATATAAATTAAAAGTGATGAACGAATAGTGAAAAAAATGAGATATTTAGGCTGAATAGGTGATAATACCGGTTAAAGGTACTCCCATAAAAAAGGGCACCCATTAATGTTCTATACTTCTATATTTTTAAATCATCTTCATTAATTACTATTAATAGTTGGTCATTGATATCATAATCAAATCTAGAGAGTTATTTGTCTCTTGCAAACTACTTCATGAATCATGATTGACATGTTTCGAGTTTCTTTTAAGGTAAGATATGGGTCCTACTACTTTCCCAACTCAAACTATTCTCTCTTCTCTCTGTTTCTTTTTGTTCTTCTTATTTATTTCTGTGTAGTTTTTAAAGTAAATTTTAAATCTCAATATCTCTAAATACACATAAAAGGTATAAATTAGAGAACCAAGGGAGTACACGGTAGCTCACCGGCTCACTCAGATTGTGCATATTAAATTGGTAAACCATATTCCATGTAGAGCCTTGACAAAAAATTTGACAAATCTTATTTAAAAATAGGAAAATTAAATTTTACAAATTGCACATTTTAGATGATAAAAATTTGACTTTTGAATTAATATATAAAAAAATTTAACTTTTATATTATTTATTTAACTAAGGTTTTTTTTGATTGTTTTTTGGTGCATTTATTATATAGCTTGTGTAGCTGCATTTTAATTCCTTTTTGAAATATCACGACATATTTTGATCAATGTAGAATTACAAGAATGTATACTAACAAATATGACATTGAAAAGTACTTAAGATTAATAAATGATATAAAAGTGAGATTTTTATATTAATTCATGGTAAGTAAAATCTTTATCTTCAAATGATAAAATTAAGTGAGAATTTTTTATTTTAGTTTTCCTTAAAAAAATGGACTTCAAAATTATCGTATAGTAAACTTAAATGCGTGTGAGAAAGGGTGTGTATTATTGTATGATGCGAACTAGATCTTGTTTTAGTTGGAGAGTATGTACTACTTTTCAGAAAATGTCTTAGGTTCGATTTCCTTATAATTCATTTATTTTATTTCCTTAGTATATCCTATCCTATCCTATAATAATAATAAATAAAAAAGAGAATTGTATACAATTTAACGATGTTCAAAAACTTGGAAAAATGAGAAGCAAATAACTTGTAGTTGACCTTTTCTTTTCAACATAAATTTAGTTTATGTTGAGAAATATTTCCCACATTAAGGTTATTAATATCATTCGAGTTTATGATGTAATTTATAATTGTCTGATTGCATACTTTCATAATATTAACTATTTATATTATTTAGTTACGCTTAATTTAAAATTATATAATTTTTAAAAATAATATATTAAATTGCGTAAAAAATTAAATATAACAAATATAATATAATGAATGAACTATTAGTGATAACTAAGAGTAAGTAATAAGTGATAAATAGTGGGTATATATAAATTGGTGTGATGTGAGGAATCAATAATAGATCATGTCAAAACATCATGGAATTTTTATCACAAATTCTTGTGAGAGACGGTCTTTTTAAGAGACCATCTTTGATTGGGTTGACCCATAAAAGAAAATATAAAATAAGAGTAGGAATTAAACTCTAATGAACTGGGTATGAGAGACGACAATCTCTTAAAAAACTGGCTGATTTTTGATACTTTATATAGGAGTACAATTATACAAGTTGTAAGTCATGTAACCATCAAAACACGCAAAAAGGGCCAACAAATCATCTTTGTGGCACTCTATAACGGTTACAAAGTAGGAAAAAGGTACAATAATTGTATGCTTTGCAACCCACAAAACCACCAACAAATTTGGTTTTGGAGTCTTGTACTCATACTAAGTGTTGATGGGTGAGTTGAGTTTTATTTTATCGCTTTTTTTTAAAGTAAGATTTTGAGTTTGATTCTCACATAGTATTTCTCTTTTTAGCCCACCATAATATACCAAAATGAGAAAAATTGTCGCAAATATTTCAACTTTTCACTCATCCGCTATGAATGAAGTCATCTATCGATTTCTTACTAATAATCTCATCTTTAATGTGCATTTGCTCCCATCATACTTGGTGTGGGAGGAAAGGGGTGGGTTGTTGTGGTGGTTCAGGGGTGGAAATGTAATAGTTAAGATTATTAGGTATGTTGGAAGCAAATAAATAACATAATAAATATTAGATTATTAAAAAATAATCTAAGTGTGAACTTATTCTTATCAGATGAGTGAAAAGTAAATTATTTTTTACTATATTAATTAATAAAAACTTTGTGTTGACTTATCATAGGTTAATTTTTATGTACTCTTTTTTTTGAAAGAAATATTTTTATCGTACTACATTGGTTGCAAATTTAAATAGTGAAGATATAGATGTATATTTTATTATTGACTTTTGTAGTAAATAAAGGATCATAACTCATACTCAATGAGATAAAGTAGAAAACATTTCAGTATTATTCTTCTTTGTTTAGCATTGAAATATAAATAGTAGGCATACTTAAAGTCTTAAAAGTTGTAAATAATACTCCCCGTTTTTAGTTTTGTTCTTTTTATTTACTTTTTACATAATTTTTAAATCTCGATGTCTGTAAATACATAGTACAAATAATTATAAAAATCATATTATAAAAAAACTATCTAGTAATATATTAAGATCAAACACCCTAGTTAAAATCATAGAAGATAGTTGTGGAGGCAAAAATTCCTAATCAATAACCGTGATTTGTAAATCATCCAAAAAAGACAAGAAAATATTAAAATAAACAAAATCAAAAAAAATAAATTAAAACAACAAACCTCTCACCCTATCACATTCTACCACATAAGAGTGATCTATTAATCTCACAAATAACCGTTATTTACTTAGACTTTCTCGTTGTAGAGGTGCATAAAATACAGGGAATAGATTGCAAAAAGTCAATAATTCCCAGTAAGACACCATGTTACTACATAAAACTGAAAGTATACTCCAGAGTCCAGTCTGTGGTCAACTTATCATCTCTTTGGCAGCAACAAGAAGCGTAGGCTCTGACGTTCTATGCAACATGCATGTGTTCTACTTCTATCAAACTATTCAACAATTTAAAAGTATTCTACTGTCTACTGTCAATAATACTTGTAGTATTCGACTTGATATAATTGTTCTTAAATAATAATTAAAGTGTTAGAGTAAATTAAGTAAAAGAGAGGTAAAATGATAATTTATAAGTCATTTTATAACAGATTTATATAATAATGTAGCAAATACTTTTATTATGAAACATATGAAGAAAAGTGTAGAAACTAGCAAGTATTTTAATTTTTGTCAATCAACTTGTATTCTCTCTTTTAATTTCATCCACAAACTTAATTTTTTGTTTTATTCTTACATTAACTAAATAAAATAAATTAGTTTACCACCAAAATATCAATGTAGCAAAATAAACGAGACAAAAAGAATACAATAAGCTGCAATATATTACCATTATGTGAGGCTCTTATGAAATGTGTGTGTCCATACAGTTGTTGATATCTAGAGAAAAAGATAGAAACAATTCCAATTATTTCAATTTGAATAAAGAGCATCACAGATACCTTGTTTAACTTATCAGCTTTCCAGGAATACAAAAGTTAAAACCATGGAGGAAATCATCTGCTTTTGTGTATAAACCAAGCACCAGAAAGCTAGTCCAGGTCCGAGATGACATTAGCCCCGTTAGAAAAGATCAAAAAATATTCCGATAGTTTGGTGCTCAGTTTCCTTTATCTGCTAATAAAGACTTCCTTCTAGATATAACCTCAGCAGCCCAGCTTTTTCCTAGTTCAGTCTGAAACTTCCCTGCAAGTAGAGTTTGTGGAGTCTATTAGCGAAGAGGCAAAAGGTCCGAGTATAAGCGATATTGCTTTAAATTTAAAACACGAACTCACCAGCTGTAGACAAGAAAAATTCATCAAGAACCATCCCGTGCTCTGTCAAACAATTAGTTAAATGCAAAATCAGACCTCAAAGTTAAGAAAAGATTCGATGCATTGGCCAAATCATAATATCAACACTAAGGCGAAATCAAAATACCCTCTTTTCAGCACTAGACAATTGAAACGACACTGCCATGTCCATAAATAAAAATTATCAACTCATGCCAAGCACACAAGCGGGTTTATCAAGTCAACAAACAGTAATCTCATCTAAGAAACATCAATAGTGTGTTAATACATAATTTATGCATAAAAAGGGCACAGAGCATTCCGTTCAACGAGGGTCTAAGAAAAGTTACTAATGCCAAAGAAAAACAGTACCAATATATAGGGTCTAAATCCACCATGGAAATAGGCACGAAAACTATGACAAAGTACATCAGGACACATTACTACATAAAATCAAACCAACTTTACACAAGCAGTCGTTCATGAATGTTTGATAGAAGGTGTCACATTTGTTCCATGGTGGTTCTAGACATTGAAGAATGTGGGTGCAAATAATCATCTTAAAAACCCAAATATATAGCAAATAGTTTTGCAAAAATATCAAAAAGTATCCTTGTTACCTCATAAGGTACTCTCATTGTAAAAAGGGCATACAAAACACGATAAATCAAAAATACAACAAACAATCAAAATAAGAAAAATACTTGATACTCTAAACTACTTGCATGAAGCCAACTTGGCAAAAGCAAGCTCTAGTGCAGTTTTAACACACAAAAGCTTGATACCAGTAGAAGTAACAAGGAAATTATGTGGAGGCAGCTGTACCCATCGCCCTCATGAAGCTGCCACAGCAATGGTTCCAATTATTAAAATCCAAATGCAATATTTGAGTTTAACAAACCTCACATTAGAAGTATAAAGGTTGAACGAATCTAAATCATTTCCTCTTCCTTCTTTTTGTTTGGAGGTAAGGTACAGAGAATGAATCACCAATATTACATGTCTAGCACCAACAGTGATACCAGCTGGCAGCAATGCAACAAATACAAGTGGCAAAGAGACACCCTTAGGCCTTAACTCTTAAGACATAGGATATGAGGGGACCCTGATGGAAACTCACTAAAAAAGATTCAGAAACGTAGTGAACCTGATGGAGTATTATAGTATAGTCATACGGATCTCAGCCATCAGCATACATAATTTCTGTCATTGACAAGGAAAGTGAAGATGTACCACTACAATCACAACTTTTTTTGTGTGAGCTTTGGTGATCTTGGAACTCAAATTTCTTAAAGGCCTAGCTTGACATCATAAAAATCAATTTTGGGGGGGGGGGGGGGGGGGGGGGGTCCCCAAAGCCTTACTTTAGGGATAATATATGGAACTATGAAAAAAAGAAGAAAAATATTGAAGAGCATACAGATGCACAAGGAAGCTATGTCTTAAAAGTTGCAACCACTAGCTTGAAGTAATACAAAAAGACAAAAACTTTTAACATAGGAGTTAGGATGCAGGAAGCCAATCCCAACTCCATCTCAATTCTAACAGCCTAGCTGGGTAATTATGTATGCAGCAACAAGATACAAGAGTGATGACAAAATAAATGAATCAAACATTAGAAGTACAGAAGAAAAAAAAAATAGATACCGAGATGCAGTGACACTGTTTCAGCATGTAAAAAGCACCAGACGGCAGACATCAGTCACAACCATAGTAAAAAAAATTCAACCCTAAGTAGTAGCGATTAGAAAAAACAGATTTCTGACTGTTAAGTGTTGATACATGATCAGTGTTAATAGTTATCCATAATTAAAACATTAATTTCTCAATATTCATATGGAAAACAAGCCTTACCAGTTTCGTACTCTAATGCTTGAAGAATCATTTCAACCTGGATAAATGTGAAAACAGATTAGAAAGATGGTGGACCAATAAGTTGAAAGTTGAGACTAAGGGACACATGAGTTTCATAGTTCCATTGCCACATATGCATGCGCATAGAAAAACATCATAACTATTAACTACATTATAACTAATTATTACTCTATTTTTCTTTTAAGTTATGAGAATAGAATGATATTGCTTTCAAGTAACAGAAAGAAAATAGCTGAAATTTATTAAAAGTAACATACTTTATCAAAATCCTTCACCAGATTAGCTTCCAAAGAAGAATTGTTCTCATATTCAAACCACAGTTCTTTAATCTCATCAGCTGTCAGCACAAAATTTTCAATTTGAAGCAGTAATTTTAAATTGAAAAAATGCTAAATATTTGAGAAGAGGAAGCTAATATCAACCTCTCATTCCATCACCAAGGACTTCACACATTTCATTCAATGCTGCCTGCTCTCTTCTGCTCTTTTCTGCTTTAGGTATGCCATCAGACGGTGTTATATCTCCAACAATAGCTAGACAAAATCCAAGGTTACCAAGAGAATGATGACAATATTCAGAAATAAAAAATCTATTGAACTAAAAATTAAAGAAATGACTGGATACCAGCATAGAGGTTCAAAACATGTCAATATAATTGGTACTACTTCCATCCCCAAAAAAGTTGTTATGTACTTTATTTGGCATACTTTTTCTCTCTAATTTTTCCCCAAAGTCAGTCCTCACACTCACCGTTTTCTTTCTCTATGGTTTCACTTCAATGAAAACCAGTGGAATATCTCAATATTGTACCTGGATGGGGACAGATAGAGTGTTTTATTAACTTAATGCCCCTAACAAATCCAAAGAGCAACGTTTAGCAGGTATACATACAGTCTTTTGCGGAAGTACACAAGGTCCAAGTAGAAATTGCAACCTAAGTGTTAAACTTAAATGAAGTTTTGATGGAACTCCGAGTAACAATGTATTTGCAGTAGAGACATGACCATTTTTTATGTCAGTTTACACAAAGCTGACAAATCCTAAAGTCATGGAGAAATTAACAGGATAGGCAAGCTTGCTCTCTGACAAGGAAATCCAACACATTGAATTATGAAATACCATGACACATGGAGACATAAATTAAAATGGAAATGGGTGATACCTTCAGCAATATCATGAACAATCGCCATCTTGATACATCTGTCCAAAACATTATCAGAAACACCACAAAACATTCATCAGAAAAGGTGATATTGATATCCCAAAACGAACATAATTGATAAAATCCAACCTCTCCCTGTCGACACCGTCAAGGTCACTTGCAATCAAACCCATCAAAGCCATTCGGTACATATGATCAGCAATAGATTCGGGGCCTTTTATATCATGATTAATCCATCCCTTCCTTTTCGTAGTCTAGCAAGATAAATTGACTTACATATTTTTAAAACATGGTTGAGAGGATAACAGTGCAAGGCTCCATCTCATCCATTTATCCACCACAACACAATGCATAACTATTGAATACATAAAATGCAAATAAATATTAAAGACAAGAGTAGCAGGAACACAATGAAATTCATTGTTCAATGAATATTATGAAATTCTTTGAATCAATTGGTATTAGCAACTAGCAGTAAAATAAGAAGTTGAACAATGCGGTACATTTGCGAAGATTTATGCATAAAAAGGATAGACCATTGACATGGGCGCAAGGAGATCAACGAATGACAGCATAATAGTTACCCTTAAAACCTTTACCTTTTTAATTCTTTTAGTATACAATAGACTTTTAGACCTCGTTCACTTCACTTTTTTTCTTTTTTTCTTTTTTTTGATATACTGGGGTCTAAAAACGAGTAACTAAGCAAAAATAAAAGTGATGTAAACTAAAAGTTGAGCTCTTTTAACTTAGTGGTCATGCGCGGTCGGAAATGTCTATTCCACCTACTATTTCCTATACAGACAAAACAGACAACTTAACTCTATGCCCCCAAACAATAGGTAACAAAAGGGCTCTTGGCTAATCATAATTCAATGATTTAATTTCACCCTTCCCCTTAGAACCTTTAAAATACACCCCTATCACCAAAATCCACAAGCATAGAGATTAATCCTCTCCTTGACAGCACTTTTCAATCATTAACACCCAACACCAACACATACACACACATACAGAATCATTCAAGATAGAAAGTGAAATAAGATATTAATTTATTGAGCTGATAATGTGATGGTGAGGGTAGCTTATGTAGTGAGCTTGTTAAGGCTATTATTAAGTGTCCAAAAATTTGTAAGGGAATGAAGACACAAGATAGCTAGAGAGAGCTTGCACTCGATGTATAGGAGCTAACACCGTTGAAGGTGTGTGAGGTTGAGTGACATTGTTTATATATGTCATATTCATTTGCAATTGTGCATATCACTTATTAAAATACAATTGATGATTGAAGTGGTATCCTAAGATACCCAAAATTAGTTATGTTCATCTACTATATCTCCATTTTGTTGCTTGCTCAAAACCAAAGTCATCGTCTTTCTTCATTGAAGTTTTTTCCTCACAATTTCTCTAGCTTAATCCACAACAAGATTGATGATTATAAACTTAATGGAGCCCAATTGAAGCTCATGCAACATTTTGTCAAAACATAAGCAGAAATCAGAAGCCTAAAATGTTGCATGCAATTTTGTGCATTTTGTAAAATACTAAAAGCATTAGTCCTTCAGGAAAAAAAAAACGCCATCAAACTAAACTCCATTCATTTCTAGAGCGTAAACTCGACATAGATATTAACAAATGCCAACAATAGCAAAACTAAATGAGCGAAAATTGAAAGAAACGGAAAGCAAGCAATTGAAAAAGTGAGTACCTTGAGGCGATGACATAAGGTAAGAAAATCAATGGCGGAAGAAGGAGATGGAGAAGAAGAAGAAGAGGAATCAGACAAGGCAGCAATATTGGGAGTTTGGCAGCAAAGAGAGACCAATCTGAAATTGTTGGATAAAATGGAGATAGATTGAGAAGGAAGAGGACAAAAATGGCGTCGATTGAAAGAGTGATGATGGTAAACTGTTGCAGGAGATGACAACGATGGATTCGCCATTGCAGTTGAAGAAGACATCTGGATAGCGATGGATTTCTAGACACTTTGCTGCTTGTTCATGCGTTTGAATCAGGCATTTTCCATTTTGTGCGAATACTCAATACTCGAAGTAAGCACGCTTCTTGCCAAATCACCACTAGGGCTCTACAAGGGTTGAATACGAGTACTCGACTCAAATTAAAACGGGTTGGGTCGAGATCTTCTCACAAAGATACGATCCATCAAAAGAATAGTTCACAGCAATAAAGCTCGTTAAATTAAAACAACTAATGCATGTACCATGTAAGAATTTTTTAGTAATGACTAATGAGGTCTTTTCCGTTTTAGTGTTTTGCTTATACAATTGAAGTTACAATGAAATCTCCTTTGTGATTTAGAGGTTTGAACTACTAATAGTTAGTTGTCTCGAGCTTAGAATATGAAAAATCATCCTTATATCCAATATATCTGCTCATAAAACTATATAAGGAGAGGAAATGACGGTATAGGCTGCACATAAAAAGGCACCCAACTCGAAAGAACTCATAAATTATTAAACGCAAAAAAGACAACATAAAATAAAACAAACAATAAAGCTAAAAACGTAAATAAAAGAAATAAAAAAAATCAAGTCATAATGCCTAAAAAAATTGATGATTTAGGACCCGAATTAGGCATAGGACTACAAAAACTCTATATATAGAAAGTATAGGAAATCCCCATTAACCGGCAACACAAATTTATGATTGAGTTAGGCTGTGCCTGTCAGCTTTGGATTTGAGAGCACAAATTGATTGCCATTAATGGCGTCTAAGGATCACCCTCGTCGAATCATTCCGAATTTGTTTCCTCTACACGTTTGTAAGGTATTCATCTCATGTACTGAATTTTAATTTCTTCAGAAATTTATTTTTTTGATTACATTTTGAAACTTTGAATCGAATGTGACATTTACATATTATAGGAGCTTGAATTCATTCACAAGAGCAATTGTACTGTTGGGTACAGGCCTAATGTCTTCTCCACTACTCTTTCTCATCTTATCGCTACTAATTCTTCACATCTTATCATGCCTTTCATCCCTCTTCGAGGTATTTTGATATTTTCCTCAACATTCCCAGTTACTACTCCATCCCCCTTTTTATTATGATTTTCAATGATTATTTTCTCTATTCTTGTTGTTTATAGAGAAATTGAAGGAGATAGTAGAGGAAACGTTTGATTGTCAGTATGAATTATTTATCGAATTCACCGGGTTAATAAGGTGAGATTTTCTCCCCCTTCTTCAATTTTGGTTTCTTTTCTGGGGTTTTCGGATTGATTTTGAAATGGTTTACTCAAATGCTTGGTTCTGTTAAAAGTAAACGAAGGCGTAATGCCAAAGTGATCATGTTGCAATGATCACAACATTTTCGCCACACTTTCAGTTTATGCTATGCCAATCATTTAAGGACAACTAACCCTAATCACATTAATACCAAAAGTGATCTGTTGCAATGATTATGACATTGCTTGAAATAGGATATGTTATGTCAATAAAAGATACTGTGGTAGTATCTCCTAGTCAAGCTTCCAATTTTTAAGATCTCATTCTTAACCTAAGACCCTTTATTTTCGTTAACTTCATATGCTTCAATCCTATGTGCCCTTGCTCATTTGACAACACTCAGGAAATTTGGGGCTTCACTTTTAAACGCCGATCTAGCTACCTTTGCATACTTTTCACTACTTCCAAGCATAAAAAGAAGTGCAGCGCGTCGCTGAGTAGGGGATGCCCCCACGAGAATTTATTTTAGGTTGATAATTATGAGATGTGACTAAGTTTTATTGAGCTGGTTGTCACTAACATGCCCCTCGCCGTCTTCCTTTATTCGAGTTTGGGACTGGCAATAAGCGGCCAACACTCACAAACGGAGTTGCAAAAACAATACTAAAATATGAAGTTGCAAAAAATATGAAATTCACTGTTTTTATCAATTATTACCACATCCTATAGCATGTACTGCTTATAAGATCCATGCTTCGAATGTATTTAGGAAGCAACAGCTGTAGAACTTGGTTGTAAGTTTTGTAAATTGAAGTTGCTATCGATGACAAGGAATCAAAGATACATTTTGTTCAATTCATTGTCACATGACTCACTAATCTCTTCAAATCACGAATCAAAAAGCGAATTATGGTTGGTTTTGGACTATTTGAGGGTCATTTTGAGAGAATCGCGAATTGAAAAGGTGACTTAATTTGTGACTTACGTTACATTGGGTTTGTGCTTCATGGAAAATTATTTAAATTTAGGCTGTTTACTTATTTTGACACTTATATACAGAGCACTGTTAATTCATGCATCTGTTATTGAGATCGAAGTTGAAGCAAAATGAACTCCTATTACTTTCTAACCTTTTATTTCATTTAATGTCTTGTTTATGTTTAGAATTACGCTTCTCCTATATATCTAATGACTCATTTGTATTGATAGTTGGAATAAAGGAGCAAGCATTGGATGGCACAGTGATGACAACAGGCCCTATCTCAAGCAGCGTGACTTTACGGTGGGTATGCAATCCTATAGTTGTTGAATTTCATTAGTTTGTGATGTGAAGTATACTGCATTTTCGTTTCTGTATATAAAAGAGGGCAATCCTTTCCTGATCCTATCTGTTTATCAATGGTATTAATAAGTAATATCTTCTTGAATCATGTCTCATGTGAGTCCATACATTTAGTGTTGTAAGTATATAATAATTTTTTGTGAAACATCTGTTTTTGTTTATTCGTTAAAGGCGCTTTTTCACACACCAGTTTACGGTATCATTTTTTAATCAAAAACATTGCATAAAACTTTCGTCATACTATGACATTTTTCAATATTTAGAAAGATATGAGTAGTTGGAGTGAAATTTGTACAGAAAATTCTTGCAATTTAAAAGCCGATATGGCAATGCTATATTGTCTTGTTTTTGGACATTGATTGCGATGCATGCCTAGTCTCAATGGAAGCATGATGCAGCCCTGAATCCTAACTCAGTTATGGATCTGCCATCTGTATGAATTTAAATTAAGAAATCGCAAACCCTAGCCCCTAGCCCCTAGGGGAAGTTATGCTGGTTTGAATCTTGTGATGATGAAGTCCCAATTTCTGCTACTTGTTTCATTTGCACCCAAATTATATACATTTTTCTAATTTTGAACTGTTTGATTCATCATTTCAACGTAACATGTCCCCTGAAAGAATTAATGACAATTCCTCTATATCTACAAAGGCAGTCTGCTATTTGAACAACTACGGAGAAGATTTTAGTGGTGGCATGTTTCACTTCCAGGACGGGGAGCCAGAAAATTATGTACCCATGGCTGGGGTAAGCATATTTTCTTGGTTGCTTTAATAAATTTACTTTAGGTGCAACAGCTTCATGATTTATTTTTTATCTTGATAGGTGAATCCTCTTTTGAGTTTCTCAAAACAGGAGGAGAGGTTTTGATTTGCTGCCTGTTAACTATTCATGAATTTGTCTTCTTGAAGTAATCTTTCTTGATATATTATGTTGCTTTTTTTCAGGACCTAGTCTTGTACTCTGCTGACAGCCGCAATGTCCATTGTGTTGATGAGGTAGGTTACACCGTACTTCAATTCTGATACTAGCTGGGTATATGAGGTAGCATATGTTCAAAGGTTGAATTTTTATAGCTAATGAGCACTCTCTCAATGCCAATAAAAGTAGCTTACTAAATTTTAATGATATACCACTTATTCAGTTAGACTGTTTTTGATTTTTGTGAAGCTACTTAATTGTTATGGTTGCCAAGACTTGAAGGTTTATTGTAGGGTATGAAGAGAAGTTGTATAAACTATTCTGTATGTTATGACTCTGCAAATGTTCTAACATTTGCAAGCTATACCTTTGCTTTTTATAAAACTGAAAATCTACATTGTAGTGTCCATTGATCATCTTAGTTCCTATTGAGACTCATTATTTGTAAGTCGTAACTACATGTCAGAATCAAAATTAGTCTTTGCAGTTTGTAACTAGCAGCTGAGATCCATCCCCACTTGGCCGTGCTTTTTTTATCATTTATTAAAGAGGGCTTAAAAAGGCCGTGTGGGTGAAAAGTAGAATTGGTTGTTACTGTAAGAAAATATCTCATTTGCAATTTTTTTTTTAATAATAATGTTCCCTTCACCTACCCTTATTTACATTGGGAAACTTCTTTATAGTAAATTGAATCGAGCTTGCATGGGATTTTGACAATAATTGCATTACAGATAACGGATGGAGAACGACTAACTTTAACCCTTTGGTTCAGCCGTGAAAGTTCTTTTGATGAGGATGCTAAACTCCTTTCACTGTTGGATCAGAGCATTTTATATAATGAGCCTGTCTCATGCATTCCCTTACCAGCACCTAGCAATATGTACTGGTATTCTCTGAACCAAGCTTGGGATAATCAACATGGCTATGACATACACTTCGCAAGATTATTTGTTCTGGGATTTGATATCTATCCCACCCAAGAAAAGGGTTGTTTTTCAGAAAAACACTCCCAACATTGCTCCAACGTATTTACGGAACCTTTGCAGCTGGTTAGGGAAGACAAGCTATATAGCAGAAAGTTTACCAACCTGTTGCATGCCCTCCAGGTAACTTTGTTTGCTTTGCATGTGTTAAAGCCATGTAAGATCCAAAACCATATAGCTGAATGGCTGAACCCTCAGTATTGCTGAGGATCGGCATCAGTGTAATATTATCAACTTATGCTTGTTCTGATGATTCCACCCCGTGCGTTGAAGATATAGGTGGCATGACGATTTTGATTTGCTCGACATGTTTGTTATGATCATCTGGGTATTACCCTAAAATCACTTTTTTTCTTTGCATTAGTACACTACTCCCTACATGTTTGATTCATATGATAATTAAAGCCATAAGGAATCTTATACTCAGTATTCTGAGTTCTTGAGTGGAGATGAACACCCTTGAATCATATGCTTGATGTCTATTGCATATGAATTTGCAACGCTTAGATTCATTCCATTTGTATTTTTTGAATAATTTTTTGTCAATCTGTGTATTATATTTGAGCAGGCTGTACAATTCTATTACTCGAAACAGCAAGCCCTCCAACAACGGGAAATTCTCATGGACAATACCATTGATGTTCCACTATTATCAGACGAACAAAAAGAAGTTGTTCATGCGCTAAGATCTGCTTTCTTAAGTGCTATACAATCGGATACGAGAGTACTATGTTATTCATCCACAGCTAACAGCAGTAAAACTCCATTTGATTGGCCATGCTTTTCTACTGCTATAACATGTTGGGAAGAATACACATTCGAGTTACTTAAGCAATTGCGAATGCATATACCGTTCTGGAAAGACTATCAATCATTATTTTCCGTCTCGTCTTCACTTGACAAATGAATGTGAACACCATGTACTGTGTTGAAGGTATACGACTGTTATAATGGTGAGCTTTGCTCAATGGTGAATACTGAATAGTAACTCATGCTATTTTTGGTAGGATACAGGATAAGCCGAGGGAAGAGGAGGACTTGGAGAAGGGGCAGCGAAATCGAACCCCAATCCTACATGGGAATGTGCTCTACTGAGACAAGAATCGATTCTCCTGCTAGTTTTAATCCAAGTAGTATTTGCTAATATACTCCTTTTCCTCGTGCTCTCGCACCAGCGCACTAGACTTCGGAAAGTGAGATGCATTTGTGTGAGACTAATATCACCCAAAAATTATGGTGATGGTGAAACACACAAGGCGACTCGCAAGTTGCAACATGACAACTAGTCCTACTTAGATAAAATAAAAGGGGAGAAAAGAATAAGAGGTCAACCCTCTTTGTATTTTTTTTTTTTTTTGAAATACTAAGCTTCATAAAAAATGTGATGTCTTTTTCAAACAAACTAAGCAAATTATACGAAACACATCTATACATTATACTAAAGCAAAATATGAATGACATAAGCAAACTGAAAAAGTGATGAGTTGTCAACTTCTCAAGAGATTTTTTCCCTCCATTTATCAATGATGATGTCATTATTTACTAATAAATTTTTTTTGAACAATCATTATATGCTAATAAAAGTGTATGGAAATATATAAATTATCATTATATTAGCTTTCATTAAATTATTTAAATGAAATGTGTGTAACTTTTCATTGTATAATACACGATAATAATTTGATAGCTTTGATTTTAGAAACCAAAAAATTTGTTATTTGAAATAATAATTTGCTAACTTTCATTTTGGAAACAAAAAATAAAAATTTGTCACTTACAATCCTATATAGTGATCAATAAAATTTAAATAATATTAAAAATAACATTATTTAACATCATACATAACTTATAAAAAAGTATTTTTAAAGTCAAAACTAAATTAAATATTAGCTATTATATGCTATTAATAATTCATTGAAAATCAATAACCAATAATTTACAAATTATTTTCGTTGTATTTTTAAAATAATGTAAAATAATAAAATAAAAAAATCGTGCATCGCACGGAGGATTATCTAGTTAGTCTATATATTTTATGTGAACTTTTTATATATGTAAAATTGCTGATGAAGTTTGTTAATTGTTGCTAACAATTGTAAGGCTAAAATTGTGTTTATTTATAACAGAATATTTAGATTTTGTATAGGTGGAAACTGGAAATTTGATAGCATTTGAACATCACGGTCTCTATGTTTACTTTTTCTGTTCATTTAAATTTGCTATATTTTTAATGTGTTAGTGTTTATTGATTTTGCTATATTTCTATTGTGGACATTAATTATGTTTTTTGTTTCATGAACTCATTCACATATTCTTTTTGTATATTTGTTTTTTTAAAAAATTAAAATTTACTTCGCAAAAATCAGAGCGATAGAAAAGTATATGATGAATACAATAACAAAAAGCATCATAAGTTTTACAAAATGCATTAGTGATTATCTATGTTTTGTTTGCCTTGCACCCTAGGTTATTTGAATTGATAAAAGGAGGTAGAATCAAATTGTAGATCGTATGATCTTACAAATAAATTTAAATGTGCTAATATATTTAGTTTTTAGCTATAATTATTCATTTAAAAAGTATAAAATTATGATGTAAAATTTCTTTGATTTCGTTTTTAAGGAATAAGACAAAAATAACCAATAATTAAGTTAATTTCATTATGTTCTTTTTTGTTTTTTTGTCTTGTCTTGCTTTATTTTTCTTTGCCGATATTTTTCGAGTCGAGGACTCATTGATTGCATCCTCCTTTATAAGTATGATTTGTCATCTTTCATTCATTTCCAAACTCTAATTATAGTTTTTATGAGTAGGATGCACTAAGTATGATAATAATGTTGAAGTCTTGATGATGATGAGAATGACATGTATATGTAACATATATTAGTGAAAGGTAATGAATAACAAAAGAAACATAAATAGCAATTATTAAGGCACAAACAATAATCATAGCAAAGATACTATTGATAGTCCAAGACAGGAATTTGACATCTCCGAAAGAGTAAGAGGGTTGTATTGAACTAAATTAAAACAATAGTGAAATTTGAGAGTAAAAGTGGTGTACATAATTGATTTTGTTTTAAAATTACATAAGTGACAGCTGGTAAGCCAAAATCGTATTAAATATGTGGTTTGAAAGTTTTCTAATGAACAAGGCATTCATCCAAGTAAAAAGATGAAATATAACGAAAAAGAATCAAAATACATATGAAGGTATTACACAAAGGAGAAACTAGGGAGTGAGGAAGAATATAATGCAAGAGGTTTTACATAAGAGCATGAAGCCTAGAGAAATAGTGTGAAGCTCAATCATGATTGCATGAGCTTAGCTTAATTTTATAACAACTTTACATAGGCCATTAAATAGGCTAATTCCATAGAGTAAAAGCACAAACAAATGCAATAGGAGGCTAAATGAGGTGCTCGTTCAAGCGGTCGTACATAGTTAATTCTAGACTTAAAATTTATCATAAATGATCCTTAATCAAATATTTATGAAGTCATTACTCTTGTTTAATTGCTCCAAAAACCCTGATCCATAAGTTTTACTCTTACAAACAAACCTTTGCTACAACCATTTAAAAACTTTTATGACACGTGTGAAAGAAACAAATCATTTTGAATCAAAATTTTCAAAAGAAAAGAAGAAAAACTCACTACACAAAACATTTCTACCATTTAGAAAAAAAATCTTTAATGAAACTTGTAAAAGGCACATCAAATCCCCTTAAAAACTCTCCTCATTGACAACTTTCTCAAAACCTAGTATAAACCCAAAATTCAAGTTCCTTATGAACACCAAACAACTTGAATTCATCTTGACTTTTCTAAATAATCAAAAGCTTTATTTACAAAGATTAGTTTCATTTTGACATTAGAGATGTTGAACGACCCAAAACACCGAGGAACATCATATCAGCTCAATCAAATTAACTTCCTATTCTGATACCAATTGCTATGAATCTAACCATGATGTGATAGTTAAAAGCAAGCTAAAATCGTGTTGATATTATGGCTTTAAAGGTGTACTAATAAACTAGATATTTATGCAAGTAAAAAAGATGAAATGCAATGAAAAATAACAAACAAAAACGTCAATTTAACGAGGTTCACCGATATAGCTACATCCTACTCCAGGCTAGTGTTTATGTGTTTAAAGGATATGTAAAGCTATTAGCTCAATCAAGATACATATGAAAGCATTTCACAAAGGAGAAATTAGTGGAGTGAGGAAGAATGAGTAGGAAGAGATACATATGAAAGCATTTCACAAAAAAATGGGCAAATATATAGGGAAATGCCCTAGAGTAAGAGCACAAACAAATACAATAGGGGGTTGGATAGGTTGCTTGTTCAAGCAATATTAATGCACATTCAAGTAGTAGGCGAGACTCGAGAGAAGCTTATGTCTCTTGCTAGTCGGTACAATCATTTGCGCTTCTTAATAGCTTATTCGAACGGCTTATGTTGCTTCTAGGCTTTACATGTTGCTCCTCACACCAATGCCCAAATGCCCATAGCCCAAATTTACTTCTCTTCCCAAGTTTGACAACACTTACTAGGGTATCTTGGGCATCCTTCTCAAGCTCACCAAACCTCAAACTTATTACAACAAATAAGTCATGCATAAACTTGACTATAAAAGGCACATGTCCAAGTAAAGTAACAAATGGATTAATTCAAAAACAACTCTTCTCCATACAAGCATTGGAAGCTTTCCATACTCAAAGTTCATATAAAATGAATGTAGATGGCTTTGAACATCTTAGTTGGTAGGGAGAACATGAAGAATATGTGACAACAAATTCAGATTAATCAGGAAAGAAATTGATACAATTATCAGTTAAAAATGATCAACAACATGTAACAAGCAATAATGTGGAAAACCTACATTGAATAGATATGGAGTCTTATTCTATACGAGCAATTTTACGGTTAATGTGTGTGAATTTCCAGACATCCTCAAAAAAATCATCAGTACCGTTATGGCAACTCTTCATTTGAAGAATCTTCAGTACCAACTTCTTAAGGTTTCCCGCGTACTTTACAATGGACTCGAGAGTACTGATTTTCTGTTCTGCATTCAATGGCGATCTTATGGTTATTACCGCCTCTTCCAAACATGGAATCGTAAAATTTGAATCAATCTGCAATGAGAAAATACAGGAAGTAAGAAATTGCACAATCTGAAGAACATTTCGATCCATATGTTACGCGTTCACTCACATTTTTCAAGCTATCTCTTGAACAAAGTGCAGCAAACATAGCTCCATGGATATCAAACTTCTTAAGTTTGGGATGAGCATTGAAGAACTCAGCAAAATCAATTGCAGGAAAGGCTATAAGATTTTCGAAATCCCCTGTAAATTCAACCTTCATGTCTAGATGCTTCACTTCAGAAGCCAATTCAAGCATTTTGCTTATGGCATCCCAACGCCATTGAACTCCTCTCATAGACAAGGTTTCAAGTGCCACAAGCTTTCCGAAATCAACCAAGCATACTTTCCCTGTTAATAAACATATTAAGTTATCAATTTAACAGAAACTTGAAAGTTGAAACCAACAACAACATTCCCCCGATGTAATTAAATGGCTTCCATCTAGGATGGGGTTTGGAAGGGTCAGATTTACGCAACCTTACCTTGTTAGTGATAACAAAGAGGTCATTATCGATTAACCCTTGATAGCAAACATCATCTACAACATGATTTAATGAGTTAATTTACTATAGTCTGTTATGATCCGAAACAAAAGACAATGAACTATTAACCCATCGAAATAAGACACTTCAACGGAAACTTGAAGCCAACAACATTCCCGATGTAATATAGTGGCGCCCATCTAGGATAGGATTTACGAGGGTTAGATTTACGCAACCTTACCTTGTTAGTTTGTTAGTGATAACAAATAGGTCATTTTGATTGACCCTTGATAGCAAAACATCATCTACAACATGATTTAATGGCCAATTTACTATAGTTTGTTATGATCCGAAACCAAAGAACTATAAATCTTTGACCCATCGAAACAAGGGACTTTCAACGGATACTTGAAACCATCAAATTCAGATAGAGATCATGAAAGTGATTTACCTCCACTATTGGAGATGGACATGTTCCGAAGACATTTAGTTTCAGGAACCCTTATAGAAGAACCCCCTTGAATTTCAAGGTTCGTTAGCTTCGGACAAGAAATGAAGACGGAATTGTTTCCTATACCATAGAAGTCCAATCTACATTCCTCCAAATCTTTCAAATTTATTGAAACTGACCTCACTCCTTCACATCCAAGGAGTGACAAGCGATTCACATTAGGACAAAACTTAAGGGCATCTACCAATGTATGATCTTCCATCCTCACCCCAACAATTTCAAGATTCCGAAGATTATGGAATACTTCCCACCTTGGAGGTTGAGACATAAACACTCCCCACAACGTTAAAGATTCTAGATTATTTGCAACGCCTAAACAATCCAATTTACTAGTTGAATCTTGGGGGAAAGCTGGATTCTCCGAGAGACCGTCCATCCTTAGCTCAAGATGTTTAAGGGACTTACTAGCTACCGAAAGCCATGATGTCAACCCAGAACTTGAGAAAGGACAGTATACAATGAGCTCTTCTAACTTTTCTACCATTGATACAATTCGCAATATGGTTTCATCAGGATCAACATTAGCACTATTTCTACTCAACGAAGTGTCAAAAATATTACGAGGAAAATAGAGCCTTTTAATATACGGTATTGATTCTTGCCATCTCTTCGAAACTGAAATACAAGAAGCTACATCTCTGGCATTGTTGATATATGACAATATATATTCGAGAACAGCATCGGGCAAGAACTCCATTTATCTTTTATTCTGAGAACATTTAACAAACAGTTGGTTAACAATCAGAAAAATCCAAATTGAAGTTTTTACTTTCCAATTAATCAATTTAGTAAAGCAACAATTATATGAAAAACTCTACTCCTAGAACAATTATAAAATGCAGAACCCAGAAATTTCTTATTCAAATATATGAAGAATTATGACATTAAACAGCTATAGCGTATATCAACATCCATGAGAAATTAAGAATTATTTGATTTTGAAGTCCCAGCTGAAAACCCAAGAAAAATTATGCTTAAGTATACTCCAAAGAAAGTTATATAATAAATCAATATTTTTAGATCAGGAAACCAAGATTTTATTTTAAGATCAACTCAAACCCATATTCAAAAACAGTGGAATGGCAATTAGCATTTAACATCTCAATTAATTAAAGCTGCAACATATATCAACGATGAAGAAACAAGCGATTATAAGTAAAACCCAGAAAAATTAGAGTGAATTAGATGAAAAAAGCATACATGAGCAAAAATGGGATCTGGGTATTCCCCAAAATGGTTAAAAAGAGAGAGAAAATGAGGGTTTTTGAATGAGGAGAGAGAAAACGGAGAAAATACATAGGAGGTTTATGGAGGAAGAAGCGCGGGTGTAAGAGAAAGAGAAGAGGGAGAAAGGGTTTTTTTTCAAATTTCAAAATAGATACTTCAAAATTTTAACGTTTTTGAATGCTATCCATATTTTGTAGAGTAATTTTTTCAAGAGAAATATTTACGAAAATAAAACAAATAGATAATTGATAAATTATTTTATTAGATAATAGAGAAAAGTTGGGAACATGAACATTAAAAAAAATATTTCCACCGTTCCTTTTTAATACTTGCTAGGAAAATGTCACTATCAGTAGCAAGTATTATGGAATGATGAAAGTAATAATACTTTCTTTATTTCAAATTAGTTACAACATTAATAATAGTTACACTATTCATTCATCATTTTTAATTTGTATTAAGTTTTAATCTATAAGTTAAAAGTTAAAACATTGTTAGGTGAGATCTTGTTTGATTTGTCTCAAAACAAATAACATTAATTTTATTATATATAATTAGAGATAATAAGAATTAAATTAGTGTATTAAAGTACGTAAAAAAAAAACAAATGTTGCAAATAATTTGAAACGGGTGAAGCATAAAGTTGGTGGAAAAATTATTAAAACTATAATTATTATAAAAATATTATAAATAAAGTTAGTGCAAAATATGTTAAGACCATAAGCAATATAAAAATATACAAATAAAGCTAATGAAAGATATTTAGAGAAATTTACTGTATATATAAATAAGATGTTTGACAATTGGTTGTTGGTTATTGGTTATTAACTTTTTAGTTGGTTTGTTTGAACCAACTGGAAATGTTGGTTATTTTTATTGATTTTTAAGTTAGTCGAAAACTAAGTGTTTAACTGTTTATGGAGATGTTTGATAAATTAAGATATTAGTTGTATGATGTTTATTAGAGAAAAAGTGGGTCAACAAGTCAAAACCCAATTTGAATAACTTTTTTATTTTGGTTTCAAAGTCATTTACCAAACAAATTTTTTTTATTATTATTTGACTAACTAACAAATCAAAAGCCTAAAATCAAAAACCCAAAACCAACGAAAAGACTTATGTAAAAGCCAACATCTAAGCACCCAAAAAGTTTCTTTAGTGGAACAACAAATGAAGTTGTCTAAACTGGTAAATGAAAACATCTCTAAAAAAGAAAAAAAATATTATAGGATAGGCCGGAGAAAACATAACTTGAAAATGATCTTACAATCATATTTAAGAAAAAATGATATTTGCTCCGAACCTTCTCTTGAAACAAAATGAATGAATGTTGTGGAGTAATTTTAAAAATTTTATTAATAAATTTTATGACATTATTGGAGTATGAAAATGTGAGCAAAAAGTTTGAAGATATTTAAAAATGAATGGGTGAGTGAGCGGTAGATTGCACATTTAGCATTGGCTTTCAAATTGGTTTAAAAAATTTTGATCGTTACTAAGACTAACGTTGAAAAACAGGTTGGAGCCTTGGAGCCTTATGCCTAAATGGTTATAAATATCACCCTAAAATTTTAAACTAATGGAAATTGATCGTTACTAAGACTAACGTTAAAGATATATATATATATATATATCTATATATATATATATATATATATATATAAAACTTTTTTTAATAGTTTCTACAATCAATATAATAATAATTGTTTATCAATTGATTTGATTTGGCATATATCTCAATACTTTTTTATGTATAATGTAAAATATAATCAAGTGGAATCTTATTTGATTCGTTTTAATACATATGCTCATAATATTAACTTTGTAGAACTTTTATCATGTGAAATTAAAAAAAATTAAATATTAACATTGTGCATTAGATAGAGTGAAAAAAAAAATGTAACAACTATAAAAAATCAGAGTAAGTATATATTAACATTAGTTGCAATAGAGTTAGATTGAGATTTAATTGAAATAATTTCAGTATAATTTAAAGTAAGCTCGAACAATTTGAATATGGACAGAGCGTGTGCGGGTCGTGATTGGTTAACGAACTTGGCGGGTATAGTTGGGTTTGGCTCGGTTGAAATTTAATTGAGTAAAATTCAATTTTTGATTAGGTTAAATTTAATCCCTTTTAAAATGATTTCGATTTAGTAGTCAATTCAGATTGTATTTGTTCGGATTTTATTTATATAGATCAAGTATTATCGTATTCACTTTTAATTGAGTTTAGATTCAGTTTTGGATGGAAAATTTTATAGAATGATATACAAGCTCTAATTGTGTTCATTCAATGCTTTTCCCTCAACCTTATTTTCTTTTCAAGTTGCATGTCTCTTCTTTTATACTCTTTCGAATCTTTTTAGTTGTCTTATTTTCTTATTTGGCAAATTCATATTAATTGTTCCATTTCTTTTTTTGTCTATCTTTTTTTTTACCTAAATATCCCCATCTTTACTACTCCCAATACCCAACTATCACCTTTACAATTAATTTAATCAATTAAAATACCCAAATACTACCTTTTTAATGGACCCATACCACCCTTAATAACCGTGAAAACCCAAATAGGACATTTAAAATGATTCGGGAGGCAGTATTATATTTATATCCCTTTCTGATCTCCATTGTTAGTGTTGTCCTTATACCTTTGTTTCACACTCTTTTCATCCTCTCGAGTCAGTAGTCTCTATCAATCTATATTTATTCACCCAATTTCCTTTCTGATCTCCATTGTTATTTACCTTATAACCTTCTTCCTCCACATTCTTTTCTTCCTCATCATTTTGTTGTCATAGCATCCCATTGATTTTTTCCTCCTAATTTCAGTCGAATATGTTGGTTGTTTTTGTTGGCTTTTAAGTTAGCTAAAAAACTAGCTATTTGTGGAGATGTTTGGTAAATTTAAGTATTGACTCCTAGCTGGAGCAGATTTTTCATTTTAGCTTAAAAGTCAGCTTTAAAAGTGCTTGAAAAGCCAATTATCAAATAGTTTTTTTGACTGTTTGACCAACCAAAAGTCAAACGCCAAAATCCAACCAAAAAGTTAGGCAAAAAGCTAAGAAGACCGTCAAAAATAATTCAAATTTTTGCTAAATCTACATAATGTAAACACAATTATTATTATTATTATTATTATTATTATTATTTATTACTAATTGCTTGACATATAAAGAAAATTTGAATAATAAATCTAATGGTGGAAAAGTAGAATCTTTTAGATAGTAGACATATTATTTATTGAATAATAAATTTAATAGAGGAAAAGTGGAGACCATAAATATTTTAAAAAATTAAATAAAAGTTATTGAAAAAAATATGGGGACCACAACTAATAAAAAATATTTTATAAAGTTAGTGGAAAATATATAGGACCATAAACATTATAAAAATCTTAAGATGAATTTAGTGGAAGATTCTTGGGGACCATAAGTATTATTCCTATTAAAATATTAAATCAGGATGAATAAGTTTATTTTTGTTCAATTTTTATGTAATTACTTATAATATATATTGTTTCGTGCATGGTTTTATGACTGTGTTCTATACTCCCTTCTATTTACTATAAGTGTTCCATTTGCTTTATGCACTATGTTTAATGCATTTATTTAATCCTTAATCCTTAATATCTTTAATTGTGCATAATTTAAAATTATAAAAAGTTGATTAAGCCTTGCGTTGAAACCAATCAAACAAGATCCCACTAGACTCTATTTTAACTAATAGATTAATAATAAAATAAAATTAAGAGTTAGAGATAAATAGTGCCCAAAAAGTAAATGAAATACTTGAGGTGAATAGAAAGAAGTATATATATTAGTAATATACTATATCTCAATCTAAGAGTAATACTTTTATAGTTTTAAAACAAATTGATTTACAATTTCAATATGATTTAAAAGTCATATAAAAACTTAATTAAATATATAAAATTATTAATTTTTTATTTAAATAATTCATAAATTGTGCTTGGCATAGGAATCTATCTAGTTTATTACTAATTGCTTGACATATAAAGAAGATTTGAAGACTCATATAATCATATATGTAAATTTACTTATTTAGCAAATATACTTAATAGGTGAATTTTCCTTAATAGTACATAATAACTAAGTTTCTTTATAGCGAATTAAACAAAAATTAATTTATTATTAATAATAGTCTCTTTATAATAAAAGTTTTATCCACATAATTAATTTTTCATATAAATATATAATGTTTTCAAATAGAAACTTGTGTTACTAAAGATAACAAATAGAATCACATTACTAAAATTAAATTGTAAATAATAGATTCCACCATATGAGTTTGAGTATTAACACTTATTCCCTCTATCCCTCTCTATTTTTTTTTAAGATAACTCCCTCCCTTTCAAATTATACCTCCTTTTATTTTTGTCATCCCACTCCTGTGCACCTTTTTTTTTTTTGCAATGACCCCACTTTTAATTTTTTGAATTTCATCTACAAACTTTTTTTCCCTCTCCATCTTAACCACTCATTTTTATCATCCACTTGTTTTTTGTCTTATTTTCCAACACAATTTCACTTTCCACTAAATTTCACTCAAAATAAAGGTGCATTATCATGGGAACTGAGGAGTATTCATTAAAATTTGTGTTGGCTTACAAGTTTACAAGTTCTTCGTAATTTTGCAACAAAAAAATAAAGTACAAACACGCACACAAAAAATGTTGTATTTTTCTGCAAGTTTCACCCATCTTCTGAAACTCATGAAGCACAACTGCACAAGATCTTGCATCCAATTCCTCATTCCCGCAGCACCTTAAAAAAACCTAATCAACAAAAACAATAATAAAATTACACTCGAACTCGATGGGCAAATAGAGCAACAGCATCTCAACATTATACACGAGGAATACTGGGCGCCCTCAACCTGAAAAGTGAAAATACCAACACACGAAAAAAAATAGTTATAACAATAAATGTTTGGGTATACATGTATCAATGAAAAACAAATGAATCAGATAATCAGATATGTCATCTCTTTCAGCCAGAAATAAATAAAGAAAAAAACTTTACTGAAAAAAAAAACAATTTACCATTCAAAACTTGATATGAAGCTTATGGCAGCCACTTGATTTAATGTATGCATACATGGAAAGCTAAGCATCAAGAACAAACTACAAAGTAGTACGTAGTGATGATGATACTCTAAATCGCTCAATGATTTAAAATCATTTGAATTGCATGCCGTTGAGATTGAGTTAAACTCTGCATTAACAAAGAAAGACATTTGTTGAAACCATTTCAAGTTGAAGACAAAAATGGAAACTTCAAAAAGTCAATTTTGAAGCTACCTGAGAAAGCTGATCAAATAGTGTAGGGTCACTCCGGTAGAACTTCACCAAAAAGTCAATAAGATAGTTTGACAAATTGATCTGCAAGGATGAAATGGAACGAACAACTGAGAATTAGACCAAACATGACCTCATCAGGCTAGATATGAGGTGTCTATCACATAGTACAGCAAAAAACCTCGTTAAGGGGATCAACACTGCTCAATAGATCGTCTTCATCTTCATCGTTTTGGTTCTTCAGCAGTACCATGTGTAACCAAAGCAAAATTAGTAAGGAGTAAACAACCAAGTCATATAATGTGAATATAAGTGATAGGTGCATTTCTGCGCATCTATTTGGCTTATTGCAACTAGTTTTTTGTGATTTTTTAAGGTATTTCATCAAATTATGTGCTTGATTGTAGAATATTTGAGTTAAAAGTAGGACTGAACAAAGACTACTTAAAGGTACTTTACAAACCTTTATTTTAGTTCTTTTATAATTTTATTGATTATCGAGAAGACTATTATATGCTTAAGGGAGAAGCGTGTAATAAAATTAAATTGGGGTTCGAGGTGCTGGGCAAAGAAGAGAAACAAAGAGTTTGGAAGAGTGACTATGGTTGGGTTGAAAAAGTTTGGCAAAAGACAAGAGCAAAAGTGCTCAAAATTGTTCATAATGCAATGTCTTTGACATGCAATTTAACACATGTTCACTCTTTTAATCATAAGACATGACTTTTGCCACAAGCCCACAACGATCGTATAGATGCAAGACCAATTGGGTTGGATACTAGACTTCAATAGCTTTCCAACGGTGTCCAATTCCGAAGTCTGAGCTAGAAATGATAGTTTTTTTAGAATGCATTGTCAGTGTGCACGATTTATGTTATTTTTATTTTTTTTGAAACTCTTAACTTTATTATTTTATTATTTTAGTTATTACTTATTAATAATAATACAAATAAAAGCTCTAGGTTGAATTAGGCTTTTATCATCCCATCTGATCTAGCTTTGGAGTTTTATTTCGATTTTCATGGTGAAAATCTAGAAACTATTGTTGAATATTCATGATCTTACTTCAAGTTCTATTTCTTCGTGTGTTTTTCTTCGCTCTGCTAATTTCATTTGATTTACTTCAAGTAAATATTTATGTCAATCTTATAGTTGTTATTTATTTTCTTAGAACTAATTTAATCATGTTTTTAGATGAAGTTCTTGAATAAAATGTTAATTTTTATGGTTGGATTGATATAATTATATATAGTAAATGATTGAATGCAAGATTAAATGTCTAGAGGTTATATTAATAATATTGATCACACTAAGGAATTAATATTAAGCTGTCTATGCTTGTTCAATACATCACTTCTCTAACTTTAAGATTGTAACTAAATTATACTATGAGTAGATAATAAATTAGAAAAATCAATTTTAACTCTTAGGGTTGATAGCATTTGATTATTAGAAATAGGTGAACCTTGGAAGGAGTCTTAAGATTATTAATTAATTGTGATTTGAGCCAGAACAGAGTAATAATTTGATAAAAGATATATGTGATTTCCCATTCAATCTAGTGATTGTTGCATTTACCAATCCTACCAATTTGATTTGCATTTAATTTAGGAACAAACAATTGAAATTCTGGCTTGCTTATTTATTATTTTTAATAAATTAATGTTTATTCTTGATCAAATTTGTGACAAAAAATCCTCTATTTGCTAATGTTAGAGATTTATGGTTCTATAAATTTTGATTTGAAAGGGACAACCGATCAATAAGCCATTGCCCTAGGAAAATGAAAGAAAGAAAGAAAAGAGAATTATACACTAGTTAACATTTGAATAAAATTGAGAGAAAAGCACCTCAAATACTTTTGCCATTGCAGCAAGATGTTCATAATCGGGCTTGCCAGATAATTTAGCAGGTGATTCATGTAAGAAACTTTGTTGCACCTCTGCATCTTCAGCGTCAACTTCCTCCCAGTCACTATCCTGTAAAAACAATCAAAGTCAATTTTTTATCCATGTTCCTTTTTTCAACTATTAAGGATACACCAACAGAATAAGATAACCAATACCTCCTCATTATGCTCAGTCACTTGTTCTTGAATCTCAATTAGTGTCTCAGCTAACAAGGCAAGAATCTAGCCACACAAAAAAGACCAGGTTAAATACGGAGCAGCTACTAATCACCTTAACAAAAACAAAATGTTTAGTGCAAATCATCCCATATTGGACTTGAGTAGATGAGCCTTCATGCAACCTTTGATGAGGACACGGGAGAGTTATGTTATTTATATAAATTAACAAGTACATGTGCCAGCCATTTATTTTTTTTTTTTAAAGTTCTTGGAGTTAATTTCAGCTGTATTACAGGGAAAACTAATTATACTTTAATGCACTACATGAATTTGCAAAGCAGGCTGGGAAAAACCTTTCATTCAACTTCTAAACAAGAATCAGCCTCCATAAGGTTTCGCACTAACAAGTAACTTACATCAAGCATCAACATAAAACCACCTGAACTAGATATCAAGTATCAACAGTTCAACACAGTCCTAGTAGTCACAGAAATTTGCGCATATGCTTGCTCTTTCTAAACACAAGGCTGTTACAACTTATCCACCCACCTCATTTCAAGTAATCATACCTTAGATTAAATCACAATATCTGGAAAAATCAAATCAAACCAGATCTCTTTGTTTAAGTTTACTGAATATTCTTGTCACATCATTCTTTCAAAAAGCTACTGCTACTTGTATACAACTACTCTAAATCAGGAGTTTTAATATGAAAGTACAAACTAATCATGTTCAATAGTAACAGTAATAATCAAATCGCTCCGTATCTTTTATTAAGACCTGAGATGTAAAACAGTATGAATATGTTAAGGACTATAAGATACAGGTGCAGATACATACTGAACATTAAAATCCATACTTTCGCCTTTTTTTCCATCGAGTTGAAAACAGTACACACACCCAATCCGACATTTATAAAAGCACCTAAACTTCTAACGCAAAATATTATGTAAGAGAGAGACAATAAATAAAATAAGTGAGAAGAACCACCTTTGCATTAAGAGGCATAACAGTCCATTGGTCTGGAGCTGATTTAGATTTTGAACGCGTAGTTATTCCTGCAGTGCTCTGCACACAATAGATAGTCAGCTGTAACAAATAGTAGCTCTGCAATCTACTAGAGTCCAAGGCCAGTATCCAAACCTGAATCAGATGACCTTGAACAAAAACTTTTTCCAATTCGACATGCCTGGTAGACAGCAAGAGAGCCAAAGCAGTGGTAGTAACTTTAATTTGGTATGAACCCTGTATCTCACCTGCATAAATTTCACATTTATTGGAGTTAAAACTTCAAATGGCAATCAATGACAGATCGCTAACAAAATGTATAGGTAAATGATGATAAACCCCTAGAATCAGGTGTAGGTATTATAGAAAATGTAAAGGTAACTACTCCCCATTTTCTATTTTAGTCTGTGCCATTGATTTGCCCCATTTCTAATTTCGGACATGACCCCACTACTTTTAGTCTATTTTCTCTCTTATTTCCAAATGATCCCACCACTTTAATCCACTATAATCAACTTCTTAATCTCCGTGTCATTTCCATATGGAGTAAAATGACAGGGACAGAGGAGTACATCACAGCTGGACAATGGATCAGCAACTCACGGCACTGCAGAAATAGATGCACCGTAACAGATATATGTGCCTACATATAACATAACTACTTTAACTGTCAATTCAATAGCCTTCCCTGCGGTGCCAAGAAAGTTTTCAGAAGTCCTGTCCGTATCCAGCTAAAAGGCAGGATACATTACGGATAGACACTAGTGTTTTACCATAGAAATTGAATTTGTGAAATTTGATACTGTCAATTGGCTAATTAATACTCGTCATACGTCCCATGAAAATGACATCTATAATAGCTATATATGTATTTAACTACATCACTTTAACGACAGCTCCTCGTTCTGTTAATCATGGTGCGAACATCGACAATTCACTCATTCCTTAAGTGCACCAAACACTTGACAGTTATACCAGGTACTAGAAACATGTTATGAAGCCAGCGGTCCTGGATTGTCATGTATTAGAGGAACGATAATAGAACCCATGTTATAGATTATAAATCATGGGGGCGAAAACTACTATAAATTGTAGAGTGAGGTCTAAAATGAGTCGATCAGGTTATGTACGTACGTTTGGGTCCAAAAGGGAAGGAAAAAGAACACTACAGAGGCAGTTTCTTTTGGACAAATTGAAAGGTAACATTGTACTAATCGGCAAGGTGGATAAGCCAAGATATGCACCCATTTCCAGTTACAACTTACAAGTGCATATATTAATATTACACATTTATATTTTGATGTACGAGCAATAAGTTTGTTCTGCCAATAAGTTGCTTCTGAGAGTTCTTTTACCACTGATTGCTGGTTGTAAACCCAGCAAGGAGGGAAGGTTGGCAAGTAGGTGACAACTACAAAACTTAGCCACATCCGCCCAGTCGATCTTGTCTCTTGAAATTAAAGCTTTAGAGAAGCTCTAAAAAAGCAAAGCAATAAGATAAGAGATTGGCGGACAAAAACTTAACTTCAAATGTATTGTACTTGAGTTGAAGAATTTTGATGGCTATAGGTTTTCAAACATATGAGAGAACTAATGCAAAGAGGACATTTGGGTGAAGAGGGAGCGTCACATGGAGAATAACATCTATTGATGGATACAAATTGTTGATATGTTGGTCAGGTCAGGTGATCATTGATTGCTACTTTAAGATCTACAAAGCACACTATCAAAATCCCACCCAGAGAAAACCTAAAAAATACACCGATTCTAAAATCTTGGATAACCCAACACCAAGCTCTCATTGTACACGTCATCATCCAACAGTTAGGTTAATAATCAGTTTCAGGAATCCTTTAATGTCTAAAAAAAGAACAAGAAATGTTACCCTACAATCCTATGCCAATTTAGTAAAAGCTTTAACGAGTACCAACCTTGCTGCTTGACCCATGCAGACATTACGTAAGCAAAGGAATTGCTGTAACCATCCACGGGTATGGAGACCAACAAATCAATAAACTGGCCAATATTTGGGGTACTCATATGAACCTGTACAAAGTATATGGGACTCAGCATCAAATATGTTCAACAAAAGTAAAGTTCATCTATACTTGAAATTACCCATATGTACCAAAAAATGCAATTACAAGAACATACCATTACCCCAATGCCAAGTGGCTTTTTCCTAGATAAGGTTTTGGTGGGGGGTATCGGATGTATATAACCTTACCCTTGTAATAACAAAGAAGTTGTTTCAAATTGACCAACGAATTTGAAACATCATTTACAACTTTACATAGATCAATGCGGTAATGATTTAATATGTCATTTTTATTTAGTCCATTATAATTTAAACCCAAAGAATCTTTGGCTACATAAAAAATTGACAAAAAAGCAATTGCAAAGATAAATTTAAATATCTAAAAAAAAACTATACATCCATCCCTCCAACACTGATTTAAAATACTACAATGATAGCACTGCTATGGTACATATGATATGAACCACTATTCCACACATATCCATGAATTGTTGGGTTGAGTATCACACTATTTTTTCACTTTTGCAAGCATCCTCCAACCCAAAAGAGGTTTCCCAGATGCCAAGTGTGTATTATAGTATAATGCAAATAAGAAAAGTTCAATGAATTCTAAAGTCTGAATACAGCCAGAAGGAATCAAGACATTTGACTATTTTCTAAGGGGAGACAACATAATTTCCTTTTGCATTCAGTAGGTTACTAATATTCCAAACAAGAATTAACCTGAAAAACATATGACGGCCAATAAAGAACTAACAACAAATTTGATACCATAAAAACATGAGTAATATCAACCTAGAAACTTTGTTAAGGCTTTTTTATAAAAAAAAGATTGAAGTGAACATAGAGAGAAAGATAGAGAGAGAGAGAGAGAGAGAGGATGAACTTTTCTACTAATAGAAAAATCATATTAATACCAGTCTAGCAAAAACAAGTAGCAATGAGTTTCTCAGTCCAGCTATTTCACAAGATTGCATACGCCTCACAAGTGCGGATACTAAGTTCTGAATATGTTGTCCCATTTCTGAAGGAAGATTCAAAATAAGTTGCAAAATGTAATTCCCTACAAAAAAGGATCCTGAGCTTTCCAGATCGGGGTCCAAAAGCCTGCATGGACAATTCAACAACAGAAAATTTGCTCACAAACAGAAATATGTTGAGAAAAAACTTTGTCAAACAAATGATTAAGATGGCTATAGCTCAACGGGAATAGATAAAAGCTCCTACATAGCAGAAGAAAACAAAATGCTAAAATACTATAAAAAGCCTGTAGTATGATAAAAATTTTTTTGATGATTTTCAGACTAGAGAAGCATTGACAGTTTATTCTTCACTTTCCTAAAATTCCAATGCAGTTTGCAACAGCAAACAACAAGAGATTTTTGTATAACAGTTCACCCTCACAACAAAAAAAATTACTTTTTCACTTCAATCAACGCCAAGAATCACCATCATGACTCCAGCAGCATAAGGTTGATGAACCATCTGTCTGTATAGTATCGGCTTCCAGAGAATGATCATTATTAGATTGTACAGTCAAGGTAGTTTGTGTATCAGCAAGAAGGAATGGCTTCCTTTTTTTCACAAGGGTTGTTTGATGTAATTAAAGGACTATATTTCCTTTTCCTCCTATTTGCTTTACAACAAAAAACCGATCTTATGTGGACTGTGTCTGTGGAGGTATTGGGAAATATAATTTCTGGGATGTACACTGGGAATCTGGGGTTATTGAGAAAAAGTTCAACATTTTGATTTTCCATGCTTGTCAATGCACAACATTGACCATTACGATCTGAAATAATGTGCTAATGAAAACTATTAAAAGTAGATATGTGGAATTATATATCGCGACAAAATCTAACATCTTACACTATTAGGTTCTTTTAATATATCAATAAAATGTGTCGTCAAAGTTACTATACGAACAGCACAAAACTCAAATTGTTGAAAGTATCAAGAAATGCAGGATTCAGGAATATTCAAAGGATCTTATTCAGAAAGAAAACCATAGCCAGAATCCGACAGGCAGTTATCTAGCAAACAAAGAGCAATCACCACCAGAAAAATGATTAGGCACCTTGAAAGAGCATCTAGTAGGCTTCTCATTGTAAATCCAGGATCACCACCCCAAGTAAGAAGGTCATTCTTTCCCCCACATACAAAAGCAGCCAAGCATTCTGTAGCATTCTGGTCAGGAAGATAGAAAAAGGTAGTAGTGAATGCCAATTACAAAGGCAAAAACATGAGATTCAACATACTATCACGATTTCTAACCTGCATTTCACTGTAATCGTCGGTCTGGAGCACGATTTGTATTATAGGGTTAAAACAAACATCATACAATGCTTTGATTACAGGACCAGGAGCATTCTGTCAAAAACATGGGACATAAGGTCATGAGTTGAAATAAGGAATGAATGTAAAGTCTCAAACAAGAGAACCCACCTTTAAAAGCATAGTCACCAAATCCAGTGACCCTGCAACTAATCCGTCAGGCTGCTGCTTAGGCTACATTCACAGCCAAAGTACAAATCATGAACACAATAACTGTAATGTTTTAGCTTAATTGAGTAAAAAGAAGTTTTAAGGCTAAAAGACATACCTGGCTAAGAATTGGTCCTATATAGGGTAATACACGAGAAACTAATGGTTGAATGCAGCCTGGAGCATTTTTAATTGCCTGATGGGAATAAATAGGAAATTGCTCAGGAACTCTGAATAGTTTAATAAAATGTATATAAAAAAAGATCAAAGCCCATCCACTTTCCAAGATTCATCAAACATGGTAACTTACAATGATAAGGTTTATACTCATAAATGATCAATCGGTAATTTGCATATCATCAAGCAACATTTCACCGAAGCTTGTATAGCAAGCTAGGTGATCATTTGATCTTAAGATGAATATTTCCGTGGCACAAAATACAAGACAATCCAATCCTTAGAAAGGCCAGAGGTATCAGGCTCACAGCTCACTTAGATATGCTCCTTGCACGGAATTAAAAGCTATAGCTCTATGTTAGGCGCACTTCCCAGACCTGGATATAGTGAAATGTATACAAGTGTTTCTAGATCTTTGCCAAAAAGTGACGCACCACACTACACAAATGCGGTTCAAATGAGCAAGGGCTATAACCTTCGCCTCCAAAACCTTGGTTATATGGTCAAGTATGCAAAGTCACCACCCAAAAGCGGCGGAACACATCTCCAAGATGTTAAATGAGTAAAGATTATTAGGTTTAAGGAACTAGAGACCAAGAAAATGAATTAGATCTAAGTGATATTCAGAATTTTCAAGCACTTAAAAGATACACCAAAGCAACTGCTCTATACACCCTAGCTGCATATGTCTAATAATCTCTTAGCTAGTTCACCATAACACTCTTTTAACCTTTTCATGCTTCAGATTTAAAGACAGGTAAGATGGTAAGCGCTACTCAAGTTAAACAAAACTCCCCATTACTCATTTTGCCAAAGGCTTTATGCCTCCATCAATGGTGTTTCCTTGTAACTCATTGTTCTCTGGCTTCCCTCACATTCCAACTTCTTGGTGGGACTAATAAGACAATATGTTCCCAGTCTTCTTTTTCATTGACTGTTATGGCTTCTCCCCTCCAAGTATTCAATACGTTTCCCTAACCATAAATTGTGTAATAGTGGCGAGCATCATAGTGCAAAATATCCCCCGCATCACGTCAGTGCGATTGTATTGGAAGGTTTTTGAGCTTACCACAACTAATATATAGGCCGAGACATCCATTAAACCATCTGGATCAAATGCAAAAGTTTTGTGGTCATGACTGAAACTGTGATTTTACACTCAAATATAACTTCATAAGTCTTATCTATTTTAATACGAATCCAAGTTTCTACAACTAAAATTTTATGACTCAAACTATTCAAATTGGCAACAAAAACATATTTACAAGGACACGAGCAAGCTACTTCCTTAATTTTCTAGTTTTTCATGAAACATTTCATGCTGGAAATGATTTGACGAGTTTTGTAACTCAACTTTATTTCTTATTTCTGTAATATGTTTGAAACTGGACAAGTACATAACTACATTTTCATGTATTAGATTCAACAGTTCTCTATATTTCCCATGTAAAATATTAAATTCATATGTCCAGCTACATTTTGATCTTTTAGTGGCCTATAAGGGGCAAAACTTAGATATTTCAGGCTTATCTTTCAACCAAATTCATAGGGAAGCTCAATTTGACATGAAAACATTAAAGAAACATGTATCCCATGTAATTTTTTGGGGAAACATACATGTTAAGACATGTTCGTGTTCTTCAGTTTCAAGTGGAAACATCCATTTGAGACTTCTAGTCATTCTATTATATTGACAGCACGAAGCCATCAGCCAAAAACAGAAACAAAACAGGAAGCCCTAAATTACCTCCAGAACTTCAATGGCATCTATACTTATAAAAGGATCAGAAACATGAGAGGCCCATTTATTAAGAATAATGGGAGAGATGATCGGCTCCACTGTCAACGATGCTTCATGACCTACAAAATGATTACATTTGATACACATTTAAAATCTAAACCAGATTCTGGGCCCACAAAACATTTGAAGACATGACAACATCTGGAAAAAACATCAAGATCGCAAAGTCAAGCTCTAAGGTAAACTCTAATCAAGGCAAAGTTGCCTTCAGAATCAATATAAAGAACTACCTGACTTTACAGCTGCTTGTAAAGTTTCAAGCACTAGGTGCAAACTTTCTTCTGACGCCTGAAAACATGTAAAAACTGCATGCTAGAGCATCATGAAGATAGATAAGAAAAAAAAAGGATAAAAGGCCCACCAATACATTACTTGATTAAGGAGATCAATAAGCGATGAAAATAGCTGCATTATATGAGGCTGAAGGGCTTCTTTTTTTGCTTCAGGTAAGAGCTGAGAAAGCACTCGACAGGAACCAACTTTAACTGGCGGTGGTCTGTAAAAAAAAATATCATTTACCAATCCTGCACACTTTGCAATCAGAAAAGGATTTATTCACTTACACATCCATGCCTATAGCTCTTAGAGAAGCAAAAAGAAAATGCTCAACGGTCCCAGGGCTCAGCTGCAGAGGAAGTTATTCATAAGAGTAAGACACCGGTAGCTAGACAAACTTGCAAAAGAAACAAAAAAAACAAAATGAATGAGACATGTCATTACCATCGATGAGAACTTTGGTACCGATGAGAACACACGGGCATAGAGAAAAGGGAATTCATGGACCTCTGTCCAAAGGATTGTACTTAGTAAAATATAATCAAGTCATAAGAACAAAATGAAGATAAAAAAGTCTAACTAGCCTACATACCTGCTCCAATATCTTCCGTGATCATCAGTTCTATAAATTTCTTCATATCAAATCCATCAGGGCCACAAACCTATTACCTCATATAGATCAGTATATGAACTTGGCACGTATTTCAACCATGACAAAGAAATCTCAAGGGTGCTCAAACCTCTGCTTCTTGCAATTGATCTGATAAAGATGCCATAGCATAAATGACAGTCTCTCGTATCTTCCAAAGAATAAATCAAAAAATTAAAGTTTAGTGAATTAAGCAATAATCAATAAGAAATGACCTCAACATATGTATTGCATAATAGAAAATCATTTAAACCATAACTTAAAGTTTGATTAGGTATGCATGTTTGGTAGCAAGGTATAATTGGTTTCTTGTACATTACCACAATCACCACCTCCACTCCTACCCCTACTTAGCAACAATCCTATCTCCCCTCTTTTCTTCCCCAACATTGTGGGTCTTCTCTGCAGAAGAAAAGGCTAGATAGGACATATTGTAATGTGAATGTCCTACATCTTAGTAATGAGGAATATCTAAGCCACATTTTCTTATATTATGATTATGATTTCTAAGTAGGCGTCCTCTTGTAGAAAGATATGTTTGCAGTTATGAAGCGTAGTTTGGCTATTCAACATGAACATTTTCATGTGTTATTCATAACTTTGGCTTATAATGTAGACAAGGAAGAGATCAAAGCCTCTTTCCAAAAGCCATAAAAATCTCCTACCCAACCCTAAAAAGAAAAGGAGGGAAAATGGAAGAAGAAAGAGGGAATTAATAAAGAGAATTCCGCACAACACAAAGGTTCAACAATAAACAAAAAAAGAGAAAAACTTGCAATTAGTCATCAGACGATTGTCCAATCGACACCCACGTAAGGTAGCATTTGCGGCACTTACCCTCCACCAAATACTCAAGCCTTCAGCTTTCTGTTGTTGTGACTCCATAAAGCGTCTCTTAGTAGCTTCTATAATGGCACAAATTCCATCATCACCACAAAACCCTATGATCTCTTCTAATAGAAGGACGCCTGTACGTAAAAAGGAACATAAAAATTACCCATTTGACAACTAATTGAACATCCAACTTACATGCAAGTACCTTTTTATTTTCCAAAACAAATTTAAATTTACTTGAAAAGAGTGTCATAATTTCAATGAAGCATGGTAGATCAAACACAATCAAGATCTTTAGCATCCAAAAAGTATTTTATACAAAAAACCCATTAATGTAGACAAGTGACTTGTAGAAGGTAACACTTGACTCCAAATTTCAAGCAGCATCAGAAAAGGAAATATAGTTTTTCTTTACCAAGAAACTTGGTATCAAAAATCTACTCACTAGTGTTTTCTTTTTATCCACAGCTATATCACAAGCTTTTGTATTCTTTCCAAGTCATACGCAGTCATGGAAGCACAGGAAAAAATAATGAACAAAGGAGGCAATGTGGTTCAGACGTTCAGTAGTACTCCAACTTTCAAAAATGAATCAATCCCATGAAAACAAAAGTTAAGTTTTCATAATAAAAGCAAATTAAGAATTAAGAAAATCAAACAACCAAAGCCTAGAGCAATTTATTGTATCTGAATTTTGAAGCCTAAAGTTGAATTACTCTTTGCTATAAGGTCATCAAAAGTTACTCTTTGCTATAATCTAAAAACAATTACTCCCTCTGCCCTTATGTGGTTCCATCCATAGTACAAAAAATCAAGGGCGCATCGCATTGCAGCGACCATGTGGTAAAGGTTTTAAAAAATCAAGCCGATTCCATATTGTAAAGGGTGTAAAGAAATGCATTTTGGGCTCTTTTGAGTGAAATCTCATGCTTTTGGCTAATGTTTGGCTTAACGAATACTGCATCATGTATCCGTTACCACAATCATGACTATTAAAGGTTTCTGTTGAGTACTATGATGTAAATTGTAACCCTTTGGTTTGCAATGGAGAAGAGGGTGGTTGTCAGTGAGACCATTACAAACATGGGCATATGGTTCCTGAGGTGCAATAGAAGATCGTATTGAATCTAGCAGTTTACTACTGCAAATGAAACAAAAGTTGCATTATGGCCTATTCCTAAATGCAAAAGCTCCAAGATTAATTGGGTATTCTAAGGCCTTCACTAAAGCTTCTTAGCACATTGTTGGTAAGGATTATGTTCATGTATTCTAGATTTTTTCAAAAGTGGCAACTTGCCAAGGGTTTGGAATGCAACAATATTACTCTAATCCTTAAAATAAGATGCCCTAACACCCCATAAACCAATTGTCTATTTAGGTTTGACCCGTAAATGCAGAAACGAAGCTAATTTATAATAACCTTTAGATGGTGCTAGTGCTAGACAATCTTATTTTCCAAAACAAGGGTAAGAGCATTCTCCATAACAGTCTCCTTTGTCGTGATATCATGAAGAGTGATAAGAGGTCCAATTGCGCTCCTTGTTGCATTACCAAGGCAGACCTAAGAAACACTTATGATACTATAGATTGGGTCTTTCTAAAAGATGTATTTTTAGTCTTGAACTCCCCTGTCAATTGTGTCCCATCACCATTCACCACAACTTTTGCTATAAGAATTCAATGGCAATCCTTTCAAACCAATTAATGCCAAAACAAGATTGAGAGAAGGGGATCCCATGTTCGCTCTTCTTGTTGTTACGTGTATGGAGTATTTGACAAGGATCCTCCTCTATGTATTTCATTTCCATTCAAGATGTGCATCTTTGTCCCTTGACCATCTTTGTTATGCAGATGACCTCCTCCTTATTTGTAAGGGGGAGGAGAGATTGATTAGGCATTGCCATTGCAGGGGCTTCAATTGTTATCTTTTCTGGCCTTTGTCCTAACAAGGATAAGACAACTATATGCTTCTCTAAGGTTGACAAAATTGTCATGGAAAGCATTTGCAGTTACATCGGTTTTTCCAAGGGTGTTCTCCCGTTAAAATAATTGGGAGTCCTCATTTCACCTAAGTTGTTGGCAGCGGGTGACTTGTAAGAAGCTGGCATTACTAATACAGACATCTCTCATACTTGCTAGGCTTATTTCAACAAGATTTCTACGCAGTTGTTCTAGTGAGCACAACATCCAAAAAGGACATGGTCAAAAACAGTACAATGCTCAAATGATTCCACAAGTTTACAAATTACATAAGTCAAATTTACAAGAAATTGCTCAAGTTTTTGCTCCAAGTCTCATACTTACCATCTGCTACTTCTTTGCAATCACATCAATCACAATTTTGCAACACTAGTTGTCAAAAAAGACGACATAATTTTTTAAAGCTACAAACGATGTAGCATGCATAGGGACTTCCAAAATCCAATATACCAAATTCTCATTTTATAACCTACATACCAGAAACACGGCAGTTGCACACGTTGTCGTCCTCATCAGATATATATTGATTTGCATCCAGAGACCAAGCATTTATCTACAAGTTAGCTGAATTAGAAAGAGATTGCAAAGCAAACATTGGGAGCATCAAATCCACACTTATTCGTTAAATGAACCACCAAATTCAAACTCAATACTCCCTCTTATTCAGCTTAGGTGTCCCATAATTTTTTTGACACTATTCATTGATCACTCGCAATTTGCATTTTATTCTTAATCTATAAGTTAGAAATACTCAGGTGGGAACTTGTTTAATTTATCTAAATGTATTTTTTATTAATATCAACTTTTACAAAATTTTAATTACGAACAAGTAATACAAAAATTTAAGACAAAAAGCAGAAGAATAAATTGGCACCTGTTGTTCTGTAATTTGCATGAATCCAAATGTATAATAAACCAGCTCTTGCAAGTAATTTTCAATAACCTAAATAGGCGGGATACATTGTGAGGTGTTCATAACAGGAAATAAATAAAAAGTTAAAGCCAAAATCTGGTAAAATTAATGCTATATATACCTTCACAAATCTCAAACTGCCAACAACTGTCAGGAGGAACTCAAACAACTGCAAACAATTTATGCATTAGTCAAAAATTGGTCCTACCAAAAACAGATAAGATTCAACATAGCATACCTATGCACAAGCAAATTGACAACTACACCAGATAACATAACACTACTGATAAAAAGCATCACACATTTGTAACACGCTACAATATAAAATTTGAAAGAAAATGTTGCACCTGTATGACAAAGGACTCTAAACTTCTCTCTGCTCCATCAGAGTCATATCGTCCTTCAAAGGAGTCTAGAGAACCTTCAACTGATGACTGCTCATATACTTTTAAAGTTGTCACAAATGTGTGCCACAGAGGTCCTACAATAGCTAGAATCCAGGAACACAAATAATTAAATAAAAGGATGGGAGTACAAAACACAAAAATTGTAAGGAATCATCACTCACCCATGAACTCTGTTTCAATAGCACCTGGAAAATTTTGAACAAATTGATTCAAACACTTCAAAACCTGAAGGTTGACAAAACAACTGTAAATAAGATTATTAAATTAGCAAAAAACAAATGAGGAGTCCAGGATTTCCTGTTTAACTTGGATAGGGCATCCCAAACCCTATGTCATCATTACTCACTACACACCTAACCATCAGCACCTGCAACTGAAAACACAAACTTACAGAACATACATAACGAGTATCAGTGGCTGAACTAAAACATACCTCCATTCTTATGCTCCAGTCACTAGGGTCTTCCGATTGCACCGGATGATTTAATACAGCTGAAAACTGATGCATCCATTGTTGAAGCATTGGTGATATTAGATTAGTAGTCTCTACCTGAGATAAAAGTCATTATATGTCATCCCATGTGCATGAGGGATTAGGCCCAAAATCTGAGATATGGTTCTACAAAACATTAATCAATACCTTATAGGCACCACTAATTGTACCCAGCATAGACGTACAAGAGTAGACTATTGACAGAGCCTTTGTGCGCAAAGATTTGTCATAGATCTAAACAAAACACAGACATAAGTGAAACAGATTCGTATACAGTGTCAAACACTTTGAATATATAAACTCAAAAACAAATGATTGTTATTTGACATTTGTTATCATATTGACTTTATTGCAAGCATCAACGGCTCATACAACTGTTGGAACTACCAAATATAACAACAAATCACGAATATAATCAGACAAGAGTCCACAACAATCCTCTCAGGAACCACTTAGTGAAGAAATGAATACAACGGTGAAAAAGAATACTTGCACTGAGAGAAAATTAAGATTGTTTTATGGTTATGTGGAAGAGTCATAAGTTCCACCACTACAAAATGGATTTTCTTTTGCACTTCCACTTGATACATATATTATGTTCATATATATACAAGCATTTATGAGGATTGACAAGCTTGAAGTTCTACAAAAAAAAAACTTGCAGATTTGAAATCAAGCAAAGAAATCAACCTTGCTGAAAAACACTATGTGTTATGTCCCAACAACATTCAAGCACATTTACTCTCGAACATTTAAACCCTATATTAATTACTTAGCTAGTTAGTCTAATCAGTTGTAGCTCCTCAATGGGGAAGCCATAATTTCTGATTTAGAGTTTTGAAGTAGCCATTGATTGGGTTTCATTTTCTCAATCAAATTTGAAAATGATGAGTCTTTTTCTGAACATTTTCATTTATCCAAAACGCTCTACTCTTCAAAATAATAAAATATAGATAAATTTGAGCCTCAAGAACAATTTTAAAATTGTCTAGGACAAGTAGTTCCTGATGCTAATATGCCCAATGCTTATTTCCACTTGACGCTCCAACATAGAGAAAAAAGAACGGTAAAATCTTCATAAATAGTTGTGAATATGTTCTAGTGTCTAACATCCAAAACCATATCCAAATAACACACGTGATGGATTCGGGCATTTGCAAGGTGTGTGACCAAAGTCGTCATCTCCAAACTATTAATTCCTTTAATGGATACCGGGGAAGATCTCTTTTGAAATCGATTTAACCCCCTTGTCTAGTCTTATAGGCATTTTCAACGATCTTGGCATCTAGTACAACCATTGAAATTGATTTATTAGATCATGTAACCAATACCAATGGTTTGGAATTAAAAGCTTTGGTATGGTTATTTTGTGGTCAGCAAATTTTTACCATGGACTTGAAAGGATAGGGTAATTTTATGGGAGGAGTATCATATATTATGTAAAGACGTAATGTGTATGTTTGTTTGCAGTGTGAAGAGGGAAGAGAAACCTAGTGGCTTAAGTAGACTCTTCACAATTACCTAGACTCTTAACGATTACCTTTGTTCTTCAATGTTCAGAGCAAGTTTAATCTTCGATATCCATGCATAATGTTTAGCTACAATCCAATAGAATCTTTTTAGATAAAATCAAAATAAAGTGGGAGAACTAATTAGTAATACTACCACTCCATCAATGAATAGTTTATCACACCATTTGTAATAACATCAAAGCAATTAAGAACAAAACATTTTGAGCATGAATATCAGAACCAACGGTAAGCTAAAAAAGGTTACAATAATAGCTAAATGCGTAAACAATAAACAATAACACATAGATCCAAACATTATGGGGAATAGCAACATAGTGCCAAAATACAGTTTATGTCATAGTGACGGTAGCAAAATGAATTTTGTGGTTGATACGATGGCCTATACTAGTATCAAAATTCAAAATTTTATAAGAGCTAAACATGCTAGTCCGACATTTAGGTATATGTATTAAGTTAAACATAATGTTATTTTTCTGACAAGTCAACAAGTGCATATTGAATTCAACTCGATTTGGTAAAGCAACAATAACCACAATGACTCATTTTCAAGTGCAATTCACTTTGGAAAGGAAAATAAAGTCAAATTTCTATCACAATCACATGTATATTCAAAACGAAACAGTGAAATCTTAATTGGTTCACACCTGAGGAGATGAGACAATTGAAAGCAAGCAAGGAAACAAGATAGGCACCAAAGAGGGTACAACTTTATCATCTATATCCCCAGCAAGAAGGGCCAAACACCTTAATGCACCATGCACTGCATAAAGTCAACCACGAATTAAGCTTTTATACCATCACAAGACAATGCCACATTAAAACAAAAGGTTTAATAGACCACAATAATTCAGTCATAACTACAACATATAAGTTTTAGCAAAGCAATGCATTGGATATCTAATGACATCAACTAAGCATTAGGTTTACTTTTCAAAGCATAACAATACATTTAAAAATAAAACATAAAATTTCATGCGTGAATCATATTCGATCATCTAAATGCAGAAGGGGCAGAAGCCACTAATTGGCAAGCAACTTTGCGACATCATTTATTGAGCTTAATTTCACAAAACGAGGTATAATTCAAAATGATACAATGAAACACATAAAGCAAAGGTTACTAACTAAAAACAATCAATCTTATAAAACAAATACAAATTCCAAGTAAAATTCAAGAACCCAAAACTTACCTCCATTCATATTAGTTTGATCATTAATCAACTTCATCAAGAAAGGCAACAATTCGGGCCAATGTTCTGGCCAATCATAGTATGCTATTGAAGCAACAGCCATGCTAACTGCAGTGCATATTTTCTTGTGTGAATCATCCAAGCACAACAAGAGAAGTCTACGAATGACTTCCTGGAGAGACATAATTCAGTGAGAAAATTACGAAACATATATATACATCAATCATCAAATAGCTCCAAATCAGAGACCCCAAGCTATAGCACACTTTCATTGTATTCATCTATATTTTATATATTGGCTTTCTTCACTAATTAGAAGCATAGAAGATCGTAACTTGAGGAGCTTAAAGAGGAAGATATATGGTTAAGATGGGAAATATCACAAGAGCGAACAAGGACATGAATAATTGGCACTTGATGAAATAATTTAACGAGAATATCACAAGAGCGAACAAGGACATGTATATGTCATTATTGCACATGTTTACAAGAAAAAACATAGTGATACTAATGAGAATAGAAAAAGTAGTTTGTGTAATTGCAAATCCATCAAGGGTAAGAAAACTTAAAATATTCTATAATCAACATATTATGGACATACAACATAAATTATTCCACTAACGGAAAAATATAAAATAAGCGTAACCTTCTCATCATTTGCAACAATAGGAGGCTCAAAGTTATCATCATCCTCATGCCAATGCTTTTTAATAAATTGCTTCAAGATAACAGCAGCTAGGTAAATTATGTCAAAGAAAACTCCAAGATAAATAGGAAGACATGGAATAAAAAAGGCAAACAAAGAAAAAGGTTGTTGATATGGTTTAAGTTAATTAATAAATACATAAAAAATTCCAAGACTTCTGCATATGGCTTTTAAACCAAAAAGGGCTACTCCTTCCAATGCAAATTAGAAGTGTGTTATGTTCACTGTAATTGACCAATCTAGAAATACATTCAATTCAATGAATTCATATCAATTAAGAATTGAGATGAATTCTAATGAGTTCAAAACACAACTAAAATTAGTTTAGAATGTTTGAACAAGGGCTAGTCATTTTAGTCATCCGGTTACATAAGTAAATCAAATTTTATTAAATATGTACCTTAAGTGTTTTACAAATTTTCTTATATATTAAGAGGTTTTTGATATCGATGTTGCAAAATTCCTAGTGTCACATTGGCATTATAAATGACATCCCCTAACCATTTATTCTAGATAATAAACAAAAAAAAAATAATTAAGGGGGTGTATTCACCAAGTCATTAAAAAATACAAAAGCATGCATGGAAAAGATTAGCACTAAAGAAAGGATATTTGTCGCAATCCGAATGACAATTCCCTATTTGCAGCAACTTTGGCTAATGCACTTCCAAAACCTATAAAATTAGATAGGGTCAATGAAGAGTGAGATAGTCCTTTAACTTCTGCTTTAAAAGAAAATTGGAATGAGAGAGAAATTATCCCACATGTAACCAATATCAACACTTCTATATGCAACATGACAATTAATGAAAACAATAACTAATTGAAAAGGAAATTTTATACATGCGTAGAAGGCTTCATTAGATGACTTCCTTACAAATAAGGCACAAACTAAATAGCTCGGTGATAGGTGATATTTTCATACACTTTTCCATTCTTTTTATGGTGATATAGGACATATAGTTGTATGATTTTGATCTATTCTATATGTATTTGTCACTTTGGTATTATTTGATGATTTGTTGTATGGGTAATAGAGTGATTCTTATGTATTAGGGTGTGAACATGGTCATCAATTAGCAAGAGCAAAGTGGGCTACCGCCCAGGGTCCTAAAATTCTATTTTCATGTACAAGATTGAAATTAACTTGAATTAAATTTCGATGCAATTACATTTTTTGCCAAGTAATATGAGTTACTAATACTTTTTTTCTAAGTAATATGAGTTATGAGTGTTTTCTTGATAGAGTATTTCAAATATCAACAATAAAAACAAATGGTGTATCATACTATTCATTACGCCTTAGGGCCCTTTTTATTTTTCACTCTGGAGCCCAAAAATTAACGAGACGGCCCTGGGTGTGAGAAATAGAGTTCGTACTTGTATTTTATTATTGCTTATTGGTTAACAATGAAGATGCAATGATATTTGGGTATAAAGCAAGCCCAGTTCAAGAACGAAAACCAAGGCCTTGCCCACAACTCGTGGCTCCTTCCTCCCAACATGTACTCAGTTAGTCAAAGAAGAAAAAGACAAGAGTTAGAGAGCACGACTCATCAATCAGTCACAAGTCACTTGCAACTGAGTTGATACGCTCAACAAGTCGACGACTCATCACCCTCAAACCATCCATTCCCTGCAGTTCACTCATTCAAGATCGCGGTCTATTACTTTAATCTGTTGTTAGTGGTGTTAGTGATGATAAGGGGGTTAGAAGTGTATCCTTAATTACTTTCTCCATCCAAACTATAGCTATAAAAATATAATCACGGACTAACCACGATTTCACTGATTACAATTGTTGTCTTGGACTTGGTGTCTACTTTCAGAGTCTCTCTAGCAATCCATTTATGCGGAAGGTTTAGGAATCTAATTTATGAATTGTGAAAATTATATACTTATATTTTATTAGTTGAGTAACATAACAATTTCATCTTAAGCGATTAACTAAACAATCAACCAACAATTGCAGAAGAAAAAAAAAAGAGAGATAGACAACCATGTTGATTGGAAGCTTGAGTGAGAGAAGTTTCAGCAAAGGAACGAATTTGCTGGTTGGTATCAAGCGAAGCATTCAAACAATTGATAAGCCAATGTTGGTCTTCATCAAGATTAACCACGCTCGTCATACCGGCAATTCGCCAAAATCACAGCAAAGAAAACCTAAATCATATCAATCAGCAAATTTCGATTAAACAACATCAATTTCTGAATCAGTAAAACAAATACTCGATCATAACGGAAATAAACATGATGAATAATATGCAATCGAATATGGAAAGAGCGGAATAAATTGAATTGAAGAGAGATAAAGACAGATTAGATTACCGGTTGTTTTAGGGTTTTGTGAAGTCCGGGTAAGAGAAAACTAGAGAGTTGTTACTTTTTGAAATGTGGTAAATCCCGGCAATATTAGTAGCCTGGTAGAGTAGCAGTGGCGGGGTTTCTCGCCCTTTTGGAGTGACAACGGAAAAAATGGGAAGTCCAAATATCCAATTAGTATTTCTATATATCTATATAAATGAAAAAAATGTGTTGAATAGTGTATTTATTGTTGTTTATCTGTTGTGAATAATCATAATATATTAATTATTTCTAAGTAGTCTAATATTTTTATAATTTTTTGCTAATAGAACATCTTGTCACATTTTAACCGATTATTGTAAAAATCCACTACCAAAGAAGAGTAGGAGCAGACCAATGAAGAATGCAATGAGCATAAGGATGAAAAGGTGAGCGTAACGGTTAAAATAGTAGACTCATGTGCAATATTGAGTATTTTTTATATAAAGAAACAAGAGGATCGCAATTAATTTTAAAATACATTGTTTTCAGAAATTATTTTACATTAATACAATAGTTATAACATCACACATTAAATAACTGGAATGAGAAATTAATAAACCTTCCAAAAATATTTAAGTAAGAAAATATTACTATTTTTCTTTATTACTGCATTTACAGACAAATTCAATAGCAGTAAGAAAGTACTTTTACATCACAAATAAAAATAGTGAAAAACAATTGATTTCCAATAATAAAACAACACAAGATCACAATACTAAATACGATGTAAATTTAAAAGTTACATTTCAAATATGCAATTGCATAATAATTTAAAAGTTATATTTCAAATAAAAAAATTCATTCTACAAAACTTCGTGCGATGCATGGGTTTTATACTAGTTTAACCTATAAATGAACTCATGCTATATTTATATTTACAAATTACATGTATGAGAAATTTGTCTTGTTCGATAAATAATTTTAACTATTGATTATTTTTAAACAATTTAATAAATCTATTTTATTTGTTGGTAGCATGTTTTGTGATAATCACCGGATACCATAGGTTACGACTAGTTGTTAGACTCACACAATTGAGTCCTCTTTAAACTTCCTTCCCCTTTATAACATTCTTTTATGGTCAAGCACTGTTTTTAACCCATAAAAACATGGGAGAATAAATAATTTATTTTCATCTTTTGCTTCTTTAAATCGTTTTTAGTTATAAGAAATGAACTCTCGTTGTTCTTTTTCACATTATAGAGGTTCCATTTAAAAAAATATTGTGCATTGTGAACATCCGAACATGGATACGTAGCAAAAATACATATGGCGGAGAGAAGCTCTCGAGTAGGAGAAATTTTTTACTTATGTCCAAGATGACTATATTATGAAAATCATGTGAGCAAATCATTTCTTTAAGTTGACAATGTTAAATTTCTTTGTTGCAAATTGTAATCAAATAACTAAAAAACCAAAAAATATAATCATCATAATTTTCATTATCATTCTATTAAGTCTTATCCAAGTTAGAATTTGAAAAGATAGGAAAAAAGGCGAACTAATACCCTCATTATGAAAAAATCGCAATTGAATGAAGCTCTCAACTCGACTATTGTCCGACATATGAGGTCCGAACCGATGAAAAAAATAAATAGTACTTTCTCCGTTTCAAAATACTTGCTACTGTTGGGGACATTTCCCCACACAACATATCACGCTTATTAGCAAGTATTATGAAACTGCACAAGTAGGAAATAAAGTAAGCACACGGATAGATTCTTAGAGACAAATATATTCGTTAACCGCCCGTGCCTACGGCACTGCCTATCTGCTATCACCGGTCTGCCAAACATTCCGTTGTTTTCGAATCAATCCCTTCCTCGGCCTTAGCAATACGACGGTAAGATAAACCGATGTTAGTCTTCCTCTCCACACCACACTCCACTTCATGCCATTTATAGCGAATTGCACAAATTACCAATGTCTGATTTTCCTTCTTCAAGACTCAAGTATGAATGTTTTATGAATTTCTTTCCATGTTCTGTGATTTCTTTAATATGTTTGTACTTTTTTTTGTTGTTTTTACTGATTTTGCGAATTGAATTAAACCTTTTACTCTCCGTTTTTATTTGTTCTTTCCGATCACTTTTATTCGGATCCAAATGCAAATTTAAAAGATAAATAAAATTAATTATATTGAGAAAAATCTAAATTATAGTTAAAGTTTGACACAGAAATTCGTAAATTCTAATTGAAAAGAACATGCGAAAGCTTAGGGAATATATAATAATAAACAATTAAAGTCTGCTTCCCTTATATGGCTTATACAAAGGTATCAGCCCATAAGGATCCGAAGATTGGTTTGTGGATGACGATGAAGACGACAATACGCAAAAGATTGAGGTATTATTATTAATAATTTATAAATTAATTAATATTTAAGAATGTTTCAATTTTAAAATGCTTTATTTTGAGTTGTGATAAATGTTTGCGTATTGGTGAAAAATCTGCAAGCTTAGTTTGTAACAAATAGAAAGGTCGACCGGTGAAACCTTGCAAGTAGTATATTATTTGGAGGATTATCGATCCCAACTACCGGAGGTTTGGAAACTAAGCACCCCACTCTAAGTTTGCGTATACTTAGAAAACTCCGGCAATTGTGAATGTTGTTTTCTATCAATTTTTTTTTTTGTTTAGCTTCTATTAATAACTTTTTGAATGAGTCGCTTTGTTTTTTTTTTCTGCTAAGGCTTCAGTTAAAGACCACCAAACTATATTAATTTGTCTAGTGTATACTTGTTAAAGCAAGTAACAATATTCTTGAATTTGACGTTAACTTTAATTACTTAATTGAACATGCTTTGTCTTGTACTTTGGATAATAATGATAAAGATGTGTCAAGATGTGTGGGATTAAAGTTTGGGTCGTTTGATGAAGTGTTGCTTGATCAAAGCAACGAGAACTAAGGTCAGAGTGCTTCGCTCGACCGAGTCATGGACCGCTCGACCGGGTCGAGCGAAGGTAGGGGTCGAGCAGATTGGTCTGAATAAGTCAGTAGCTTCTGGAGTGCTCGCTCGACCAGATCAGAGGTCGCTCGACCAGGTCGAGCAAGGGGTGTTGGGTCGAGCGAGACTGTCAGACTACTCTAACGGGCAGTTTTCTGTTTTAATTATGCAATAATATTGATCATCATTCTATAGTTTAATGTTATGCTTTATTGTCATAGTTAATTGTGATGTTTATTGTGCTTTATGGTGGGTTAATGTGTGACTCTAAGATTGACACTCACCTTCATCTATAAAAGGGAGTATCAATCTTAGAGAAAGAACCACCACAAACACACATTGTGAGTAGACTATTGCATTGCTTAGAAACTAGAGGAGTGTTCTAACTTTGCATTAGTATTTGAAGGTCTTAAGAAGTTGTTCTTAAGATAAGGAGAGGTTTATTACATTGTAATTGTTGAGTTCAATCTAATAAACATCATTTGAGGGGGAGGTATCAAAGATACCTCATAAACACTTGTGTCTTTCATTTTTGCTTTATTTTTCATTTGTGTTTTCATTGTTGAACCTCTTTGTGACGTCCGCTTTCAATACTCAGTTTGTACCGATGTATATTTGGTATGTCATTTATGTGGCCTATTTATGTGGCCTATTTATGTGGCCTGTCAGAGGTTATTGCAAGTTTTGGAGATCAAAAGGTTCCGCTTGGGATCATGCTTCGCCTTTTTGTCATGTTTTATAGTTTAGTGCAAGCACTTGTAAGACTTGGACTTTTGGGGATTATTTGTAAGATTGTGATTATGTTTTTTTGGATTTTTATTATTGCGATCGATCATAATTAGAGCCTAGAGGTGTTCAATGGGGCGGGTCAAGGGTCGGGTCATATTTTAACGGATCATTAGCGGGTCGGGTCAATAATGGGGCGGGTCATTAACGGGCCTCGGTGTAAAGGGTTGGGCCGGGTCGGATAATTATAAGTATTAATTGCGGAAAAAAATTACCACTTTTTTTATATTTTTAAATGATATTATTATACACAAAAGTGGGTCGGATGTAAATGGGCTTGACACGCCCCGACCCGTTTAACATTTGACATGACCCGCCCCGCCCCGGCCCATTTAAATTTTGACCCGCCCCGCCTCGGCCCGTTGAACACCTCTAGTCATAATACTAGCAACTCTAGTAGTCTAGTACATAGTCTTCCAACATTAGTCCTTTCTTATAAGGCTCCAACCATTAACTTAAGTACTCAGATTGTTTTATAAGGCTTCTACCATAAACTTTAGCTAATAACTGTAGTTTTAGGATGTATTATATACTCTATTATGTCTCTAAATATTCCACTTAAAATGAAAATGGATATGGATGAGATTTGAACCAGTTACACTTCTATCATGTTGGTATTAATTCAACCAAAAACTTAAGCCAATGGTTGTAGGCTTGCAGCCCCAGAGTATATATACTGATATAGACACGATATCAATACATGAGAAAAGATCATAGTTTTGAATCACAACAATCAATACAAAATTATGGTTAAGTTGGGTTCTTAACATTTACAACATTAACGTGACTTTAAATAATCACAATATACAGAGAAGTTACAAACTGATGAATGAGTTTAAATATTGCGAGGTATAGGTGATGCAGGGGACGACATAGGTCTAATTGACTTTAGAAGAATACATGATTCGATCTTGTTCATAACTCTCCCATTTGAATCGTAACTGGTGCGTGTGTCGAAAATCATACGTTAGCAATACGCTCCCGTCATTCCTCTTAAGAAGAAAAGTTTCAACCACAATATAGCACCCAAAACTTGTCCAATCTCCTGTTCCTGGATATTCCTCTTCTTTTACCACCCTGACATGCTTTTCTTTCCCTTTAACCCATCCAACTCTCTCTTGTTCCCACATCATTCTCTCTATAATCAGCGAACTCAGGCCTACTTGTTCATCGGCTCCTCTCCCATCGACACTCTTAAACCACACCGCTCCGCTGCTGTCATTTCTCGCTACTTGCACAGCTACCTGACCTGTAATTCTTACCATTTCTGTTGGAACCACTACATTTACTGATGCTACTTTTCTTTGATTGTAACTATTTTCAGCAGCAAATATTCGCTCCCAATGTTGCATAAGTGTCATCTCGTAGAACACTGACTGTTTGATTTGATCTTTAGCCCTTCCATCTTCGATGAACATAAATGGACAGTACCATTTACCAACAACTACAGCCTTTGAACAGTCTTGATTTAGTGGGAAATTGAAGTCTGGAAGATGAGCTCGAAGAGATGAGTCGAGACCTCGAGCTTCTCCAAGGGTGGAATTTTTTAGTTTCTTTGCATTCATCTCCCAACCACTTCTACGTAAAAACTTTGGAGGGTGGCCATCAGGAGCTACAGATTTTGCTACAAGTGAGGAACTACTTAGGCACCCTACTGTTTCAGAGAACTCAAACTGCTGATATATGTCACTTGGATCAAAAGGTTTTGGTCTTACATCTTTGATGAATGGAATGCAGAAACAAGTCCCCTTATCTTCTTCCTTTGAGCTTGCATATGCTTCCCTAAACAATTGTTTCCAAAAAAGAAACTTGTCAACTTGCTACTATATTTGTTAAATAAAGAAGTGTACATAACATATACTAATACATTATATAACATGGGTCGAGTTCAAATCAAGTACGATACGAACTGTGCTTAAGTGTGAACTTGCGAACCTATTGGCAAAAAAGTGGTGCTATTGGTTTTTTTTTTTTGAGGAATTTTCATGATTGAAAAGTAACACTTTTTGATGTAAAATTAACACTTTGAAAACTTTGACTTCTTGGCAATAGGTGTTAACATTTTTACAGTTCACATCTAAGAACTGTTCGCGCCTGAACTCCTCCCTGTATAACATATTATGAGATTCCAACCATATACTAAAGTTTTTAATTAATTTGATTTTTTGACTTGTATCAAAATTCAATGCGACAGGATGTCACGGGTTTGAATCTGATTAACAATCAACTTAAGCTGTTGGTCAACTCACACGAACATATGCTTACCCTTTACGTTTCCCATCTGATTTGATTGCGTAATACCGATTAGATGACAGTGGTTGATTGATGACAGGAATCAAGTAAACCTCATCATAGGTGTGATAGCTGGAATTTTGGCCGGTCTGAACATGGTATTCATATTCAATAGAAAGACGTTTATTTTGGGGAAATGGCAGATGATTAATTGATGGATCAGTGCACAACCCAAAACAGCAGGTTTTTGTGGATTCTTCATCTTGGATAACCAAGTAACCTGAATTTGGACCTTCTGGAGGTAATGATATTGTTTCTGGGGAGTTTTTGTACAGGGATAATGGTCTTGTTGTATACATTGTCTTCCTATTTTACTTTTGTTAATTAGTATATAAATACAATTAAGTTTGTTTTTATAGTAGTCCTATTAAGATTTCCTGTTTACAAATATTTAATTTGTTAGGTCTAGATTGTGAATAAGGCTGCCAGTTTTGTTATTTCTGTATGACAATTCCGATGATGAACGGGATAAGTTATTCAGAAACTTCCTAATACCATTGTATTATTGACATACTAGATAATGCCCGTGCGATGCACGATTTTACTAAATTTTTAATATATTTTTTGTAAATAAAAAAATTAAAAATTGATGGCTTAAAACATCCTATACTCATTTAATGAATAACATTATAAAGATTTTATAAATAATTAAAAGAGAAAAAAAATAAAATATATGATTATCTAATATATTAAATAATATGATCTAAAAGACAAAAAATCTTAAAAAATTGATAATATCATAGTCATAATTAGAAAATAAAAAAGTCAAAAGATATGAACATTAGTAATAAATGCAATGACATCATCATTGAGTTTTAAAGGGAAAATTTTCATTAAGAAAGTAACACGTAAGTAGTTTTAAAAAGTGATGACATCATCAGTGTTTTGTTTTAGTAATAGTTATAGACAAGAAAATTTTCTTCTACACTTTTATTAATTCAATAATTATATTTAAAATCTATTCGATTGCATAATTATAGGTTAGTCTAATGGATGAAGATTTTTTCTTTTACCCTTTTGATGACGGTTTGATTTTCGCCACTAGTAAAAATTATTGCAATTTCTCCTTTACAGCAGGGATTCTCCAGCCTATATCCGAATTACAAAGTCCTATTCAATTATTTTAACGAAGAAGCAAATTAGCACTACATTAACATAATTTAGTGTAATCTTTCTGATTGGTTTACATCCCTGAGAGTTGTGTCACTGTGTGGTACTATTATATTCTTTAATCTTTATCAGGTCAACCAAATGACCAGCTTGTTATTGATTGTAAACATTTCAAAGAGGGTTGGCTGCACATGTTTTCATTGAGAAATGCCATATCATCATCGTCATCATATCCAGTATATTTCGTTTATAGACTATATCTATGATCAGGGTTGAGAAATGTCATATATTAATATTAATAGAATTAATAATACACAAATACTTGTATGTGGCTGTCTCATGTTTGCGATCAAAAGTTTTTTATACTTATCGAATATTAAATGGTGCTATTTAGGCCGGTTTCTGACAATACTTTTTTTGTGATTTGTTTGCGAAACTTTTTTATATTTATAGTAATATAATGTTAAAAATCATTTTGTCTTGAATTTTCTTGTTGAAGTGGAAATTTTTTTATCTTTTAATATAATAAAGGTTTTAAAGAACATCAAAAAAATAAGATCTTCAAAATTTTTATTCCGCCTCTGTCCTTTATAATTTGAATTTATAATTTGAATTCTAACACTAGATACAATACATATTAACTTTTCAACTTGAGTGTGTTTGAGTTTTTAAAAAATCGTGTTAAAATGTTGTATGTTACGAAGCTAATTTTGCGCTTAGATTAGATTTTTGAATAAGCATAAACATTGTTTTTAAAAAAAATCCGTTTAATAGTTTTGAATAAGCATAAACATTTTTTTTAAAAAAAAAATCCGTTTTATAGGGCCAATGATTATCTTAGTATAATATAATTGCTTTTAGATTACCTCAAAAAAAAATATATATATAATTGCTTTTAGACCTAAAATAATGAAAAAAATATAATATAAATAAGATTTCCAAAATTATTATATATATTTTTACTCGTATCCGTTTGTATGCCATCATCAATATGATCTCTTCGTCCCTTACAGAAGTTTCCATTTGCCATTTTGAGACGTTTTATTTGTTGTTCTCATTAACAATCTTTCCGTTTATGTCACAAATTTTGGACAAAAATAACTTTATTTATACTCATTTTAATATTTTTATAATGCTTATGGACCCTACGTATCTTCCACTAACTTTAATTTAACATTTTTATATTTCTTATGGTCCTCATATATTTCCCACTAACTTTATAGAACTATTTTTTTATTAGTTATGATCCCCATATCTTTTCCTCTAACTTTCTTTTAATATTTTTTCAATGTTTATGGTCCCTACTTTTCTCCAATTAAATTAATTTTTCAATTAAATAATATATCAGCTATCTAAAATATTCTATTTTTTCTTAATTTCCGTAAACATTCCTTATGAGTATGAGAACTTCATTAGAAAACTGAATGAATATTTATTAATCAGGTTGACCTGGTCATTTAGTCAAGTCAACTTAATAAATAAATCTAGTGGTAGTACCGTACCACACAAGTTACAAGACTGAGGGACGTAAAGAATCCTGAAGGTGACCCTATAATATCTTGATTTCTGCCAGCTTGCTTCTTGGTCACTTCCTCTGCCCCTAACACACTGATATTAAGAAAATGACGGCAATATTAAATTATATAAATGACATTATCCAATTAATATATATATTTTTTAATATATCCGATCAAATTATAAGTCGAAGAAAAAATATAAATAAGAATTAAAATAACTGCTGGAACATTACGAATTTATCTAAGAAATAAGCTTATAAAAAATTACCAAGTAAAAAAATATAAAAACAATTACCAAGTAAACGTCCAAGAAAATATCTATCAACATAAGCGTATTTTATCCGAAGGTGTGGTAAGAAATAATCCGTTGTTAGTAATTGCGGGCGATTAATAATTAGTCAAAGTCAGTCAACAAATTGTCTACTCTTACTAACAGCGGGCAATAGATTAACCTGATTTTGACTGGTTATTGTTCTTCCACCGTTACTAACAACAGACCATTTGCGAACTAATCACACAACTTCTTCTCCCCCAAGTTATTTCCCCCAAATTTCATAGATTTAAAATCGCCATTACCTCCATTAAAAACTCACAAAGCTCTCAAACATCTCCTTCATTCAATTTGTGATCACTTATAAATTATCTGGTATAAACTTGGATTGTTTAAAGGTATATTTTTATTTGTTATTTTTGACATTTTAGGGCAAAGCATGATATTCTTTGGTGAATATTTTAGGGAAAAAATTGATACTTTTTTTGGTTATTGACAATTGGTTTTTAGCCGTTGGCGATTGACTTTTTTAGTTGGCTTGTTTGATCAGCTGAAAATGTTAGTTGTTTTTGTTGGCTTTTAAGTTAGCTGAAAAAGCCAGCTATTTGCGGAGATGTTTGGTAAATTTGGATACCGGCTTTTGGCTGTTTATTAGAGAAAAATTAGGTCAACAAGCTAAAAGTCAACCAAAAAAACTAACCGCAATATCTTTTTCATTTTGGCTTACAAGTCATTTTGACCAACTAACAAACCAAAATTCAAAAGTCAACAAAATAGCTAAGCCAAAAGCCATAAACCAAACACATATATTTGTTAGGTTGCTCTTATAACAAGAACAATATTGTGCATGTTGTTAGAGTATATAACATATCCTGGGCTTTAACCATCATAAGCTTTTGGTTAAGTTGTTTCCTTGACATGGTATCAGAAGCCAAAGTGACAAGAGGTTACAGGTTCGAATCTCAACCACCCCCCATTTAAAGTGGAATATTAAGCGTCAGGTGCGAGGAGGGCCTGTGTCGCATCCACACTTCTAGCCCAAAGGGCTGTCGTGTGAGGAGGCGTGTTAGAGTAGTATATAACATATCTACTATCTTGACATCTTGTTTGTAATGTGCACCAGCAATTGAAAATTTCCACAATTACTTCTGCACTTGATATCTTGTTTGTAATGTACTAGTTGAAAATTCCACAATTGAAAACTGATATCTTGTTTGTAATGTGCTAGTTCATCTCCAATTGAAAGAATAAGAAAGCACCTACAATTGAAAACTAAAATTTTGTTTGTAATGTACTAGATTTATTATTAGCATTAGTATTTTAAATTGTTAGTTAAAGATATGAATTGAATTAGTATTTTCTATGCAATTGGAAAATGATCCTAAATACTACTTCCTCCGTTCTGATTTACTTGCTACCATTACATGGGCACAAATATTAAGGAGTTACTGTGCAATGATGAGTAGTAGGTGTAAAGTTGCTTTTTTGAAAATTTTTAATATTATTTGTTGAAAAATGAAAAAGAAAAATAGGAGTAATTAGATATAGAGTAGGATAATAATAGGAGTAGGTATAACTTTAAATGATTGGTTTTTTACTAAAAAGGAAATGTAGCAAGTAATATGAAATTTTCCAAAATGAAAAATGTAGCGAGTATTATGGAACGGAGGAAGTACATGCCTACATGTATTATTAGTAGCTTGGAAACTACATGTATTATTAGTATTTAAACTAATTTTGGCAGCATTTATTACATCTAGACCTAGTCAAATGAATAATCTTTTATAAACAGGACTACTAAAAAGCCAAACTTAATTGTATATAACAAAAGTAAAATAAGAAGACAATGTATACAACAAGAGCATTATCCCTATACAAAAACTCCCCAGAAACAATATCATTACATCCAGAAGGTCCAAATTCAGGTTACTTGGTTATCCAAGATGAAGAATCCACAAAAACCTGCTGTTTTGGGCTGTGCACTGATCCATCAATTAATCATCTGCCATTTCCCCAAAATAAGCGTCTTTCAATTGAATACCATGTTCAGACCGGCCAAAATTCCAGCTATCACACCTATGATGAGGTTTACTTGATTCCTGTCATCAATCAACCATTGTCATCTAATCGGTATTATGCAATCAAATCAGATGGGAAACGTCAAGGGTAAGTAGATATTCGTGTGAGTTAACCGAAAGTTTAAGCTGATTGTTCATCAGATTTCACGTTGAATTCTGATACATGTTCAAAGCTTAATTAAGTTTATTTATTGCACTTTTATTATTATATGTTGTGTTGTTGGGATGGTTGGTGTGCATGTTTTTATATGTCATTGTAGATATCCTTGGGCTTGGCTTATGAAGTGTGTGCACTGTGCACAACATGTCAGGAGTGTTGGGATGATTTATCTTGGTGTTGAAGTTCCCACCAGGAATGCTTACGACATTTAAGAAAACTAGAGTTTTTAGATTGTGAATATATTATTTTATTGAATAATAAATTTGATTGGGAAAAATTGGGGACCATAAACGTTAAAAATATTAAAAATGAGGATAAATAAAGTTATTGTTCTCCAAAATTTGTGATATGAATAGAAAGAATCCTTATGGGAATTACAAATGAAAAAATCTAAAATGGTAAATGAGAACTTCTTTAAGGAAGGAGTATTTAATTTGCAAATTACGGCCTTAAAGTTTAACATTTTTGCGAATTACAACCTTAATTTTTATTTTTTGCGAATTACAATCATCAAAGTATCAAGTTTACAGGTTCAGGCTAAAAACCAAGAATTCCAACCAAACCTAAAATTCCAACCACCAAATTGACAAGTTTCTCTTTTTGGAAACAATTGTTTAGGGAAGCATATGCAAGCTCAAAGGAAGAAGATGAGGGGACTTGTTGTTTCTGCATTCCATTCATCAAAGATGTAAAACCAAAAGCTTTTGATTCAAATGACATTTATCAGCAGTTTGAGTTCTCTGAAAAGGTAGGATGCCTAGGTAGCACCTACCTTGTAGCAAAATCTGTAGCTCCTGATGGCCACCCTCCAGAGTTTTTACGCAGAAAAGGATGGCAGATGAACGCAAAGAAACTAAAAAATTCCACCCTTGGTGAAGCTCGAGGTCTCGACTCATCTCTTCGAGCTCATCTTCCCGACTTCAATTTCCCACTTACTCAAGACTGCTCGAAGTCTGTAGTCGTTGGTAAATGGTACTGTCCTTTTATGTTTGTCGAAGATGGAAGGGCTAAAGATCAAATCAAACGATCAGTGTTTTACGAGATGACACTTGAGCAACGTTGGGAACGAATATTTGCTGCTCAAAATAGTTACAATCAAGGAAAAGTAGCATCGGTAAATGTAGTGATACCAACAGAAATGGTAAGAATTACAGGTCAGGAAGCTGTGCGAGTAGCGAGAAATGACAGCAGAGGAGCGGTGTGGTTTAAGAGTGTCAATGGGGGAGGAGCCGATGAACAAGTAGGGCTGAGTTCGCTGATTATGGAGAGAATGATGTGGGAACAAGAGCGAGTCGGATGGGTTAAAGGGGAAGAGAAGAATGTAAGGGTGGTGAAAGATGAGGAGTATACAGGAATAGGAGAATGGACTAGTTTTGGGTTTTATGTTCTGGTTGAAAGTTTTGTTCTTAAGAGGAATGATGGGAGCGTATTGCTAACGTATGATTTTAGACACACGCACCAGTTACGATTCAAATGGGAGTGACATGAACGAGAACGAATCATGTTTTTTGGTCGAGTCGACTACACCTATGTCGTCCTCTGCATCAGCTAGCTGTTCTTCGCGATCTTTATACTCATTCAGTTTGTAATTTCTTTGTGCATTTTGATTGTTTTGCTGTATGTAGTTATCAGAAAAAATACTAAAAGTTTCGTTGTTGTACTTTGTGATTGCATACATGTTTTGATCAATTTGTTCCGTTAGATTCCGAACATGTGCAAAAAGTCCGACTACACATGACCTCCAAAATAGCAGCAAATATTCAATCTCATATACTTCCTCCGTTTCAAAATACTTGCACTATTGGACTTTTCACGCAATTCAACGCACCAATTCAATTCTATTTCTAATTATATATATTAAAAAATTCAAAAAATTATATATAATAATTTTTTTATTGAGACAAAATAAACAAGATCTTAATTTACTAGGTTTTTAATTCATCGATTAAACATTAATCACAAATTAAGGGTGATGAATGAATAGTGCATTATCTTGTAATGTTGCAAGTAATGAAACGGAAAAAGTATAAACACAAGTATTTTCATATAATACAAGCTAAGTAGAAGTAGAATTTGATAAGAAACAATAGGTCATATAATCTTCAATCCGTTTCAGGTAATAAAATATTGCACAAAATAGTCATATAATCTTCATATTTATGATATAGTATCATTTTATTTACAAACAAAAACATACTTCATCATTGCACAAATCCAACTACTCCCATTTGGTTTTAACTTGATGGGTATGCTTAAAATCACAAGTTAAAACCAAGCTTCCATCCAATCTTTTAAGCACAAATCTTTCAACCAAAATATAACATCCAAATCTAGCCCACCATCCAATTCCACCATAATCTTCTTCTCTAAAAACTCTCACTTGTCTTTCCTTACCATTAATCCATCCAAATCTTTCTTCTTCCCATACCATTCTTTCTACAATCAACTTATTCAAACCAACACTAACTTGTTCTCCTACACCTCCTATAGTCCTAAACCAAATCACATTATTTTCAACATTTCTCTCATCCATTATAGCATCTTTTCCACCTATTGCTACTTCAAATATTGGAACAACTACATCCATCATTACCTTATTTCCTTGATTGTAATTACTATCCGTTGCAAATATCCTTTCCCAACGTTGTTCAAGTGTCATCTCGTAATATGTTGAATGATCCATTTGATCCTTTAGGTTGCCTTCGTCGATGAACATAAAAGGGCAATACCATTTACCTGATCGACAGAGAAAATAAGTTTATTGGAAATATTCCATTTTTTTCTTATATTGTTAAGTTTAGCTAGATTTATTCTTAATGTAGCATATAATTGGGGAAACATGAGGTGCACTGCACACACTCATATGCCAAAGATATCATCCAAAAACATATGACAATAGGAGAAAGGCTACAATGACTTATAAAATGTGCACATCAGTTTTAATTCATTGATGTATGATAAATCATCCCAACACCTTTTGCTCTGATACCATGTTAAGTTTAGATGGACTTATTGTCAATACCAGCATATAACTGGGAAAATATGAGGTTTAACACTTCATAAGCCAAACAGATATCATCCCAAAAACCATATGACAATAGGAGAAAAGACACCAATGACTTATAAAATGTGCATACTATCTTTGATTTATCGATGTGGGATAAACCATCCCAACATTATTTCTATCGATAAGGAAAGGTGTATTACTTACCGACACAAACAGGGTCAGAAGCTGCACGAGACAATGGCATGAAGTTGAACTTTGGAAGATGTTTACGTAGGGAGATATCTAAACCATTGGCTTCTTCTATTATGATTTGTTTGGAACTTGATCTTTGGATTTGAATTGGTGATTTGGTTCTTAAGAATTTTGGAACATAACCATCAGGAGCTATTGATTTTACTTTGAATCCAGTGCTTGTTGTGCAGGTTACTTTGGTTGAGTACTCAAACTCAAACTGTTGATATTTGTCTATAGGATCCAAGGGTCTTGGTTTAACATCTTCTATATAGATCTTACCACAATTTACAACTTTTTCTTCCTCCTTTGAACATACATATGCTTCCCTTAAAAAAAAACATGGTATAAGAAACATGGTATTAGGATCCAAGGATAAAAACATCAACGTGACAAAAATGATCACGGGTTTCTGATCATTCGTTTCAAGCGGAATATACAACTCATAAGGAGGGCAGGTGTTACATCTACACTTCTAGGGAGGGCGTGATAAAGTATATGACATATACTGGCCTTCATTTATCATTTTACCTTTTAGTTGAGTTGGTTGCCGTAATTTAAGTATGATCATAAGTGCGTAATTTAAGTATGATCATAAGTGTGGTCATGGGGTTGAAGTGAAATCAGGTCAACTGAACAAGGGTTTGAGTATTTTCAGTTTAAGGTCAGTGTTTGATAGCTCTAATTTCGAAAATCCAACTAAAAGTTTAAATTAACGGCTGATTATATAACAATTACCACACCTCCTTAAGAAAAACCCATTAGACTAAAAGTGTAGTTGCTGCACAAACTATTCTCATACCTTACGTTACATATTCCCCTCTAAATGGGTCATGGATGAGACTACAAACCCATAACCTTCTTAGCGGGTTTTGTATAAAATCGTCTCACAGTGAGACAGGTCCATACAATTACAAACATCTCAATAGTATAAAGAATTTTTTTTATAAAAAAAACAGATCATAAAAGTAAATATTTTTTTATAAATAGTTTGTGCTAGCCCAATTGACGCCGTCTGACGACCTCAATAGAGAATAAGTGAATCTTCGATCATCTAAGCTATTGATAACAAATACGTAAAAGAAACCAATTCAACCAAAAACTCAAGACTATAAACAATTCAACCCATACTAACAAGTAACAAAATCTAATACATGTAATATACATACATACATACATACCCTTTCTGATGGCTATGTGCCTTAATGGCATAGTATCGATGCGAAGAAAGTGGGTGATTAATGATAGGAACCGCAAGTATATGATCCCCACAATGGAGGATAGTATTTGAAGGAAGAGGCATATTTTTAATGGACAAACTCTTGGAATGACCAAAACAAGAAGGCATCATTGAATCTTCATCTTGGATAACCAAGTAACCTGAACTTGGACCTTCTGGGGGTGCATCTAAAACAGAATCAAGGGATTTTTGGTACAAAGAAAGAGGTCTTGTTACATACATACTTTTGTATTGTATGTATGATCAATCCCCAATTTAATCCCTTTGTTTTCGGCGTGACCCAATTTTTTATGTCGGTTTTTGGCTTATACTTATATTGAAGTTGTGAAACTCTATGGTAGAGAATCGGATTTTGAGTCAACTAAGTACCCTGATAAGGTACTAGAATTGAATCTCAATTAATCTTATAATTCGAAAAAAATTTCAAAAAAAATATATAGCTACTCTTGTGGGAGATCGTCTTCTCTTTAATTTGTATTAATTGTGCTATTTAACCTATATATATGTAATATGTTTCTCGGAGAGATTCTCTCTCACGACAATTTGTGAATTTTTTTTTATATAGCTTGTTCAAAGGTTGTATACTTTTCTTATGGGGTAAGCGTATTTGACTGGTTCTGTTATTTGAGGAGAAAATGGATAGGTTTGATTGATCAGTCAGTAGGAAAATTAGCATCATGACGATCATGTTTTACCAAGTAAACTAAAATAAAACCATTAATAATTAATTTAATTTAATTTTATATATTTTATTTATGAATTGCAAACTTGTGGCATGCCGTTTGCTAACATTGTCAGTTTCAAATTTTGTTTTGTTTGTTGAGGAAGTTTCTGCCTAACGTTTCTTCAAACCCGCATACATCAAATAGACGGAAAACGAATATAGTGTGATTTAAGAAAGGAAAATTTCACGTGGTAATTAAAACTTTTAAAAAATCCACATGGTAATTCTGAGGTTTATCAAATTGTTTCGTTGTAATCTTTTTTCACATAAAATGTAAGCAAAACATTAGCAAACGTTAATTTGAAGCTTTAAGGCTGTTGTACGTACTCACCATTTCAAATGTCATTAGTTTCGACATTTTTCCCAAAAAAATATACCCTAACTCTACCATCTATGGATTTGGGGGAAAAGTATGATTTATATGAAAGATGGTAGAATTAAGGTTTATGTTTAAGGGAAAAAGGTTGAAATTCATGACATTTGAAATGCTGAGTTGCATAAATAGGTGTGTAACAACCTTAAAACTTTGAAATTAACATTTGCAAACGTTTTTATGTGCAAAAAGGTCACAATGGAACAATTATCTAAACCTCAGGGTTACCACATGAATTTTTTAAAAGTTTTGGTTACTACGTGGGAAATTCAAAATCTCAGGTTTACCACGTGAAATTTCCCTTTTTAAAAAAAATACTCTCTCTCCTAAATAAATTGCATCAAAGAAAAAAAAGGTTGGTTTTTAAGAAAAATATAGATAATGGTAATAAATGAAAAGATATAATGAATTGTGTGGATGAAATTGAAAGATAGTTAAAATGTATGAATGAGATTAAAATAAAGTTATGGGTCATAGTCCAAAAATAAAAATGATGCAAATTAAGTAGGACGGACCAAAATAGAAAATACTGCAAATTAAATAGGATGGGAGAGTAAATGTTATCCGCTCGTCTTATATGAGAGCGTCTATATGACTATATATGATTTTGAATGGTACGAAAACTATTTAAATTGATAAAAATTGAAAAATGGATACATATTAGATTAAGGAGTACTATATTCAAAAATGATATTTTCAAAAATGATGACATTTTTTTTTTGACAAAATAAACACGCATAGGTAAATAACTAAATACTACCTCCTATTCGACCCATTAGTTCCATTTGATTTTTTACACTTGCCGAGACAACATTTTAACCTTTAATATCTCTAATTGTATTTAATTAAAAATTATAAAAGTAGATATTAATGATCTTTGTATTGAGACGAATCAAACAAGATCCCACATGACTATATTTTAAACTTATAAAATAAAATACAAATTAAGAGTAATAAGGTTGCGTTTGGGAACATCCATTTCATTTCGAATTGTAGATTTCAATTATGGATTCATTAATTAAGGATTTGAGAATGACAAGGTTTGAGAAGTCATTCTCAAATTCTCATTTTTAACCACTTTTATAACCATAGTGGATTTGACTCAAATCCAAATTTAAAAATTGTTGATTTGCCAAACAATAAATTTGAGCCAATTCCAAATTTCTAAATGAAATCCTTATTTCCAAACATGAGATAAGTGAATAGTGAAAAAAAAATCAACGAGACTAATGGTTAGAATAGAAGGGAGTAGAATAGAAGGGAGTATCATTTAGTTGTCATTGAAATTGTGTACTCGTGGAAATTTATTCATAGTATTTTTACTCATATATTTACGTCCCCTTTAGCCTTTAATCTCAAGTTGAGATGCCTAAGGATATTGCTAAGTAGGAATACGCAAGGGTTAAAGGCTCTATTGGCCCTTCCCTATTTTAAGGGTCTAGGTATATTTTTTCCGCCGGTCTTCTGAGAGACGTAGACGGTTCCCTAACTGTTTTTACTTATTTTCTATGTATATAAGCTCCCCAAAGAAACCTGTGCGTATTTCCTAGACACATTTCCTCTAGCTCCCGAAAAAGACATCAAGAAAGTACAATGAGATCATTCAACTACAAGTAAATTATTTGCCTAATTGAAAACAGAAGAGAAGAGATGCGTTTGTAAAGACAACATAGTAAGTATTCACTGGATGTATTTAGGGATTTCTCCTTTCTTTAGAACAGATAGTGAGTACTCTGCAGCATCTATGAGATCAGCAATATTATGAAGCGATCGCTCCTCAGATCCCAGCATGAAGATAGCGCGAACTTCGGCTTTCTTGGACATTCTTGCTGCAAAGTTAAGTGGCAAATCTGGAGAGTTAAGACTTCGCAATATTTGTCTGTACAACGATAGAACTCGAGCCCTATTCCTCATTAGATCCTCTGTTGTTGCCCATATAAGACCTTTCGCCATCCTGTATCATCAGCCATATCAGAAGAAACCAAAAACAAGTGTTGGTACTCAGTAGTAGACAACGAAACAATCGACAACGTCAAATTCCTCCATGCATTAGTATGCTTAAACAACATCACGCGAAGGGATCGTGCAACATGGAATTATACCCCTATCCAGAATTCCAGATATTCAAGTGATGCTAATAATTGTGACTTCACTTGAGGGAGTTAAATCCACAACTTTGCGCGAATTGAATGCATCAGTATGAATAAGTTCAAGTAAACTGCAGAGATCTTAAACTTCTTCATCAACATGTATGAAATCCTTCATCCATTTCCTACATTTTATATGAAATGGAAGGTTCCACTTATCACATATTACCCTAAAATGGTAAAATTAATCAGGCGTTTTCTTCGTTGCAATCATGCTACAGCAGTACAGCTACATTCATGTTATGATCCTTCGAATTAATAAAAAGACCAATCAATACTTTCATGTCCCAAATCAACACTTACAATAAGTCCATACCTGCAGCATTTCATAGTCACATATGTATTCATGTCATAACTCTCAAAAAATTCTAGGTTGCAAGTTGCAACAGCATTTCACACAATTATAGATGCTGCAGCAGAACACAACCTAGGTGGCAAGCCCAACATGACCCAAGTAGACGCAACATGTGTCTCTCATGGTGTGCTGGTCTCTGTCTAAATTCTACAATTTCGATTCTTTCTTTTAAACACACGCCCAGTACCCTTCCGCAGTTCCGCAGAAAAGACAGGTAAATTCAGCTCATTTTGCATCCCATTCGTCTAAATTGAGGCGGACATGAGTATGAATTTTTTAGATTATAGGTGGATAGGGCCATCAGGGTATAAAAAGTCTCACCTGTCATGATGTTGGGTAGATTGTTGATCTGAGGCCCCATATTCACCTGCTCAACCCATATTTACTCGACTTATACCCGTCTGCTCCATACTTGTACAAACGCACTCACAATATATCACGTTACAAAAATTATCGACAAATTTCGGAAAATGATTAAACTTTTAGATTGGTCCAACAAAAAGATTACCCAAATGACAAAGTCTAGAGTTCATAGTTAATTATCCACACAATGTGTTATCATGGCCAAGTATACATACAATGAAACAATATGCGTAGAAATCATACATAGACGTGTAAGGGACGAGGATAGGTTGAGGATAAGATGAGCATGGCTGTAATGGGTATGCTCTACCGAGTTCGATGTGAGTATGGTTTTGGATATGTACCCAAGTGGGCATATGGTTTTGGATATGTACATATGTTTACTCCTAGGGCCATCCAAGGCACATATAGAACACAACATATTGAGGAAGCTTTATATTTTTGCACACATAGCATGCATTTGCAACAAACGACAGAAAGCAAACATGATCAAAATCCTAGCAGCTCTTGTCCTCTACAAATTGCATAAATGAGGATTAACAATCTCAAACATTGTGATTCGCCATTAAAACCCAGTAATCCCCCCAATAATATATTTGCACAACTTAAGGAAAATCAACCTAGACTTAACACCAACCCAGAATTAATTTTTTTCCAATCACCAACCCAGAAAGGAATGATAATGGTAGAGGAACAGTCTTTTTAACAAAAGATGAAGTCTACGTATTGCAAGAATACACTAAAGAAAAACAGGTTTTTTTTCATTCAAACAATCAATTGCAAGAGGATGAATCATGGATGTTTGAAATATGAAGCTTTCTAAACATAATATCTTTACCAACATGAACCTTCAAATAGGCAAATGAACTCAACACCCTAAGGCCTAAACTAGTTAAGAAGAATAATAATGAGTACAAACCGTTGTTTTCTTTGATATTTTATGCAATCTTCATCGGTTTCTTCAAATTGAATGTTGAAACAATTACCGGTGAGTAGCATGAAGACTGAAGGCAGAATGTAGAAGGGGTGGCGGATGGTGGTGACATGTGGTTGAGTTCAAGCGTCACCCTCGGAAGTTGGAACGGTGGCTAGGTCGATTTCAATAATCTATCTAAGTATTTTTTTCCAAAATTGAATCCAGAATAAGAAACAAAATGCCCCTTGACTAGTTGAACAAGAATCTCAAAATACCAAGATACAGACACCACATTCACAAACAAGATCAGCAGAGTCCATTTCAACATCAAAATGCAACAAAGATAAGCGCTTTTCAGCATCTTTCTGAAGGCAAAAACTCAAACAGTTCATGTGCATTGATGAAGTTTAAAAACTAACACAAAAGCAATGTTATTAATTAACAAAGATTAATGGGCAATTATACTATTGTAGAATCATAAACTATACTAAAACAATATGTTAATGTGACACGTGTCACTGCCACAATGATTCGTTTCCTGCCGAAAGCACTTCTCTAAAAAATTATTCAGCGCATTTATCACAATTATTACAATTGCCTTCAAATATGTTTATTGTCATATTACAATTGCTACACGAATTAGTATTTAGAGAAGTATTCTTGGTTGACTAGCTACAATTATTACAATTGCCCATAAATAAGTTTCTTGCTATATTACAATTATTACAATTGCCCACAAATAAATCATCTTACCTGACCAAAATCATGCTTTTTTTCATCATTGTGTATTAATTAAATCTCATATTTGAATTAGATGTTTTCAAACTTTTGAGTATTAATTAAATCTCTTATTCTTAAATTTCTATATATTAACATAACTCATATGACTATCAAAAACACAGTAACCAAACACACTTCATTAGCATAAAACAATATAAACAATTTTTATTTGTTTTTGAGTATTAACAATGATAAACAATTTTTATTTTTTAGCAACCAAAAAACAAAAAGATAAAAGTGAACTTACATATGATTTTCTGGATCAAAAAGGCAAAGAGTACTTCTTCTTCAAAAATATCTTCAAAAGTTTCAATGTTTAGGTTATACAGAGGGCATCTCAATCAAATTATAAAACATTGAAAATCTTAACTGATTTTGTTGTTTTTAAAAGAAATTGGTTTCAATTAACCGATTATAATCAAATTAAAAGACAAAACAATAGAATAAGAAATTTAGAGAGTGAGAGAGAGAAAAAGGTTTTTTGCCTGTCTGTACTCTAATGTCGAAAACGGCTGGCAATTGGCATAGAGATGAAGATTTGATTGAGTTAAATAGACTGAAGACGAGAATAAGTAAGGTTTTCATTGGGTCTATTATATGATGGCCCAAGTTTTCCATAGTTCATTTATCCCATGCTTCATGGTGAGACAATTTTTATTGGAGTGATTGAATGTATATTTAGGAGTAGTTTGGTTGACGTAGAAATTTAATTTCTATGGGAAGTTGTAATTCATTGGGAATTTACTTTCTTTGTCAATTTCCTAGGAATTACTTAATATTGTTTGTTTGACAATAGGTATTTTCATTTCCTTATAAGTAATTCATGGGAATTGTTAATGACTAAGGGGGTATATGGTAACCTAATCCTTTTTAAAAAAAATAATACCATTTCCTAGGAACTTAAAATTCCAAGGGTAATAAATCTAAAGTGATTAATTATAAATTTAAAGTAATCACTCACAATTTAAAGTTTGACGCTTTACTTCCTAGAGGGTCTTTTTAGTAACAACAACAACAGTGTCCATACTCATTCAAATAGTTTTATTTCGGGTTCGTCAGACCATATAGATAAGGCTGCAAATACTGGTGAGGATCAGGGATCTACGGAATCTAGGACCATGTCATTTCTTGAAAACAAGTCTGTGTAGACCATGAGGGATTCGAATAGCTAGCCACTGCTCCATAAACTGCAAACAATGTATGCTGAAAGTACATTGAACAAAGATATGATCATTGATCAATAGACTCGGGTGCAGCATTGCACATTGGGCAAACGTACACCCATTTAAACCAATTTATCCCTGGTTCTACCTGCACATCCACTCACTTAATTGAAGCTTTACAGATCAGAGCCTCTTCAGAGCCCAACTACCCAACTAACCGTTATGGAAGGGTTGAAGAGCATCCAATCAGCACCTTTCGTGTAAACTTCGTGCATCCATTTGATCCATAAGAACTCCTGCATTGAACTGATATGTCAGGCAAGCTTGCCCACAGACACTAAATTCTATACATCAAGATTTTGGATCCTTAGGTCACTACTCTTCGGTTAGCAGACCATAGACCAACTGACGTTACCTCCAAAACTTTTGGTAAAATCATCGTGCCATCAAAAAGATCGACAAGATAATAATATTATTATTATTATTATTATTATTATTATTATTGTTATTGTTGTTATTTTTGGGCAAGGTAAATTTTATATTATTATTGTTATTATTATTATTATTATTATTATTATTATTATTATTATTATTATTATTATTGTTATTTTTTTGCAAGGTAAATTTTATATTATTATTATTATTATTATTATTATTATTATTATTATTATTATTATTATTATTATTATTATTATTATTATTATTATTATTATTATTATTATTATATAAATTTTATCGTAATAAAAACTAAGGAGCAACCCGTTAATATTTTTAAATATCAAATGCTCTCAAGTCATAGAATATTATTATATAACATACTCATATAATAACCGAAAAAAATTTAATCGAAAATTAACGGGATATTATAGAAGCAATAGAAGATTTGGGCACATAAAAATTTTCTCTTCCAATTTTGATTAGAATGTTTTTTATTTTTTTACTTTTTTATTTTTTTCTTTTTTTATTTTATATTACCGAAAATTATACAATTTTTATAAACCAATAATTTTTTTTTGAGTAACTATAAACCAATAATTTAAAATTCATATAATAATTAATTACATATATAATATTAATAATTTTTTATTTAAATAATTCATAAACCGTGTTTATCACGGAAATCTATCTAGTCAATTCTAATCAATTAAAACTCAATAATTCCAACACATCAAAAGTTAAACCCTAAATCTTCTAACATACTAGCCAATTAGTCCAAATCAATCAACTAAATTTAAACAATTAAACAAGAATAGATTTATATTGAGTAAGGGAGTATGACAGACCTACTGATGTACTGGCGACAGGCGGTGGCGCCTGATCTGCTGGCTGTTGGTGGCGATAGCAGTGATTCGGTGGAGATGTGTACTGGCGCCTGGCCCTGGCCGGGATCGGCGGGAAATTTTGGGATGGGGAAGTGAGTATACGAGTGTATTAGTGATACGTCCTATCTCTTGTATAAGTATAATGAAAATGAAACGGAGAAAATATTGTAATAAAAACTTATTTTAAAATAAAATATAATAAGTAAATAGTTCAAAATAATTTTAAGAAAAATGCACAACAAATAAATAAATCAATAACTCAATTTAAAAATAAAATAATCAATAAAATATTAGTTTACGAAGAAACACCACATAGGCACATATACATCTACCACACGTTAACTCCTATCAGTCACTAACAGATATACTAGCAACCCAATATACTTTGAGTTTGCACCTTAAAAATCAAATATATGAGAGCATTTTGAATCCTAAAATGCAAACACAAATAGACAAAATATTACAAATTAATTTGAAAGTATAGCCTATCGTTTACAATGATTGAAGTTCAGTCTACGAAAGTTAGTTGTGTTGAGTCAAGACCCAATTCCCGTAACCAAAGTGATGGGTTCGATCACTTGATCAAGCACGCCCTATCTTGCACTATAGAGAGTGAAGATGAGAGAGTTGTGGGTTATAAACACATATGTTTTGGGACACTTGATCAAGTGATGAATGGTGATGGTTTTGAGTGTTTTAAGGAAGCAAAGATTCGAGGTTCATGAGTGTTGGAAGATGGCTCGACCAGCCGAGCTTGTGGGGCTCGATCGAGCCTTAACACAACAACAATCCAGTGACCACAGTGCTGCCGCTCAACCAAGTGAGCCAATGTTGCTCAACCCGAGCGAAAATGCAAACCCCAAATGCGGGTTATTCTATTTTGAATGTCGATTCATGTGGGCTTTTAAGCCTTTGTCCTAATGTCTCCCAATATGTCTTAGGAGTATAAAAAGGGGTCTTAGAAGTTGTTTAGGACATGTGTGAGAGCCAAATACAAAGGGTTTGCTAGGGTTTAACACCAAGAGAGTATACTACATTATATTAGGGCATCGTGTGGGAAATTGAAGTAAAACTTCAATCTTTGCTTTGAAGGATTGTTCTAAAGCTTGTAAGGTGAGTTATTGATGTAATATTGTGTTATGTTAATGATAAGAAACTTTGTTTGAAGGGATCATTAGATACCTTATATATTGTGTGTTTTGTCCATTGTTGTTTGTTGCTCTGTTTTTGTTGGTTGTTTTGCACTTGTTTTGCACTTGTTTTGCTTATTGTTTGTTCACCATTGTTAAGGCCCATTCATAACAAGTTGAACACAACTGATGCAATTTTTCTGATATACTTTGGTAGCTATGAGTACTATACTAGTAATACAAACGATTAAGAGCTATATTAGTATTTTTGTAATTTTGAGGGTAAAATGATAAAAAATTATGACTAAAAATAAAAATTAGACATTTGAGGTGAACATATCCAATATGAAAATGGGACAATAGTTGTGAATTAAAGATAGTTTCATGAATTGCAATACTCACAAAAAAATTGCCAAAATGAAATTTTCTATAATGAACTACTCTGTCAAATTAGCTAACAAAATTTTTCTTGATTCCCTTCTAATTTCCACCTACACTAAAAGAAATCAAAAAAAATAATAAAAACAAAAATATAAAATCACTACTAAATAAGAAAAATTAGAGGGAACCCAAAAAATAAAAAGATGCAAAACTTGGTTATTAGAAGGGTAAAATAAATTTAGTTAGTTTACTGTTGAATCAGTTCCTAGTCCAAAAACCCTTATATAGGGCAATCCCAAGTCCACCAAAAGCAATTGTTGAAAGTGTTGCAGCCACTGGAATATTAAAGGGTTCAGCATCAGCTACTATGTTCCTTTTCCCCTCCTTCTTTACACGACGAGACCTCGCTTCCCCCAAGTTCTCTCGGAAAAGATTGCACAGATTATCCAGTTGATGCATTATTTTACGTTGCCCTCGTGTAATTCCTTGTAGCTGACATTAATAAAAGACCGCATCAGATTACATGAACATCACCATTGGGCCTGAGCAATGGGTCGGATAAGGTCTAGGTCGGGCTCTAGCAGAAACGGGCCGGGCCAGGTTTATGGACTTTAAACGGGCTGTGCCCATCAAGCCCCATTCGGCCCGGCCCTTAGGCGAAGTGCAGTAAAAAGGATTGTTTCGAGATACTAGCCAACCGTGATCAAAACAAATACATGGTGAAAAAGAAACCAGCTATCTGAAGCTCGATATAATGAAATCTACCACGTAGATGAAGAAACAGAAAAGAGCATAAGAAATTCCCAACTTACCTCCTCGATTAAAGGAGACTCCTTATTCAACTGAGAGAAAGACGAACCGTTTGGAAGAATAGACCCTGTCAACGAGCCACTGCTTATGCCAGATCTAAAATATGAAGTTTCGGACTGCAAAGCGATATTTTGTTGGCTAAGAGATGATTTCTGTATTGTCAAATTAGAGCTTAGCTCTTCGATCCTTGATGTGAATTCGTCCATTCGGTCGTTGAGTGTCGATATCTGTTCTGACAGATGTGAAGCAACTCCCTAAAAGGTACGTAAGCCAGGAGGGAGTTGCATTTATAGATGCAATTTATCAGCAAAATAGAATCAAAATTCATAACGATAAAACGGAGGGAGTAACATTTCATTATAGATGTTTTGCATGATATAAAAATAAAACCTTGTTTCCCACAGTTTCGACAGATTCCAAATTTCTCTCGTCATATCTCCTGCTGCTCGCATCATAGCCATTAAATTTGGAAACATCGGAGTCCCTTTGATTAGAGTACGAGCGCGACATACCACTGCATCAATGTCAGTTCAAAGAAATGCTTACTTTCTTTGCAAACAGAAACAGATAGACCCACAAAATAATCATCTTCACTAAAATTAGCCTAGTGCAAAAATATAGTTTCGGTCACAGTTATGGTGATTTTCGTGAAACGGAATTTGCGGTCAGGTGGCCTATATTTGGGTTGCGGTAAAGTCAAAAACCTTTATCATAAAATAGCAATACGGTAATGTGGCCTTGTTTTTCCGCTATGAATATTAGTATCAAACCCAACTAAGTCAAAGTAATCTCATCAACATTTCATACATGGCTAGCAGATGATCATGGACGTCGATTAGCATGTGCAAATTGGTCCACCGCACAGGGCCTCATAAACCAAGGGGCCTAAAAATCCTTTTTTTTTACTTAATTGATTTGTTGTTTCAATTTCCGCAAACACATGTATATTATTTTACACGAGAGTTACCAAATAATAAAGAGCCAAATATTATTAGTGTAATCAATGGAGATATTTTATCATATACTTGTATTTTGAATTTTTTTTCTTTAAATTGTAACATAAATTTGACACAGGGGCCCCAAAACTATCGAGATGGCCACGCAGATGATGGCCAAACAAACGTGTCCATTCTACATGCCAACAGAGTAATTGAAGTCATCAATAGAACTTGAAGGAGGGAGAACCAAGGAAAAGAAAACGTAAATCAAGTGCATGAAAACTGAACAGGAATAGGCAAGTAGGAAGAATTCTTCGATCGAGGGTCATTCAAGTGTTCAACACATTGTATCAGTTTCAATAAAATTTCTCGACTCAGAAAAAATGTCACACCTCTTAATATTCTTGCGCTGCCAGGCATTACTATCAGCAAACGCTCGAGATATAATTTCTTGAGGACTAGAAACCAAATCATCATCTAAGCTTAGCTTCGTCTTCAAATCTTCAGGAAGTGCCTATACAATAAATGAAATTAATATTAATAAGTTAAAAAGACAACAAATATAAACAGTACGAAGCGAGAGCCTTTTTATACGATGACTTCGTTCACAAGCTTTTCTATTTGAATTTGCTCAATGTAAGTGCGAGGAGTGTATGATCCTTCCAATCCCAGCTTCTTAGCAATAGATCTTACATGCAAACGATCTTTTCCTTGCACCTAAATATATGCAAAGGAAGAGCCAATCGAAATTAGAGAAATTTGTGATGTACTAAATTGATTGATGTAAACGGAAAATACAGTAATCAGATTAAGATTTTTCAAGCTTTTAGCGGCCTAAATCTAGCGTGATGTAAACTACAAACTAACATTACTTATAATGTCTCTGAATGTTTAGGCATCCCACTAAAATCCTCCAAGAAAGATGGAGTCTACGCAAAAGCACATTACATATTTGCATACTGCACAGTTCCACCGAATTAAAACACGCAATACTTTCTTTCCCCCAACATTGCGAGTAACAAAAATGGAGTCAGGACATTTATGTAGTATTAAATAACATAATAAATTTATAACTTGTGAGATTGAAGCCTTAATATTTTTTGTACAAATTATGATATATTGTTGGATGCATGCATGCTAAATCCATAAGCACTACATTTTTATCCACTACTTCCCCTCTCTACCCGATACCCACTATTCTGCACCAGAGGTTTTCTAAATGAGCATATATATATACTTCCTCCGTTCCGAAATACTTGCAACCAATCAATCATAGAAGCAAGACAGCATTGCCATAACTGTATCGAATAATACCTGGATATAATGACGATTGAGCTGTTCCAACCAATCAATTTTCACTGTCACCTTACTATCTGAGAAGACATGGCTGTTTCTTTGGAGGATAGCTGCTATTGTATATCCCAAGGCCATAAGACCACCAAGAAGACGTACGCTAACTTCAAAACATATCCTCGGTGATATGATGAACGGGCTTTCTATTATTACTTCCTGAAGTATCCGATTAACATATTAGGCAGAAAAACATTAGTTTTGAAAACTCAAAACGATTCTAAAAATCCAATGAGATATTACTTAAAAGTACAATGAACCATGACAAATACTTGTTCACCAATTCATTTTCACTTCTATTCACATGATTAGCATCTTTCAAACAAATTTACTGAACTATAGACGGTTAAATAGAAATTCTAGCCTTGTGACAATTAGAATATATCAAAAGCTAACGTTCAAACAGAGTTCATCAGCATTTTTTAGTCACTTTTTATGTATTTTTCTAATTCATTTCTCAAACACAATTGTGAGATTTTCTGAAAGTAGACAAGTGAAGGTCCTTAATCAATCCATATGGTCGAAATATTTTTTTTGACAAAGAAATATATATATATATATATTGATAAAAAACGAAAGTACACTTAAGGACAAGATGTCCCATCCATGAAACTAGAAAATAAACCTCAATTCATTTTATAAAGATCTCTCGGAGAGAAATCATTTAAAAATTCAAACACTTACATCTATAAAGATGCTACAAAAATAATTTTAGTTCTACAGGCAAAAATTGACCCCTAAAAATACTATGAATTTGTTCTAACCAAATGGTAGCCAAGAAACGCGTATGCCAAAGCTTATGTAGGATATTGTTAGGCTTGTAGCCATAAAATTTCATCCCCAAGAAATCGCAAATATGTTGTGGAGCAATCCAAGATTCCTCTTTGATGTAAAAGAGTTTATCCTACAATCCTCTTGTATACAAATTGAAGGAATAAATGATCATTGAACTCCAGACTTTTAAGGCACATGATACACTGATTAGGGTTGAGATCCAAATTGGGACGACAAGTCTGAAGAATTTCCATTGTGTTTAGTTTGCCGAAAGCCACAAGCCAAGCCAATGTCCTTACCTTAAAAGGCGATTTAGTCTTCAAACAAAATCGACTGCCACAAGACGACATTATTTGTGATGGACTCGCTAATTGTGAGTAGAAAGAGGCACATGAGAAACCTTTAGCGGATCAGAAATCCAAATTCTTTCATTAGAACGAGAAGAAGGATGTACAAATTGAAGAGCATATAATAAAGGTGTTACAAAATCTAAATCCTTTCAAAGGGGTCATAATGAAGAAAAAAGGACTACTATGGAGCATCAATCATTACATCCCCAGAGTAAAAAGATAATATTGTGGTTAACGAAGGGAGGATAAGCGGTACAGTCTAGAAAACAACTCACTAAGAGGTTAAGGACCCACCCAACAATCCTTCCAAACGAGAATCTTATCCCCCGATCCAATTTCAAATTTTGTTAAAGCCAACAATTCAGAATGTACTTGTAATTAGCTTTCCAAGACTATATTTTGAAATATCAAAGTAGCGACCTATGATTTTTTTTTTTTAAAAAAGGTTTTTAGTCATAGTACTATATCCGGTCGTAGAAAACAATTGGTTTTTAGGCCGAAAACTGAATTTTTTTATAAAAAAAGTCGGACCAAATTGTTTAGGTCGTAGATCAGCTCAAATACGGAAACTACCGTTTGGTTTGCAGTTTAGACCAAACTTTGTTCAACCCTACCGCCCAAGGTGATAGCCTTAGGCGTGCCTAGGGGAGCTTTTTAAAACTAACACCCTTAGCCACACGTAGTAGTTAACTATGGAATGGATCATGCATGAAGCAGGAGTAAGTTGGTACAAGTACAACAGTATAAGCCACACTATAAGCTTCAACATAGTTATATAAGAGCACACAATACAAAAGGCATTGAAAGAGACAGATGTTGTGTCTTGTAATAATATCCTTTCCACTATTTTTCCTTCACAAAAAGCAAATTTTTGTATCTTGATATCTCTAACTTAAGACACTATTATTGTAGGTTTCCAAACACGTGTCACTTTTTCTTTCGATATGTTTCTTGGTCGTTGCTGCAATTTCATAACATATAAATTTTGAATTTCACAGCAACCAACAGATATAATTAGGAAAGGGAAGAGAAGTTCACATAGCTATCCCTTAGTCCCCAAGCCACACAAAGAGTACATGACTTGAAATCCTTTCTTATTCCAACATGACCCATTCTGTCATATTTTAAATTTACTTCAGAAGAAGTGTATAAAGCACCAGATACAGATCACTGATCACTACAAAAATCAAGATGCGGAAGTTGCAATAACATACCTCAAACATAAGATTGTATTTTCCATCTTGATTTCTCATTCTGAGATATGATTGACATGTTTCTGGATCTTCACCGGGTGGTAGAAGATATATATCATAGATCTGCTCAGAAGATTCCTTAAGATCCTCGTCCAGAACAGCTTTGATACTATCCTCTGGAATAGTCTTTAAAGACTGTAGAAAGGGAAAAATAGTTAATAGTTGAATCTTGGTAGAAATGGTATCACAGCATTGATCACATCCAGCACCCTATGAACTACAGCAAACCAATACTCCAGTAGATTTAAGTAATTACCTTTAAGATAAAGGTAGCATTCTCAAATCCAGTAAATGGATTAAACTTGTTTTTTATTTTTACATGTGCTGTTTCTAAATCCGGTTCAATGAATACCTTGTACATGGGATATACCTGCACAGGAGTACAAATCAAAACTCTTGAAAAATAGAATCTCTACAGTACCAAAATAAGTGTATTATACAAGCACAGTAGACAAACTGTTTCAGATATTTGCTGAATTATCTCCTCCGGTGCTTGCCCAGCACGTTGTATATCCCTTAAAACTCGTTTAACAAGGTCAAAATGAACTCCACCAGTCACAGACACCCGAAGATCGAGAAAAGGCCGAAGTTTCTCACTCAAAGCATAAATGCCTTCAATTATAACAATTCGATCACTTGGTGCTTCAACAGTCCTGCATTAATTCACATCTTCGTAAGTCCCGACACATGAAAACCAGCCAAAATTTTTGAGGAGTGGGGAGGGAAGGGATATAATTTTCACATCATAAATTAAGCATACCATTTAAAAGACACGGTCTTACGTAGTGATTATATAAGACAATATCGAAGTAAGCATGTAACAAATCCACCCACAGAAGAAAGATAATTCCAAATTTGTAGAGAGAAGTAAAGAATGAGGTGATGAGCAAAAAATAGAAGAATCAAAGAGCTTGCTAACTCAGCGTCACATAACTTATTAATCTCCTCGCGAATCAAAAAAAGCGAATTATGATCGGTTTTAAGCTATTCTTGGGTAAATTTGAGCGAATTGCAAATTCAAAAAGCGAACCTTTCTACTGCAAGAGATTCCGAGACCAAGATTACATTTTAAATTTAAGTTATCTCGGTCATTAAATGACATGGAAAGACTCTAACAATTGCTCAAAAATAGATCTCATTCTTTACTTTGACGAACTTGAAAATTTTCCTTTGTATTGAGCATAAGTGACGTTTACTAAATTGCAAAGAAATATAGGTAAGCATGTAACCACCATAGTATAAAAACAATTTTGATTTTTTTTAATGTATGGCTCATTTGGGATCCGAAAGGATCATGCTCATGTTCGAGTCAAAATCAACAATTATAAAGTCATATCACACCTAGCATCAAACTGAAATCGGGAAAATAAAAAACTGATAATCTGAATAATCATCATCGATCACTATTAGACAGCTCCAAGAAAAATCAAAACTCCATTGACGTCAGAATTTTTGGAATAAGAGTGTGATAGATAATTGGTTCCTAAAATATGTCAAAAAAGGAACCTGTAACCTATGCGGGAGCTTGTCTTAAAATCATAGATCGGCACCTGAGCCGCCTTTCCTGCTTTAAGATCATTAATGTTCTGAAGCAATGTATCATAATCAGTCAAGCGTGGATCTGTTCGTGGAGTACAAGATAAGAACAAAGAGAAGTCAGAGGCAGAGCAAAAATTAACAGCTTTTTTGAAGATCCGGTGCAATTTAAAAATTTATGATATTTTTCTAACAATTTTGTATCTTTAAATACTGAAAACCTATCGGTTCTGCAGAGCTAAGCCGATGGAAGTGGGCTAGTCCCCGAAAATGCCCGGTACTTTAGCGTTGGCAGAGCAGCACCCTTGGCCTATGGTTTAGGGAGTACGGGGCCATGTGTGGTCAAATATGTTAAACATGCTCAGAACCTCCGCTGCTAGAAGTGTAAACCAGTTAATCTAGAAACTATATATTGATAAAGTGCTGAATACATGATCAATCCATGTCACGGAAAATGGTAACTGATAGCCCCCACTTATTAAACTTCTAATGGTATTCAATCAAAAGAAGAAGAGGAAAACATATTACCATCAAAATTTCCATCAACTATCCGACTAGCATCATTGTAGTTGTCCATCGATATAATGGTAGTTGTAGGCTTGACGTTCAAAATTTTATCAGTAAATACAGTTTTGCCTGCCCCTGATGGACCAGCTACTCCAACAAATATGATTCCATCATTATTTAGTGCCAGGAATTGGCACGCACGGATAACTACATATAAACCTTTCTCAAATGTTAATGATGCCTGAATTGGGACAGCCTCATAACGACAAGAATTATTTCTTTTAATGAACTGAAGTCTATCCTTCAATAGGTTGGACTCTCTATGATGTAACCTGAAATCCGAATCATCCTGAGCCATTGCCATAAATCGGCTATTCTGCTGATCACAAGATACAAATTCACAAATATACCAAAAACTATATTTAATAGATTCAACTAACACTGACCCTACATGTCCATAACATCAAAGAAATCTATAAGTATTGATTCAAACAGAAATCATATGGTTCATCAAAAATTACTTTTTTGTAATTGTACCATGAATCAAAACTAGCATTCCATTAGCCCTTTTATAACCAGGCATATTAACTGAAGCAACATATGCTATCCAGATTGACAATCAATTGAAACAAGTAGACGGCACATAGCTCTGGCCTATGTTACTTGGACTTGGGTACAAATGTTGGATTACTGGTACGTGTCCAAATGTCAAATACGTCTAAATATTCCATTTTTTCGCCTAAAATGAAGTGTCTAACTCTAAGTGCCATACCAACGTCCGAGAATCAAGGATCGGACACAAGTACGGACACAAGTACGTCAAGCAAAATGAAGAGTCCGAGTAACATATGCTCTGACTATCAACAACTGTAGGGACAATAAAAAGGTTCAAATTGTAAGCATCCAAATTACTCAAACCAGAACAAAATGTACTCTCACAGTTGTTTGGAGTCTTTCCCTTTCACCCTTCCGACAAAAGTTCAATTCTGACTCAATGTCACATGATTTACTAATTCCTGCGAATTCAAAAAAAAAAAAACACAAATTATGGTCGGTTTTGGGCTATTACCGAAAAATTATGTTATTCTCACCTACTATGGAGAAACCACATTACCTCTACGAGATTCTCCAGTCTTACCCCCATACCAAAATACTCTCATGAATGAAGGCAATTCAACATTAGCCCTTGTGACAAAGTTTCTCGTAATTACATGTTATTGACAGCCATAATTTCAAAACCACTTCTTACTGTGCAATGCAAGCAGCAAAAATTTAGTCCCAGAAATCGTTCGCCTTATTGATTAATTTACTAATATTAAATTGTTTTCATATAATAATTATTAAAATCTTTGAAGTAATTGCAGATGAATTTGATCATAAAAACAATAATAATACACAAAAAAAAAACGATAAAAACAAAGATATCAACAAAAAAACACAAAAGCAACAAGTTTCAATAAAAACAAATATAATATGTGGATCTAAAACAAAAAATACAGTTAAAAACATACCCAAATTGTAAAAAAAGTAAAGAACAAAACCCAGATGATAGAAAACACAAACTAAATAATAAAAATAAAATTACTTACCAGGTGGGTATTCAGTTAGAGACCCAGAAATTTATGGGCGACCAAGTCAAGTTGTAATCAGTAAATATATCTTGGGATTTGCATTTTTTTTTCCTATTTGTAAATTAAAATGTCACAAATTCTTACTTGAGACGGACTCTCAAAAGGCCAATCAAATTCTAAATATATATTATTACAACTCTAATATAGATTTGAGCTGGACATTTGAGAGTCGTCTTACAATACACGGTCTCTCAAGAGAATTAATTAATTAATCTTCTTATAAGTGAAATGGCATACAGAATAAAAAGAAGCAGAATTGGGCTTTGAAGGCCGAAGAGGGAGTGGATGAAATAACCGTATTTAAAGCGTTTTCATAGGAAAATTGATACTTTAAGTTTTGAATGAGACCGTTTTTTAAATACTAAATTTAAGAATATAAAATGAAAGAGTTTTATAATGAAATTATTTTATTCCGCTAAGTTAGGTTTAGAAAATATAAATTCTTAAATGAAAGAGTTTTATAATGTGATCACTTGTAATTTTAAGGTGATTAATTGTATTTTGGGGGACTCATTTGGTCATACTCTCCTTCATAAGTATGAGTTGCCGCCGTCCTTCCTTTTCAGACTCTGTCCATAGTTTTCTATGAACGAAAGGAATAAAATGATAATAATGATGAAATCATGATAATTGTATAAAAAATTAATTATATGAGATTGTCCCTAATAAAATGAGCTGATTTAGAAATAAGTATTTACTCCTAAAGTTATATTAATTGAATTATTTTTCCAAATTATAATGGTAATTGTCCCCTAAAACATCGTTAAAAATGATAATTTTGTATTTGTTTAATAAAAAAGGGTATTTTATAAATAAAGAAATAAAATGAATGTTAGAAGGTTTCAAAGCACGAGAGATACCGTGAAAAATTAAAAATCGACAAATGACAGGACTATAAAATCTAAGGCGGTTGACGCTGGTACAAAAGTTGGAGATTTGGAGTACGTGGAAAGTGCATTATTTTGGATGGTTTTAAATAATACTCCCTCCGTTCCTTTTTGTTTTTCCACCTTACTAAAACGGGTAGTTTCATAAGTTTTTCCACTTTAGAATATTTTCCAAGTTTTCATCCCACTTTTACCCCTTAAAACCCCACTTTCCTTACTTAACACTACTATTTAATTATTTTCTCTCTCATACTTCCAATACAATCATTACATTACACTATTATTTAATTATTTTTTCTCTCATACTTCCAATACAATCATTACTTTTCACTACTATATAATTAAAATAATACCCACTACCACCAAAGATTCCATTTTTCTTAATCTTGGTGAAAAACCCAAATAGGAACATCAAAAAGGAACGGAGGGAGTATATTTTTTTTATTTGATGTTTATATTGTGTTTGAAAATAAATATATTATTTTAAATTATTGATTTCAATTAGGAGAATAATTTGAGAATGATATGATTTATATGTCATTTTCAAATTCTCAACTTTAACTGTTCGTTTGGGATGTGATAATAAACTATGGTAATAAAAATGAAAATCTGGTGTAATTTGATTGAAAAATATTTTGGCTACCTTGATGGTCATGCTTGTCCAACTTCATTCATCTCATTTTCTTTATAAAATTCAATCCAATGTATTACGATTGGAAGATGTGGTATTAGGTGGTAATAAAAATTTGTAAACAAAAAAACTTTTTTGTGATCAAAGTTTCATTACTATGAGAATGACATGAAACTTTTGATGAAATTTTACACTATGAATCATTTTCATTACAGCCATTTAATATCAGTAACCAATACTTTAAAAATAAGGTGGAATTCATCCAAATCCAAATTGAAAAATTTTTAATTTGCCAAACAATAAATATGAGCCAATTATAAATTTCCAAAAAAATTATCGTTCCCAAACATGACAGTATTCACAAAAATGAAGAAAGATAAAATTTATGAAGATGTATTATTTTATTAAGTAACTAGATTATCCCCGTGCGATGCACAGTTTTTTTTCATTTTATTGTTTTTTATTATTTAAAAAAAAACTGAAAAAAATTGTAAATTATTGGCTATTGATTTTCAATGAATTAATAATTGCATATAATAGCTAATATTTAATTAATGTTTAATTTTAAAAATAATTTTATAAGTTATGTATGATGTTATTGATATTATTTTAATATTTACTAAGTAAGCATAACAAACTATGTTAAAAATAAATTTTAATATTAATAAATTGTTTTGAGCATATATTACAATATTAAATTGAAGAAAATATTTTAAATAACAATAACAATGATATACAAAAAATAATTTAAATGATGATACAAATATCAAATCAAAAATAGCTTCTCTTGTATGAGACTATTTAAATGTTGAGATGGATCCATGTAATTAGCTTAATTGTTTTATTGATCACTATAAGGTTGTAATTGACACTTAAAGAATTTATGAATAGAAAAACATTTAAAGTAATTGTGTCTATTTAAATAAATAAATAATACAAATATAAAACTAAAGTTGTCTGTTTTACAAATCCAAATATTTGTTTTCATGTTTGTCTGACATTCAGATACATTAAGTAGATTATTGAAAAGTTGATTGCATTAACCAATTCTAATAGTGCATTTACATATTTTGACTAAATAAACCAATTCCAATGCATTTAGACATTGTTGAGAAAACTCACCAATTTCAATTATTAATTATGATAATATTTATTAGGATTAATCAATACCAATGGAAAACCAAATTCCATTATATTTAAAGATGACATCATCATCTCATATTGGAGGAAAAATTTTAATCCACAAAGTAACACCTCATAAGTTTAAGGGTATGATGATGTCAGCATTTTTTGTTTTATTTTAGTTATAGGTATAGATGATATTTATAGTCCTTAGAATTTTACATAAAAATTAACAACTTATATTTATTATCAATAATTATAATTTTCCAAGAGAATTTAATCTAGAAATTGAAAATAATTAATATAGTTTATATAACCATTTTAACTTCTCATGAAAAAAATAAATGTCAAACTAATAATGTATAATTAAATTCTTATATTTTCAAAGCAAAAATAATACTCCCTCCCTATTCAAAATTATTGTCTACTTTTCTTATTTAGTCAAGTCACTCTAATTGTCCACTTTTTATTTTTGGCAAAGATTTTTACCTAAATACCCCCAACTATCCCAACTTATATATTATTTAAAATACCCCACCTACCACCTTTTCAATTATTATAATCATTTAAATACCCCAACTACTACCTTTACAATTATTATAATCACTTAAAATACCCCCACTACCATTTTCTTAAAATTCGTGTCCAACCCAAAGTGGACAATTATTTTGAATAGGAGGGAGTATTGAATTACAAATAAAATACAAGATTCTTTCTTAGATACAACATTTCAATTCTCATTTAATTTCATCCACACAAATACTTGAAATACAGACAATGAGACAAATATATTTGATCAAATCTCATATAAATATACTTTTTCATATAGATTGAAAATAATTCATAGTGAAAGTTTGACTCTAAACAAGAAAACAAATAAAAACAAGTGAAATAATACATTTTCGTTTTACATATTATTGTAACATGATCGAACCAACCAATGTAAGCATAAAAAATAATCTTTTACATTTATATACTTTATCTCCTACCACTAGGGAATAGGGATGGTCATGGGGCTGGGTGGGTTTGGTCAGACTCGAACCAGAACCCTTTTATTTTTTGTAGATTCAGACCCGAATTCAGATACTTAGGGTCTAAAATTTTCAGACCATACCAACACATTTTATTTTTTGTATGCTACCACTTTTGCTCCAAAGAAAATCACAAAAACATTAAGAAAAGTGAATAAAATAATATTACATGGATAAAAAAATTTAGATCATAGCTAAAAATGAAAATAAGACAAATTCAATATGACATACTAAAATGAAAAATAAGACAAATTTAATAGAACAGTATTTAGTATTCAACAAAAGTAGGAAAGTAGAGGAAGACTTTTGAATTTGTTACCCATAAAAAACACCCCATTATTCAGTATGGCTCAATGAATTGACAAATCTACAATTATTCCTAACTTCCCCATTGACAAAACTATCATCATTTGTAATATTTCCCATTTTGACCATTGATTCAGCAAATTGCTTGAAAAATTCCAAGGGATCTTCAGCATATTTTTGCACAAGGTGCCTAGTTTCAACCCCAAATACACTAGAATAAAGTTCTTGATCCGAGTTTAAGAGCCCTTCACCTTTAAGTAGAATTTGGTAGTAGGAATTGTCAAAAAGATTAGGAGTTTCATAATCTAATGCTGATACATTGTTGTTACCCCCAATTGTTGGACAAACTGATCTTAGGTTGTTTAGGTGTGTCTCTGAGATTAGATCATTTCCTGATGTCGATTCGAAGTCTCCGTATATTCTCGCCTTAAAGTTCTCACATCGTGCCATCCCGATTGTGTGAGCACCTACACATTCAAACGTAATAAATGAGAATTGAACTGAACTGAATTGAACGGAATAGTTTTGACTTTTGGGTTTGAGCACGTATTGAAATTAGTATATGAAAGTTGATCCATGGGAGGTGTTTGTTAGAGTATATACTACATATCTTAGGGGCTCAATTATAAGGTTAATGTTTTGGTTTTTGGTTGAGTTTGTTTCTTAACATGGTATCAGAGCTAACGTGAGTCCGGATCTCAACCACTATCATTTAAAGTGAAATAAGCGCCAAGAATGAGAAGGACATGTGTTGCATCCGTACTTCTAGCCTAAAGGGTTCTTGTGTGAAGGAGCATGTTAGCTGAGCCAGCGTGTTAGAGTATATAACATATTCTGGGGCTTCAACCATAAGATTAAGTTTTTGGTTGAGTTGGTTTCTTGTCAGTGTTCATTAGGGTTATTGGATCAATTTCGAGTCATATGTTTTTATTTAGTTCAAAATCGCGTCTCGTGTCCATGCGGATTTTACATAATTATTAACCTACTTTATATGACAGGTCAAATCGATTTTAGTTAAAAAGTCAGGTATGTCGGATCATCACACCTCCCGGTACCCCTTGGAATAGAGGGCAAATACAAATTCTATGAGACCATTGCTTTGCTTGACCCTAATATAGGGTAAAAACAGTCCAACTTACCAGAACAATTTCAACTTATTACTTAATAGTTAACATAGCATGTACTAACCTGAGAGGGCTACCAAATCAGTGATAGAGAGCCCCTGATAAGCAAACTTGGCTATAAGGGAAAGTAGGCCTTCGTTAGCGCCCGGAATGTTAGCATCAGCTAACTCATGGTTAGTCGTTCGAGCATCCTTTCTTCCTAGCGGAACATCCCAATACGGACCTCCAACCTTCGAAACGAAGAACAATGGTTAACAACGTCCAAATCAGTAATATTCTGTAAAAATCAGTTTTAATCGGTAAATAAGTTACCAGAATAACAGCGTCTCTAGCAGCAAGAGTAAGAATATCAGCACACGAAACAACTCCGGGACATTCAGACTCCACCATCATCTTAATCCTATCCATAATTTTAAACCCTCTTAAGGAATGCTTATTTTGAGATGTTTTCTTTTCTCCTTTTAGTGTCACGGTATCATCTAATAACACTGATGCATCGCATCCCTGTAAGCAAATGTCGCGATCACCAGACACATCTATGTAACAATATTAATAGTTCAATCACAAGGGTGAATATGAATATGAACTGACCTGAACAAAGCAATCGTGCATATGTAAACGTACAATAGTAGCTGCATTACGAGGATCAGAAACAACCGCGCATTCCATTTCTTTACGTACAATGCTGAGTAAACGAGGACACGAAGACGTGTAGTAGTCTAACGTCAAAGGAGGGCTTGATGCAAATACACTAATTATTAAGCAGAAAAGTGTCACAACTCGAAAGAGCTTTGATTGATAGGTTGATGCCATGATTTTGCTACAAATGAAAGTTCTTCCTGTTGTAGTTTTTAAAGACTAGATGAGCCTAGGGAATAATGGGAAGGAGTCCAAAAGAGTAGAGTATATAAGCATGAAGAATAGCTGCTAAACACTATTTTTTTATAGTAATGATTTAAGCTAACTTTTTGTTTTCAAGTCAAGAGGAGATGCAACTAATTTTTATGGTTGGTGGGAAGTTTGTAGCTTCAAGTTCTTTAGAGTTTGTTAACGTGTTCGTCCTACATCGAATAAAAAGAAGAGAATATGTCATTCCGTTTTAGTACTACTAATTGGTTTCAGCATAGTATGTAGGTTATATCTTCTCCTCTTTATTTAAATTATTCAGTCCCATTTTATAAATTTTTACATAGTATTAGACCCTAACTTGTTGTTGGGCCTTTATGACTAGGAATTTAATCGTATCACGGATTGGGAGCCTTAAATTGGATATTCTTTCATAATGGGCTTGTAACCCTTATAGTGGGCTAAAATTCAAAGACACGCACATTTATATATGATGGGAATGTTAAAGTGCCTATTACAATTACAACCCCAAAAAAGGTTCATATTAAAATTAATCGGTAGTAATAAAAGATTATTTGTGAAGTTCATAAAATGTTATATACTCTTTTCTATTCCTACGTGGGACAATTCACATGTACAGAACAACATGCACTTCAAAGTTGAAACAATGAACAAAGAGAAACGTGGGAGGAGCTAAGTTTATTAGTATGTGAGGGTAAGTGACCAACTTTTACAAAGGATTCAGCTAATAATATACAGACATACAGTTGTGTAGCAAATTTCTAGAAAACGTTAGATTGCTGATTATCTGTTTTTTCTAAAATTTTATGTCGTTTTGTTGTCTAAAGTTTATGTAAAATTAATCAACAAATGAGCCAAGCACAAAGACTAAAGACTAACAAATAAGCACATTGTTTTAGTTATGCATCTTATATATATATGTATCAACTAACAGCGATTCTCTTGAGAGATCGTCTTTTTGAGAGACGTCTCACAGGCCCAATCCATTAAAGTTTATTGTTTATATTTACTCTACATTTTCCCTAATGAGCAAACTCAATTAGAGACGGTCTTTCAAAGAAACCGTCTCTCACAAAAATTTGTGATGTATGAAAGGAGTAATTTGGGATTATAGTGTGAATAGAGATGTTTAATATGATGGTTGACCCATTGGGTAAGGGTTGGGTCACTTTTAAACGGGTTGTAATGATAATACCAGGTCATTATCGGATTTTAAACTATTGTGCACATGAGTTCGCATAAAAAAAATGTAAGTTGCTTCATACAATGATCTGATGTGGTAAAAGATGTTCCAAAAGGAAATATAAACATGTTTATGTCGGAAATATTTAACATATGAAACAAGATTTTATATTGATAAATTAGTGGGTTGTAGACTTGTATATATATTTGATGGGCTAATCCTTCCGCTACCATATGGTTTTGGTAATCAATGAATCTCACCAAGTGTATATGCAAGTCAACACTCTTGACCTGTGGGTTTGTGGGGGTGTCCTGTGTCCACATGAGTGGCCACGTGAGATTGTGTGACAAGATCCCACATTGATAAAATTACTATGGGTTGTGGACTTACATATATATTGGATAGGCTAATCTACCTACTACCATATGATTTTGGGAAACAAAGAACCTCACAAAGTGTATGTCCAAGTCAACGCTCTTGACCCGTGGATTAGTGGGTCCAAGCTCAAAAGTGTCCTGCGTCAACATGAATGGGTCACGGCAAGACTATGCGGCAATTGTCACGGCCTAGTAGTTTATGATAACATATATGGTTATGCTAACATGAGAAGACTTTTTATTCCACCTGTAACATAAAAAGTTTTTAAATTGAAATCAAACAAAAGTAAAATTATACAGATGGGATATGAATTTCTGATTATTAGCATTGGATTTAGCCTAATTTGATGCCAATACCATTTCAAATATGATTAAATTAAAAAAACACATCCAATTAAATTTACAATATAATATTTTGGAAGAGTTTACATTTTTAGTGTTTACATAGGAGTACTTCCTTCATAACGTTTTTATTTTTGGCTTTAACACTTTTCTTTAAAAAAGAACATCACGATCATTCTTTTTGAACACATAATTTGAAATAAAAAACTAATCCAAATGAGTGCTCATACACTGATTATGTCGATACTCAAATCAAGAAGATAACTAACAATGTTTTTACCCATTATAACGAATTTTTAAAATATATTTACTTAATAAACAAATTAAAATATTACAACAAATATGTGTATAAATTTTTAAAAAAATTAAGAAATAAAATTAAAATAAAAATAAATAGGGGTTGGGAAGGAAAGAGATTAGATTTTTTTTATAGCAATCCTTTTCCTTTTTATTAAAAATATATGAAAAAAAATGTTTTGAAGGTAATGAGTAAAAAAGCCCAGCTAAATCAAAAACAATGCTTAGAGTTAGACTTTATACAATACTATACATTATACTCACAAATTCTTATATTACACGATCTTACCGTGAGTCATGCCTCATACTTGGATTAAACAGTTTAATAATAAAAATTTTTAGCTTATGAATCTTTTGTTTTAAAGTCGTCTCACCACCGTGGGATGATCTCATACAAGACGGGTTATATTTAACAAAAAAATTCGTCATGTTATTAATTATATGTAAATTTTTATAATTTCTTATAATTTAAAATGTCAAACTTCAAAATTATTTTAAATAAATAAATAAATGATTAAAAAAATTAAGAGTCGTTGATCCGTCTAAATTAAAATATATAAGCATTATTCGGGACGTCAGACAACACTTTTCATCCCTCTTATTTGACCCTTTACAGTGTGCTGAGACACACACACAGCACTTCCCATCCCTCTTATTTGATCCAACAATTCATTATTTAAAAACAAATTAGATCTTCACATCATCAAAATCAATCAAAATTTTTAAAAAATAATCTAGATCCTTTGCTCTTCAATAAAACCCACATCGTTGATTCTTTTCGGTATACTTCATTTTTGATCACACCCATTTTCAGGTATATCTTGTTCTATCTTCTTAGCATATTAATGTATTGGTTTTTACTTTTATTTTTTGTTGATTTATTGTTATTTTGATCAAAGATTGTTGATTTTTCTAGGGTTTGCTTGGGTGAACATATTTTTGATTTTGAAATTTGTGGGTTTGTAGTTTTTAGATCCATTTTCTTATTCTTCTTCCCTTTATTATGTTTTTGATTGCAGGATTAGTCTTGTGTAGTTTTGTTGATTTAACTTATTGTGTGATTTGCTTGAATTGAATCAAAATGGATCTGGGTAATTTGGTGATGTTTATATGCGTTAACCCTATGCAGATTTTTTATTTATTAAATTTTTGTTTCTTTACTTGATTTTACTCTTTGATGTGTCTTTTTTTTGTTTGTTAATCTCGTATGTTTATGAATTGGTATCCACTAGTTATCGTAGTGGGCTTAACTTTATTTATCTATTTATATGTTACCTTTTTTTGTTGTTTCCACTCGTTCAGATATAGATTTGTGATAGGGTTTTGTGTTCTTATCAGAGAAACAGAGATGGGAAGTTCAGAGTTTTCATGGAAATTGGCGGATCATCCAAAGCTGCCCAAAGATAAGATTTTGGCTATGATAGTGCTTGATGGTTGGGGTGAGGCCAATCCCGACAAGTACAATTGTATCCATGTCGCTGAAACTCCCGTCATGGATTCCCTCAAGCAGGTTTTTTTTTTCTTTTTTTTTATGTTTCATTATTTTGAATCAATTTGATTGGCTACTGGAGGAATAATATGTTGCCTGTTGGGTTTGAAAGTTTCGAATTCGTTGTTTGATTTTTGATTTGACTATTGCATTTTCTTTGGATGTTGTTGATTCAATCATAGAAAGACAATTTCATGTTAGTACCACGTACTTAATAACCAATATCATACTCCAATGCCAGCAAGTGGCTCTCACCTAGGGTGGGGTTTAGTGGTCGGGTGTACGCAACCCTCTACTCTCATGAACAGAGTAGTGGTACTGCAAAAACAAAACTGTGCTTTTTTTTCTTAGAAGCCGACTAATCAAGTTATTTGCCCTATTTCAGGGTGCACCAGACAAGTGGAGGTTGATTAAGGCTCATGGAACAGCTGTTGGGCTTCCATCAGAAGATGACATGGGCAACAGTGAAGTTGGTCATAATGCTTTGGGTGCAGGCCGTATATTTGCTCAAGGGTGATGTTTCATATCCCTCAAATAGCTGCTGTTGTGCTCATACTTCGTGATCATGTTTGTAGTTAGCTAATTGTTAATAGAGGTTTTCTTTGTTGTGTTTTTCTTTTGTTGCCCGGTGCTCTTACCTACAATGCTGTTTCTTTGAGTAATCTAGAAAATTTGAAATCATATCTTTATCTAATTATCTGTATGTACATTGAGAGAACTACTTTGAGTTATTGAGTAGTTGCAAAGTTATGAGTTTAAAATTAAAAGTGGTCGTTGAATGGGGAATTTGTATATGACTCACTTTTCCTTCCTGTTCACTTATTTTATTCAATGTGTTAAAGCTGTGTGTACTTAGGTTTAGGAAGTTTGCTTTTTTTTTTTTTCTCACTTTTATTGAATGGATTAGACCTTGGTACTCTCGAGTCTAGTCTCTAGGTTTAGTCCAACATATCCCTTTGTGCTTCTTTTGATGGGTTTTGGTGCAGCTTGCTCTTTGATGCAAGGGCAAAGCTACATTGGACCCCTTGTATTTTAATCTTGACCAATAAGGTATAGTTCAACTGTCAAGTCTCCATGTAAGTTACAAATTTTATATTTTGTAATATTTTCTGAATTAATAATTTAGTTGTGCAAGACAATCTTTATTGACATCTTCACTACATTTCAACTTTCCAATTTAAGAATTTTCTTTTGTAAAAAAGGAAGTATAGAATTTTAACTTAATGATAGATAATTATTTTGCTAGTGTATGGGGTCATCTGGCTACAATTATTTAGTGTATCGGATGCTTGTTCCTCTTAAAGTCTTAATACAATTTTCTTGCTTCGCCTTGGTTAGATGAGAGTATCCACCTTTGTAGTTAAGCAAAGAACTTTGAGGGTTATCTGCGGTGGTTATTTTCTTTGTTTTCTTTTTGATTTAAAATAACTTCTTGAAACAATCAAACAAGTTTGATATATTATACTCAACAATTTCGAATCCTTTTGCCTACAATTTTTGTTGCCTTGTCGATTTCTTGAACTTCCTTTCAACGAAAGATTTAACATTTGAGAGGGATGTTGTGTGGGTGTTGTTTTCCTATTTTTGGGTGTGCGGGAGGGGATCAGGATTTTGGGTGTAAGAGAAAGTTTCAGGTGTTAAACCTAAATTGTTAAGTACTATCTCCTATGAATGTTATTATAATTGAAAATTTATCAATTCAAGTGTCTGGTTATTAGATGAGCATTTTAATTTTTGTTGCATTGTTTAAAAGAGTTTTTTTTTCTTTTCGCAGAGCGAAGCTTGTTGATAGTGCTCTTGCCTCCGGAAAAATTTTTGACGGTGAAGGTTTTAATTATATTAAGGAGACTTTTGAAACAGGCACGTTGCACCTCATTGGGTTGCTGAGTGATGGAGGTGTACATTCTCGTCTTGATCAGTTACAGGTACTTTCCCAAGTCCAAACATAGGCTTTTGTGTTAGATTACTTAGATATGTGTCGGTCGTTTTTTTTTTTGAATAATTCATTTTGTTTCTATTTGTGAGAGTACGTGTTTTTTGTTGATGCAGTTGTTATTGAAAGGAGTTTCTGATCATGGTGTTAAGAGAATCCGTGTTCATTTCCTTACTGACGGGCGTGATGTCTTGGATGGTTCTAGTGTTGGCTTTGTAGAAACTCTTGAGAAAGATCTTGAATTGTTACGGGGTAAAGGTATTGATGCACAAATTGCATCCGGTGGTGGTCGTATGTATGTTACTATGGATCGTTATGAGGTTAGTACAATTTGCTGATTTTTGTGTACATGCGTAGAAGACCCTGTAGTTTCCTAGACATACTAGTGCTTATAATTTTGATTCAAATGGGGGTGGCACTTTAGAGTTGCTTTTCATTCAAATTTCTCACCAAATGTTTAGATTGCCCATTAGCTTCCAAGACAAATTAGTGCATATGCAAAGGTGATTAAGAGATTTCTTCCTTGTGTTTTTTGGTAAATGAGATCAAGGTTAACATCTGCACTGGTGAGGGCCGTGAGGCTGTATACTTGTTTGATCTTCACTTGGCTCGTCATTGTTTGCACAGCTCTTGATTTTTTTGAATACATGGCAAATGAGTGGCACATGACTATATAGGCAGTTGGGTCATAAATTGTGACCAAACATTGAAATAACTCTAATACTTCCAGGAATATGAGGTATAATGTTCGCACTCTCGAATGCTTGATGGTTTTTTCCGTGATAATAGTTTTATAGTCCCTAAAGTTAGAGTTGATTTTCTTCAATTATTGCATAATGCATACTAATGCTGAGATGCGTGTTAATAGTTTTATAGTCCTTTGCATGGGTGTGGTTACTTGGATTTGGCATTATGAATGTCAATTTGCACTTCCTCTTTACTTTGCTGCAAAACTGTTTTGAGATTTATGTATCATCTCTGTTTTGTAGAACGATTGGGAGGTTGTGAAACGAGGTTGGGATGCCCAAGTGCTTGGTGAAGCCCCATACAAGTTCAAGAGTGCCGTTGAGGCTGTCAAGACACTGAGGGCGGAAACCAAGGCTAATGACCAGTATTTGCCTCCTTTTGTTATTGTGGATGACAATGGTAAGGCTGTCGGTCCGGTCGTTGATGGAGATGCTGTTGTAACACTGAACTTTAGAGCTGATCGTATGGTTATGCTTGCAAAGGCATTGGAGTATGAGAACTTTGACAAGTTTGACAGGGTTCGATATCCAAAAATTCGTTATGCTGGTATGCTTCAGTATGATGGAGAGTTGAAGCTTCCTAGTCATTACCTTGTTTCTCCGCCAGAAATCGATAGAACATCTGGGGAATATTTAGTTAACAATGGTGTCAAGACATTTGCTTGCAGGTGAGTATTCACGAGTGATGAATCTCGATTTTACATACTGGGTGTTACATCTGATTTTCTTCCCGCTAATGTCGTAGTTCTCGTAAATTTTGCTATACATGTGTGAGAGTTGTACTATGTTTATTGATTCAAACGATTTGCGTCAAATGTTGCAGCGAAACAGTCAAGTTCGGACATGTCACCTTTTTCTGGAATGGTAATCGCTCAGGTTACTTCAACCCTGAAATGGAGGAGTATGTTGAAATTCCTAGCGATAGTGGCATTAGTTTCAACGTGAAACCAAAAATGAAGGCTTTAGAGATTGCCGAAAAGGCCAGGGATGCCATTTTGAGTCGCAAATTCCATCAGGTTATTCCGAGTTTTTTAAACAATTTTTAAAGGAAGTTTTTTCAATCTGTTGATATTTTTTTCTGAACATATCTTGTCAAATCTGTTCAGATTCGTGTCAACCTACCCAACGGGGATATGGTTGGCCATACCGGGGATGTAGAGGCTACAGTTGTGGCTTGCAAGGCTGCTGACGAAGCTGTCAAGGTAAGTTGGTCTCTTTACACAAGTTTGATTTTCTTTTAAGAATGATTAGATCTAGTGCCGTAGCGCGTATATGTTTCGTCTAGCATCGTAGTTGTAGCAATGCTTATTGAATAATGGTTTTTGCTGTAGATGATTCTTGATGCAATTGAACAAGTTGGTGGAATATATGTCGTTACAGCCGATCATGGAAACGCTGAAGACATGGTGAAGAGGGACAAGAAAGGGCAGCCTCTACTCGATAAAAATGGAAACATTCAAATTCTTACTTCACACACATTACAACCGGTTTGTACATCTGATAACCCGTAAGATTCTGCTCGTGAAAATATTACTTTAGTTCTCAGTTTTGACTTGTACCCGTTTATCTTTCAGGTGCCTATTGCAATTGGAGGTCCCGGCCTTGCTCCTGGCGTTAGATTTCGCACGGATGTACCTGACGGTGGTCTAGCCAATGTTGCTGCCTCGGTAATCAACTTACATGGACTTGAGGCACCCGATGATTATGAGCCAACTCTTATCGAGGTTGTAGACAATTAGGCTATACAATTGTTTCGGAATCAAATTGTTTTGTGAATTTTGTTTTTGCTAAAGGTATCATGCCATAGGACTTGCTTTAGATTTAAGGTCAATAAGACCCTTCCATTGCTGTAAATGGAAGTCATTTTGAAGTGTAGTATTTCCCTCTTATACAAGACACCCAAATAATACAGCCCATGGAGGGTGTTCCTTTTTTCCACCATTTATTTCTTTTAGAGCTCTAGACCACATGTTTTCATCTCGGCATCTTCGTTCGAATGATGTCTTGCTAGTTGCCTTGGATGCTATGTGATATGGTGCCTTTTTACGTGCTATGTACTGCCTGCCGTTCTTAGTGCAGATTGCAGGTCGTGTGGAAAGAAACGAGAGTAATCTACTTAAGAGGAAATAGAAGCGCTATTTCTCAATTGGGTGATAAATGAATATGCATTCTCGTAGATGAAATTGCATTGATTATTAAGTCTTGGTACGACACTTGAGTTTGCTACTGAAAATGACGTGATACGAGAGAAACTTTAAGGGATAGAGGGAGTACTTGATGGTATGAGCCTGCTTTCACCCTTAGCATCAACATCAATTTGCCACCATGCTTCACCCTTGCTTCCTTAGTAGACGATCCACTAGTACACATCCTAATTCAACGGTTCTTGATGGAATTATGATTTGTTATAGTTGGGACACTAAGAAGAGCTTTGATATTACTATTATAGTTTTTTTGTATCAGTATTATACGGTGAGAATCCTTATTGAAACTTACTGTAGTTTTATATAAAAATCTCAAAGTTTCATCACATTGGCAATCAGATGATAAGTTCTATAAAAATTTACATTATAAATATTTTTCATTATCACTATTTAGTATCAACAATCAAACGAGCGATTTCTTTTGGCGATTGGAATTTCTTTACAAAATAAATTTACATTATAAATATTTTTCATTATTTAGTAATGGTCATATATAAATCAATATAGAAAGCTTTTGTACACCGTGAAACCTCTATATGTTGACCATAATATGCTTTTCAACAAACGAAGATAGAGAAATCTGAAACCACACGTTGTTATAAAATCAATATGAAAAGTAAGTTAAAACAATTATGTCCCAAACTGAAACTATTTTAAAAAATGTAATCATATATACATCAATTAAACAATCAACTACCAACTTAATTTGGTATTGACCCCATTAATTGTAGCCCGTAATCAACTCCTACTCGAAAAGTGAGGTTTGGACACACCCTATGTTTAGTAAAACCAAACCAATTATTGACTAATTCGATCCCGAACATTTGACTCTAACTTCACCCGACGTCGATTTGATGCAAACCTCATAACTAGAATGACCCGTAAATAACCAATTCAACCCGAGCTTTACTCGCTGCGTTGAGTATTTGAAGAGTTATCGATAAAAAAAATCCAACGAACTGAATGACAAACACCCAAAATTGATCCAATAACGAGTATAAAACATTTCTAACTTTCTTCTATTTAAAAAACATTGAAATCGTCATAAAAAAAAGGAAAAATTGATATTAATAATCCAACCTTTTGTTCATCCGCTGTGAATAATCTAACCTTTTGATTATTTTCTAATAATCCAACGTTTGCCTTTAGTTCGCTGTGAATAATCCAACCTTTAATTTAGTTTGCTAGCAACATACCCTATTATTACCCATTATTAGTAATATGGTATGTTGTAGGCAAATTTATCACAAAGGTTGAATTATTAGAAAATAATCAAAAGGTGAGATTATTCATAGCGGATGAGTGAATGATTGAATTATTAATGTCAATTTTTTCTAAAAAAAATTATAAACATGATAATAGCAATTTAATAAAGAAAAAAAAACTTGCCAAAAGTGTAAAATGCATCAAATAGAGGGGCACAATGTGAAATGTTGGTGGGTGGTTGGTGAGATTTTTGAGGGCTCGTCAACTTTGAGTGGGAAAGTTGTTGGTCATCATCTAAAATTCTAAATACACATTATTGAAACACAAAATAGATACCATTATTCATGTGTTAGCCAATTTTGACCTTCTCATTTCTGGGATTGCACTTTTCATCCCTTTTCTTTGAACCAATTTAGTATTTATAAACAAAATTCAACCTTTACGTTTTACACCAATATCTTCTAGATCCTTTGTTCTTCTATAAAACCCACATCCTTGATTTTTTATTGGTACAATTCATTTTTTATCAAACCCATTTTCAGGTATATCTTGTTCTATCTTCTTTGTATTAATCTAACTGTTGCTACATTTAATTTTTGTTGATTGGGTGTTATTTTGATCAAAGATTGTTGCTTTTTTCTATTGTTTGCCCGGAAGATCATATTTTGATTGTGTAATTTGTGGGTTTGTAGTTTTTTAGATCCATCTTGATCTTTTATTCCCTTCATTATGCTTATTTATTTGCATGATCAGTCTTGTTCTGTCTTCATCATGTTTTATTTGCTTGAATCTCTTTGATTTGATGATATTTATATGCATTACCTCTATGCAGATTTAGTTGTCAGATTACTGGTTCTGATTGGTTATGATTAGAGTAGCAATGTGATATTTATTGTGATAGAGGGAGTATAAGCCTGAAAACATTGGCCATTCTTGTCTAATTTACTTTTTGAGGAAAAATAGTGAAGGTAGCATCATGGGTTCTTGGTAGCCTGATTATAATACTGGGATGTTATATACTCGATTATATCCCCTTACACAAGAGCGTTTTTGGGTTAAAAGCACGGATGCAACACATGCTCTTCTCATACATGACGCTAAATATTCCACTTAAAGCAACGAGGGGATGAGATTTGAACATGCGGTGTGTTCGTCATGTTGGCTTCTGATACTAGGTCAAGGAACCAACTCAACCAAAAGCTTACGCTGATTGTTATAGCTCGGGATATCAAAGTTATGGTCCTTTCATATTCGATTCGTGCGTTGAGATTAGTTCTTATACATTGTCGTGCATTTTGTTGGTGCCCATGGACCCAACTTGAGTAAAACTCAATTGTAATAAATTGATCATAAAGCTTTATCACTTTGTGTATGGATTGGTCGGTTTGTTGTTTCAATTGTAGCTTTCTGATGGCATCAGGAAATTGTATGAAGAATTAAGATTATGCTCTTGCTTGATAGTTACTAGTTTCTAGAATGAAAGTTCCCGCGCTAAAATGTCTGAAATGATGTGTGATCCCACAAACTCAACATTACACTACGATAGACCAAAAAATGCTTTGTACATTGGTTGTGATTTGTTGAAATCTTTGGTTTACTCCGTATTACCAAACCGTATCACTGATTCTGTGTCCTTATAAATTATGTGTTTTCAGTAGGTATAAGAATATGGCTCCGCCAACCAGAATCGGTCTAGCTGGTCTAGCTGTTATGGGTCAGAATCTTGCCCTTAACATTGCTGAAAAAGGCTTCCCAATCTCTGTTTACAACCGAACCACGTCAAAGGTTGACGAGACTGTTGAACGAGCCAAACGAGAAGGGGATCTTCCGCTCTATGGATTTCATGACCCCGAATCCTTTGTCAATTCAATCCAGAAACCCCGTGTCATAGTCATGCTTGTTAAGGCTGGTGCTCCAGTTGACGATACCATCAAAACGTTGTCTGTCTATATGGAGAAAGGAGACTGTATCATTGATGGTGGTAACGAGTGGTATGAGAATACCGAGAGAAGAGAGAAAGAAATGAACGAGAAAGGACTCCTTTATCTTGGAATGGGAGTTTCCGGTGGTGAAGAGGGTGCAAGACATGGACCGTCCTTGATGCCTGGTGGCTCGTTTGATGCGTACAAGAACATCGAGGACATTCTTCTTAAGGTAGCTGCCCAGGTTCCCGACAGTGGCCCGTGTGTAACATATGTCGGCAAAGGCGGCTCAGGCAACTTTGTGAAGATGGTTCACAATGGAATTGAATATGGTGACATGCAGTTGATTGCAGAGGCTTACGACGTGCTGAAATCAGTCGGAAAACTCTCTAACGAGGAGTTGAAGGAAGTTTTTGCCGAGTGGAACAAAGGAGAGCTTCTTAGCTTCTTGATCGAGATTACTGCTGATATATTTGGAATCAAGGATGACAAAGACGAAGGACATCTAGTTGATAAAGTGTTGGATAAAACCGGCATGAAGGGTACCGGAAAATGGACAGTTCAGCAAGCTGCTGATTTATCCGTAGCTGCCCCTACGATTGCAGCATCTTTGGACTCGAGGTTTCTCAGTGGTCTAAAAGAGGAAAGAGTTGAAGCTTCGAAAGTCTTCAAAGCTGGTGGGGTTGACGACATTTTTGTGGACCAAGAAGTCGATAAGAAGAAACTGATCGATGATGTTAGGCAAGCGCTTTACGCTTCGAAAATATGTAGCTATGCGCAAGGAATGAACTTGATTCGTGCAAAGAGTGTCGAGAAAGGATGGGACTTGAAACTCGGGGAGCTTGCTAGGATATGGAAGGGTGGTTGCATTATTCGTGCTATATTTTTGGATCGCATCAAGAAGGCATATGACAGGAACCCAAATCTTGCAAACCTCTTAATCGATCCAGAATTTTCGAAAGAGATGATTGAGCGACAATCTGCTTGGCGAAGGGTTGTCTGCCTTGCGATCAATTATGGTATCAGCACCCCCGGTATGTCCACCAGCCTTGCTTATTTCGATTCGTATAGGAGGGAAAGGCTGCCTGCTAATTTAGTGCAGGCCCAAAGAGATTATTTCGGAGCTCACACCTATGAAAGGATCGACATGTCTGGTGCATTCCATACCGAATGGTTCAAACTCGCTAAGCAATCCAAGATCTAAGTCGAATTGAGATTGCAATTTGTGATTTGCGATTCCTCTTCAAAGCCACAACCTAGCATGCAATGATGATTATGTGGTAAGACGAGTATTTACCCTCGAAAGGTTATGTAGTCTGTTATAATTTCGTTCTCTTTGGCTTTTCATGTCTTTCGGCCATTGTCTACAAGATTGTTAAATTCGATTCGAGTCACGAGATTCCCTTGTGTTCTTGAAAGATAATAGTAGTATTTTTCTTTGTATTTGCTCATTTTGGTTCAGAAGATTTACCAGCTGAATATAATTTATTTAATAAAACTTGTTATTTATCTTCCATTGGTTATTACTTCCTCTGTTCCATTATACTTGCTACTGATAGTGATATTTACTCGCATAACATGTCACAAGCGAGTGCAAGTATTTTGGACCTAAGATAATATTTGTTATTATTTTTTTTAAATTGCAAGAATTTGTTTTCCATTGGTTCATCCTCCTTAAAATAACAAAATATCGGTAAGGGGTATTATTAGGTCGAGTTTGTCACCATGGGAAGATGGTAGTCTGAGGTTGTGTATTGACTCGAGACTCGAAAACGGTAACCGTTAAGAATAAGTATCGATTTTCAAGGATTGATGACTTGTTCGATCATAAATCGGCCGGCAAGCCAATAGATTGGGTGAGGTAAAAACAGAAAGATACTTGAATATAGAAATGTAAATAAATGATGAGCAGCAGAAGAGTACTATTTTGGCTGTTTTGAGTTTATTTTTGGTCAGACAGTTTGCACCAAATAAGACTTAAGACTGTACCAAGCAGCCTGATTTCTGCCATCTTACACACTACATTAACCATTGATGGTGAAATGATGATATATTTTTGGATTACTTCTATTCTTATTCTTATTTTCCTATATGGGCATTGGGCAGGGAGACTTTTTTGGAGATAGCTTTATGCCTTGCATTGGCTTCGTATATCGTTGTCTTTTATATTAATGGGTAGGCGAGCAAAAGAGAGAGTTAGGTGAGAATCGAATATTGAATTTAAAGGTGTTCAAAATAGACTTGATGATTCGATATTCACCCGACTTTATAATCGAAGTCGATTTGACCCGACATAAATTGATTTATAATTATCTAAATTCAATATGAATACAAGACTCGATTTTAAACCGACCCGAAACATTTAACCCGAAATTGACTCGATGACCCGAATGAATACATTATCTAGAAAAGGTTATATTCGTTTCAACTGAGATAAGACCCGATACTTGTGTACATCTTTATCTTGATTCGAGCAATTATATAAATAAAAAGTATTTGAGAAATAGGGTAAAACATCAGATAGTTGGTAGAATCATCATCATCATATCCAGTGTATCCCGCTCATAAATAGATAAGATAGTTGGTAGAATGTAAAAGAAAATTGAATTTGATATTACTCTTTAGCCTCTTAAATTAAAGTAGTTGCTATATAATTTTATTCTCATGTTTATTTTTGCTTTCATTTTACTTATATTTTTTTTGTATGCTGAGTTTAAACTCCTTTTTTATTTATGGATGTAAATTTCAATTCTCTGTTCTAGTTTCATCTACATACACAACCCTCCCCTTCATAACATTCTTATAATTCTTTAATGCTTGCACTTATTTTGTCTAATTATTCATGAACAATACAATTCTCATGGTTAGATCTCATTTTGGTTGGCCAACACAACACGAAACACGATACACGACACATAGACAGCCAAACACAACACGATTTTCTTGGCCAGCGAGGATAAACAATTGGTTGCAAGTTGCAACTTTCAAGCAGAAGTACTGACACCCTGTCATTTACACAAACCTCGTAACCAAACTCAACTTCAAAATAGATCCAAAATCACGTAAAAAGCAATATAAACGCAAAACCCAATTTTAAAACGACCCAAAACACCTAATCTAAAATCGATCCAACAACCCCATGTGTATTAAAGAAAAAAAAAAGGAGAAAAAAGGGGGGAAAATAGAAATAGGTAGTAGATGAAGAAGGCTAAAAATGGTTTGCAGAAGAAGTGAATGCACTGATGAAGCTAGAAGTATAGGCAAGCCTGGCAGTAGTAAATGGGAGTACTTGTTCCTAATAAGCTGCTGCACCAAGTTAAGCCTTAAGCCTTAACAACATGTGCCTACAGTTGAAGATATCTGCCCCCATTTCCAGGCTCCAGCTGTTCTGACACACAAAACCCGGCTACTGTTCCACCTTTCTCCAATCTCCACTCACATTATCAGAACAATCCATTTTTCTGCTCTCTGATTCTTTCATTTACTGCCTCATGCAATTTTTATAACTTACTTTCTGCTCCTTCTCCTCCCTTCCTATTTTACTTTACTTTTTTCTCATTTTTGATTGCCCGTTGTCGATCGGAAATAACGTCTTTGTTAGTTCGATTGCTACATTCGACATTCTGACTCTTCAAACCCCACAGTAAAGCTCACTCAATGGCGTTGATCTCCTCGCGAATCGCAAATCAAAAAAGCGATTTATGGTCGATTTTTTATTTTTGGATAAATTGAGCGACTAAAAAAGCAAATTAGCTATCGAATTATGTTACATTGCATTCGAGTAATGAAATGTTGTTGTATCTTTAAGACTTGATTCTATTAATATAGAAAAATATTTCATTTTTATTTCCTTTTTGTTGGTCTAACATAAATTGAGAACAATTATTGTTAATTTTATTTTTATCTCCTTGATATGCTAAATGAAGTCTGTTTTTACTTTTTAGTCCTATTGTCCAATAGATTGGTTTTTATTGCATCCCAACAATTAAGTTTTCCCACATTAGTCGATATATAATCGCTAATTTGAATTATTTTTCATTTGTTTTGATTTTCTGACAATTGAATCTATAAATTCAGATTTTTTTTATATCTCTTCACTTTTGCCCTCTAATCATCTTTGGGTATTTCTCACTCTCTTTTTTAGTCTCTCGAGCTTCAAATTTGTATCTTTCTTACCGGTTTGCTAACATCTGTCTTTGCACATGCTCAAATCATCTTAAACGATTTTTTAATATCCTTGTCTTTACACATGCTCAAACTATTTATATAGTAGCGCTGGCCTAATGATGAAAACGGACATATTTTGACATTGTATCTTAAATTCAAGCCCTCCATACAAGTGTATATATAAAAACATTTCCCGTATCAAAAGATGGGTTTGGTTTGCAAATTGGTTGGTGTGAGGGATTGTATGCCTAAGATAAGTGGGTCAGATTGGAAACCCAAATAAATCTTGTCAAATAAAAGAAAAAAGATTTTATTTGTACAAAACTTCAAATCATGCCTGAATTCTTCAGTGGTTCACTTAATTCACTAATGAAATTCATCATCCATCGCACGAAACAAAATAATGCACATTACATTTTGTATTATCGGATACTTTTAGCTGTTTTTTTAAAACTACACTTAAAAAAATAAGTAATGGTAATAAATGAAGAGAGAGAATAAATTACGTGGATGAAACTAAAAGAGAGTTAAAATGTAGGAGTATAGATGACATAAGATTAAAAGAAGTGGTAGACCATTGTTCGAAAATATAAATGATACAAATTAATAGAATGGACCAAAATGACAAATGTTGCAAATTCAATGGGACATAGAGAGTATATGCTACGCATCAATCTAACTTATTTTACAATTTTTTTGAAATGTGTAAAGAAAAAAAAGTCGAATAAAAGTTTATTTATTTTATTACAACCTCCTATTCACTCAAGTTGTCTCTTTTAGTTTTTCACACTTGTCGAGACAATATTTTAACCCTTAATATCTCAAATTATTGTTAATTAAAAATTATAAAAATTTGATATTAATAATTTTTATATTGAGATGAATCAAACAAGATCTCATATGACTATGTTTTAACTTATAGATTAAGAGTAAAATACAGATTAAGAGTGATAAGTGAATAGTGCTTAAAAACAAATGGGACAACTTGAGTGAATAGGAGGGAGTATAATGTAAATTTTCAGTATATCAACTTTTTATAATTTTGTAATGTGCACAATTAAAGATATTTAATGATAAAGATAGTACATTGGATAATGTAAAAATCAAAAGTTTAATCATTTAAAAAAGATAAAATATTATTTGTAGTGTATTTTATTTCTAATTTCTTAATTGAATAAGTACTCCATTGTCTTACTTCTTCATATCAATATTTTGTATCATGCATGATATATAATCAGTGGGCAAGTCCATAATTTTTATAATGGGTCATTGTTATAGATCATATGTCATAACAATTAGACAACACAAATTCTTGTGAGAGACGGTTTCTTTGAGAGACCATCTCTTATTTGATTGGCCCATAAAAAAAATGTGAAGTAAGAGTAAAAAATAAGTTTTGATGGACTAGATCTTAGAAACTCAGAGAGACGATCTCTCAAGAGACTAGCTAAGAGAAATAAAAATTGGAGGGATTATTAAATTCTTTTACTATAAATTTAACATTTTTTCGAATGTTTTTTTAAGTAGGTAAAATTTAAGAATTATGGTGGGGTTTTGGTGTGCATATAAGCACCTTTGCCGGTGTATATATTGAGTAATTATAAAATTAGAGTAAAACTAATGCGGGAAATAAAACATCATTAATACAAATTATTATATTTAAATCTGCTCTCTCTAATATTAATTTACAATTTTGATTTTTACATTATTCAATATACTATTTTTATGATTAAATAGTGTATGGTACCATGTACATGAAAGGCATACTAATTACAATTAGCAAAGAAGCATATAAAGTAATTTTCGTAACTTGCAAATCTCAATTGTTAGAGATTCTAGTATTGTTGAGTTTTGTTGCGTGGGTTAGGACCCACAAAAGAAAAAAGATTCATAGTCAAAATTAAAATTTATTTAAATCGTAAATGTTCTTTTTCCTTTCATGTTGTATTGTTGTAACATCAAATGTCACGTGCATTTATACTCTTTCAGTCTTAAAAGAAATAGCCTAAACTATAAATAGTTGAAAATATAAATATGAATGAAAGAGGTAAAAATATATACTTTTATGGAAAAATAAGAGAAATATGTAAACAAGATATAAATATGAATTAAATAAATAGATGAAATTAAATAAAAAGTGTGGGTCATAACTTATGACCAAAAATAAAACGAGTCCTATTCAATAAGACTTATCAAAGGAAAACATAAATTCTTGTATTTCTATGAAACGGTCTCACTCTGAGACACACTTTATATACAGGTTAAATAGCCCAATTAATACAAATTCTTTAAGATATATGGAGTATAAGTGAGGTGATCAAAATAGACCCAATAACCCAATATGTATCCGACTTAATAACCGAACTCGATTTAACCCGAGTTTAAAAATGTATTTAATTATATAAAAGCCAAAATAGTCACAAGATCTAATTTTGATCCGACCTAAATCGATTGACCCAAAATCAACTCGATGACCTGAATAAATAAATTGAAAACATGAACCCTATTTTTTTTTTTTTTAATGTGCAAAATACAAGTGTGGTATTATCTAATTAATATTCTTTGGATTAGGTCATTACTCATTAGGGCATAATGAAGATGATTAGAAGAATTTATGTCCAGTAGGCCTCTAAAAATTTTAGTTTTCAATTTATGTTAAGGTTCGAACTTTTCTACGTATACAATAATTCAGGGGTCTATAAATAATCTTTCACCCTAAACCCCTAAAAACTTAGGGCCGACCCTGTTTATGCCAGCCTAAAGAAGTAGTATCTCACAATTCTAAACATTACATAACATAATAATATTACAGCATGTCAGCACTGAGCATCATCCAGCCCACTAATTTGGTTTTTCTGGGCAGTAATTATTTATATACTTCCAATTCTCTATTGCTAGCTAGCTCCCTCTTCCTAAGTCATCTTGTTTCTTTCTCAAATACAAGTATACTACTCCTAACTTGTTATCTTGGATTCTTTCAAAAGTCAACTTAATTTTTCTTTTAAGTTACATGTATTAGGACCTAAACATGAAGGAATTAACTCAATCAAAAATTTAAGCTCATAGTTGACGTTATAGAATATGTTATACTTTCTCCGTTCCGTTTTAGTTGCACCATTGAGTTTAGCACGTTTTTTAAAGGTCGTCAAATCAGTATGATAAAAGTAGGGATGGTGTATGATTGATGGGAAAATGTGGGGTAGAAATAAAAAATATTATTATAAGTAGATAGTGGTTGTGACTTATGGGTATATTAAATAATGAATGGGATGATGTATGATTGATTGTGATGGTGGAGTAGGAATAAAGTGAGGATAAAATAAGTAGATTATTTTTGCCAAAAATAGTAATGTTGCAAGTAATATGAAACTTCCAAAAATGGTAAGTGTTGCAAGTAAAATGGAACGAAGAAAGTATACTCTAACATGTCAACTCACACGAGAGTCTTTTTGTCTAAAAGTATAGATAAAACACAAACCCTCCTCATACGGTCATACCTAATGTGAAATATCCCAAGTTGTCTTCTGATACTATGTCAAGAAACCAAATCAACAAAAAATATAATAAGCTGATGGTTGAGACTTAATAATATATTATACTCTCTATTTTCTTAAAAAAAGTTCCTAGTTGTTATTTTAGGATGTTTCATTTATTGTGAATCTTTCTTTTTAACCACAAATTTTGAATTAAGTAACCTTATTCATCCGTATTTTAATATTTTTATAATTCTTATGATTTCACTTATCTTCCACTAACTTTATTTTTAACATTTTTATGTTTCTTAATTATTGTCCCCAAATCTTTCCCGCTAATTTAAAAAAAATATTTTTTTATTAGTTGTGGTTTCTATATTTTTTTTCTAATAACTTTCTTTTAATATTTATTTAATGTTTATGGACCTTACTTTTTCTCCATTAAATTTATTATTAATAAAATAATCTATTCACCGTCTAAAATATAAATTTTTTTTATTCTTATAAACATTACTTGTGAGAATTTGATTAAGAAATGGAAAGGTTCTTAAATATATCCGTTAGCTGATATAATTATTATGATTCAGGCCGGTCTAAGAAATGTGTATATCAAAACATATATATAATATATTAGATAAATTGGACATATAATGACAACTATATACCTTATTTAGAAATTACATATTAAAGAATATTCTGATAATTTGGTTATTTACAACGGTGAGTCATTATATAAAAAAAAATTAATATTTAATTTAAATGTCACTATTTCAAATTGCTAATAGTATTATATATATATATATATATATATATATATATATATATATATATATATATATATATATATATATATATATATATATATATAGTGAGGATTTAGTGACATTTATTAGACCATTTAGCAGCATATTAAAAAATCACACAAAATATTTTTGCGACATAGGATCTAGTGAGATTTCTCATAAATATCACTATAGATTATAGTAACAATTACATATGCCAGTAAAAACCAAATAAAGTGTCACTAAATCACTTTATAGTGAAACATTAAATAAAAACCAATAATTATTACATTAAAAATATATAGTAATATTTTTTTAATACCACTAAATCAAATGTCGCAAAAAAGTTAAATTTGTAGTAAATAATGAAAATTCAATGAAATTTATTAGCTAGAGAAATTGTCATGGGAGGGAAGAGATAGAAGGACTATTACTACCAAAGATGATGTTAGACATCAATGGTGAAAATCATGTGTTAGTAAATCATATTTTAATTAAGTTGATGTTTTCGATTAAAAGGAAATCATCATCATACCTATTATATCCTGCTCATAGGATCAATTATAAAGAAATGCTCTTTCTCTTTATGTTAGAAATTTCCACATAACTTAAAAATTTCCGTATATTTAAATTATACTACACGGAGACATAGGAAATAATTTTGTATGTGGCTTAGGTAAAACTTAATATAGTCATTAGTCACAACCATAATTCAAAAAATTAAGTGTAACGCCCTAATTAGAAAATTAATAGACCGAAGTAATATAGTTAAAGAACATAATTTTAGCTCGTACCACAATCCACATTACACATATAGAGTAAACATGCAGGTGGAATTTCCTTTCTTTTTAAAGATCATTAACTTAAAAATTAAAAACATCCCTACAACTTTAATCCCTCATTTACCAACCCTCATTACCTTTTAAGTTTTAATTCAATCTCAAGAACCACTCGTACAAGGTAGTATCAAACAGCGATGTAGAAGAGGATATTCAGAGTTGTTATATCTCATGCACAATGATGGCATATACTCCCTTCTATTCAGCTTAGGTATCCAAATTATTTTTGAGGCACTATTCATCTATCACTATTAAATTGTGTTTTATTATTAATCTATATGGTGATGTAGGATCTTATTTGATTTATTTCAATGTAAAGTTTATTAATAACGATTTTTTCTAATTTTTAATTATACATAATTAGATTTATTAAGAATTGAATAAGTGCATTGAATAGAGTACATAAATTAAATGGAACTTAAAATGAATAGGAGGGAGTATTTGGTTGAAATTGTTATGTACTTGTTAATTTTCATCTAAGATATAAATATCGTATAACTCTTTATTAATAAATCAGACATTATTAAAAAAAAACCTAATTACCTAATTTGGTATTCGTCGATATTAAATAATAAATCAGTAGTGAAAATTTAGAGTAGTTTTAGCGGTAAAATTTCTTGATAAGTTTAATTGTTATACTTGTTTTATTACAATAATCATCTCATTTTCATTATTTTTTTTATATATAATTTACACTATAATCTATTTTCATCACCCCGTTTAATACTATCCACCAAACCGAAAGTAAAAACTAAGTAATAAATATAACTAATTTTCAACTTCAAATATATATATATATATATATATATATATATATATATATATATATATATATATATATATATCTATATATATATATATATATATATAACTAATTTTTAATTTTGTTTCTTACCTTTTTTTGGTTTCAAAAATGACCCAGTACTTGATTTATTTGTCTTCAATATAATTTCTTTTCCTTTTCCAATATTCCTTTCTTTGCTAGATTTCTTCCCTGATGATGATAAAGACTTGCTACCATGATGATTATGACTATGATGATGATGATGGTATTCTTCAACATCATGGCCATAATACTGATGATATCCTGGACCAGAAGAAGCATCAGAAGCAATGGAATCATCATCATCATCATCATCATCATCATCTTCTTCATCTTTGCTTTTCTTATACCCATATCCATGATATCCATGCCCATAATTTTGATGATTATGTTTATGATGATGATGATTATGGTCATCATCATGTTCATCATCAATACTGCTATGATCACTAGGATCTATATATTTAGTCCAACCAGACTCATTGCTGCTACATTCTTCACCACAATCCATTTTAGAAAATAACAAAAAAAAAAGAGAGAGAAAGTGGAAGAGAGAGAAATAAAAACAAATTTTAGTAAAAGAAAGAAAATAAAGTGTTTTAGTTTATGACTTTTGACCTTTGAAGAAGATGGGATATATAGTAGTAAGAGTAGGACTAGAAGTAGGAGTAATGACTAGTACTAGCTAGTAGTAACCTCTAAATATGTAGCTTTCATTTTCCTCTCAAATGAACCAACAAAATAATTCCAAATACCTATCAATCTAACACATGCATGCTCATTAAAGCTTTCTACTTGCATATCTTGAGGCCTCAACCATCAGCTTAATCTTTTGGTTGAGTTGGTTTTTTAATATGGTATCAGAACCAGGTTGAGGCCCCAATAAAAAGCTTAAGCGGGAGGCCCTAAAATATGTTATATACTACTTCCTCCGTTCCATAATACTTGTTACATTATACTTTTTTACGCAATCCAATGTACTATTTTGTTCATTTATTTGTCGAATTATACACATTTAAAAATTATAAAAAGTTTATATAATGAAAGTATTCGATAAGTCGATTCAAACAAGATCCCACTTGACTATATTATTACTTACATATTAGCCGCAATATATAAAATAAGCTTAAACGATGAACAGTGCCCAAAAACAAAATGTAGCAAGTATTTCGGAACGGAGGAAGTATAACAACACATCTTGACGATTTCAACTCGATCTGATCTGACTTAAAAAAAAATCTAAGTATAAAGGTGAAATAGTGTTAATAAATCAAATTATAAGCTTACACTATATCTGATCATAATGACTTAATTTAGATATAGTACAACATTTGATCGATGATCTGAATGAATATCTGGTTATAATTAATATAGAGTAGTGTTTTGACTTGTACTCAAGACTTGATTCCTCCGCTTGGCATTTGGAAATCCAATATAACCCCATTTATTCATTTAGATTGTGACATTTAATAAAAACAAAAAAGAAACTAAAAAATCAATCTTAAAAACCATTAATAGCCATTCACTTGCAATAAAATAAATGTGTGTTTGGCTAATTTTGATATATGGAGCCATCTCATTATAAAAGGCAGCGGCAGATCTAAGAAAAAAAAAGTGATTATAATTTATCAAAAATTAAATGTATTTTATGGGCTTTGATTTTTGAACTCTAGTCGCTCACATGGAAAACAATACACTAGTTAATCAAGTTATTTGGAGTATATTTACATATATACTATTTGATTTTATTTTGGATTTAAGTAATGTCAATTGATCTCAATAACTACACACTAAATTCACCTGTGATATGACGTATAGCTAGGTTGAGTGAAAGAAATAATTAGATGAAAATCGAACTTTATTAGGATATTTTGTGAAAAGTAATTAATAGTTGCACTCTAATTAAGACAAGATTAAATTAATTGCATATGTTATAAATTAATGTAGATGGCTTTGTTAGTTGTTAGGTACGGTAAGGAATGTTTTGGGCTAAAATAAATAAGTAAAAAGTGGTTCTAAAGGTTTGATTACACGTCTACATGAGTCTAATACATCTCATTTCTAATATTTTGTTCATATGATTGGACGATAGGTATGAATAAGATAAGTTGATGAGGTTTCTACTCTACTTCTCAAATTGTACGTACCACTTCCAAGAGATAGAGAGAGGAACCATTTTATTATTGTTAATTAATTATATATTACTATAGAAACTCGTGCAATATACGAATTTGTTAGTGTGAAATATATATAAAAACAATTTCAAATAGTAATGTAAGTACTGTATACTATCATTCTTAAATTTACCAAAATTATGATTTTTTAAATCAAAACATAATTGCTGATGATTATTTTAATTATTTACCTGATACATAACTTTTTTTTCATTTAATTGAACATATTAAATTCTAAGTTAACAAAATACAATTGTTTTAGTATATCATACAAATACTTTACCTAATTTAGTTTCAAACTTAAACAAAAATATTAGATTCTAAATTTGATAAATATTTTCATGCCTCTTTAAATGATGACACTTGGAATTTTCCAAGACTTTTATAGTATTGTATGATTGTATGATGATTGTATGATGATATGATATGATGATATGATTATTTTTGAATATTTGGATGTGTTTGGTAAAATTAATTGTTGTATAAAATTTATGTTTAGGTACAAATAGCTTTTATTAATATTCGGGTTTAGTAACTTAGTTGGTTGAAAAAACTTATTGTTATGATATGAATAAATTAATTTACAACAAGTTACTTCTGTGGGCATAGTAAAATCGCTTAATAAAATTAACGGATTGAATTAGTCACTCTAATTAGCTAATCTAATGCTTGTTAGAGTATATAGCATATTTTAGGGTTTCAACCATCACATCAGCTTGACCTTATTATTACAGTTGATGACTCAAGATATGTAATATACTCTAACACATCAACTTAAGCTGGAGATTGAGCTCATAGAATATCTTATACTAATAATGTCTTTCGTTTTCCAAACACCTTCTTAATCCATGATTAAAATTAAAAGTATTTATCTAGATTCATCATCATCTTCTTCATCATCATCATTTCCAGTGGATCCCGCTCATAGACAAACTATGGTAAGGGTCTGGGAAGGGAAGATAGACAGCAACTCATACCATATAGGAGAGTGCGGTTAGAGAGTCCTTCGGTTCTAAAGGGTCTTCAAAGAGATATCCGAAAACCTGCAACTTACACCCACGTTAGCCATGCATAGTAATCAACTAACTGAAGATACACAACAAATAGAATACGTACACATTACTAACAAAGGATAAGTAAAGTGCGATAAGTAAAGGCAAACAACAATTCAAAGAGATATCTTGATTGAGTTTGCAATAAATTCCATTGGATTGTGGCATAAAAAAAATAAAAAAAATTAGCCTTTTTTGTATTCATTGTATTGAAAATTATGATATATATCAATTATTAAACTCTAATTTATTATATCAATATTTACAATCTTTATTTTTGTCCGAACATCTGGTCAAATCAAAAACACCCCCTCTTCCTCATGAAGTATCACAAATCACAACTGTATTATTGGGGGTAGTTTTAACTTTTAATTAACACAAATTTTTGTGAGAGACGGTTTTTTTGAAAGACTAACTCTAATTGGGTCGGTCCATAAAGAAAAATATAGAATAAGAGTAAAAATTAAACACTAATGATCTGGGCCTGAGAGACGTCTCTCAAAAAAGACGGTCTCTGAGGAGACTTGCTGATTAATTGTGCAATCTGTTAATTTGCACTTACATTTTCAACTTAATTAATGGGTCTTGCCTTTTAAAAAAAGTGATTAAGGATAAGGGTTTTCTAATAACATAATACATAATCTTTTGACTATTGATACAAATTCATACACCCTCCACATTATAAAAGTTATCCAAAATAATTCTAAAATTAACAAAAAAACTAAAATAAACTTCCATAAAGTTTCTTAATCCAATGAGGGAGAATCTTCAATACAATTTGTTACCATTCATATTTAATTGAATAAACTATTATTTTTAAGTTAGACATTTTTAAGTTGGTGTCTTTTGATTTTCCTACCTGATTTTATATTTGAGATTAAAATTCTAAAATTGTTGTAATCACTAGATGAATAGTTAGGACATCTCATATATTATAATTATAGTGGAATAAAATAAGTATTAAAATTTAATGTCCAAGTATAAGGGCCTCAAAATATACTCCCTCCGTTCCTTTTTGTATGTCCACTTTCTTTTTACACGTATTTTTTAGCAAATTTTAAACTTTAATATCTCTAAATACGCATCATAAAAAATTATAAAAATTATATACTACCTCCTATTCAACCTAAATGTCTGATTTAGTTTTTTGGCACTATTCACTCATCACTCTTAATTTGTAAGTTACTCTTAATCTATAAGTTAAAACATAGTCATGTGGGATTTTGTTTGATTCGTCTCAATACAAGGATTATTAATATCAAATGTTTATAATTTTTAATTAAGAATCATTTGAGATATTAAGGGTTAAAATGTTACCTCGGCAAGTATGAAAAAATTAAATAGGACATTTAGGCTGAATAGGAGGGAGTATTAAAAAACTTTACATCAAGACAAATTAAACAAGATCTCATATGTATATATTTTATCTTCAATATATACTTCAAAAATCTAATTTAAATTTCTCTCTCTTAAAATGGACAAACTTAAATTGGACAATCAAAAGGAATCGGAGAGAGTACAAAACAAGAACGAAACGAATGAAGTTAACCAAATTCAAAGGAGCGATTGCTCGTCTGAACACAATCATGCTCGTTTGCGTACCCGAGCACTTTAGCGTTTTTGCTGAGCATTTTGTTGGTTCAAGGGGCAAAAAATACTCCCTCCGTTCTTTTAAGTTTGTCCACATTATTATAACGGACAGTTTTAAAAGTTTGTCTTATTTAGAATACTTTTCTATTTTGGAAAGTTTTTTATCTTCCATATACTCTCTTTATCCCTCATTTAACCCTCATTTCTCTCTCATAATACCAATATAATCATTAATTCACACCAATATTCTAATAAAATAATATCCACTATCTACAAAGATTTCACTTTTCTTAATTTTTGTGAAATCTTCAAATACAATCATTAATTTACACCACTATTCTAATAAAATAATACCCACTGTCTACAAAAATTCCACCTTTCTTAATTTGTGTGAAATCTTCAAATAGGACAATCAAAAAAGAAGGGCGGAGTATTATTTAATGATTTTGATATTTGCTCGTTCGAGTATATTTAGCTTATAATTTTGTTTTGTGAATGAATATGATGTTTTGTATAGGGATGTGTTTCTTTATTAAAATTGATGCTTTAATCACTTATATAGAACGAAATTAAGGGATGAATCAATACAATAGTTCTATAAATAAAGAACATGCATTATTAAGGAAATTTTCTTGTAAAAGTAGGAGATTGATTGATTGTTTGTGTAATTGTTCATTAAGGTTTTCGTTTGGCAACGACCATTTCATTTCGGATTGTATATTTCAATTATAAATTTATTAATTAACAATTTGAGAATGACAAAGTTTGAGAAGTCATTCTCACATTCTCATTTTTAACCACTTTTTATAATCACGGTGGATTTGACTCAAATCCAAATTTAAATATTCTTTATTTGTCAAACACTAATTTTGAGTTAAATTTATATTTTCAAATGAAATGATGATTTTATATAAGTTTTTAGCTTTTTTACATGATTTTTTTTCTTCCTCGATTGTTTCGTAAAGTTATCTTTGTTCTCTTTGGTAATAAAATGTTTTACCAATTGTTTTCGTAAGAATTGTTTTTCTTATTCAAATAGGTCACGTTGGATTGCCATATAATCAAAACTAATTGATCAAAAAAATCAACCATTTAATTTGTGAATTGTGATGGCTTGTGAGAATGTGACAATTTAGGTTCATTTATTAATTTGAGGGTATAAATTTTGAAAAAGATAGTGAGAAAGAGCCACTTCTTAGATATTATTAGTGCTAATTTTATTTTATAGGAATTAATAAGGGAACAAAAAATTAATTTTTTATGTAGTTAAAGAGAGTTAACTCTTAAGTCAAAAGCTTTCAACTACAAATTTATAATTCTCGATATTAAATAGTACTATTAATTTTGAAAAAACGATAGAAAAAATTTGAATAAACGAATAAAGCAAAATGAGATTTTATATTTGATTTTTTTTTAAATTGAGTTGTATGGGATTTTATAAAAATGGAAGGACTTGATTTAAATTGAAATGAAAAAGATGTGGTTATAAACTAATTTAGTACAACCAAGTTGAAAATGATTAGAGTTACGTGGATGTTGACGAATTAAATTCATTGGATGAAGAAAACAAACATAAATATTGAGAAGAATAATAAGGACAATTCACCAAAGGAAAAAAATACCTTCATATGATCAAACCGGAGCTAATATAACTTCTTGCACATGATGAAAATGATTTGTATTATTATATTTGGACAATATACAACATACATGCATACAATTGTACTACTTATTTTGATCCTTTACAATTACTTGCAACATTTAGACTTTTACGTTTTTATCCTTTAATTTTAACTGTAAATATTTTTTTTTGACAGTTAAAAGAGGAATATATTAACTTCAAAAGAACCTTTTACAACTTAGGCTATAAAGGGAAAAACGCTACCTAAACACAAAAGAGAAGTAACACTACGCCAAACACCAAGAAAAAAACAACAAAGCAACAAAACAAACCTACACAATGAGCCAACTCTTACACTTATATTCAAGCCTAGAAGCAACATAAATCAAGACTCTAGCAGCAACATGATCAATCGAGGCACCATTTTCTCCAAACACTCGCAAGTTCCTTTGAAGCCATGTTTGTTAAATGTAAATATTTTTTGCTTTTTTATCGTTTTATTTTAACCGTAAATATTTTAATTATCTAAAAGTGAAACTATATTGATCACCATCACTACAAAGGAAAATCAATCGCACTAAGACTAAAGATCATTGCTAAATACACATATCTAGCAAGAAGATATTTAGGGCAAACTAGAAGGTTAAATACTCTCACAAGTTACAACTATAGCAAAATCAAAGGTATAAAATGGGTATTCCTTCTCAAATGTACTTATAACTATTAGGTTTATATAGGATATCCTTAATTTCCCTTGCTAAAATTGTTAAGAAAAGAAAATTAAGGGGTAATTTACAACGTAATTGAGGGGTTCTTCTTTCACCCTTGTGACATAGACTCAATTCTCACCACAAAAAAAAAAAAAAATAACTTAGAATAATCCAACTTATTCGTAATTTTCTTACAATAATTCTACCTATTGATTAACCATGAATAATCTCAATTTTGAGGGGTATTTCCCTAGAGTAAACACGGTGACCGGATGACTTGCTATAACAATTTTTATTTTTTTAAAAAAAAGATAAATGAAAAGAAAATGTCGAAAATAAATTTAAATTATGATTTTTTAAATTATTTAGAATTTTTTATGTAAAATTTCAAAATTTTTCTCTAATTTTAAATTAATCTTTTGTTTAGTTTTTTGGTGAATTACCTATTATAGCAGGTGATCGGGTTACCCAAGTTTACTCTAAGCAAATACCCCTTAAAGTTGAGATTATTCCTGCTTAATCAATAGGTGGGATTATTATCGAAAAATCACGAATAAGTGGGATTATTTTAGGTAGTTTTACCAAAAAAAAAATTTGTCTATTTTTACCTATAAGGTCTCTTTAGCCTAAAAAAAATGTTTAAGAGAAGCTTCCAATTGTTAAGAATATATAGAATAAGAGTAAATTCAAGTATATGATGTCCTAAATATCCAATTACAAGCTATATGGTGATAAAAAGACACACATGTAAAAATAGTAACCATTAAAACAGGTGTGCATACAACAAGCCAAGTATCATTGAATGAGAAACAGTATTTTGATTGCTGCATTTAGTCCTTCACCACCTTCATATCCAACTCAACAAAACCATAGAGAAGAATATCAGAGTGGCCAATCACTCCAAATTTTGTTTTACATAATTATTACTCCCTCGGTCACATAGAGTTTGCAACATATTTTCCGAAAAAAACTCTCGCATTGAGAGCTTAAATGTTGCTAACTTAGCGAGATAGATTGAATTCCTGGTTATCAGAAATTTGATTTTGATCTACGATTCTACGATCCAAAAATAGACGAGCAATTTAAATCTTATGTAGAATCTTAAAGATGATCCTACTAAGATTAAGAATATGGGTGATGGATCATAACATGATTCTACGATCCTATTATCCGATCTTAAAGGTAGTCTCAATCATAGAAAATCTTATGTTCTAGCTTTTACTTAGCTATAAATTAATAATAAATCGTCATTATAATAATAATGAAAAATTATGTACTTACTGATTCACAATTCATAAATGATTTTAAAAATATCCCTATTCTAATTAATCAATAAAAGATAAAGTCAAATAAATTCAAAACTCAAAACATAAATGATTTGAAATTTCAACCATTAAATTAAGATTTTGATTGAGTTGGTTCCTTAATCTGGTATCAGAGCGTATGAGCATTCTAATTATAGTAAATTAATATTTATGACCCATAATCAAACTTCTTATAGCATATCAAAACATATTTATAGGATTTTACAATACTACGATTTCATTCAATCGATTTCGACTCTACCTTCTTATCGATCCTAGATAGGATTCCGATCAAGTAGAGTAGGTAATAATAGTAGGTTTCATGAGCTTAATTGAAAGAGGAGAAAACAGCTAAAATGTTGTATGAAAATGTAAGTGTCAATTATTAAAAAGTCATAGTCATTAAGAATAAAAAAGTAGCCCCATTTACAGCCTTTCTTCACTGAACTGAACTGGCTTTGTTTGGCTTTTCTCAGGTCGGATTAGCTTGGCGCTTTCATATACACTTGCATTTGCCAGCCTTACTCTTTTCCTTCCTTCCCTCTATTCTCTTTCTGTTTTTACCTTCATTTACATCAGCCGTGAATATCCGCATTAATATTATATTGTCGCTCTCGGATAAGCCTATACACGTGGATTTGTTTTTGAGTACCTTTCTATTAATAAGCATCGTATTTATTTAGAGTTATATTATCTACTAGACTACTTATATGCTTATCAATTTTCTTTTTTCCTTGTTACGATCATTTTTGGCGTCAGAAAAAATCTAGTATTTTACACTATAAAATAATATCCTAAATGGCAACAGGAGAGGTCTGTCCTATCCTGACGCTTAGTGAGACGATCTTAGAAACAAGAAATCCATACAATAATAAGATATATTATTTGGTTATTTAGCCCATGTATGAGGCACATCTTATGGTGAAATCGTCATATACAAGAATTTTGTGTTTTGAGAGAATATTTCTAAGATTTTGATTATAAACTAAAACTATTTTTCCACCTAATCTAATACTCTCTAGCTAGACACTAATTAAGGCCATGCTCATTTCACCAAAATTTTAATGAACTAAGTTTATTTTGTAGTGAACTTAATTATGCTAAAGTGAATTTATAGTAAAAATATTTGATAAAATTTATACATAATAATTTTTGCAGAAATTAGTTAATGTGGAAACTAAACTTGGTTTATTAGTAAAAAAAAGTTCAATTTAGTGAAAATAAATAACTAATAAAAAGAAAAGATAACATAGAATTAGCAAAGCTAACTAAAGTTAGCATAAATATTGTTCTCCAAGACTACGAAAATAATATTGTGAACTAAATGTAAAACTAGAATGAATAAGATTGGTGGAATTTAATAGAAATAATAAAACTCTTTTTATCGGGTAGGTTGGAAAAGGAAATAATTAGTAAGAGAATAAAAAGAATGTAATTAAGACCTTAACTAGAGAAAACGGTATATGATCCATATGAAATAAAAATCTAATTCTAAAAAGAACTTAAACAAAAGTTTTAATACATACTTAATAAGTGCTACTTCCTCTGTTGTGAAATACTCGCTATATTTGACTTATGGGTACTATTTATTCTTCAAGCTTATTTTATATAACAACTAATGTGTAGGAAGAAATATAGTCAAGTGGAATTTTGTTTGAATCGTCTGATTGCACACTTTCATAATATTAAACTTTTATAATTTTTAGCTAAGGATGCGTTTGGAAATACACATTTCATTTCAAATTATGGATTTCAATTATAAAATCATAATAAAAAATTTGAAATGACAAGGATTTGGGTGTCATTCTCAAATCCTTATTTTAATTAACTACTTTTATAACATTGGTGGATTTGACTCAAATCCAAATTTAAATTCTTGTTATTGCCAAACATCAACTTTAAGCCAAATCCATATTTGCAAATGAAATCCTCATTTCCAAACATACCATAAGTGTAATTTAAAATATTAATAATTAAAGTAGTGCATTAAATTGCGTAAAAAAAAATGTAACAAGTATAATAGAACGAAGAAAGTACTTCACTTTATATGCATATGTAAAAAAAGTCTAATTAAATCAAATAATTTAATTCAATAAAAATATGAAAACATGACTATAGCTATATTTATAGAGAGAGGGCCAAGGATAGCATAGAGCGTGTACAATCATAGGTAAATCCATTTATTTTGTGTAGACTAATAGCCAATAGGTCTAGATAAGTTTTCCAACTCCATCATTTTTGTATTGACGTTAAATTCAAAATAAATACAAATAAATTTAAAATAAGTTTCTAAAATTGTTTTCAAAGTTATTTTGGGACGAGTCTATGTTTGAAAATTTAGATCAGAGTTGAATTCACTAATTGTTTTTGGACCTGAATGCAAAAGCGAACTCATTGAGTCTTAAAATTTAGATCTAGACCCTAAATTAAGATCGAATATAGGGTAGGTTTGATAGTCTTGGACACATGATAAATGCTACTAATGTTATGAAAGATTTTGACTTTGAAAGTGTTTGACCGATTAAAGTGACTGATTTAATTATTTAACTTATAACTGATTAAAGTGATTGATTCAATTATTTAACTAGTTGTTTTTGAACCCGCTGTTAGAATCAGTTTATTTAAATATATTTAATTCATAACAAATTATTTCAACCAACAGATTTTACTTACCAAACACAAGCATCAAACAATGTTAATCATCTATTTGTCTCAAAATAAGCTAAAACCATCTAATAATCTATTTATATTTACTCAACTTTTAAAAAACATGAGATGCTATTTTTAGGTATTACTAAAAAGTTAAAGTGAGCACATAATTGGGATGTCTTCTCTATTACATCAACTAGTCATTCTTCTTTTTGTTAAGATTGTAAAATTCCAAATTATGAAAAGAAAGAATGAACAACCGAAATGATACAACATCGACCATTCAATATAATTTACAATGGATATCGGTAGTCTTATCAAAGGAGACTACAAATCATATTATATGCTAAAGTAATAATGATACAACCGAAGTATATTGATATGACAAAATCTTAAGTTGAATAATATTCAATGCATCAAGATAACACTAAACAAACAAAATTATCCATAATCATTAATATAGCTTTATATTATTATCTCAATAATTATTATTCATTAATTATTCTTATTTCCGGTAAAAGGAAATACCCATTTCATCATCAACCCAATATACGCTTGAAAACAGGATTTGAATGAAGAAAGATAACGAACAATTCATACTTATACCCTTCCATAGAGAGGGCTAAAAAAATGTGGTTAATTTTACCTCAGATACTCCCTTTGCTTCATTAAATTCGTCTTATAGATATATAGTGGGAGAAATCAAGAAAAAAATAAAAATACATATTATATGATAGTGGGGAAAATATTACATTGTGTGGTCAGTCGTTATAGGACAGCTGGATTAAAAGAGGGAAATCTGAAAGATATTCCAACATCGCATTGTATGGTCAGTCGAATGATCATATGGTCAACTCCAATATATTTTACTCATAAAAATTATGATTAAAATAAATAATTAATTATTTAGAACTTTTAAAGGGCCAATTAGATACTTGAATGCTCCAAAATTGACCGAACATTATGATCACTATACCTTTTGGTTTGTTGTATAAATTTGCAAGATGAATTTAGTACCTAACAATAATAACTGGATTCTTATTGATGGTGTCTTTGCATCTACTAGACATGTACTTTTGGGATAATACCAAATCATTGTATTTTATTTTTCTTTGTGTGGGGTGGAGCTATAGAAACATATTATTTCTGGTAGTTTAAAAAGTTTTGTTTTTGTTTTCAATGTAGTCAAAATTTATAAAGAAATATATTATAGTTTTTCTAATAATATAAAACAAAAACAAAAATAAAAATTAATCTTCATCAAATTTAACACGATTTGATATGGTTAGGTCATACTTAAACCTTTCTAGTCTGTTCTGATTTGATCAAGCAGTTAAGTTGGACCTATTACTATGTTTTGTTTGATTCGAGTTTAACAAAAGCTCACACACTCCATTTTACTTCAATTTGTTTGAATGATCAATTATCCTATTATTCGTACCTAATATTATCTTAAGAGTGTTTTTCTGAATTGATTAATCTAAAATATGTTAAATTGAAGTGAACATAACACATTAATGATCAAAATAAGTGTTGGGTGTACCGTATATCTTTAAAGGGTTCTTTTTTTTTTTTTGAAAATATATCTTTTAAAGGGTTTAAGTTGAGTTCATCATAAATAGTAAACAAATATTACAATAGCTTTTAGCTAACACAAATTCTTGTGAGAGACGGACTCTTGGAGAGACCAAGCCTTTTATATATTTTTTTGAATATTGTAAGTATGCATTAAGAATGATGTAAGTAGACATTTAAGATGTTGAAAGTAAACATTAAGGATATGTATGTAGCATCAAGGATAATGTAAAGAAACATTAAAAATACAGTAAGTAGGCATTATTCTTTTAATGGGCTAGGCTTGAGACGCGTCTATCAAAGAGACGGTCTCTCAAGAGATTAGCTGGCTAGCTAATAAAATATTGTTTTACAAAAATCTAATACAATTGCATTTGAAAAACAAATTCTACACCAATGATAAGGTCTTATTATAGTACATAAGATTGGATTCCCTAACCCACTTCCGGATACGCCTAGGCAAGAGACCCAACCACAACTTCAAAATCTTACCCCTGATAATGTGATTGTTCCCATAAATAGTGATGAAGAAGAAGGTTGGCAGCCCATTAATAGGAAGCAAGAGTCTAAGCTTCCAGGGAAGAAGAGTACAGAGCAATTGTTTTGTTTGGCTGAGTCTGAACAGGAAGGTGATCCTGCTGGGATGGTTGAAGACCCAGGCCCTCATCATCAATGATTCTTTTGACTTGGAATGGTTGGGGTCTAAATGATCCCCTGAAAGTGAAAGATATTAGCAAGTATTTTGAAAGGACTAGTGTGATTTATATAACAAAGATTACACTGAATGATCCTTTTTGCACATTTGCACAATCTATGAATCTAGCAGCACTGATCTCGCTGAGACTTCTCTTTATTGTAGTTGTACCTATTTCTGCAAATGCGATCAAACAAAGCTTAATAACTCAAAATTTTTGTACGTCGACAGTCCTCGGTAGACAAGAATACTATATCATATGAATAGTTCTACAAGGATGACTCAAAGATCCAGCCCAGCCTATACTATTCGCGATAATTGGATAATAAAACAAAATTGTACTCGACTGGGACCCCCTATCCAACCCTTAATTTCAACAGGTGATCTCTTGAGAGACCGTCTTTTGTAAAGACGACTCTCTAAAGCCCATCCCAAATCTATATTTAGAGTTGTAACAATATATATTTAGAATTGGACTGAGCTTTTAAGAGCCTTTTTACAAAAGACGGTCTTAAGTAAGAATTTGTGTAATTTCAAGGGTTTAAAAAGGGTTGGGTTGAAAATGAATTGGGTTTAAAACGGGCCTTATTTATGTGGGCTGGAAAAGGGTTATCAGTCGCAATCACAAGGGGGGAGATTCGTGTAGGAACGAAATATTACCCATCATAACATAACCAAATCAGAACTTACTTGCACATGTAAATTATAGTATAACAATCTCTGCTTGTTTCTTTAGACATGGACTAGAAATTCATTAGGAGTATATGTTGGCTGATTGGCTCTTTGTTGTATTGACAGCAACGGTAAAATGAAAAGGTCGATTGTAACAATGTTTTACACTTGGGAGTTGGATCTGTATACCTCAGTCAACTTAAAATGATGTTTTGTTCACAATGTTAACTTTGTCACATCTAATGATATGAATGGAGTTCAAGTTGAGAGGTAATGACCCAAATAATTCAAGCGTGAGTGAAGCACAAAGATTGATCAAAGAGCTTGAAAAGGGCAAGAGAATCGAGCACTGAAAGCCCATTTGCACAATTCATTCTAAGGGGTCAAAATTCCGCACCCATTGTTGGGGTTGAGTGTTTCTCCAGCAAAACCTGGATTTTTAGTTGAGTGCTCCTCAAAGGCTGGTGCATCTTGGTATGGGAACAAATTGGAGATTCATATATGAATTTTAAGCAACAACATCAAGTTCTTGGAGGAAGAACATGCGCATTGAGGAGTCGTACCAACGAGTCTAGCGTGTGGAGTACGCAACAAATGTATCAAGATGTACTAGGAATGCGAGTGTCGTAATGAGGAGTGCAAAGGGGGTGAATGTCGACAGCGGTTTGGTGAGTTTTAGAAGGCATTTCGGCTAAGGTAAAAAGAAATGAAGGATATCATATGTTTTTTAGTGTCATGGGACTGGATACCAAAAGAATGAATATCCAAATTCCAAATGCTAGCGCCTCCATGACAACCAAGTGGAAGAAGATTCAAACTAAGTCGATTTCAAAGCGAGCTATGCAGTGCCTTCTGCAGGTCACAAAGAGAGAAAGAAACTTGATATAGGACAGCTTGAGAGTGATTAGCAAGAAAACATATTAAAGACACAATGAGAATAGGAAGATAATGTCTAAAATCTCAACATCGATAAAGACAGCAAAAGGTCGACTCATTGCAACAACGAAAGCCTAAGCATATGCAAAAAAATATCGAACAATTTACTTTGAAATAGACCTGTTAAGGGCTGAATATTAAGAAGTTTTAGGCTTTTTAGCAGTAACTGGTATGAATGCCAACTACGCCAAAACCTTAGTCCCCACCAATACGGGGCGGGCTATATGACCGAACCAAATCAACGTGAGAGATTGTCAATAACAATTAGTATGAATGTAAAGCACAAAATTATGTTCCGTGTTGTATTTTCGCACAGCAACAACAAGTCAACAACGATGCTAAAGCCTTAATAAATATCTCTAATTATCTAACAAAACTATTCAGCTTAAATAATACAGCTAATGCAAACGATGCACATAACTTGTGTTTAACAACTTTTATAAACTATAGTATCAACAGAGAATACTATCCAAGACGCAAGCAATTAAGCATCAAATAGGCTCGTTGCTCGATACTAATCTCCGTAGTTACGAAAATATTATCACACCAAGTTGATTCAGAGACATGATAAAATGAAACTCATGACACAATGATAGAAATACAAAGACGCCATACCTTGCAGCTACGCAGCATTGTAAGGTGAAATCAAACTAGGGACAAAAGTCGATATACGAGACTTTCCCAAGCTATTGAAAGTTACAACCGGTATAACCTTCATTGGCTGCGACCCAGGGTCGACAAGTACTATGGTTGAATCTTCCAGCAAAATAAAAAACTTTCCTGTCCTAGTGAATCCGACAACACTTTGGCATGATCTTAACCTCAGGTCTCTAAACAGCCGAATATAATCCACCTTCCCAAGACCCTTCAACATATCTATATAAACATCATCACGCATATTCACCCCGCATTTAGACAAACACCCTCCCATCACACATAAAAATTTATCCCAATACACATTATTAGAAACCAATTCTAGATCAACGATTGTGTCAAACGTCTCAAGGGCTAAATCAAAAGCTATAATCCCCCTTCCCCAAGTTGAGGAATCATATACACTCCAATATAAAGTCTCATTAACCAGGATTCCTCGTCTTGAATGAAATACATAAGAACGCCTAAAATGATTCCCATCATTCTCCAATTCAACACATTTCCTCGACGACAAGATATCGTGATAAAGTTCATTATCAATTCTTGTCCATTTGTTTAACTTTAATGAAAAAACGTGTACTTTGATCAAAAGACCATCACTCAATTCAAGTACTCTAACAATCTTATAATCATCAGTTAAGGACACATACCCAAATCCCCAAGAAATCCGGAAAACACCGGTAGAATTAACTGAAAAATCAGGATCTGAATACTTTCGGAATTGACCGGTTAAAGGGTTCCATAAAATGAAAACAGAATCTGAAAAAGAAGCTAAACAAACCAACCCATTACAGGATCCAATCAGAACAAGCTCATTATCAATATCATCATGGAAATTAAAACTTATTTTAACCAAATTAGGGTTTGAAGTATCAATAGTATTACCAATATCATCACCAACTTCGTCATTACAAGTAAAAAGGTAATAGTTGTTCCTATTTTGGATGAAAAGGAATTGGACAATGGAAGAGGGGAAAGAATACGGAGAGAATTTGAAGTGGGTAAGAGCAAAATGATGAGATGAAATAGTAGCATACCATTGTTTGGATACAGACTTGAATTTGATTAGTGATTTGATTGGCAGCCTTCTCATTATGTGCTGCGAAATCAAATCAATAGGGAGGTTCCATTGGTGAATAACTTGATCAACTTCATCAGCAACTTCTTCGTCCGCCATTTCTTCGACCTGGCCTGGATTTACCGGCAATTGGTAGGGGATTTGGGAACAATTGTTCAGATATTGTGACCTAGATCCCTTTACGTACTAGGCTACTAGCAACTTAGCAAATACTTCACTTTGAAAATACTCTATTACAGTATAATTATTGAGACTACTTTATGTTTATTTTATATATTGGGGGGTAATATATAAGAAAAATATAGCCAAGTGGATCTTATTTGAATCTTTTTTATGTTATATTTTCATAGTTTTTACTTTTTTAAATGTGTATAGTTTAATATACAAATTATCAAAATAACACGTTGGATTAAAATAAGACGTTAAATTGCGTAGAAATTTCAAATATAGAAAATATAGTGGAATGGACTAAGTATCATAGTTCATAGATGAATATAGAAAATTACTAATTAGAAATTACGTGGATAATATTAAATCAAAGTTGAACAACATGGATAAAAATTTAAAAAAATAACAATTTGTTGGAGACAGAGAGTTTTTTTGTAATACTAGTCACAAGTAAATGTGCTTTTTTAATACAAGTCTATGTTGAAATGCCCATGTGTTACCCACATGTGAGTTGTCTCACATTAAAGGTGTTTATTCGGGTGATCGGGTCGGTTTCGGACGAGTGTCTTTCGGTTCGGTTGTATTGCGGATCGGCTATTTTTCGGTTGCGTGTTACGACGGGTCGCACTCGGGTCGGGTCGGTTAGTCGCGGTTCGGTTGAAGATCGGTTATTCGAGCTATCGGGTTAACATCGGTTCGGTGTCTGTTGAAGTTCGTGTCGAGTGTTAATCGGTGTCGGGTTGTCATCGGTTAATAATTGGTTCGGTTTTGTCGAGTACAGATCGGGTTCGGGTTTTAATTACTATCGGCTACGTACTACTAATTACTAGCGATCGAGTCAATATAAAATTAAGTTGTTAGTCATTTTTTAATTGATGACAAGATTTCCTTTACTTAAAGCAAAAATAGTTAAAATGTAAATCAACTAGTGATCATTATTACTTTGTTACTTTTACTTGTTTAACCGGAAATTAGAATTATAAAGTTCTATCAATTTTCATCTAATACGGTTATATACATTGACCATTGATTATTAACTCTAAATATATGAAACTATGTATTTATAAAATTTAATTTATTAAAATATCTAACACTTGATTAGATTAAATAATAAGATGATTGAATATGAGTCTATCATACTTCTATGTTAAAAATTGGTTCAGGTTTAAAGCAATTCGATCTAAAATTTATTCGGGTTTAGTCGGTTTTTGCCGGATCGAGTTCGGTTTCGAGCATGATTTGGGTCGGATATGACTCGGGTCGGTCACTTTGGGTTCGGGTAATCTCGGTTAACGGTTATGTGTCGGTTACAGTTCGGGTTCAACTTTCTCATTTTCGGTTGTTAATCGGTTCGGGTACAACTTCGATTCGGGTATTGTCGGTTCGATAAACCTTAAAAAGGAACACATTTTCGGGTCGGTTTACTTTCGGTTTCAGGCCGAATTTTCGGGTCGGGTCACTTTTGAACAGCTCTATCTCACATCAGAGAAAGAGAAGAATATGAATCACTTTATATACTCAAGGAGTAACTCCTACTATTACCAATTGGTTTTAATAGTGAACCTTCTTTGGGTTTATGAATTGAGTACTTTTTCTCCTCCTTACTTGGATTGTCCAGATCCATTTTTTAAATTCTATTAGTCTAGTGGAATTTAATTCATGTCAATGAAAAGAATATTAATATCAATTGTATCTGTTTATTGTATCTGTTTTTTTTGGATGCAAGTGAATCTATGGATGTAGCAACACTGATCTCGCTGAGACTTCTCGTTATTGTATCTGTTCCTGCAAATGAGATCAAACAAAGCTTAATAACTCGAAGTAGTTGTATGTCCACGGTAGACAAGAATACAAGACCGTCAAATAAATCAGGTTGGGTTGAGTTCGGATTTGGATCATATATAAACAGGTCATAAAATCCTTGACTCAAACCCAACCCATTTAGTTAATTGGGTCGAAAATCACAACCTTGACTCGACCTGCAACAGATCAAGTTGAACTGATTTTAACCCACTTAACCCGTTTATAACTTCTTGTTTTCGTTTAAGGTTTTTAACGTTGATTAAATCTAAATTTTTAGGCTTTAATTTTAACTTTATGTTTTTTTATGTTGTTTATTGTATTTACTATGAAAAATAAGAAAATATTAAATTAACTAAGTTATTGAATTAACTCGAAATTAACACATTTAATTAAATGAGTTATACAGGTTTTTCCGAGTTTAAAATAACCTGAACCCAACTCATTTAATAAACAGATCAAGTCGGGTCAATCCATTTAATTAATTGGGTCAAAAGTATCGACCCAAATCCACTTATTTCAAGTTAGGTTCAGATCAGGTTAGCAGGTCGGGTCAACTATTGTCAGCCGTAATCATATGTATAGTTCTACAAGCATGATTCAAAGCACCCGCCTAGAGTTGCTTAATGTACCGGATAAGGGCCAGGTCGGGTCGGGCCGGGCGTAAGTAAATATGGATCGGGTTGAATAAGGGCCCTTTAAACATAATATGGGCTTTAAATGGGTCGGGATTCATTTTTACTAAAAATTATTTTAATCTCCATTTATCAATTAAATTATCATTTAATCTCCATTGTCATTTAATTATGTTATTTACAAAGGCCCATTTATGACCCTTAATGAGCTCTTTTATAGTCCGTTTCATTTAAATAATAGTAGAGCTCATTTTCGGCCCGGCCCTTACAAAACCCTTCTAAAAGCACAGCGAATAAGGGCTCAAAATGGGGGTCCAACCCATTGAACACCCCTACTCCCGCCCATCCTATCTGCAATGTGTTAACTGATTAGATACTAACTAATACACAGTTAGACTCCCAAATCCCAATCACAAGGGAGAAGATTCATGTAGGAACCAAATATTACCCATTACAACATGACCAAATCAGAAATTACTTGCACATTCAAATGATGTTTAAACAATAATTTTGGGTAGGGGAATAGAGAAACCAAGAAGTAATCTTCTTCTATTTGGATAGCAAAATGCAAAATTCAATCTAAGTGGTAAAAATTGTTGGGGTCTCTCCTTGGAGATTCATTCAAGGATTTTAAGCAAGAAAGTCAAGTTCTTGGAGGAAGAACATGTGCATTGAGGAGTTGTTTGATTAACCACATGATTAATTGTTCCTTGTTAAATCTAATATGTGATTAACCACATGATTAGTTTTTGTTAGGTTGGGTTGGAGGCAAAATACTTTTGAAAGTGAGTGAGCACCAGGGCGAAGCCAAAAAATATTTATAATCTGAGCCACAATTATATGACCTCTCATTAAGGAAAGTTCTTAATAATGTAATGGAAAGTTCTTAATAATGTAATGAATAAAAATCATATATCATCTAACTAAGGAAAGTTCTTAATAATGTAATGGATATAATAGAAATGTCTTTGTCAAAGCGCATAGAAGGTCGTGGGTTTGAACACTAAACATCAGACTACTATACTATTTTATTTTTCATGACCCAGATTGTGACCATGCCAGCTCGGGTCTAGATATGCCCCTGGTGAGCAACGTAAATGTTCGCTCACAAATGTCAACAGAATATATTTTCATATGTAAAAAAAGCGTATGTTTTCCCTAACTTAATATTTGTCTAAATGTTTGATTGCACATGTGAAATGGGTGCGAATGTGCGATTTTGAGGGCCAAAGAAGAAGAAGCAACATAGCACAAACGAGTCTAGCGTGTGAGGTACACTACAAATGTATCCAGATGTACTAGGAATCTGAGTGGTGTGGCAACGAGTGCTAAGGAGGTGAATGTCGACAGCAGTTTGGTGAATTTTAGAAGGTGTGTCAGGCTAAGGTAAAAAGAATTACAGGATTTCATATGTTTGAAGTGTCATGGGACTAGATACTAAAAGAATGAATAACCAGATGCTAGACTCTAGAGGCTCCATGACAGCCAAGTGGAAGAAGATTCAATCTAAGTGGAATTCAAAGCGAGCTACAAGGTCAAAAACAGATAGAGGAACTTGTTAAAGGAAAGCTCAAGAGTATTGTGGAGAATGATGCAGAAAAACCCATAGAGTATGATTCGAATTTAAATTCGAGTTACGTTAAGTATGAACAGTTTTATCCGCAGGTGATGGCTATGCATGTTAGATGGGAAAAATTATCATGCTATGGTGGTGGTCCTGGTGGAAAATGTAATAGTTTTTAGACCTTTTTAGCATGGACTACATAATTAGCGAGAATGCCACCTACGCTAAAACGTTCGTCCCATCAATATGGGGCGGGCAGCGAGCTATATGACTGAACCAAATCAATGTGAGAGATAGTCGATAACAATTAGTATGAATGTAAAGCACATAACAATGTTCCTTTTTTTTCGCACAGCAACAACAACAATGCTAAAGCCTTAATCTCAACCATATGGGATCAACTATTCAGCTTAGATAATATTACCATTTTAAAATTTAAGCGTCAAATAGGCTCGTTGCTCCATGTTAATCTCCCTAGTCACGAAAAGATATACTATCACACCAAGTTGATTCCGAGACATGACAAAATGCAATCCATGACACAATGATAGAAATACAAAGACGCCATACCTTGCAGCTATGCAGCATTGTAAGGTGAAATCAGACTAGGGGCAAAAGTCGATATACGAGACTTTCCGAAGCCTTTGAAAGTTACAACCGGTATAACCTTCATTGGCTGCGACCTTGGGTCGACAAGTACTATGGTTGAATTTTCCAGCAACATGAAAAACTTTCCTGTCCTATTGAATCCAACAACACTTTGGCATGAACTTAACCTCAGGTCTCTAAACAGCCGAATAGAATCCACCTTCCGAGGTCCCTTCAACATATTTATATAAACATCATCGCGTATATTCACCCCACATTTAGACAAGCACCCTCCCATGAGACATAAAAACTTATCCCAGTACAGTTCTTTAGAAACCAATTCTAGATCAACGATTGTGTCAAACGTCTCAAGGGCTAAATCAAAAGCTATAATCCCCATACCCCAAGTTGAGGAATCATATATAATCCAATATAAAGTCTCATTAACCAGGATTCCTTGTCTTGAATGAAATACATAACAACGCCTAAAACGATTCCCATCATTCTCAAATTCAACCCATTTCCTCGACGACAAGATATCATGATAAAGTTCATCATCAATTCTTGTCCATTTGTTTAACTTCAATGAAAAAACGTGTACTTTGATCAGAAGACCATCACTCAATTCAAGTACTCTAACAATCTTATAATCATCAGTTAAGGAAACATACCCAAATCCCCAAGAAATCCGGAAAACACCGATGGAATTAACTGAAAAATCAGAATCTGAATACTTTCGGAATTGACCGGTTAAAGGGTTCCATAAAATGAAAACAGAATCTGAAAAAGAAGCTAAACAAACCAACCCATTACAGGATCCAATCAGAACAAGCTCATCATCAATATCATCATGGAAATTAAACCTTAATTTAACCAAATTAGGAATTGAAGTGTCAATCGAATTACGACTATCATCCCCAACTTCGTCATCATAAGTAAAAAGGTAATAATTGTTCCTATTTTGGATGAAAAGGAATTGGACAATGGAAAAGGGGATAGAATACGGAGAGAATTTGAAGTGAGTAAGAGCAAAATGATGAGATGAAATAGTGGAATACCATTGTTTGGATACAGACTTGAATTTGATTAATGATTTGATTGGCAGCCTTCTCATTATGTGTTGAGAAATCAAATCGATTGGGAGGTCCCGTTGGTGAATAACTTGATCAACTTCATCAGCAACTGCTTCGTCCGCCATTTCTTCGAACTGGCTGGGTTCACTGGCAATTGGGATAGGAACAATTGTTCACAAATTGTAAGGGTTCTTATTCTTACTGTTCTTTGGCGAATTGGCGTAGCCCCTTCACGTACTACGCTGTTGGTCCCTCGGTTTCATAATAATTGGTACATTTAACTTTTTTACGCAATTTAATGTACTATTTGTTCATTTATATGACGAATTATATACATTTAAAAATTATAAAAAAAGTTTATTTTATGAAAGTATGCGATTAGACGATTCAAACAAGATCTCACTTGACTCTATTATTACTTACCTATTAGCCGCAATATATAAAATAAGCTTAAACGATGAATGGTGTCCGAAAATAAAATATAGCAAGTATTTCGGAACCGAGGAAGTAGTAAATAACTCCCCAGTTCTGATATTCTTGCTGTATCATGGGTTTTTTTTTACTATTTATCATTTAAGCTTAATTTTATGTATTACGGCTTATATGTTTAAAATATATTTAAGTAAGATAATTGTCTAAGGGTATATTATTGATACATTAACTTTTTATAATTTCTAATCATGGATAATTCAATATATGAATGATGATCAAATTAATGCATTGAATTGTGTAAAGATTTAAATGTAGCAAGTATAAAGGATAGAGGAAGTATCACACTATCTTCATTTTCGTCTTTGTTCAATTGCCATAGTTATATATATTTAAAAAATTATTTGATCATTTGAAATACGTAAATAGTATTAAAACAAGGTTGAACGTATTGGTGAATTATTTGATCATTTGAATTACGTAAATAGTATTATTTGATCATACGTGCCAAGTGTCACTTTATGAATTAATTGTGTCAAATGTTATCACTTCATGAATCAATTGCAATTGTTTTGCCATTTGTCAATTTGTCACTTCATAAATCAATTGTTTTGTCGATTTACAATGCAATTTTTAGGTAGTCAATCCTTTCATTTTCCATAATGCAATGTGAATTATTAATAAAGAATTCTATTTGAAATAATTGTTATTGTAATAAAATAGCTAATGGTCAAAAGAAATTCCACAAGTTCACATCGATGTTAATATGTATTATTAATATTATGATCTGTTTTATTAAATGAGCATATGATATTTTGAGATAGTAAAAACATAAACTCGTAATTTTTTTATTTTTACTTATACAAATATGTCAGAACTTTTAATAAAATTGTGCATCGCACGGACATTATCTAGTAGCTTAATAATAAAAAATAAATTAAGAGTAATTAATGAACGATATCAAAAGTCAAATGAAACTAATAGCTTAAATATGAGTGAATACCATCTTCTCATAATAATTTGTACACGCCTTGACATACATTTCTTTCAAACTAAAAAAGTCCAATTCAATTCAGCTTCTATATTTATAAGATAAGGCTTAAACACTTTTTAATGAATCTTTTTATAAAAAATAAATTAGACAAATAAACTTCAAATAAAAATATTTTTAAAAAAGGTTTTCTCAACATGGGATAAAAATAGTTATCCAAAACAATGAAGTTTCCTTAAAGTGTAGTTGTTTTCAAGGAAAATTGATTACTCTAACTAATAGCATATAAACTTTTTTAAGCACTAAAATGTAATTTTCATGTCCATTTAACTTTATAATATTTTTATTTTAGTTAGCATTTTCTTAACTTTTCTTTAATTCTTATTCATGCATTCTCTTTTATTTTCACACACTTTTAATCATACCTACATAGTTTTATATTCCTTACTAATAATACTACTTTTGTTTCTTTCGTTTGTCCACTTTAAGTTTTTTCACTCTCTATTAGAGAGAAATTTAAATTTAATTTTGAAGTATATATTTAAGACAAAATAAATTCATGTCGAATCTTATTAGATTCGTCTTGATACAAAGAATTTCAATATATAATTTTTATAATTTTTTATTATACGTACTATGAGATACGAGATTTAAAATTTACGTTAAAATACGTAAAAAAATAAAAATTGACAAATAAATAGAAACAGAGGAAGTACCGAAGTAGGACATAAATAGTTAAATACAATATTGGAGTGAGAAATGGAAAAATGAAGTAGTGAAAATGGGGCAGCCCGAATGGAAATAATGCTCGTGTGGGCCGTGGGCCACAAGGGAGAAGGTGGTAAGAGGGTCCAATGACTTTCTAATTTCAATGAACAAATAATTGTGCTCAATTTGTGGTGACAATTGCAAAATTTATGGTAGGCGAAAATTATTTAAATCACAAGTGCCAAAAGACGTCTCATTATATATATTTGACCCCTTTCTCAATTACTTTTTCTATTGGCGCAATAATTTAGCTAGAGATAGCACGGACTTTAAACTAATTATTAGCTCATTATGATTATAAATCATATTTGACCCCTTTCTCATTATTATGAATATTTTTAGCTAGAGATTTTTGTTTGATTTTGTTTGGTACTTTGGTTACTATATATATAAAAAATGATATTATGTTATAAAATAAGAACATTTTAAAAATTTTGTTATAGTTATTTTTTTGTGTAATATAGTTACTTTTACAATTATGTGTTTTTGGTTCAATCAGCCTAGATTTTTTATTCTATAAATCAGAGGTGTAGAGTCTTTTACCCTTCCATTTTTCGACTTCCATTGATCCCACTCCCATGTATATATATATGAACCTAAGAAAAATACTCCTATTTTGTTATTGAGACAACATATGAAACTAGTGGAGTGTATTATTAATTGAATAGTCAAAAGAAATATGCATATGAAAATAATTATATTATCCAAAATTGTGACAACATCAACTTTTGTGAACTGATGTTAGGCAAATAATTCATAATATCAAAAAAGAAATAACTCCATGGGTTCTCACAGTAGACACCCTAGTGGAAACTTTTTAAAATAATTAATAAAATAAAATAAAAATTATTAGCCAAAGATCAGAGCCAATTTCTTTATCTCTTTTAATTTCAATTTTATTTGTATCTTAATTTTTTATGAGCGGAACATATTAAACATGATGATAATAATAATTGTAATTAGTTATTATAATTATATTATAAATATTATTGTTGTTATTAGGCCACTATGAGCCTCCATGGTCACTAGGCCACTTGTTTCTTTTACTTTGGGCAACCACTCTTGGCTGTTTGTAGGCCTGATGTCACCCACACACCTGATCAACTTTCACATACCATTTTCTTCTTCTAGACACAATCTGCCTATTACTTCACTCTTTAACTACTACTAGTAAACCCATTTTTGAAAGTGCTCTTAAATATGTGTGGGTCATGTATAAAATTTTGGGATAAAAATTTTTGGTTGTTTTTTTATCCAAATTTAACTTTTTAACCCAATTTTTTTTTTTTATTTATATGTCTAAAACATAAATCATAACATAAAATGGGAAAAAGATCAATCAGAAAGATGATTTTCACCGTTAGATTTCATAAGATCAATGGCTATAAATCCTTTCTCATCCTTCCTATTTGAGACCCTTCAATGGATCTCTCCCATATATATATATATATATATATATATATATATATATATATATATATATATATATATATATATATATAATGAGAGTCTTGTACGCTTTTTTCAGTTTTTTATTTTTTAAAATGAAGATCCTCTATATATATAAGTTAAAAGTTAAAATTTTAGAAATTAAAATGGAAGGAAATTTCTATAAAACATCAAAATCACATATTAGTACACATCTACGATTCTACGCCATATAATAGTATTTATATATTGATTAAAAATTTTATTAAAATCAAATATAATAGTATTTATATATTGATTAAAAATTTTATTAAAATCAATATATTGCAAGTGAAAACAATAAAGAATGAAATTGTATAGTATATACGTTTTTTTGGATGATAGGTTCACTTAAGTATACGAAGAGAGTTAAGTCAGACTTGAATTAATTTAGAGCTTTTTATGAAAAATAATACTTGTTCTCTAGCTGAAGTGAGATTCAATTATCAAACTTAGATAATTAGGTCGTTTCTGATCATAGACAAAGTAGGCATTTGCATAGGGCCTTGAGCTAGAAAGGACCCTAAAATCTGAAATATTTGGTTAATGAAGTGAACACTCAAAAATTTGCAATTTATGATTAATTATCCTACCAATTAAAAAGATTATGACACGTTTACGGTTATAATGATGATTATAATATATAGGGTCTATCTCTGTTAATTTTCCAACACCTGTTAAAGTTCAATATCGATCCTTTCTAGAGAGACCTTATTTCTTTCAGTTTGCCTAGGACTCATAAAATATCAGAAACAACACTGTAGAAAGTTAAATGTGATCTTAGAAATATTATATTAGTTTCTAATTGATAAAACTAATAAAGATATGTTTGAAACTAAAAAGATTTGATGCCTCGGTACTTACTAATTCTATGTAACAATTATATTCTTATTATTATAATATATTTGAAGGAATAGCTTAATGGGATAAAGAAAGAAAAGAAAGTTCGAGAGAAGCAATGTGGTATCATGTCCATACAAATTCCTTTGCCTGCCACCAACTTAATTATGCTACTTAGAATTAAGATACTATAACCTTTAATTTGGATTTGCCCCGGCCACTTTTTAATGCATGTAATTTTGAAGCTAAGCCACATATTTTTGAGCTCATTATGGATAATACAGAATTATTTTATTGCTAATCTCACTTTTCTAACATCCTAAACACTACCAATCATATGAGTAAAGGATCTAAATTTAATATTTACTAATAAATTATTGTTATACAACCATCATTTTATCCTTTATAAATTTAAATTTAAAACATACTCAAGTCATATTTTTTTTGGTTTGTCTCAATACAAAATATATTAATATCAACTTTTTATAATTTTAGTTATGCATTATTACATATATTAAGACTTCAATACGTATCTTGGCAGACACGCGTTAATGAAATAAGACAGAGTCATTGAAACAAAGAGATGAACTATAATTTATTTAGTAAAATAAGTAATTCAAAAGCAATCTTAAAATTATAATTTTTAATTATACACTATTACAGATATTAAGAGTTAAATACATGTCTCGACAAATAAGCCCAAATGAAAAATTATGATGTTGGGCAAATCAATAACCACCCGTTCAGTAAGTAGCATTAAATGACGGTAAAAGAATAATTTAATTATAAAATTTCGTCAAAAATCTCATATTATTCTCATGGTAATGAAAATTTAATCATTAACAAGTTTTTTTGTTTATTCCATTACCACTTAATGTCACATCTTCCAATGATAATGCATTTGAATAAATTTTACGAAGAAAATGAGATGATTGAAGTTAAACAAATATGCCCATCAGATCAACCAAGAGATTTTTCAACCAAATTACACTACTTTATAATTCCCATTATCACCATTTATTACCACATACTTAAGATGCCGCAAAAGTAAGATTACAGCATATAAGAACGGATCTTGTTCCAATTAGAACATCGAAAAAACAAACTCTTAAAAATTAATTATATAAAAAAGGAAAGAGTATATTAATAATTAAAATTTTTACAAAAGTAAATTATTACTAGAACAAGAAATAGAGTGATTAGACGATGATTCAGCACGAAGATGAGCAGTATTACAATGGCGAATACTAATACAATCAGTCTCCAAATCTCTTAAACAATGATAAGTAGTATCCAACTGCATACTACTTATCATATCACGAAGATCAGTAGCTTCTTCTTTAAGCTTAACATTTTCTTGCAAGATCTTATCATGACTTTCTGATAATTGATTCAACTTATCAATTAAATTATTATTTTCATTTCGAAGCCTTATCACTTGAGACCAAAGTTCATCTAAGTGTCTTTGTTTTCTCATCCTCGATCTTCTTGCTGACTCTCGGTTTGATATCATTCTTCTTTGTCTTCTTTCATCAATTATTTTTATTTCTTGTATTTCTTCTGAATTATCGTCTGATGTTGGCAAATTATTATTATTATTATTATAATTATTATTTGGAAGGTTTAATAAGTTTATGTTGGGTGTGTATTGGAATTGTAATTGTAATGGAATTTGTGGGGAATTTAGGTAGTTTATGTTACTTGTAATTATATCACTTGGATACATTTTTTTTTTTAGAAAAAAAAAATCGAGAATTTTGGGTTAGCCTACTGGTTGATTGATTTTTTAAGGGATTTTTCGACTTTACCCGATTTTTTTTTAAAAAAAATTTGGTTGTGTGTATATATGGTTATTTATATTTATATGGGTTTATATTTGATTTTGAGGGTGGTTTTGAAGAAGTTGGAAATTTTTGGGAATGGAGGTGGTGAGTAAGTTTTTGGTGGTATTTATAGGAGTTTATGTTCATCAAGGAAGTTGCTTACGCAAGCCAAATAATTAGAATATTGTTTTAAATAATTAGAAAATTGTTTTGTGCTATTAAATTTACCCGATAAGTAGGTGGTTGAAAGGAAAGGACACTTTCAGTATTTCGCAAAAGGTAGAGTTTGAATGGGGGCTTTTTATTTTTCCTGAAAGATGCGGACAAATCATACCCGTTCTCCCAAGGAGGGAGTAAAGAGAGATGCGCGCAGTCAGAAAACCCTCAACTCACTACAACATAACTTGCTTTTAATGGGATATATTTAGCGACATTTAATTTAAATGTCACTATTTCAAATTTCTTATAGTGTATATAGAGGATTTAGTGACATTTATTAGATCTTTTAGCAGCATATTAAAAAGCCATACTAAAACTTTTAGTGACATAGGATCTAGTGACGTTTCTCACAAATGTCACTATAGACTATAGTGACATATATATATATGTCACTAAAGACCAAATTAAGTGTCGCTAAATCACTTTATGGTAAAACTTAAAATAAAAACCAATAATTGTTGGTTGAATAAAAAACTAAATTTGTTGTAGTGACTGATACCTGCGCCCAGTAGGGGTCGAACCCTAAATCTTTTGCTCCATATGCAGATGCTCTATCCATTGAGCCACAAGTGCTTTTGCTCTGGTTGAAAAATAAAGGAAATTTGATAGATATAAAAAGATAAGTTAGATGTATTGTTGTAAATTTAAATAGGATAAAATATAGCAAATTTTATGAAACTGATTAAAAAGAAAAGTAGAGAGATTAATTAATAAAAAAATGTGTTAGTTTGAAAATGGAAAAGCATGATGAATATGCGTGCATGTCTTAGCTTAATTGGATATATCCAATAATCATAGGTTACGACAAAAGGGGGACTATTTGTTATACTTGATGTTTTCCTACACAAATCTTACAACTATGATTGAGGATCTTATGCTTAGTATCCATAAATCTAATCTTTCAAGATTATAGAATATATATTTCAACTGTTTTTTATTTTATAAGGACGAATAATAACCGAAAAAAAGTCAATCTTGGGAGTGTCATACTATTATTTTATTATTATTATTAGAGATGGACAGATGGTAAGTAAAATTATATTTGTATTTTTAAGTTATGAATCGAAAAACATATCATCCGAGAAAGAAAATTCAAAGTTGAAGGAACCCCCAACCCTAACGGAAGCCCTAACCACCTTCCGTTAGAGGTGTTCATTCGGGTTATCGAGTCGATTTCGGGTCAGGTGTTTTGAGTCAGGTCAAAATCAAGTCTTGTGTCTACATTGAATTTTACATGATTGTAATTTCGGTTTTATGTTGGGTTAGATCGGGTTCACTTACAAAATCAGGTTAATGTCCAATCTTCGCGTCTATTTTGAACACCTATACCACCACGCCATTAATTTGATATTCCTCTTTGTCATCTTATAGGACAAGAGCTTCACTTAATATCACGTCCCTGATCGACATAATCTATATGATTCTAGTTATCAATTAATTTGCGTCAGCCTATTATTTTACTTTATCTTTAAAAAATTTCATATATATTTCAGAATTACCTAAATTTCCACCTGGAAAAAAAAAACTTTTTTTACTATGATGTTGAGTGGTTTAATATAAATTATTGCATATATATACATATTGACAAAGTTGTACCTAATTTTAGAGTGTCAAATTAAATAAATTTGAAGGAAGTCGTAATCAAAGTGACATAAGGAAGGTATAAAAGAGGAACCAAAAGAAGGTAGCTTTCATGCCATTTTTTAATAGACTTGGTTTATATTAGAGAAGGGTCGGGAATTGGGATAGTACCCCAGGACCCGGGCCCGGGCCCGGCCCATCTCATCTACCCACATACTTGCTAGTCTTTGTTTATTTGTCATAAGGGTAAAAGTTGTGGGTGTTTTGCTTGGTTTGGTATAAAGCAGCTTTTAAGTTGAGCTGTTTTTGGCCATTAATAAAGAAGTTGACAATATGTCTCTATACTTTTTCTTCAACTTATTTTAGGACTATTGTTTATTTAAATATTAGACGATATGTTTGGTAGGTTTTGACAAACGACTAATGACTTATAGCTGGTAATTAATAAGAGTGATTGATTGTTTCAACTAGTTTTGACCGGTTGATTATAAACACGTTGCTAAGAGCAACTTACCATCAAACCATTCATTTCTATCAAAATAAGATGATTGTTCAATGACAATGGTTTTGAAAGAAGAATTAAACATGCTTTATCTTGCAAGTTGGTGAAGGAAGATGAGGATGTGTCGAGTTATGGTGAGTTGAGATTTGGGACGACATATGAGTTGATCGATGTGAAGTATATGAAATGCATTGAACAAGGTACCATTTCATATAGCTTATTAATTAGTTTATTTGTTTACAAATTTTTCTTCTACACTTCTTCTCATCATCTTAAAGTCTAAGATCCTTCCCTTTCGCGCATTTATTTTGTACACATATCATTCTTTCTTTATTAATATGAATGTAAATTAAAATATATCTAACATTTATCCATGTATATATATTTAATTAAGTTGCACAATTTCATCCTATAAAATTTTGCCAACCTAGAATCCTAAGATTACTTCTCTTTGGAATTTATTCTATAAATTTTTTAGATACTTATATATTTTGACATTGTTGACAAAAGCTATCTTCACGTTCTTTATTGAACAAATGCCAAATGGTTTGTCAAATCTATGCCCGTTAAAAGTTTCATATACATTGCCCCTTAGAATCCTCTTTATTCTTGTCATTTCATTGAAGAATTTGCCATATTTATTATATAAAATCTATTTTAGTTTCAATATGAATAAATGTTACAATGCATCATTTTTAGTCGAGAATCTTATTATTGTCGGTAATTTTTTTGTTCCTTTAATGAGAGTGTATTCTGCCCTCATTCAATCTTTATCTTTTATGAGCAGGATACAGTGAGTTTGAGAATGATAATGGCTAGTGATGTTTAAAATAGACCCGATGATTTAATATTTACCTCATTTTGTAACTAAATCTGATTTAACTCAATATCATGGTACATTAACAATTATGTAAAAATCAACAAAGATATAATCCAATTTTAGACCATTCTGAAATCACAAATTCTTGTGAGAGATAGTCTTTATGAGAGACCATCTTTAATTGAACTGGCCCATAAAGGAAAATGTAGAGTAAAAGTAGATATTAAGCTTTAATGTGCTGGGCTTGAAAGACACGATCTCTCAAAAAACTAGCTATTCTGAATTATTTAACTCAAAATCAACTCGATAATCCGAATAATCTATTACTTCTGTGGTAAGTGGAAGAGAATTTTAGACATCAAGTTGGAAGTTGTTGCCAGTTTTTCATTGCTCAGTTTTCACATCAAATATGAGTTTGATGCCAAATGGTAGGCCCTACCAAATGCTTTGAATCCACTAATCTATACTAAACATTATACAATGTGAATATTAATCACAAAAGTTTGTCATTATAATGAGATTAAGGGGTTTGGGTACCGAATTAATGTTTCATGTTTGTCAAGCAGCCACAAGTTTGTCCTCTAATTTTAATCCTTGATGATGTCATCATCACATTTTTTGAAGGGATTAGTTCTAATAGGATAACTTAATTAGCACTTAACTTATGCTTTTCATCTTTCTAATGACTAATTAAAGTAATTAATCTTTCTTATTCCAACTTGTGGTCCTCAATTAATGCTCCCAATACCTATAATTTTATTCCATGAGTGTCGTTGATATTTTAGCCGTGCTCTCCGTTACGGGTATGAGTTGTCGCCGTCCTTCCCTCCCCAGACTCTGCTCATAATTTTCTATGAGCGGGATATACTGGGTAGGATGATGATGATGAGTGTCCTTGATTTTTGTTGTCAAATTACTTAATGTATTATGTTTAGTCTGTTTAATTATGTGTGAAATTGCTGATAATGATATAATTTTTTACAAAGCTAGTTGAATTTAAATTCTTTTTATTTATAATAGATAGGATATTAAAAATTTTATATTCAAACTTAAAAGCGTTGCATCCCTTGATATTCGCATGCATTTACCTCTTATGATCGTTGTCAAAGCTCGAGCGAACTTGAAATAGATCATGCCCTTAGATCGATCAAATAAAAAGAATAAATATTATTGCAGATATTATTTATTTTAACCAATATATCACATAGCGATTTGTAAATATAACAATTAGTTTCAAAAAAATTAAAAATATGATGTGTTTGGATGAAAAATATTTTGTAGTTTAATGTAAATTGAAAATTAAGTTTTTTTTTTTTTTGCATTATTTAGAAAAAGACTCATTGTTTAATCAAAGGAATTAATGCCGGGCTAGTTGGAGTACCTATCCCTATTCAAATATTCCATGACACCTAACTTTGCTTATTTAAACATTTTCTATTTTAGTAACTTTAGTTCTTATTTATGTCTTCATAAGATCCAATTATTTATTATTCTAGTCCTCTTTAATGAATTAGGTTATTTTGCAATAAATAAAGAAGGAGAATAAATTGCGGGTATGAAATTAAAAGACAGTTTAAATATATAAATGAGATTAAAAAAATAAAAAATACTGCAAATTCAATAGGACAGATAAAACATATGATTGACATTAAATTATTATTTTTTATTTCACCTACTTTTCTCATGTAAATACATCTTTTTATAAAATAAGACGACATTTAATTAGAATATGAGAAAGTATTATATAAAATTGTGGTGACGAAGAATGCCCTTTAATTGTAAGGATAATATTATGGATAAAGTAATTAAGTCCAAAGAATATTTAATGGTGAATATAGATAGTGGTTAATCTTAAAAAGTAGTTTAGGTGCACGCTCATTAGTTGTGCTTACGCAAGTTTTTAAGATCAAAGTCCATTAACAACCCAATTGAGTGTTAAATATTCCATGATACTTCTAATCTTACAACCTTAATTACCAATTTTAATTAGTTTAAGGATCATTAATTTTAAATATATTTTGTGAACTACGTATCTATATTTAGTTTTTCCACGTGTAACATATTTACAAGCAATTTAATTAAGTGATTTGTCTTATCATATGAGTTGTATTGTTCTTGTCCATTTTGGGTGTGCGTGGTTGCCTTGTTGTGGTTACAGCTTTAGAGGTGTTCATTCGACTAACAGATTTAGGGGTTATATTAAATTATTTGGATCAGATAATGGCACATATATGTTGCGCTATGGGTCATACTTGGTTATGATCGCTTAAATTTTGGTCAAGACATTATCAGTTATTTGTTGATCAGGGTTGTTAGTTGTATTAGTTCGATGGCCAATATAGTTCAAAACACTAGTCGATCAGGTTCTAGTTGTTATAGTTATTTAGTGTAAGCTTTTCTTGTGAGAGACCATCTATGGGTGAGACAACGTGTTAAATAGGCTATTTGACCGATGTATAAGGTGCATCTCTCGATAAGACCGTTCCATACAGCAAATTGTGTCAAATTATTACTATTCTCGTCATTTAGTACCTATAATGTGTGTAAATTGTTGTGAGAGCTGGTTTTTCTTAGAAACGCATTACATATATGGGTTAAAAAGCCCAATTAATATAACGTAAAGTGGAAATAAAAATGTGGGCTTCATATTATGAGATCGTCTCTTTGAGAAACGATCTCTCACAACACTAAAGAGTGCCTGCAAAGTTAGAAGCAACAAATGGGCTGAGTCCGTACATGCATGTTGGACTTTTGAATACTGGGCTTCTGTTCCTTGTTTGCACTCGATTGGTGCAACAAATGGGCTTGGTTCGTGTTTGCATCTTGGATTCTTAAAATTGGGCCTCATATCCTTGTTTGTACTCAATCGACATTTTATAACACAGATTATTGTATGATATCTTTTCACTATGAAACGTGCCCATAAATAGCCAAATAATATAAATTATGATAATATAAAGTTTTGATTTTTTGGTTTCTTATTTGATGTTTTTTTATTGTTTTATGCGACTGCAATCTTGTTTTTACACCATACACTAAAACATTTTGTTTTAAATTAAAATTTAAACACATACATTACAGATTCATAAATACATCATCAAATAAGAAGAGCCACAATTACTTAAATTTAAGACTTGTTACAGACAGGTTGCTTGACAACAAGAACAGGACACTTAGCATGATTGACACAGTAGTTACTTACACTTCCAAGCACCGCCCTGCAATAAACATAATAAGTGATATAGTTATCAAAACTCGGATTATGGTCTACACTTCTAACCTTGACAAGAGATCAAAAACATGAGCGAAACCGTGTTTATTGAGACGGTCTTATACAAAACTTACAGAAAACTAATATGCTTATGTTAAATTAGTCTGAACTTATTATAAATGTCAGCATATTAACAAGGAACACGAGCTGCACACTTAATAAACCTAGGAGATATATACGATTCTAAAACCATATAGCAATTCTAATAACTTATATAGTATGCACACCATCTTTAATTTGTCGATGTGAGATAAACCATCCTAACAGCTTAGACTAAAACAAATGAAGGTTAGTAGAGTATGAGACAAACCTCCCTATAATTCCTCTACTATGGCTTCCCATAACAAGTAATTGACATTGAAACTTCTGCACTGCATCACATATTGCATCTTTTGGATTTCCCAACACTGAAATTGTTTCAGCATTAACCTATAATAAGTCAAATGTGAAATATTATGGTGATCATTCAAGTCAAATAAGAAATTAATTTCGCTAAAAACTTTTTATTGTGTAGCAAATTCAAAGGTACAGAGCGAGTGCGTGAGGGTCTAAAAGCTTATAAAATATAAATCATACCCCATACATGGCACAGATATCCTTGGCTTTCACCAAAAGAGCCTCAGCAAATTTTTTCTGATTGTCTTGGATTGATGTTAACACGTTAGCCGCTACAAAAATACATTTGAAATGTATTCCAACATTAAATTTCATATATCATTATTTCTTGTAAACTCAATCTAATTGCGATAAAATAGAGAAAAATTCAATTTTTAAAGTATCACTAATTTGGTGTAGCTTTTAAATTCCCTATTTTAAAAAATATAAACATTGCCATTTGCAAATTACTAATGTCAATTTTTTTTTCAAATTACAGCCGCTAAAGTATAATATGTACGATATTTAGAAATCACTGTCATTCTGTTAAGAAACCAACTCAACCAAAAGCTTAAACTGATGGTTGAGGCCCCAAAATATGTTATATACTCCAACACGCCGCCTCACACGAAAGCCCTCTGGGCTAGAAGTGTGGATGCAACACAGACTCTCTTCATACCTGGTGCTAAATATTCCACTTAAATGAGGAGTGGTTGAGATTCGAACTCGTGACCTCTTGTCACGTTGGCTTTTGATACCATAAGGACCAACTCAACCAATAGCTTAAGCTAATGGTTGAGGCATCATAATATGTTTATACTCTAACACGCCCCCTCACACGAGAGCTCATTGGGTTAGAAGTGTGGATGCGCATAGACGCTGAATATTCCACTTTAAATGAAGGGCAGTTGAAATTTGAACCCGTGGCCTCTTGTCATGTTGGCTTTTGATACCATGTAAGGACCAACTCAACCAATAGGCATCAAGATATGTTTATACTCTAACTAATAAATTACCTAATTTAAAACCGCAATTCGCAAATAATTCAAAAAATAAATAGAAGGATTTAATGCTGATGTACACAACCATATATAGAACCTTTGAGTTAATTTGCCCCGTTAACAATTTTTAATGCGAGATTTTAACAGAAAATGTAAGCAATTTTTTTAATATCAACTATCAAGAGCAAAACTAATCATTGGCTGAAACTCAACCGAAAGCTTAAGCTCATGGTTGAGGCCTCAAGATATATTATAGTCTCTCCGAATTATTTTAGTTTGTCCCATTTGGGATTTCACGGATGTTAAGGGTTGAGTGGGGTCCATTAAAAAGGTGGTAGTTGGGTATTTTAATTGATTAAATTAATTGTAAAGGTGGTAATTGAATATTGGGAATTGAAAAAGGGAGGGTATTTAGGTAAAAAAGGATAGCCAAAAAAGAAATGGGACAATTGGTATGATTTTGCCAAATAAGGAAATGGGATAACTAAAATGATTTGGAGGGAGTATACTCTAACACGCCCCTTCACACGAGAGCCCTTTGGACTAGAAGTGTGGATGCAACACATGCCCTCTCCTCATACATAGTGTTAAATTTTCCACTTTAAATGAGGGGTAGTTAAGAATTGAACCTAATGTCAAAGAACCAACTCAACCAAAAGCGGCCCCAAGATATGAGATATACTCTAACAATTAATTTATTCATAAAAAATTATATAAAAAAAAAAAATAAAAACGATGGTTCAGAAATTACAATACATACGAATAGTAGAACCATAAGTGGTAGTAAAAACCCCAGCATATTCAAGAGGAATGGCGTTGAACAGAATGAGTCCATTAGATTTGAGTGTGTTATCAAGATTACGAATTGCCCATTCCAATGCTATTTTGCTACATTCACTCTCGTCAATCGCAATCATCACTTTCCTCTTTTCCTGTCTTTCTGCCTCTGCTCCTGCACCTAATGCTATGTCCGCCATTGATGAAGATGATTCTTTCTAATGTGGTAGTCGAAGAATGAAGATAATCATGAATTCATATAAGTGTGTGCATAAATCCGTGTGCGTATTGTATTACATCTGGTTTCTTTTACCGCCCATCGACTCATTGTATATCCAACGCTACACTTGGAAATACTATTTTGTTGTGCTCCCTGCTTCTTCGGTTCCTTTTATTATTCACAAAAATATGTGTGAGACCGCCTCACTTGACGCATCTTATTGGGCCAATTTAATTATATTTTTTTTTACCAATTTCACAAATTAAAATGTCAATTTCAAGAGTTAAAAGATCAATGCAATTTGACAATTTTAAGACTTAAAAAGTTCATTTCAATACTTAAAAAAAACAATTTTAAGGCTAAAAAGAATAATTGCAAGACATTGAATTCTAATTTCAACTTTATAATATGGTTTCTCAAACATTAAAGTTGACATTAAAAACATTGAAATTGACCTTTTAAGTCTTAAAATAAAATTTTTAAGTTTTGAAATTGTCTTTTTAAGTCATGAAATTAGTATGTCAGAATATTTTTTAAAAAGTTTTTGGGTTTGAGCTAATTGCACGGCTAGGGCAGCCCAAAAAATGGGCCGGGCAAAAAATGAGCATATTATAAGCGAAATGAAGCCGGCTATAAAAGAGCTTAATAAAGGCCGAAAACGAGCCTTTGTAAATAGTATAATTAATGTATAATTTAAATATTATAAATGACAATGTCAATGAAACTACTAATATTTTTCAATCTTATAATTATAAATTATAATTTAATTGTTATAAATTGATAAATGGGATTTAATAATTTTTAGTAGTAAAATGGGCCGGATTGGGCTTTGAAAGCCCGGCCCAATTAAAGCTCATACTAAATTTTAAGGGCCCTTATCCGGCCCGGTCCATATTTAATTAGGCCTGGTCCAGTAATTATCCGGCCCATTGAACACCCCTAGCTCTAACTAAGCATAGAAATCGTGTTGTGTTTGATTGGATTGTATATTTTGGATGTTATGCCGCATGCCATTGTGTCGTGCATAATTAGGTCTTGTTTGGATGAAAGAAAATAAAAGAAATAATTGGGAAGATTTAGAGAAATAAATATCCTTTGTTTAGATAGTAGAAAAGGAGAAGAAGAGATTTGGAGGTAAGAGTGAGATTTGGAAAGATTAAGTTTCTTAATTTTGTTAACATCAAAATCTCCTCTTAAAAGAAATATTTTTTCTTTCTTTCCCCTCTTAAACAAATACGGGAGTTAGTTTTTCTAAACTAAAAATAAACATAAAAACTGCAATTCACAAAATTATCTAAACTAAATTAAAAAATAAAAATTTATTTCTAAAGATTTGAATTTAGGTGTTTAGTAGTTGAAGATTTTTAGTCTTTTAGGTATCCTACAAAAAATTATGTCTTTATCATTCTAGCTTAGCATTTACGACATCAACATTTCATCTACCAAAACTTTGTCGTCCAATTTTTTTAGTGATAGACCCATTTCAAATCTAACTGCACTTGAACTAATCCAAGTCAAATCACCAATTGAACCCAACACGGTCAAACTCCAACTAAACTTAAATGGATAAACCGGCCCAACACAAAATCCAAGGGAGTATATAAGCATAGGATTTCACAAATTCTTATTTAAGACCGTCTTTTATAAAGACACAAATTCTAAATATATATTGTTATAACTCTAATTGCAGATTTGAGCTGAAGTTTTAAGAGTCATTTTTACAAAAGACGATCTCTCAAGAGAGCATCAGATAGGACGTTTACAAGTATTTTACGTACAATAAGACATAATTGAACCAAAACGATACGTATTAGTTCTAGAGGTATTCATTCGGGTTATCGGATTGATTTCGGGTCAGGTGTTTCGGGTTGGTTCAATATCGGATTTTGTGTTCACATTGATTTTTACATAATTGTAGATCTATTTTTAAGTCGGGTCAAATCGAATTCAGTTATAAAGTCGGATGTCTATTAAATCATCGGGTCTGTTTTAAACACCTCTATTATTACAAGTTGAATTTGATGTTGATGTATCAAAATTGTCAACATTTGTAGCTAATTTTGGACCGTAGTAATTAAAGAAAATAAGAAAAATAATTTAAGTTCCTTGACAAACTAAAATATTAGTGTTTTATAGTCGCTAATTAGTTTAGAAGTATGTGGAGAATGATTCCCACTTTTTCTTGTGTTAATTAGCTTCCTCATAACCACAGTCCACATGCAACAGAGACGTGTTTGACTGCACAAATTACTAAATCATTGTATATTAACAACGTGTTCTACCTGGGTTTGTATTAAAGGGCGGCATCCAAAACCATCGTGGGTCTTTAAGCTGATGATTAAGGCTCTATAATATGGCAATTGGCATATACTTTGATACATGACATGTCCCCTTATACGAGAGCCTTTAGGGCCAGGGCCGATCATGAGATTTTAGAGGCCCAGCGCGAAAAATAAATTACGGATCCTAATTATAAAATATATATATTTATAATATAACAAAAATTACACGTTAATAATTGAGCTCGATACATTTATAATTCAATAATTATTAAATAAGGTAAAAATTATCATTAATACCAATTTGACTTGTTGGTTAAATGTACAAGTTAATCACATAAGGTTTTAAGTTCGATGATGCATATGAAAATAAAATTTATCTATTTTTTTCGTGGGTCCTGGGGGCAACCCTTCTTACCCTTGCTTAGGGCCGGCTCCGCTTAGGGCAACCCTTCTTACCCTTGCTTAGGGCCGGCTCCGCTTAGGGCTAGAAATGTGATACAACACAGACGCTCTTTAAATCTGGCACCAAAAATTATACTTTAAATGAAGGGGGATTGAGATTCAAACTCGTAATATCTTGCCACGCAAGTAACCATAATCTTATGCTGATGATTGAAAACTCGAGAATAATTAATTAATTATTGTAGGTGATGAAATGACAAGTATTCAGCTGTTCCGAACCTAGGGAAAATTAATTGATAGGCAGCAACTAACACTGACTGACTTACAATTCCTAGGTTGTTGTTTGTCTCTGTTTTTTATTACTTGTACTCACAAATGTTCGACAGAATTGAAACTTTTAAACCTCGTCTTAGTATTCTCTGTTAATTCCAATTAAGATCAAAGACTCTTATTTATTTAATACTTTTTAATTACATAGTAGGCCAAAACGAATAAATTCACCGCTGAGAATCAAACTTATGATCTTATTTGGAAAAGTTGCATTAAAAAAAAAGAAAGAAAAGTACTAATGAGATTTTTGCATTTAGTAGGATATATTTAGCGATATTTAATTTAAATATCACTATTGCAAATTGCTAATAGTGTATTTGGCGACATAGGATCTAGTGACATTTTTTCACAAATGTCACTATAGATAATAGTAAGTAGTAACAATTATATATGTCACTAAAGACCAAATAAAGTATCTCGAAATCATTTTATGGTGGAACTTTAAATAAAAATCAATAATTATTACATTAAAAATATGAATTAGTGACATTTTATTAATATCACTAAAACCAAAAAATATGAATTAGTGACATTTTATTAAAAATATATATCTAATATCGCAAAAGTTACATTAAAAATTGCATTAAAAAGTTAAATTTGTTGTAGTGATTGTTCAACTGAAATAAAATTCGATTATCTTAATTTTATTAAAGATGAATAAATGTTGAAAGAAAAAATAGTAACATTGTTTGTGAACATTAAAGTATTTCTTTTATCATTGTACTAAGGTATCACGCTCATAAAAACTATGATCAGACTCTGAAAAGGGTGAAAGCCAACAACTCATACCCATAAAGGAGGATGCGGCTAAAAAAGTGCCCCGGCTCGAGATATATGTTCAGATAGAGAGATTCCTGTAACGAGTGAGAATGAATGAAGCTGAACTCACAAGTCTACATCTTATTGTACAAGCTCGACCATTAGCATAAAAATAAAAAATATAAAAAATATATAGTTCATACTTGATTAATTATAATAATTATATAGTTAACTAATCCTAATTATATTTGGTAGTTGATATATTTCAAGAATCATAAGTTTAAATGGAAGAAAATATTTTCTCTATCTTTTGAATTTGCACTATAAAACTCAAATATATACTTAAAAGTTTTTTAATTATTATAATACAAACTCAAAAGACAGAGCGTAATTAATAAATATAATAACCATACTTCATCACTGCTGATCATAATCAAAGCTAATAAATATAATTATAATTTATGACTCTTTTTTTATTTTATTTAATGATTATAACCATTAATACAAACTCAAAAGACAGAGTGTAATTAATAATAACCATTAATCATAGTTTATTAATCATAATAGAATTTGGAGTTCATAAATTACAGTAATACTTTAATATTTCATAATTAAAAAAACATAATTAAAATTATAATTTTTCATCTTAATCTTAATAATAATGATCATTATTTTATTTTGTAATGAACTAGTCTACTCATTAAATAATACTTCCTCCATAATAAAATTAAGTGTTTATATTCTGATTCCAAACAACCAAATTAATGGAAGTACAAATTCACAAAAAAAAAAAAAAAGATTCTTCTATTTTTAGAAAAAATTAATTAAAAAAATAAAAAAGAAAACAAGATTATAAAGCATGTGACACAAACTTGTACTTTTCAAAGCTAAAATAATAATGTTGTCACTTTATAAATGCCAAATGGAGTGTCACAAACAATATATCACTCCTTTTAATTAACACAATACAAGTCTAAAAAGAAAGTACCCTTAAGAGTTAAATAAATCCCAAGTCTTAATTCCCACATACCCAAATGAAAACAGAAAAAAGTTGTAATAATACAAACAATGAAATCCAAAAAGATCATCAAGAAGAAGAACAAGAATTAAGAAGAGGGCCATGGACACTTGAAGAAGATACTTTACTCATTCATTATGTTGCATGTCATGGTGAAGGTCGCTGGAATCTCTTGGCTAAATCTGCTGGTAATTTTTTTAAATTCGGTTGTTGAGATTCGAATTCGTGACATTTTAATATATATAAATTTTATTAAGTGACAAGCCAAATTAAATATTCTAATAGTCACGTTGGCTTTGATATCATCTCAGAATATGTTGTATACTGTGAAAGAGTCAACTCAACTAAAAACTTAAGCTGATGGTTGATGCCCTAAAATATGTTATATACTCTAACACGCCCCCTCACATGAGAGCCTATTGAGCAAGAAGTGTGAATGCAACACAGATTTTCTTCATACTTGGCGCTATTCCACTTTAAATGAGGGGTTTTAGACATTTGAACTCGTACTCTCTTGTCACATTAGCTCTGATACCATATTAAAGGACCAATTCAACAAAATGCTTAAGCTGATAGTTGAGGCCTTAGATATGTTATATACTCTAATAAACCGCAACCTCCTTATCTAGTTAAATTAGGGACCATATGGGTATGGTATGCCATTTCTAAAGACCTTGATCATAGTTGTGATTTAAGATTAATTGGTAATTGATTTGATATATGATTAAGTAAATAAAATTGTAATATGGTATTGTGATGGTTAGGATTGAAAAGAACAGGGAAAAGTTGCAGATTAAGATGGCTTAATTACTTAAAACCAGATATTAAGCGTGGTAATCTTAGCCCACAAGAACAACTCTTAATCCTTGAACTCCATTCTAAGTGGGGTAACAGGTATGTAATATTTACTTATAAAATCAAATCTCTCAATTTTAATTATTGATTTTCATTGGAGTTTTTTTTTTTTTAATTTTTAATGACATGCATGTATGATATACTTCTATTTTTTTCTTTTTTTGAACGAATGATATACTTCTATTTGGTTTTAGATTTTACTGAATATAGTTAAAGATAGTTACATTGACAAAATTATCGTCATATCCCGCTAATAGAAAACTATACATATAGAATATGAGGAGGGAAGGAAGGCGACAACTCATACCCATAATGAAAAGCGTGATCAAAAAAATTAATATCGTGATGCCACACAAGATAAAATTTACGGCTTTTAATATATAGAATGATAACTTAATATTAATATGATATATTTATTCCTTTAAATTTATTTATTAAATTTTATGTTAATAAAATAAATATCCCTGACAGAAAAGTTGGCCATTTAATAAATAATTGTATGGTAATAGGAGAATAAATTTCTTTGAATATATCGAGTAAGTTCTAGTTATTCATTTAAAGACCAAAAATGTGAAATATAGTACTTGTAGAAGTATATTGTACATACTCCCTCTCTCCCATATAGTGTTGAAGAAAAAGGCAGATAATGGTAATAAATGAAGAGAGAGAATAAATTTGTGTAGTTAAAATTTAAAGAGGGTTAAAATGTATGAATGAGATTAAACGAAAATAATAGGCCATAGTCTAAAAATAAAAATAATGCAAATTAAGCGGCACGAATCAAAATAGAAAATGTCCCAAATTAAATGGGACAGAGAGAGTACATCTGTACATGTATATGTCAATGAGTAGTCCTAATCTATTTGAGAGTAGTAGACTATAGAGGATGTGAAGGATCCAACTCACCTCAAAGCATACATTGTGATGCTACATCTACGTCTCACATTATTTTAGACACCAAAAACGTGTACTATCCAACTATTTTTATTCCATATCATCATTATATTACTAGTTTACTACTAATAAGATACTAGGCTTGTCCCATAATATTTGCTATTATTAAAATTTGAGCAAATTATTAAAAAGGTAGATGTGAGTTAAAAAATGTAATTTATTGTGGAAGAAATACTTGGCTTAATTTTGAATGTGTGGATTTAAATTAAAAATAATGTTTGAGTCATGATTAAAAATAGAAATATAGCAAACTTATGCGAGAATATAGTACTCATATGTCCTTTTGAATTTCAAAAGAAGAATGTTTGAGTCATGATCAAAAATAGAAATATAGCAAACTTATGTGAGAATATAGAAGGACTCATATGTCCTTTTGAATTTCAATCTTTCAGTGGTCTGACAGTGATATTTTTCCATATAACATGTCATAATAATAAATTAGATGCGAGTATTTCAAAATGGAGGAAGTACAAGTATGACGCAAGTTATAGCAATTGTAACTATGTAACGGAGGGGGAGGGGGAGGGGGAGGCGGAGGGGGAGGGGGAGGGGGAGTACTTAAGTCTTTATCTTTATACTAATGTTTTTGACTCTTTATTTGTTGTAACGGCCAAAAATGCGTTTTTAACACCTTTATAATAATGAGGGTAATACTGGTTCGGTAAATTTAAAAACCTTTACAATTTAACCTTGTTTTTGCACTATGATCATGATATCAAACTACAACATGTTATTCTCAATCTGATTAATACACTAATCCAATCTATAACAGATGGTCGAAAATAGCGGCACACCTACCAGGAAGAACAGACAACGAGATTAAAAACTATTGGCGAACACGGGTGCAAAAACAAGCAAGACAACTAAACATGGAATCCAATAGCCAAAGTTTCATAGATGCAATAAGATGTTTTTACATGCCAAGATTAGTTGAAAAAATAGAACAAAATTCAAGTGATCATGAAATAATATCAGTAAATCCTAATGATCAATCACAAATTATATTAAATAATTCAATATTAGATGACTCAAAAGCCAGCCTGTCATATCAACATCAACAACACCCAACAAGCAGTAAGAGCAGTTCCAGCTTAGTACTAGATGATCATGAGCCTAGTCATAGCTGTACTTATGACGTGGACATGAGTGCTTCCATGTCATCATCTGATGTTCCATTCGATGGATGCCACGTGGAGAGGAATGATTGGATAGGGAATGACATGGCTGGGGATAGCATGTGGGATTTGGATGAGTTATGGCAGTTTAGGAAGTAGGGGCCCTAATTCTTTCTAAATGAAAGCCGCCTCTTTTTGACATGGGCTTTTATTTCGTGTTCCGTCTGTCTTTTGAGTTTGCTATTTGGAGTGATATTCTATTTTTATAATATGTTATTTTCAGTAGCAAACTTAAAAAGATGGAGTAGTACTACTACTGTTATAGAGTATGTCTTATGTACGCTACATAAATGTATGTATTTTTCTTTTTTCTTTTTTCTTTTTTTTTTTAAGTTGGAACTATGAATAGTCCTTTTGGATTATAAATGTATGTAAATACAATGTTTTGATTTTCTAGGTGTGCATACCCAAGTTTTATGGGTTAAATATTTTTAATTATACAAAAGTATAGTACTAAATACTTCTATTAGTGATATAAATATAGTTTCCCATATATTTTTGTGATTAGTTTTATAGTTTTGGTTTGATATTAAACAAAAGTAACAATAAAAGTTTAATTTTTTTTGGAGTTAATGGTTTAAAAAAGATAAAATGTATAAATGAAAAAATATAAGATCAGCACGTCAAATGTAGATGAATATATACACTTTCTCCGTTCTATACCTTCAATAGCAAGTATTATAAAACAGATAAAGTATATATAAATATAAAAAAATATAACAAATTTAAAGAGGCATAAATTTATAATAATGCTAATAATTGTGGGGTTGAAACTTAGAAAGCATAATTATCAAGAGAAGAATGAAATGATTCGCAAAGTTACCACATTGTGAGTAGAAGATCAAAGGACAAGTCACTTGATTAAGACAAGATTGATGATAAAAGGTGTAGTCAGTGATGCAATTATTAAATCATAAGAAAATGACATTACTCGTACCACTACAGCAAATTTAGCCTTTTGCGACATTAGATTTAGTGGCATTAAAATAATTATTGGTTTTTATTTTAAGTTCCACCATAAAGTGATTTAGCGACACTTAATTAAGTCTTTAGTGAGATATGTAATTGTCACTATAGTCTATAGTGGCATTTGTGAGAAATGTCACTAGATCCTATGTCGCTAAAAGCTTTAGTGTAGTGTGATTTTTTAATATGCTACTAAATGGTTTAATAAATGTTACTAAATCTTCTATATATACTATAAGAAATTTGAAATATTGACATTTAAATTAAATGTCACTAAATATATCCCACTATAAGCAAATTATATTGTAGTTTACCATAATTGTACTATAAGTATCTTATTTTTCTTTTTAGTCTGTTCTACTTATAAAATATATTTTATCCATCAAAATTCAAATTTATTAGTTTTATAATTTTATTTACATGTCTAACTGATTTTTCTCAAATCCTGAGAAATGATCTCTTTGTTGTACCCCTCTATTATACTCCCTCCGTTAAATATTATGTGCAACCGCAGTACAATTCGCGGTTGCCAATGCATTTTTTTGTAGAGTCTAATTAGAGGAAGTAGGGATATGTAATTAAAGGAAAGAAGGTGAGAGAAAATAGAGGGAGGACCACTTTCCTTCCCATTAAAGGAAAGAAGGAGAGAGAAAATGTAGGGATATTTTAATGATTACATTGGTTATTTTTAGCTAAAAAAGAAAACAAAATAGTGAGTTGATCGGACAAAAATGACAAAAGTTGCAGATAATATTTAACGGAGGTAGTATATTTTTAAAATATTGTAAATAAGCATTAAGAATGATATAAATAGACATTTTAAATATTGAAAGTAGGCATTAAGGATACAGTACTTAAACATTAAGGATAATGTAAGTAGGTATTAATTTTTAATGAGTTAGACTTTGAGATACATTTCTCAAAGAAACGGTCTCTTTAGAGATTGACTACTCATTTTTTCTTTTTATTTGCATATTTCTAATACTATCAATATTTATTTGTCTTTTTAATTTTCTAATCAAATACTTCATGAATAAATTTAGTGAAACAAAGAGTAGCTAGGTAGTAGTGTACTACTAGTAATAGGTAGATGATTGAAGAGGCTTAGCCGGGAGGTGAAGGGGGGCCATTACATCGACATTGCAAAGCCAAAGAAGTGCATCCATCCTGTACCCGAAGACAAGATCCGATTCTTCGACTTTTAATTCTTACTACTTACATAAAAGATTAATTCTCTTTTCTTTTACACGTAGTAACTATAGCCTTTCTTCAATTAAAAAATATATAATATTAAATAATAAATATTAAAAATAACTTTATATGAATAAGATAAAGAGTGAATTATAAATTAGATTATAAAAGAAATTATAAATTCATGTTTAGAAATAAAAGGGACGGGGAGTAGTACTTCCTCTATACTAAAAAATTAGTTTAATTTTCCTTTTTTATATTTTATTATTATTTTTTGGTCATGATCAACACTATCTTATCAAACTCATTTGCTTTTTCACATTTGTTGAGGTAAAATTTTGACTCTTAATATCTTTAATTGTGTTTAAATAAAAATTATGAAGAGTTGATATGAATAATCCTTGCATTGAAACGAATTAAACAAGATCTCACATGAATATGTTTTAACTTATAGGTTTTAAATTTATACATTAAGAATAAAATACAAATTGAAAGGGATTGATGAATAGTGTGAAAAAAGCAAATGGGACAACTGAAATAAATTAGAGGGAGTATTTAATTTTGTCATTTCATTCACATATTTTTTTTTCAATTTTCCATAGAATATGAAGTATATATATTTATACCACTTTTACTTAATTATTTTGAAGGAATCAACTCAATCAAAAGCTTAAATTGATGGTTGAAGCCCCTGGATACGATATATACTCAAAACACACCCCTTACACGAGAGCCCTTTGGGCTAGAAGCCTAGAAGTATGATGCAACATAAACTCTCCTCATACTTGACGTTTAATATTTCACTTTAAATGAGGGATAATTGAGGTTGAGATTCAAACCCAAAATCTTTTGTCACGCTGAATCCCGATACTATGTCAAAGAACCAACTTAACAAAAAGTTTAAATTGATAATTATACCCCAAAATATAGTATATTAATTAATTATACTTAAGGTTATTTCTTTGAAACACGAACACTAATTGAGAGATGTAAGTTTGAATGGAAGTTGGAAAATACGTCCGTAGAAAGGAAAACTTCCGTGTGTCACGGCCGCCCATGAGATTGCTTGATTACATAGATAATATCATAATACTAATGCCTAGTACTACTTTGAAATGACTCCTTTCACCATCAAAGAGTAGTACCAAAATCCAAGAAAACTTTACCTAGACAAATTCTATGTACCAACTTTAAAATATATATTAAAAATACTCCCTCCTACTCAATTCAATTGCCCCATTCGAGTTGGGCGCAGATATTAAGAGTGGGATGAGATCCACAATAAAGGTGATAGTTGGATATTTTAATCGATTAAATTAATTGTAAAGGTGGCAGTTAGGTATTAGAAATTGAAAAAATGGAGGTATTAAGGTAAAAAAAAGATAGACAAAAAATGAAATAAGACAATTAAAGTGAATTGTATAAGAAAATAAGACAATTGAATTGAGTTGGAGAGTAGTAAATAAGATAAAATAAAACTTTATTATTATAATCAAGAAATATATTTATTATTTTTTTTCCGTTGGAAATAGAAACATATTTATTATTACTAGACTAGATTAGTATAATAAATTTATACAAAACTTAAAATGATATTAGTTAAATATTTTGTTGGGTTAATTAGTTGTCAACAATTGACATTTTCGACTTTGTTAGTTCAAGAATTGAATTTGGGGTTTGACAATTCAATTTGGGATTATATGAATATAAACTATAGAAATTGTGTGTTAAGTTTGATCATATATATTGTTTTATGACCCAAATTACGATTATGATAATTATTGAATTTAGGATTAGATTGTAATTGTGGTGTTACTAACATTAGATATTAGATTAGATTGAGAATTTGATACTATAAGTACTTCTAAGAGTATGATTATAGGTACTCATGAAAATGGTATTATGAGTTGATTGAGATTGTGATAATATGAGTTGATTTTGAAGATGATAAAGTAGTTTAGATAATAACAAGAGAATGACAAAGTTTGGGTAGTTATTCTCAAACTTTTAATTTTAACTACTTTAAAAACAATGGTGCAATTTGATCCAAATCTAAATTTGAAAATTTTCGATTTGCCAAACAATGAATTTATGTCAATTCCAAATTTACAAATAAAATCATCATTTCTAAACATGGCATAAGCTTAAAGACTATGGCAGTACCTTTTTCAAAAGAAATTGGAAGAAATATTATAATAGGTACAGCCAGAATTTTTGAAAATTTGAAGCAAGTAAAAAATATAAAAAAGTCAAAGAGATTGTTGTTAGTAATATTGAACAAAGACTTTGACTATTCTTATTAGTAACAACAAACAGATGCGAACTAAAAATAGCAGATCTCCGTGTTTGACCATGTTTTAGATTTGTTCGTTGTTAGTAGCAACGAACACACCATTTGCTTTTTTTGAACCCTCTATCTTTGTTCGTTGTTACTAAGTGCGAACAGCCCCAAACCTCAGGTCTGGGAAAAAAATGCTTATTTTGAGAAATAGTTTCAAAAGTTGACTATAATGTGATTTTTTTAATATATTTTTGCTTATATATATTTCCAATTTTAAGAATTTTTTAGGTCAAGGGAAAAAGCTGAAGTGCTTAAACATAGCCAATATAAGTATATAACTGGTCCAAATTTCCTTGCCCATATTTCCTAATGGCATGTTTGACAATTTAAAATTCATTTCTATAAACTGAATTGGTCTAAATACTATGTCCAACAAATCTTAAATTTGGAAATATGAAATCGGGTCAATTCCATAGAATTTCAATGACAATAGCTAAATATCAAATTTTAAAAATTTTAAGTGTATAGGTGTCATTTACAATTCATGAATTTGAATATCAAATCAAAACTGAATTTCCTATGTTCAAACACTACCAAAGTGATTTTAGGCCAATAGTTACTACGATACTAGGGGTGCAAACATTTTAGTTTAATCTGATTTGACACTAAAATAGAAATTTTAATTAAAATACCCGAATCATGATCTAGGCAAACACAAGCCGATAACGAATCGAGAAGAAAAACACTTAAGGTGGATAATGGAGTACAACCTACACATTAAGGAGAGTAGGATATGAAAAACTTGGTTTTCTTCATATGTTTCACCTATCATAAATATAAGTTGCTTTTCTCCAATAATTATCCAACATTGGAGTCCTTTTCAAAATTAACAAGGGTGACTTCGGACTTATGTTTAAAAGGTCTTCAATCAAAACTACTCTTGGATTAAGAAAATACTTCAACTACTTTTCTTTTCAATCTTTTCATTTGATGTATTGTAGCAAAATAGTTTTTTACCCCTACATATTACTCGGTTTCTTTAAATTTGCAACATTTCTATTTAAGGAAAGTGTACCTATCACTTTTTAATTTTTATCCACACATCTAAAATCTTATTTTCCATCACTTTTGATCCTACCCATACAACTCAAAGGTCTCCATCCGGTGCCAACCCAAGGTTCTTAGGGGCTTGGGTAAAAGATTATCTATGGGGCCCTAAATTATTGTATATATTGAAAAAGATCGAACTTGCATTAGTTGAAAACAAATATTTTTTGGGGGCACTGGGCGTAAGCACGTTTTGCACTTGCTTAGGGTCGGCCCTGTCTACATCACAAGAACTTTTTAAACCTTGAGCAAGTACAATCTATAAATGAATACCAACAAACTCATTCTCATCGAAACTTAACTTGATTGGATTTTCAAGTCAAGTTAGAAAATAATGCACATTCAAAAATCAATCTCACCCTACTCGATCCTCAACCAATCGAAATCAACTTCTATATGATAAAACAGTTAAATGACCACAACTCGCAATGCTCTAGCCATAACTGACTCTAACCACAACAAACTCCAACTTACATCAGATGTTCCGCCCACTCAAACCTAAAGCAAAGCAAATTGTAAAGGATACTCATCTGTCCTCTTTGATTTGCATCAAAGAGAAAATGAGTAAAATATAAGAAAGGGGTAATAAATGAAGAGAGAGAATGAATTGTGGGGATGAAATTAAAAGAGGGTTAAAATGTATGGATGAGATTGAAAGAAAGTGGTGGGACATAGTACAAAAATAGAAATGATGCAAATTAAGTGGGACGGACCAAAATGGAAAATGTTGCAAATTAAATAGGATGGAGGGAGTACAAACTAAAAAAATGATTGAATACGCATATGACACATCTATTTAGTTGCCTCCAAATCTCTCTACCTTCTTTAGTATCTAAACAAAAGAGTTTTTATCCCACCAAATTCATCTCCTTCATTCCTCCACATCTCCCTCCACAACCAAAATAAGTGCTAGTGTCCAAAATAACCAGGTGATGCTAGGAGAAGTGATTTTCATAGTGGTCAGACTGGTCACCTAACAGATTAGGGTGATTTGATTTATGTGTTTAGCATCAGTTTTTTCACAAGTGTTCTTGATAGAATAGGGCAAAAACCCTTAAATCCAGGCAATCACTCTCTACTACAATGTAAAAAGAATTGGAATTGGAATCCCACGTAAGGATGGAAAAATGGGCAGACGGGTGTGGTATGCCCTCCCCTACACCCAATACTTATACTATCCCTTTAAATAAGTTATTAGCATAAAAATCTATTTTTGGAAATGTTGTAGCAAATTCAAAGGTAGAGAAAAAGTATTATTATCCATCATCAATGTTTCACAATGTCGATAAGCAAGAACACAAGAACACTGATTAATTCTCAACAATTCTGTAGAAAGAGAGATGCAGTTGTTACAAGCAATTCTTCTTTTCTCTTTTACCCTTTTAGGCCTTAACTTATCAAATCATACAAAAATCTAATTCAACAAAAAGTTTAAGTTCATAAGTTAAAAAGGTAAACCTGGCTATTTGCCCCCTTTGGTATAGGTGTCTCTTAATGTCACTGTTCGATTGAATACCAATTTCTCAGGTGTGGAGTCCTTATCAACAGCAAAATAACCTGAAATCAAAATAATTTAAATAAGGAAAATTAAACAAAATAGATCCTTCGAAAGAGAGATAACTAAATATCCAATTAACGATCAATTTCAGTTGGCCACATAGCTTCCATATATTGGTACTAATGAAATCTTTATCTTAGTAACCAAATAACTCTTATTGAACTTAAGATAAATAATGCAACTTTATGAAACAAGAATGTTACAAGGTACTTTTTTGTCCCATGGAATTAGCAACAAGTACATTTTTCCAATTTATTATTTTTGATTTTTGGTGAAAAAATATTTAATGCGCGGATGGGGTGAGAAAGAGTGCATAATCATTTACAAAATTGTATATGTAGCAAAATTTATCGGGAGGATCAAAAAGGAAAATGTTGTAAATTCTATGGTACGGAGGGAGTACAATGAACCTTGATGCGCAGTTCTATATGTTTGCAAAAATATTCAATGCAGCCATTCCATTTAGGATATAGGGCATTTCGTTGTTTTGTGTTATTTCAACTAGGAGAAAATGTACAAACATACCGAGACGCTCGAACTGAAATCGGTCGCCCAGTACAGCCTCTCGAAGAGTAGAAACGGCATATGCATCAGGTATGACAATCTTGGAGTTGGGGTTTAAATCTCCAAGCCAATCATCAAGTTCAGCCGGATTCTGGAAATTGAATAATTTTCATTAAGATTTGCCATTAATTGTGTAAATTGGTATCCAACTACACGAGATATAACTTACCTCAGATTTGAACAGTTTATCGAAGAGTCTGACCTCCACTCTCAGTGGATCGACACCTGGAGAAGGCTCAGCAACCCAATGGAGGACACCCTTCAAAATATGCACACGAACTAATCAGCTCATTACAAGGCAAAAAAAAATTTAATAAATTTGTTACACCATTGGAGATGATAGCAATCTAACGATCGAGCCTCATTTTTACTTGAATTGATTTAATATTTTTAACCACCCCAGAACCTAGCTCATTAAACAGTTCATGTAGCCAAAGTTGTTAACATTGACACTGCATTTAAAGTTTAGCAATCACGAGTCATGCAATGCACCTTCAAGTCTTATGCAGAGTTTTGATGCTCAAAAGAGGTTTCCTAGGTACAGTTCAGGTGGTATTCTATGCAACTTTTTTCCTTATAATAACAAAGAGATTGTTTCCCATCGTCTATGGATTACAAACATAATCTGTTCTTCAGGACGTGCAAAAGTTTTTAAAAAGGCATGCTACTATGATGATCTAAAACCAAAAGCCCAAAACACTAGAATGGACGTACTGTAAAAGAGCCCGAAAAATGTATAACCTTCTGTAGTGGAACTCTGAGTGTGCAACTGTGCATCAAGCATGTCAAACGCTGCCCAAACAACATTTTAAAAAGGCTATTGTATATGCTGCATATCGAGTCTGGCTTCAGTAAAATGAAACATTTGAAGTGCAGCAGACGATATGCTTTGAATTTATAGTAAATAGCTATTTAATACTGCTTGTAGCTTACATGATATAAGAAAATAGATTCTATAACTTTAGTTGTTAAGATAATGTGCTTTTGTATTTAATAACCTTAAGCCAAGAGTCATAACAAGTAAGGAAGCAACCCTTACTATAAGGCGGGCTCTTTGAGATACATATGCTAACGTAAACAGAAGCATATACAGTAGATGTATCTTCTGAGCATATAGAATCACTCAAACCAACTTTTTATACATGTATATTCCCATTCTAAATCAATGTAGATGTGACATTTGATCGTACAACCAACCTGAATTTAAGTGTACGACTTTATTCAAGTTTGTTCCTGCAACAGTAAATACTTGTGCACCATGATAGCTTGTCAACAAAAACGATAAGGGAAACGGTGGCAAGAAAGTTCAAATATGAACAAGTAAAAATCCCCAACTTACAACAGCCAGAAAGACTGTTAGAAGAGGACTTCCGCTTAATGCGGATGGGATGAAGGAAAATTAACTGCATCAATTTGAGCTTGTTTAGTATCTTCCACTACATGCACAGGAAGGAATGTGGAGAGATGGGATTATGAGGTAGGCCAGTAGGTAACTTATAACGTGCATGGAGGATGTTAAGCTTAAACAGGGATTTCCTTAGAGGGAGTACTAGATAGAAGTGAATTGAGCACAGGATATAGATTGTGGGTTCACAGCCAACCCTATCCTAACAGAACAGACTTTAAAATTGCTATCGTTGAATTTGCTCCAGCTACTATACATTTAAAAGCATTTGGGTCAAAGTTGCTTGCTGCTACAAAATAGCTATAGCCATAAGCAAAAGTCTTGCTCCGTAATTTTGAACCAAGTTGGAGCTTGTTTCTGATATGAAATAATATCTACATTATAATTTCTAGATCTAAAAATTAAAAATTTTCAAGCATATTAGCAATACAAGAAAAAGTAATCAATGGGCCAAACAGTGCTAAGCTATTTTCATTTATCAAAAGCACTCCTAAATAGAGTGGTGAAGCACCTCATAACTGCTCAAAGGACGGTTAACGGACAAGCCCTTGCTAAAACACAACAAACAATAAGTGGTAACAATTACTAGTTTAAGAGTTTAAAGAAAAACCTTGGGCTTTGTTTTCTTTTCAGAATCATACTCCACCCGAATTTCTACAACTGTTTCATTGTCCTCACCAAAGATCACATCAGTGCATCGAATGGGATACGCATATCTGCATTCATACATAATCACATAATAAATACACCCAGTTATAAGGAGATAATAAACACAGGTTTTCCCCCATACCTCAATAAGACAGATTTTCCAGGAGCCAAACCATAATAATCTTTTGAATCCTTCATTCGAAAATCAGAACTTTCAATGTAAACCACATTCGAAAAAGGTACCTGAGCACAGAAGTATTTCAGTCTCCACCAAGTAATTCGATATCTAAAGGCCTCTTTTTATCATTTGAACACATAAATCTTGCAGCTGAACACCCTTTCCCCAAAATAAGCTTAATAAAAATATAAAATTTCCTAACCTTGTATAGTGCTGAGGTATCATTGGTCTGAGCATCTGGCCACTTCTTTGCATCAAGTTCAATTACTCTACCAGCTTCTAAATTAGTGATAACTACCTAAAACAGAGAACAGATAAGAAACATGGAGGAATGCTGCAATCATATGAATAGATCAACCATTGAATGTTGGACAAATTACAGACCTTTAGTGGATGTAAGACGACCATTGTGCGAATAGCCATTTTATTTAGCTCTTCTCTTACGTGATACTCAAGGCGATCTAAACGGATCAAGCTATTATCACTGCAAGAAAGCCAAAACATTTGAACATAGAATAGATACATGTAATATACAAGATTTGTTTCTCATAAAAATCACAACAATTTAATTCACTTAAGATTAATGTCCTTCAAATGACTTCTATTACCATAAACATTAGAAAAATAAGGAAATTTCTTTCGCATCAAGTGTATAACCAATAATACTAAAATTTCATTTACCAAGAGTATCTACTACTAAACAAGAGACAAAGTAAGAAATTGCAATCTTCAAAAAAAAAAAGTAAGAAATTGCAAAACAAAGATTAAAAAAAAAACTTCACCTTCTAGTGATCCCAATACCCCTAACAAAAGCATTAATAGCTGTTGGTGACAAACCCCTACGGCGCAAACCAGCAAGTGTCATCAATCGTGGATCGTCCCACCCGTCCACATACTTTTCCGTGACAAGGCGATTAAGCTGTTAACATCAAATCAAAATCAAATTCAGGAAGCTGTTACTAAAGTGCATGTATCCAAAATTAATGGATTAACAATAAAAAGCCACTACCCCAATGCAATGAATACATAAATAAGCTAAGATGGATGCTTACTTTGCGCTTTGACATGACCGTATTTGTAATGTTCAACCGTGAATACTCCCAAACATGAGGCATATACAGGTCAAGTGCATGTAATAACCAATAATAGGAAGCCCGCCTTGTCTCAAATTCGAGTGTGCAAAGCTGTATCAAAAATTGAACTTTTAAGGAAAAGAATAGTATATGTATTCATATGAAAAAAAATCCCAGCTTGTACACTAGTATCGATTGATAGCTGTCACTGGTCTTCAATAAGGTTTAAAAATCAAAAAGGAAACAGCAGAATAATGAACCCACTCCGCATCATTACTACCCATATTCTCAACTTTGAAATTAGTATCAACAACATATCCTAACAGAAAAAACATGAAATTTCCATATATGCTTGAAATACAAAGTTTAACAGAACTAATTTAAAGAAATTACAAAGTGATACCCCCTCCATCTCAAATTACGTGACATTTCCCAATTGGGTTGTCTAAAAACATAAGCCACATTCCTTACTTGGAGCGATGACCCCAAACTAGTTCCCACCTATCAACCAATTCATTCCTCAATGATTCTCCAGTTGCCTTCCCCTTGCTTCTCTCCAACAACCCCATCGCCACAACCACAACCATCATATTTGTTAGTTGCTCCACAACCACCACCATCGTATTAGCTTGTAGCTCCACTGTTGTTTCCACCTCTCTCACTCTAGAACACCATCAATAATAAGCCCTTACTCTTAAGAGATTCTCATTCGCTTATTTTCCTCTCCTTTGATGAGGTGAACTTCCAGAAATTCAATACACAGATGTGACCTCTTGATCAAATCTATCTGGAGACTTCAGAAGATAACTTGACTACCAAATTTGACAATGTGAGGTTGAATTTTACCTAGTATTGGGGCAATTGGGAGTTCATCATTTCAAAAAGTAAAAATAGGGGATGGAGCCAAGAGTTTTTGGCTTTGGTGATCTAATATTTGTTTAAGGAGAGGGGGGGAGCAGGTTTGGCATTTGGAGGGAATAAAACCGGTTGGTTGTTTTACAGGTCCGTTTCTCTGTCTAACTCTAACAATGTAGTCCACTGAAGCTACGCAATTGGGTATAAAATTTGTGATGGACAAAGCAATTCTTTTCTCGAGGGGGAGAAGGGGGAATACTGACAGCATTAGCACCAGAACATGTCATCAAGTGCATTAAGCCACTTGATTGTTTGAAAGAAGATCAGAACAGTTTAGCATGTCACCTAACTAATACGAAATTTATAAAAATTATAGACCTCAAGTGACTTAAGTGTGCCTGTGTCTCCAAAAACAGAAAAGGAAAGCAACAAAAAAAAATGTCTCCAGAAAACTTATAGACCTCAAGTGACTTAAAATACTGTAAGTAAAGAGAAAGAGTATGTGTAGTGAAAAAAACCTACTGAGTGGGTTATATTTTCCAGAGAATCAACAGTGCAATGCGCAAAATCGTAGCTAGGGTAAATACACCATTTATCTCCTGCTTTAGGATGTCGAGCAAACTGCAAAAAAGGATATAGAAAAGGGAAGTAGGGCAGATTAGCTGTCAAATAATACCATTTCTCGAGCTAGAGCTATACACGTAAATTTTTGACATGCTTGCCTTGATTCTGTATGCAATGAGGTCATACATATTAAAGTTGTCGCTCTGCATATCTTGTTTCATCCTCAGTGTTGCCTTCCCTTCCTCAATCATCCCCCTTCTCATTTCCTCAAAAAGTTTCAAAGATTCTTCCACAGGTCTGTCTCTCCAAGGACTGTTCATCTTTTTCTCTCTGTACTCCTTTATCTCATCAGCAGACTGCAGTGAGACATATTAAGGAACCAGTGATGTCAAGAATCAGGACATTCAACAGAGGAAGGAACAAAAAACTTTGACAAAGAAAAATTCCACTACCATAGCAAATTAGCGAAGTTTATAAGGGCACATAAAAAATTATACGAAGAACCAGAGACAAAAAAAAGTAGCAACCTGATGATCAACATACGCATGACCCCGCTTTATGAGTTCAACAGCTAAATCGTACAAATCTTGGAAATAATCGCTTGTGTAAGTTACCTGCAACACGGATCAGATAGGATGAAAATTCACAGTAGTTTGCACTTTAATACAAGCATGAATGAACAGTGGTACTACCTTGAATGGTTCCCATCCCATCCATCTAACTATATCTTTGATGTGGTCGATGTACTCTTGTTTTTCAGCCTCTGGATTTGTATCATCAAACCTGAATTGAACCCAAAAATCATCAAAACTTAAAAGAATCATTTCATGATTTGTACAAGCCAGTGTTTATTTTCTGAAATTCATTTGCAAATTCAGCAACAGAAATGCTCTTTTAATCGTTTCAATAAGATACTGAAGCAAAACAGGAGATTTGAAGCATGTGTACATATACCCACAGATGATAAAACCATAGAATCTTAAGCACATAAGGCACCAATCAGACATCGCTAACTCCCTAACTGTATAGGAAAAAAGTACAAGCAGATTGGCCCCATTATGAAGTGACAACAGGTTCTTCTCTTAGGATATAGGATTCTACTTTCACACTATCACACACAAGATTTTCCTTAATTAGAGAAATCCAAAGATGAGAGTAACCTCTTGTAGGATATAATAGGAAAATATGTAATCCAATCACCAAAAGTATACTACACCTTTCTAATATACTGCCCACCCCTGTACCAATCAACAAGGACAAAGATCGTTTACTACACCATGAGCAAACAAAAGCAAAATTGGCATAGTTTCAAGCAGTCCTAATTTTGCTGAAGTTCACATCAAAATAAGGACAACACAGCCATCATCCCAGTGCCTGCATTATGTGAAACAAATTGTGAATTGTGAACCAACAATTTACTACCTAGTCATCTACTATTGAAGTCACGATAGTATTTTTTCCTTCACTTGTTAAAATTCGTTGCAACAATTCACTTTTTAATTTAGGGTTTTTGTCTCTCCCCTCATCAAATGGGCTCCTTTTGTTTTTTTGTCTCTCTCTGTGTCATTTATGTCCTAAATAATCATCCCATGTGTACAAATAGAAAAGAAATTAGAGAAAAACATCAAAATCAATTTTTCTATATAAAAAAAGTTGTCCCCGCCCCACAAAAAAAAGAAAAATAATAATAACTTACAAATTGCATTGCAAAAGTTCCTCAAACAAGGTTTTGAAAAAATTCATGACAAACTAAATCATCAAAAAACAACAAATATTTCCACCTTAGATAGCAGTGTCCATCTCTGTCTTTCGCCAATCCAAAATCAACAAACATAGCCTGTAACAATGACAAATTGGAACATTACTCATCAAAAAGATTCACCGGCATCCACCAAAATGATAGCAGCAAGTTGCTAGTAACCTTAGCATGACCAATATGAAGGTATCCATTCGGCTCAGGTGGAAAGCGGGTAAAAACCTTTCCCCCCGTGACTTTCAAATGCTTCTCAAGAATCTCCCTGGTATTGCAAGCTCTAAGGATTGAACCATTACTGAAGAAAACTTCAGTATGGACCTGAAATATACAGATAACCCAGTAAAATCACTGCTGGGTGCTGAATGCACAAGGATGTTACTCATGTTAGGATCAAAGGCCACAGTTGAACCTAACAGGAAAAGTTAACAGAAAACCACATTCACCTAAATAATGTAGATAACGGCATAAAAGCAAATATTGCAATGTCATTTTAATAAATTCCGCTCTTCGTCACCCTTTACTTATGTTTTATTAGTTGACTAACCCTATGTTTGAATGGGAGAAAATGAGGGAAATGAAACAGGAGGGAAATGGGGGAATTGCATTTCTCATTTGGACAAAACTGGGGAAGGGAAATTGGAAGGAAGAACTCGTTCACAAATTTAACAAAACAAAACCTCTTAACATAAGAAAGATTTGGAAGGAAAACGCACCAATCTCCCCTCCCCTCCCCTATTATTCCATATATATTATCCAATCCGTTCTTCTCCTCTTTCCTAATTCCCTACCCACCCATCCTCTTCCTTTCTTTCCAAAAATATTATCCAAACATAATGTAAATAAAAAAGGGCCAAGTCCATATCTTAACTCCTCCAACCAAATTCACCAAAACATTGACACCAAATAAATACCATGATGAAAAACTGAAAGCAATAGATCACATACAAAATTTTAGATCAAAATATGAATAATGAAATAATAAAATATATTTCTCTAGAGATATATATACATGTATAGGTAGCAAACAAAATTCCCTCACTATTTAGGCAGCATAAAAGTTCAAGTATACAAAAATATATAAAACCATATGAAAGCCTTCTACCTTAATATTTTCCTCTGGTGATGGAAAGATTGAGAATGGGTTAAGTTCTTCTTCAGATAGCTGCAAAGCAGCTACTGAAACTGCAGCAGCTTGATCCTATACAAGATGGATAGCATGGAAAGTAAGCATACAATGTGGTGTTACAATATCAGTATAGGTAGTAAAAAATGTCAACCTCAACTTTAGAAGGCTTTTCCTTTTTCTTTTTGACTGGCTTTTCATCATCTGCTGCAGTTCTTTCACCTAATAACTCCTTTAGCTTTGTATCTACTACTTGCTGCAATATATGCAGATATGATCAATATGATAACAAAATGCAGAATACATACACATCAAAACATAATGTATTGACTCATCTAAAAACAATTAAGTGAAGAACTGAAAAGCTACCTTCACAATCTTTGGATCAGCCCATGGCTGTCTCTCTCGAACACGTCGAAATAAGTCCCCAACTGATAAGAGAATATAATAGAAATGTTAGCAGCTAATTATAAGCATTATTACATATTTACAAAGCTATATGAAAAGACAATAACATTCAGCTTAAGAAATCTGAAGATAAGAAAAGTAATATATGATAAAGAACAGTCACCACCAAAAGAACCCTCCAGATTAGTAAATAAGCGACGAGCTAAGTAAGATGAACTTCGACCTTAATGAACTTAAAATACAAATAGTGAAACTAGAAAGATACAAACCATTTGTTTTATATCGTTGCTCCAAAATCAGTGCTTTACTCTCCTCAAATATTTCACCAACAGTACGCTCAATCTCTTCATTGGAAACTTCAACACCTGATAAAAAGGTACTTTAAAATGCAAACAAATCCAAAAGTTTCGCCGAATACAAGATACTCAACCAAAAATTAATAAAATGTATTACCAACTCCACAAGCTTTTTCAAAGTCACTGCAGTTAAAATTTTCAGAACCAATACTTGAGAAGAATGTAAAAGCTGCTTCCAATTGAGCCGGTGTTTTAATCTACAAAAACCATGCAACTCTTAAATGGATCAAGCGGTAAGCAAAAGTTTGACCACTACTTCATCCAATAGAATAAGAACCGTAGCTTGAAATTGATTGCATTACATCACCTACACTTAGTTTTTAGAACTAGGTGGCACTAGAAAGAGCCTCATCTATGTTAACTCAAATGCTCCTATGGACTATGAATTTACTAATTTATACGTGGACAAATAAAAATGATTCCATGCCCCATTTTTTTAAATTCAGGGTAAGGTGAATCTCCTTGCATGCAAAAAGGGCATAGGAGTTGATCCCTGGGTGGAAGGGACAGTCTGTCAACCCATATTCTATGTCCTACTCTTATGTAGTCATTCTCCAATTAATTACCTCTATTTCTTTCACTCAACCGATTATAGGAATCCCAGACCAAACCACTAAGAGTCACAGATAGGATACAGTACTCAAATTTCTTTGCAAGCCATAGCCATAAAATATCATATTTTTGCTCTCCAATTGACAAAATATAGGTCAATAGGAAAATGCCCCCAAACAATACGTTTCTCCTCACAAAGCGTCACTACTCCGGCAATCTTAAGGGGCAGTGGAGTAGACACAAACGTCCATCATCTCATCTAATGCGGATACTTTCTTGGAGGCAATTGGATGACATCATGACAAAAAGAAACAGCTCATGTTTGCCCAATCAAGCAGATAGCATTATTAAAGCTAAGAACTTTACAAATAACAATGATTCCTCAGTCCCTGAGCATTGTAATTCAACAGCTTATCATTCTACCACAGCAGTTCGAAATAGTATTTCTCCATGCAGGAAGCAAACCATACACAGCAATATTACAACAAAATTCACACTAGTTCACTCGACAATACAACATAATGCATCAAAAAGGCCTCCTCAAAATCACCTTGGAAGACACGACGTATTCAGCTACTACTGGCCTGTGCACAAGAGCATTTGTGGGGAACTTTGTTGCAACCTACCATCAAACAAACAGCAAAAACAGTCAACTAAAATTCAAAAAAAAAATAGCCGAGAATAATCAAAACAAAAATTAATCCCTCACAAGAAAAACCTCATGAATTAAAACAAAAGGCAAATGGTTTTACCGTGTAAAGAAGATTACCAATAGTCCGGTCGCATCCATCAGTAACACCAGCCTAATTTCCCACATAAATAAACAATCAACAAAACCAATAAATAAAACAAGAATAACCCAATTGTTTGAATCACAAATCGACAAGAAATGAAAGAATACCTCATGAATTACAGCCAAAAGATTATTGGTAACCTTAGAATTGGCAATAGTATTACGAGCAACCCTCTCATCCAATCCAATTTTCAGGAAAAGTTCAACTGCATTCTCTGAGTTCTCCGATAATTTCGTCGGCATGGTGAAGAACAGATTAGGGATTCAGGCACAAGGATCTTTGAACAAGTAGCTGCAGTCAAGTAGAATTACAATGCGTGCTTCACAAGCACAAATTTTAATTTATTATAATTATAATTTATAATTATAATTATTATTATTCCCTAATTTAGTTATTAAATTAGAAGAATAATTCGAAATGAATCTCACAGGAAGATCAATGAAGAATGGATAAACGAGGGTTTCAGGAATTGAATATTCAGATTAAGGCGGCGATAGAGTGGTGGTCTATTGTTCGGGAAGAAAGATAACGGGAAATACAACAGTTTGCCGTTTGGATGCCTTCTAAACCCTCACAGGGAATTTTGACGGTCGAACTAAGGAAAGTGTTAGTTAAGATTAGAGTCTTCAAAACAGATCCGATGATCGATATTTACCCGATTTTATAACTGAATTCGATGTGACCCGGATTCAAAATGAATTTAAAACAATGTAAAAATTAATGCGGATACAAAATCCGATTTTGAACCGATCCGAAACACTTGCCTCGAAATTGACCTGATGACCCGAATGAACACCTCTAGTTAAGAGTTGAGACATGATTCGATTCTCTCTGGTGGAAATTCCACGTGGTAGCATCGAACTTTCATGAAATGTAGTGGTAGTACTTTTGTAAGATTTTTTCATAGGATATCATTCAGTTTATGTCTTATCTAACAGTTGTACATTTTTTTTGTTAAATTTTTGTCAATTTCCGTTTAATTCACTATTTTGACGAATCTACCCTTATTAAGTGTTGATCGTTGTTTTTATAATTTGTCCTAAGCCATTTTTGTGCTCTCAAATGTTTAATTTACCATTTTCATGAAAGTTGAATGCTACCATGTAAAATTTTCCAACAAAAAAATATTTTGTCAGTCTTAATCTCAAAATATTAGAATTGGTTACATAAATTAATATATTGGTTCTAATGATTTTCTTTCATTTATTCCTTTATCTTTACAACTCGTAAATCCTTTCTTATATGAGTGTTTTCAATTATATCCCTTACGTATACCCACTCATTCATCAAAGTTTTTCGCATTTTCGCTGCTTTTATATTTAAAATTTCTAAAAGCCTAACATTTTAATCTATGTAGTAGTGTCGGCTAATGATCATTCAATAATATGTGTTCTTTAACTTTAAGGACACACCTTGATTGCATAATTGTTCATTAACTATTCTTCATTTTTGTCACCTGCACTTAATTTTATGGATCGTATATTGTTGATTGTCTCCACTACTCTGAAATATGTACCTTACATGTTTGAAGCATTCACTTGAAGGATGAATTTCTCTTATAGCTTTATGCATCTCGTTGTTGTGTTTGTGCTAATTACACTTCATGTACTATGTGTAGCTCCGACTTAATTTTAAACTATACAACTATATGTCTTGTCTTCATCGTTCCAACTTAGCATCCATCCCTTCCCTTGTCTAATCAATTAAAGCAATGTCATACGACATGTACCAAGACACATTGCCTTGTATCAATCGAGTTATATAATCTAAGAGCGCTGCGAAAAGAAAGGAGCTTTGGATACGCGAGCCTTGCTAAAGGCCAATTTTGATTAGAAAATTCGTTGTTGTCCCTCCACATGTCATAACATTTGTTTTTACTTCTCGATACATACCTTGCACAATATTAATGTATTTCTTGTGAATGACAATATTCTTTGTCATTGTCCACCAAATTACTTCCTTTGGTATCTTGTCGAGTTCTTTTTTTCAAGTTAACAAAAATCATGTGCAATGCAAGTCTCTTTGTCTAGCCCTATAGTATTCTATCAATGGTCTCATAAGATCAATTCCTTTCACTACAGATCACTCTGGCATAAATCTAAATTGTTTCTCTGATATGAAGGGACATTTCCTCATGCATATCTCTATTATTTCCCATAACTTCATAGTGTGGCTCATGAATTTCACTCCTCGAAAGTTGGATCAATCTTAGACATGTTCTTGTAAAACACGCACTAGATTATTTTTTCTGCAGACATTAGGCATTTTTTGTCCTCTGAATCTTGTTGACTATATATGTTAGCCAACTCACTTCAATCGTTCTCATACCTTAATAGGTTTAACATGTGATTGGTCAATCGCTTTCTCTAACTTCACTTTCATTAAAGGACCTTTGAAATTTGTATTTTTCGTATGAAGCCATTAACTCCATATTTTCATCAAAAGAAATGGTTTTTATGTCCCTTACAACATGTCTTTTTTCGTTAATAAATAGCTCATCGAAATACTCTCACCATTGATTCTTGATGTTCTCATTGTAAACTATATAGTTCTTATTTTCCTTTATACTCTTCACTATACATATGTCATTACTTTTTACTTGCCTCTTTTTCGTCATCTTAGATATTTATTTTTCTCTTACTTGGAATCTAGTTTGCAAATACCTCTTTAAAATTAATTTTGACCCGCCAACTACTACTTTCATTTTGGTTTTAATTTCCTTAAACCTGGCTAGTTTTCTTACTTTTAGTATTTTCTCAATGTTGTTATCCTTACTAATTGTTCTTGCTTCTCATTCCACCACATTGTATACTTCTTTACCACAAATTAAACACCTAATTAATTTTCCTATAATCTTCTTAGTTATTCGAATAATGTAAGATTCTATCTTTGTAGAAGTATCCTCTCATTGAAACTCATCTCATAATTTGATTTTTCAATAAGTTTCTCAGTGAAAAATTTTGGCATTATCTTCTTTTAATCTCCATTATTAAATCTTACGTTCTTTTTTTGCTTTCTTTACCTTTGATCTTGCTTGAAGGCAAATATTTAAGAAGAGTTTGTTTTAGTTGGTTCCCACGCTTTTGGTGAACCTTACAACTTAGGAAAGAAGTACCTATTTCTATTATCCTTGTCAAAAGTAGTTAATTTGGTTTGTATTTACTCTAGTTTTAAAAGTCACCCTATAAAGAAAATCTGACATTAACTCTGAATTGGAAAGAGTATTAATTTTTCACATTTCATCTAATTATGCTTCACAAATTCTTGTATGAGACGTTCTCAAACGCACCTTATACATGTGTTAAGTAATCCAATAATACAAATTATTAATATATAAACTTCTTGTTTTGAAATCAACTCAGCGAAAAGATTATCCATCACAAAAGTAATACTACTTCTACTTGAAGCTATTTGTTTGGTATATATTTCTTCTGTTCCATAATAACTGCTACTGAGTATGACATATTGTGTGGAAAAATATCACTATCAGTAGCAAGTATTATGAAACGTAGGAAGTAACATTGGGTCGGCTATTATGGGTTGATGGAGCAAGTCAAAGAAACATAAACCCACAAAAGCAGGCTGAATCAGCGTAATTTTGACGGCCACATATAGCCAATAGGCATCTTTCTAGCCGTTGCACTTGTGTTAGTTGTGTAGCAATCCTAGTCTATATTATTATTAATTATTATTATTAATTAATAATATAATTACTAAAATAAAACATTGATGAAATCATCACTTTTAAAATTGATTATGTGTCACAATCTTAATAAAAGTTTTCTCTCCAAAACACCAATAATGATGTCATAGTTATTATAACTAATATATTTAAATATTTGACTTTACTACTTTGTAATTATGACTATTATATTATCCATATTGATTGATTTATTATTTTTTAGGTTATATGCTTATACTATTTGATGACCTTGTATTTTATTTTTTCAATTATTTATAAAATCCTATAATTTTATTTATTAAATAATTATAAAATTTTAATTTATATAAATATGTCAGAAATTTTAATAAAGCGATATTACTAGTGAAGACACGAAACCGTAAAATCCTGGCATTGAGTAAACTAGAAACTAACAAAAAGATTTCTTTCTTACCAAAATTTCCTTTCTTTTTTCAACTTTCGGTGCAACCAATTCTAATTCCCTAGTCACTTTAACCTCATGTCAAAAATCATTACACCTTGCTTTTTAAGTTTTTATTCTTACTAGTTCAATAAATAGTTTAATTTAATGATTGAGGTCTAATTATTGGAAACGTGACTTTAATTTATAAATAAACAATAAAATAAAGTTATAAATTTGTAGTAGAAAACCAAATTACATATGACAAGTTCAAACCTTTGCTTAACATACACCAAATGCAATCTTGATCATCGGGAATCACCATATATCGATCATAGTAACAAGAAGATTTTGTTGGATCTTGATATAAATTCTAGGCGAGATGCTCTTTCCTAAAACATCATTTCTTCCCTACTACGGTGCTTGTGAATAAACCAGAAATATGTTCTGAGATACAAAGAATTACACTAATTTCCTAGCACATGGAAATTAGTATGACATAAGAACTTAAATGGAAGGAAATATGAAAATTCATAATCAAGGATTACAAGTTCTTGATTTTGAATGCTCAAGAAGAGAAGAAAATCAGGAAAATGTGTGTATAAAATAACACACAAGCAGTTCTCAAAAAAAAAAAATAACACACAAGCATACTATATTTATAGAATAGCTCACACTATTTCATGAAGTAAAGTGTTGCTCCATGAAACACAAGGTTGATCCGTGAAACCCGAGACCGATTCATGAATCAAAGTTGCTTTTCAGTTTTCACTCAACCCACATATCCCAAGAAACATGATTATGATAACCATATTAACTGTTGGTGGTTATAGATTAACCAACAAAACGAAACAGAGCAAGAAACAAGACGAACCCGCACGAAAGACAATGATGCGCGGGCCGCCTAATTCTCCGCGGGGTGCGGACTTGCTTCTGACAGGCTCCACGGGGTGCGTACTCTGTTGTGTCCCATTTTTCCTTTTCTTTAAATACACACTTTGGGATATTCTTAATTAATTTAATTAAATTTATTTATTTAATATAATTAATTAAACATTTCCAATTATCATTATATACTCTAAATTCCAACACTAATATATGTTATATATCTCTAACACGTTTTCTAACACGAGAGTCATTTGGATTAGAAGTGTGGATGCGCAACACAGACCCTCCTCATATTTGGCGCAAAATGTTTCACTTTAAATAAGGGGTGGTTGAGACTCGAAACTGTAACCTTTTGTCACGCTGACTTCTGATACATGTCATGGAACTAGTTCAACCAAAAGTTTAAACTAATGGTTGAAGCCTTAAATATGTTATATATCTCGAAGACTCTAACAGATAGATTCTTAAAGTTTTTTTTTTAAAAAGTGAATATTTTGTAATAAATTAGGTGAAGTGTGTTAATACAATTAGAATATATGAACAAAATTTTAAAATGGTGAATAATTGTCTAAAAGTAGATATAATGTTAAATAAATGTGACGAACCAAAATAACAAATAAATGTATAATTATTATTACTTCCACATATCGATGAAAAAAACAAAAGTAGCAGAAGTTTTTGCATAAAAGAAATTATAACTAATTAAAATTGACAAACTTAAAAATAAAGCGGACAATCTCTCAGAATCAGAGAGTAAATGTTACGACTAATGGATATGTGCTTTGAATTAAATAACAAATGACAATTATAGGAGTGAAAAAAATTTGTAAGAGTTTATTAACATTTAGCAAGAGGAATGATAAAATTTAGAAAATAGGTCTAGACAACTCAAATAAGGAGGAGAAGAAGTAGTCCACTCATAAACCCAAAGAAGTTTCACTACTAAAACCAATTGGTTATAGTAGGAGTTACTCCTTGAGTTTATAAAGTGATTTCTACTCTTCTCTAACTCCGATGTGGGACAACTCACATTTGGGTAACACATGCGCACTTCAACAAGGAAGAAACACAAGTACAAAAGAAAGAATTATGTAACTTTTTGAGATAAATTGTAAACATATGATGGGTTTATCTTATTTATGAAAATCTCCTAAATATGTTTTTTCTTATCTATATTAATTATTATTATTATTATTATTATTGATAATAAATCACTATCTCTACTAGAAAATTAAGATAATTACCTTACATTAAGTTAGGCAATTGATATGTAATACTTCCTTCTTTACATACACCCTAATAGTCTTTTTTTTACTTTTGACATTATTTATCAATCACTCTTAATAATTTGTATTTCATTTTCAATTTAGAAAATTATAATATAACCAAGTGGGATATTATTTGATTCGTTTCAATGCAAAGATCATCAATATCAATTTTTTATAATTTTTTAACTATACATAATTATAGATATTAATGATATAATTATTTAATCAACAAATGTGACTAGTCGAATACGACTGATGGAATAAATGAAAGTAAAATATGTTAGAGAAATGATTTTATTTTGATTAATAAACATTTTTCAAATTCAAAAGATTTCTAATAAGAAAAAACTTTGTGAAATTAAATTTCATTTTTAAAAAATAAGAAAAATGATACCTTTTTCTTTTTTTATTTGTTTTTAGTATATTATATTATTATATTTATACGTACTCTAGTTATATTTATTTTATTTATAAGGATAACGCTTGTGTGTGAGAAGGTGCAGACTTGTGAAGTTCACTACAGCCGCACTCAATCCCATCAGTTGCAGAATCAGAAATATTATCTTATTCTTTCTCGAGTTGGGGATCTTTTTGGCCGTGCTCTCCTTTATGGATATGAGTTGTCGTCGTCCTTCCCTTCTCAGACCCTAATTTATAATTTTCTATGGGCGACATATACTGATATATAACGATGATGATTTCATAAGTACCTTTATTATTGTAATAATCATAATCAATATGGAAATATATATAGTAGTACTATTAAATAATTTTCCCTTGTCTTTTTGTTGATGCTAATGCTTTCACTCTTACAGCCTTAATATTCCCTCCAATGCTTCAAATGCAAAGCACTAAGCACCCATTCCAATAATAACATCTAACTAAACCCCATTTTTTCTCTCTCTCAATTATCAGTCTCTATCATTCCTTGTTCATTTTTCTTGGTTTTCCAACAATGGCGGTGGATGTTTACTCTGAAAACTTTGCGGGTATGATTAGTCCCAGACTCTCATTTTCTCGAGATCTGGAAGAAAACGAAACAAATACTAATCTAATCCACGATTTTTCTTGCAAATTGGATCATTCACCCGCTGATTCCGCCTTCGATTTCGCTTTCAATGTAGATTCCAATGTTGCTTCCCATTCATCAGCAGATGAACTTTTTTCTAATGGTAAGATCTTACCTAGTAGTGTAAAGAAAGAAGAAATCAAAACTCGTGAAATTCTACAACAAAAATCAGTAACCCTAACACCCTGTTTGGATCTTCCACCTACCTCGGAGACGAAGAAAAAGAGTTTGAGAGAGTTTTTAGAAGATAGTATAGAAGAAGAAGAATCAAACAACAATTTCGGCACTGCTAAATCGTTTTGGAAATTTAGAAGAAGTAATAGTCTGAATTGTGATCGAAATCAACGAAAAGGATTCATTGGATCTTGGAAAATTTTGTCTAGAAGTGGATCAACAGGAAAATTTTTAGAGAAAATTCTGGAAAATGAAGAAGAAAAACCCAGAAATTCACATTCAAAAAATTTCTGGAAATTCAGCAACAAAAATAGTTTAAATTCCGAGAAAATTACTGGAATTATTGGATCATCAAAGATCTTGAGAAGAAGTCATTCAACAAGCGATCATTATTTGACGAAACCGGATTCAAAACCGTTTAGGAGGAGTAATTCAACAGGTTCAGCTCCAAATACTAATACGAACAAATTGAAGAAACAACAATCTCTGAAACAACAAAAATATGAATTTGATGGAAATACAAAATCATGTCCAAAAAGAAAGGTAAAGGATAATTGTAAGAGTAATTATAATTATAGTTATGAGAATCATTATAAGAATTTGAGGATGAATCCAGTGTTAAATCTTCCATCTCCATACATTTCTAGAGTTAGTGTAGATTTGTTTAGTTTTGGGTCATTGTTTTGTAATGGTGCCAAAGATAGAAAGAAGAATAAATGAAATATGGTATTTTCTATTTATAGTGTCATACTGTCATTTGTCGTGCATGCAAGTGCCACTGGCATTATGCCGGTGAGTGTGTTTGTTTATGACATTATTATACATCTACCCTCCATTTTAATATACACACTATACAATTTTAATTTTTGATATTTTTAATTTTGGATGAAAATTTTTAAAATTTAATGTTGTGAAAATTATCATTAAGACCAATAAAAAAATTTCACCTACCTATGTTTTACATTATACTTCCTCCGTTCTATTATAATTGATGCATTTGACTTTTCCCAATAGCAAAAGATTTTGCTAAAGAAAAGACTTTTAACGCTGCCCAATGCCCTTTTTCCAAAGATTTTTACGAATACGCTTTTTGTAAATCGAAGTACGTTTTTTTTGGAACCGCCGTTTCAGTTTTAATTGATTTTTAGTGTTGGATTTGGATGTGAAAGACATCTAGTGTTCAAACGAATCTTTATGCGATTAGATGATTGAAATGAAATCTCATTTTACTAAACTTTTTCTTATATATTCGCCGTAATAGCCGTACACTGTAGCACTAGCAAGTATTCAAAACGGATGAAGTACATAAAGAAGTGTATGTTAAATAAAATCATTTGATGCACAATAATTGTCACTACAAAAAAGGGGCAAGTACCCACACTTAATTAAGTGTGGGAAGATATTTGCATTTAGCCACGCTTAACAAGTGTGGGAATATTACCCTCACTTTTAAGCGTGGGGAATAGCATGCTTATCAATTTTAGGTCAAAAACTACCCACGCTTATAAGTGTGGCTATAAAACACACGTGACGCTTATAAGCGTAGGTATTAGCATAATAAAATAAAAATAATTAAAATATTAAAAAGAGGCGCCTTAGTGGGTCTTTTCATCTTCCAAATAAACTCCCTGATGGCTGATATACAAAACTTCCTGATATACACCCATACGTCAGTACTTCAATTGCAAATATCAAAATTCTTCTACTCTTCATTTGCAAAATTCTTCTTCAACAATATTGTATTACTGTTCTTCTGCCGGCCTTCGTTTGCTAATACGTCTACCGGTAATTTTATTGTTCTTTACAATTCATTTTTTTTTAAATTTCAGTTGCCAATATTTTGTTATGAATTAATTATTCAAGTTATATAAATTAACAAATTAACAAACGGATTCGAGAACGGTGCGCATTGTTTCCCAAAATTGAACACGCGTTGCTTCATCTTCTTTCTATGGAATTTAACCCTAATTTTCCTTCTTCCCCAAATTCATTAAACTATACCTAAAGGCTCTGTCCTTTGCTTTCTTTATTCCAAAAACTCAATCTAAAGTCATTCTTTTATCTGATTCATCCTTCGTCGTTATTAGCTTACTCTCATGACGACCTTTCCATGTCTTAGACATTTCGTTGGGAAACTACTTATTTTGTGAATGCAACATCTTCGCCGCCGACTGTCCTGGTAGATCTCACTTCTTTCTACTATAAAGTAAATGTCTCAAACTAGTTTGTTGAAGTGCCATTTGATTTCTCTCTATATTTATTCTAGTTTTCAACCTTCAAATTAACCCTCAATATTCAATGTTGTTCATCGTTTCTAACATTTGTATGGGAAATTAAAATTAATACTTTGCAATTTTTAGGGTTTATTAGATTTTACATTTACTTTGGGAAATCACTTATGAATGCAGTGGTGTGGTCCATATTTGTTTGAGAGAGTGAAACTATATGTTGAATTTTTTAATGGCATTGAATTACAGAGGCGGATCTATAAGGGTACCCGGGTAGGCAACGGACAGCACAGGTTCAACTCCTTTGTGCTACATTTTGCATTTCAAATTTTTTTTTGAATTTCGAAAATGAAAAGGGAGGGGTAACCTGATTCCTCCTTTCCTTTCATCATTCTTCTGTTTTGGAAAACCCTAACCCATTCTTCACTCTTCTACTGCGCCTCCTCCTCTTCGCAACCGGCTGTTCCGCTTCGTCGGCCCCTCCTCTCCTCTTCACTCTTCTGCTGCGTCTGCCGCCTCTTGAATCTAGCCTATTCCTGTCTTCTGCCGCGGTTCTGCAACCGCAAATCCCCTGGAGTTTGCCTCTACCTCTTATAGTCTTATTCTATTCAATGTATGTCTGTACATTAATGTCCAAGGTATGTAACTCTGTTAATAGTTCCTGTTCACTTATTCATTATTGTTTTCTATTTTTTATATTATTCACTTATTTAAAGTTTTATAGTAAACTCTGTAAATGATTCACTTATTTTCATTTCTTAGTTACTTGGTTTCTTGTTTTCTAGTTAATGGGCGATTATCTATTCACTGTACATTATTGTAAATTCTTGTTTCCAAATCCCCTGGAGTCTGCCTCTACCTCTTATAGTCTTATTCTATTCAATGTATGTCTGTACATTAATGTCCATGGTATGCTAAGCATAATTGTTTGTGCACTAGAATATAGCACTATACTATTGTAAATTATCCAGAATGTGATTTTTTTAAAAATTCGTCAAAATGATGATATTATGCGGTGTTTTCAAAATATAAAAATTCGATGTGAACAATTGTGGTTAATTAATGTTGTTCAACTTAATATATTAAGACATTTGATAGTATTTTTTTTAAAAATATTGACATTCCTTGTTTATTTTTCTGGTTCCGCCCCTGCATTGAAAGTAGAAGAAGCTTGGTAAAAAAATTCCTACATCCCTTTGTTTTTGCAGATATTGAACGTTCATAGGGTAACCGTCTGGTTTAATTTTCAAGTACCATCCTGAACCTTTTGTTGATCAAAAGTAAGTTTGTATTATGTACGCATTGTTGCTCTGTTACTTTTTGGGCATCCAGACAATATATAAGAACATGTTCTTGGTTTGATACTAATCTTACTCTATTGTCATATTTATAATATATTGAAAATATATTATCAGCTTACTCTTAATTTTCTAAAGTGTGCAAGTTTGCATTGACATTATAGGATTTCATGTACAAATGCACTTTACAAAATCAAAACTCACTTCCATCTTCTGTTCCAAATGCTCAATATCAACATTACTGGTTTTTTATATTGTAGATTAGTGTCATTCTTGCTTCTCTCCATAGTAGTGGAAGACAAGGAAATGAAATTCACTTAAGATAATTGTTTTTCTGCTGTTCTTACTGTCTACTGTCTAGTTGTTGTTCCATCTAATGTCTAGTTGTTCTATCTACTATCACTACAAAAAATATTGCAACCTACCTACGCTTAAAAATGCAGTTAGGCACGCTTGTATGTAAGGCTGATATTTTTAGCCACACTTAATTGAGCGTGGCCTCTACTTGTGTTGGTAAATTTTTAGGCACGCTTAATAAGCGTGGCTAAAGTTGTTAATAAACGTGGCTGATAGTACCTTCAGCCACGCTTAGGCGTTGGAAAATTTCCTCACTTGATAAGCGTGGCTGAATGAAACCATAGTCCATTGTTTTCTTCTTGTTTTTCCACACAAATAAGTATGGCTAATGAACATAACTAACATTTTACCGTATTTGACGGTAAATTTTCTCATTATTATTATTATTATTATTATTATTATTATTATTATTGTTGACGACAAAATAAATTTTATAAAATGTCGATAAATTCCGAAGCTACACAACGTAGTGTATAAAACAAAAGGGGCCATAGCACAATTGAGCCCCTCATCATACTCTCGGAAAAGCAAAAGCAGCTCAAAAGATAGAGCCATTTCCTAGACTATACATCACGAGATGGCAATCTGATAGATTTCATTACAAAGATAGACTAAGTATTCATCAATACCATTTCAAAACAGAGCATTAACAAGCTGGTCAATGGCTACAAGATCGCATTAGTCAGCGGTTGCACAACTATGTACAGGCAGCAGCACAACAGCTCTCGGAAGCTACACTAGCCGGTAGCAGTCGACAGCTACACTAGCCAGCAGCACTCGGCAGCCACACCAGCCACCAGAATGGCAGCACCAGCCACCAGCACGGCAGCACCAGTCAGCATCACTCGACACACAGCTACACCAAACAGCAGCATCTTCAGGGAAACCGACATCAATAGCAGCAGCCAACCCGGAGTAGAATTGTTCAATACTCAATATGAGCAGTAGCAAATGCAACCAGACAGCCCACAACAAACATGCAACACCAATGGCACCCAATTGCCCAACAGCATCCCAACATCCCAATCCCTTGCATTAGCAACACACAACAGCAATAGTGCAGCACGTCGTAGCATCACCATTCTCTCACAAACAATCCAAGTATCGCCAAACTGCACAACCCATCATTGACTAAGCCCTCCATCCATCTAATGAATGCATGTAGTCTAACAAATACTAACAAACAATAATTCACAAAGGTACTTTTAGAAACAATTCTCAGCAGTCCGCATATCAATCAGTATAGGACGAACTTTACAGCAGCACCAGGATATCCACGCAACAGGTAGCACAAACCCAGCAGCAACTAGCACCACACATTTCCCGCAACAATGTCTGACTGTGTTTTTTAATTGCCCGCAACTAGCACCTGCAACAAAAAGTACACACATATAAATAAGTTTAAGTCTAAAAGCTATGACTTTAAGAAAGCACAAAGATCTGTTGCAACTCACATTTGCACAGGTCAACACATATATTGATCATTTATTAATTAATTGCCTTACTATAATTAGTATTATACTATATGTTTAATTGCCTTTGTGAAAAAATTAATGGAATCATGTAAAATTTTTCTTACCATTGAATACAATCCAATGGAAATTTAAAGGGAAACTTGTAAATCATATTAGTGTTTTTTAAAACTTGTTTAAACTTGAAAATACAATACATATTTCAACTACATCATAAACAACACCAATTGAACTATAATGATGAAAGTAAATTCAATTTTTTGAGTGTAAATTCAGTATAATACCTTGCTTGAGTGCCATTTCCACCACAATGGTATTTGGGTGTAAATACTGAAAAGAAACAAAGACCTGCAAAATGTCTTAGTACAAAATAAATGTATTTCTCGAGTCATTCAAATCAAAGATCAATTCTTTGCAAAACCAATCAATGATATTCACAAAATAAAAAAAATTAAACACATACAAAACCACATAAATTGAATTTACAAATAAAATTGTTATAATTATAAGAAATGGAGTTTTTTAGGCATTTTATCAAACACGTTGTATGCATTCCCTTCAAGATGTATTTACACCGAAAAATATTCTGTTTGAGAGAAACATATGAAATTCTAACAGTAGGAGAACTTGTATTTACACAGGAAAACTTGTGGAGTTTCAAACAATTTTGGCTCAAATTTCTGCACATAAATTATTTCCAAAAGGGCATTCAATTAACTTTACACCTAATGGAATGATGATTTTAGAAATTAGACATAAAATTGTACATATAAGTACCAGACAAGAAAAAATTAAACATCCTGAACCCAAAAGCTTGAGAAAACCCCCAAATTGCAAGCCTCCAATGTCAATCTCTACTACAATAGAAAATTTATTTATTTTTCTACATCATCCAAAATCCAAAATTAACCTAATTCATTAACAATTTGCCCAATTTAATTGAATTAAAACAAAAGGAAAATAATACCACGATTTACCATGAACTAGACAACGAGGACGCACGGTGGTGGTGATGATTTTGGCTGCGCCCGGTGATGGCTTAAGTGTGGACCGGAAGTGATTTAGTGGTGGTGGCTTGCGTAAATGGGGATGCGTTTTGGTAGTTGATGAGTAGAGTGATATGTTAAATTGAGGCTGGAAGCTAGGGTTTACTGTGAGTGGGACGAGAGGTGGTTGTAGTGGGTCGGAACGTTGAGTCGTTTTGTGGGTGATGGCGCAAGTGGCGGTTGCTGGTGGAGACGTAGATGGCGGGTGATGCCTTGTGGCAGTCGAATCGTGGGGTGGTGGTGACTGGTGATGCATTTAATGAGGATGAGGGAGTCGTGGGCTTAAACAGTAGTGAAAGGATTTGAGGGAGTTATTGTCTCTTTAGATGAGAGTGAATGGGGCTGAATAATCATTTCATAATTTCAATTAAACTTTAGCCACGCTTATAAGTGTAGCTGAAAGGATTATATTTTTTATAGTAATTGATCTTTAGCCACGCTTATTAGTATGACTGAATTTATTACATTTTTACATAATATAATTGCCGTTTAGTCACGCTTATAAGTGATAGTATTATTCTCACGCTTAATAAGCGTGCCTAAATGCAAGAAGCGTGCAAAATAGCAAAATAGTCGGCCACACTTAATTAAGCATGGCCAATTAAGTGTAGGTATATACCACATTTTTTTGTAGTGTATCTAGATAAAGATAATGTTCCTACTGCCAACTGTCTAGCTGCTCAGACCTGTTGTTCGTCTTGTTTTGATGAAGACTATATGAAGACATTAACAAATACGACAATCACAATTCACAAGTACCAAATACAAGCATCCAAAAGCAGCTATGAAGATCTTTTACATTGGTTTATAGTTTTGTATTGTAAAATCTTGACAATATTTTTTTTGAATATTATCAGATATTTTGTTGTTACGATTGACAAACCTTGTGAATTTAATGTAGTAATCAAAGACAATATATATATTTATGTTTTGAAATAAAAACATTACATCATTTTATTTTTACCTTGATTTCATTAGCTTTGTTAATATAATAATTATTAATAATAATATTAAAAGTTTAAAATTAATCATTAACAGCATAATGGTTACTATAATAGAAAAAAAAAATAGTAGTGTAAAAGTTCTAGCCAATAATATTTATAAAATAATTATTATCTACACTACCCACGCTTATATGCGTGGAAATACAGTTTATAAATCAAAAGAAATGTATTCAATTTTCCCACACTTATAAGTGAGATAATGTTTCCACGTTTATAAGTGAGGCTGAAAGTGCATTTCTCCACGCTTATAAGCGTGGCTGAAGGTGCATATCCCCACGCTTAATAAGCGTGGGCAAAATTTCCCCACAAAATTTTTCCCCACACATAATTAAGCGTGGGGAATTACTTTAGCCTCACATATAAGCGTGGGCAATGGCATTTTTAAGCGTGGAAGGAAACTACTTTTTTTGCAGTGTGTTACAGTGACAGTAGCGACTATTATAAAACAAATAAAGTACTATACTAGTAGTTTAGTATCGTCTCTAGTACTCTTCTGGTAAATAATATTACATCGGTTCTACTTGTTACATTTGACTATTTACATAATTTGATACGTTATTTTGATTTATGTATTGAATTATGTTTAATTAGAAGTTCTAAAATGTTTATATTATGAAAATCTATGATTAATAGATTCAAATAAAATGTTACTTATTATATTTTTTTTATATTAATCACAATATATAAAATAATTTCAAATATTAAATAGCGTTAATAATCATAATTTAGCAAAAAAATTAATTTCAAATATTAAATAGCATTAATAATCATAATTTAGCAAATGTCTTAGTATGTTACACATCAAATTCAAATGAAGGGAAGGAGGGATTACAATATTACTCCACATTGCATTAATAATTTTTTGTACACGGGTGCCCTTCATTGATTGGTGAAGACCAGACATGTAAAAATGGTATTAGGATTCTCTCCATTATTTTTCTCAATTACCCATTTTAAGATTTTGACACCTACTTTAGAATAAAAAATGGTTGATGCGGCAAGTTGTCATTTCAATTGGGTTAATTTTATATCAGAACAGTTTTGGATCGCATTTTATTAGGTTTGAATCACGTTCAACAGTTCAAGTCAACTCAACAACTCTAGAAGTATAGAAAATATATATTTATCATTATTTTATTGAAAAATATATAGGGTAATTTATTTTTTTAAGCAAAGTTTATTATAAAAAGAGAATTAATTTCACATCTGCAATAAAGAAATGTTGACTCAAAATATAAAAATTGACTATAAATATAGCGGATTCGGACAAAAAATAATGTGAAACAGAAAGTTAAAACGTTTAATTGAAGATGATACATAAAACGGAAAACAGGTCAAAAAAGCTATGTTTGAGTTTTGATTGGGTTTGATCCAATTTATTTGGTATTTTCGTGTCGGGTTATTTCTTGGTTACACCTAAAAAAAATTAAGTTATAAATTATTAATTTTTGATTGGTTTTCATGTCAATTTAAAGTCACATTAAATTTTAATGTGTCTGACGAATATAAATCAACTGTTTTTAGGAAACTAAGTTACCAAAATTCCAATCAATACGTGATCGACTTTAAATTGTTTGTTTTGTAATTATTATTAGTTTAGAATCTCAATATTCTAATTGTAATAAAATACTCATATTTGTCTACACATTTGCCCTACTTTTATTTATTTCAATAAATTTACGCTAATTCTATTTTTGATAATAAACATATTGCTTTTAATTTTTGTGAGGCCTTTTTTGCCTAATTCAACCATTTAAGGGTTATAGTGAGATTATATGATTGAAGACGTTTTTCTGACTAACTAAGTAATTGTAAACATTTACAAGATGGAAGATGTTTTTAAACTAGGGGAGCTTTTTTACGTTAAAACCATATAGTAGGGATTTATCATCATAATCATAATAATCTTATATATAATTCAAAACAAAGTTAATAACTCGACTTGAAGTGCACTTTGACCCTCCATTAATGACTCAATAACCCAACATATAACCGACTCCAATTTTGTCCAGATTTAAGTTTATAGTTCATTTTCATTTCAAAAAAATAAAAAAAAGTTTATAGTTCATTTTTAATCAATTTTATTTATTCTATATTGACATAGACATATTAGTGTACTTAGCCTGATCGTTGTTTCTCTAATCATCATTAGTGATAAAGTTAGTAAGATCCATAACATAATACATCTTGTTTAGACTCACACTCTTAAAAGTTAAAATATACTTATATATTTCTTTGAAGTTGTAGGCACACATAATATATTACAACAGACAATTGTTATTTTATGTATAAGGACATTTTCTCAAAATTAATTTAAATAACGAAATGATGAAATGCTATCTCATCTAATGAGAAACATGAATATATTAACTTAAAATGAGGTTAAATTAATAAATCGTGAAGTATAAAAGAGTATACAGTCGATCTCTTGCTCTCAGGTCCAACCTAAAAAGCTTAATATCTATTTTTACTCTACATTTTTCTTTATGGCTGATCAAGTTAGAAATAGTCTCTTAAAAAGACTGAAAGACGGTCACAAGAATTTGTAAAGATACATTTATTTTTTGGCATTGAGCAAAATTTCGAAAACAAAACGGTGCGTTTCAAGCGATTAGGTTTAAAAGGATAGCAAGGTAGCAATAAAAACCTCACCGTCCACCCCCAATCAACAATTGCTAGGGTTTTTATACGAGAGCAGCGCCGTATTTTCTCTGTGTCTGAAAGATTTCTCAGAAGAAGAATGGGTCACGCTAACATCTGGAATGCTCACCCCAAGAACTATGGTCCTGGATCTCGCGCCTGGTAATCTCATCTCTCTTCTCGATTCAATTCTATTACAATTTATCCGATTCCTGATTAATTTTTTCTCTTGTAACTCGTATTTTTAATTTTTTATTTTGGTATATAATCGCAGCCGAGTGTGTGGCAACCCTCACGCAATCATTCGCAAGTATGGTTTGATGTGCTGCAGGCAGTGCTTCCGCAGCAACGCCAAAGAAATTGGATTCCTTAAGGTTTATTTTCTTATCAGTTTTTCGTTTCTTTTCCGATCGCATCTGATTAGTAATACTCCTAAGTTTTGTTTGATTTGTTGATGATATGAATTTGATAAATTTAATTTAACAGCTTCATTTTTTGCATATGAATAATGATTAGTTAGTCTTTGTGTTATCTTTTGGCATGACATATTCTTCCTTTGTTATTTTCCTATTTGAAATTTCAGTACCGTTGATGTGTGACGAAGGATCCAATGCGGAAGCTGTATTGAAGATCTCTTAGATGCAATCCATGGTCTATGTTTGTTTTAAGATTTTGCATTTTAAAGATGTAGACAGCTGAACCTATGTTCGTTTTGAACTTTGCTTTTTTGAGTGAAATAGGCCTTCTTATTTTGTAGGAATTCGCCATTTTTGTTTTGCCATAAGATGGTTTATTTTATTACAGTATTATTAATTTCGTGTATTACATTTGCGTGTATTTGTCAATTCTTGTATTGAATTTATATCAGGTTTGGGGCATAACTTAGTGATTTCCCTAAAATAGCAGACGGAAAAGCAAACCTGAACACATACCATTGTACCATAAGACACCCTCCCCAACTTCCGAGTGTTTGTATGATGGAAATTTGATGGTAAGGAAGGTGATGGATTTAAATGTATAGATTTTGGGAAAATTGTCATTAATAATACTGCCTATTTACGATCTGCTTGAAATAAATCCACTCATTGTTCATTTTTTAATAAACCCTTAGTTCCTTGCTCATAGCAACCCTACACATTGGCTTACCCACCCATTTGCACTCCACTGCCACTGCAGGCAAACCAACCACCCACCGCCATTCACGCCCACCGTCCCTTCCAACCACCAGCCACCAACTACCGTCTACTCCCTCATCCACAATCACCACACCGACAGCCGTTTTGAACCACCACCATGCAGCCCCTTATGAACCACCACAATAATACTCCCACATGGCCACACCCTCACGCGACCACCAGCTAACCAACATAACTCCATCCCTACTGCCAGCGTAGGAGCCCCACCTAGAACCAAAGGGAAAAGAGGTGTAGTTGTGGTGGAGGACATGTATAGGGTTCAAGCGGTAGGAGCGGTTTATTTGGTGGTGGGGTGGAACGGTGGAGTGGGGTGGAGTAACCTGAATAATAGGTTGCAAGTCACCTAGGTCTATTAAGAGCAAATGTACCCAATAGTTGTTTTATTTAAAATAAACAATGAGCATTTATTTTCTGATAATCGTGAATTATGTTGTATTGTTAATACAATTTTCCCTAGATTTTTTGTTTGGATACCAATTATAAAGGAGGGATACCGAGGGGATCGATATGAAGGAATAATATTTTCCTTTCCTACCAAACAATTAAGGGGACTCTTTCTCTTTCATACATTTCCCTAAACGAATGAAGGAGTCTTTACTATGCCCCGTCTTCAATTCTCTTTCAAAACGAACGAATGAAGGAGTCTTTAATTCACGATGGCTCATTTTCATTCTTCTATTGATTTTAATTACAGGGTATTATTTTGAAATAGTCAATAACATTGAACATGTTTACTCGAACTCGATTTTGTTCCACGAATATGAGTCAAGCTTGAACATTGCTGGTAAAGAGTTATTTCGAGCTAACTCATAACAGTTAACACCACATGAAGAGTCTGTTTAGTTGAGGAGGGGAGCCTGGGAGGTTTTTTTAATTTTTTACAAAGGGGTGTTTGGCAAATTAACTTATTGAATAATTTCAGGTTGCGTTTGGGAACGTCCATTTCATTTCGAATTGTAAATTTCAATTATGGATTCATTAATTAAGAATTTGAGAATGACAAGGTTTGAGAAATCATTTTCAAATTCTCATTTTCAACCAAATTTATAACCATAGTGAATTTGACTCAAATTCAAATTTGAAAATTTTTGATTTGTCAAATTCAAATTTACAAATGAAATCCTTATTCCCAAATATGGCATTAGCTTATATTGATATAGATAAAGGGTTGGGTGGTCAAATCAACTAATGTTAACGTTTGGTGAATTAGCTTGTTGAAACAATTTATTGATACGAATAAACTATTTATGAACAAGTTGCTTATAGCGGTGGGTTTAAAATCAGTTGGTCAAACCAGTTAATAAAACCAGATGGTCAAATCAGCCACTATAATCAGCTACCTAACTATCAACTATTTTCCAAACACTCTCAAAATGTAGGGGTTCTCCCCTTTGTTTTCTTTCCCTTTATTTTTGACTCTTGGACATACATTTCCAAATTCCAACGAGAAAGGATGCCAAGTTTTAAAACTTCCTTTCTGTGATACTTAGAACAATTAAGGGGACCGTTGTCTTTCCTATAAATTATTCTACCACAAAATCAAAATAAAATATTTAAGATGTATAGAAGATAAAATATATCAATGTAATATCTGATTGGATTCATATTAAAATATACTCTCTCCTATTCATAGCAAAATGTGACATTTGTTTTTTTACACTATCCAATGCACTTATTCAATGCTTAATATCTTTTATTATACATCACGAAATATTATATAAAGTGAATATTAATAATCTTTGCATTGAGACGAATCAAACAAAATTTCACTTAATCATCATCATGATACCCAGTGTATCCCGCTCAAAGAAAACTATGATCAGGGTCTGGGGAGGGAGGAACGATGGCATGCTCATACCCATAAGGAGAGTGCGATCAAAGAGTCCCCCGGCTCGAGAACGATTTTCTAGCAAGAAGAACCTGCAGTTGGCAAATAGAATAGAAGCACACACACAAAACAAAGATAAGACCAAAGAAACAGGTAAAAAGCGACAAAAAGGCAAAGGATAAAGACGAACGAGGGGGTAAAGGGACAGGTTTACTAATCTAGGATTTGGATAAGGCGCCGCCAACTGGCCCTATCCCTGGTCAGGTCCCTGGAGAGATGAAGTTCATGCATATCACTTTTGATTTGTTCCTCCCACGTTCTCTTAGGTCGTCCTCGACTTCTCTTACCCTCCACTATGATGCATTCGATCTTTCTTACTGGGGCGTCATGTGTCTTTCTCTGCACATGCCCAAACCATCTCAACCTGTTCTCCCGCATCTTTGCGGAGATAGGTGCAACCCTTAACGTCTCCCTGAACTCCTGGTTTCTTATCCTATCCAACATAGTCTTACCACACATCCACCTCAACATACGCATCTCCGTTACTTCCATCCTCTGTTCGAAAACCTTCTTTACGGGCTAACATTCTGTCCCATATAACATTGTCGGCCTAATCGCAACGCGGTAAAATTTACCTTTTAATCGCCTCGGAAACTTTTTATCACAAAGCACCCCGGTTGCTGCTCGCCACTTAAGCCAGCCCGCTTGTATACGATTAGTAACGTCTCCATCAATCTCCCCGTCGCTCTGAATCACAGGACCCAAATATTTGAACTTGGACGTACACGCAACAATTTCACCTCCTATGGTTACCTCTGGCTCCCCTAGCGATTCTATCCCACTGAAATTGCATCGCAGGTATTCTGTCTTTGTACGGCTTATGCGTAGCCCCTTTCTCTCCAAGGCTTCTCTCTACTCTCCCAATTTACTATTAGCCTCCTTGTTGGTTTCTACGGCCAAGACTATATCATCAGCGAAAAGCATGCACCATTGTACGGTCTCTCAGATGGATTTAGAGAGCTCTTCCATAATGACCGTAAAAATTAAAGGACTTAATGCTGATCCCTGATGTAGTCCCACATTAATTGGGAAAGACTCAGTCATACCCGCCGGTGTATGTATGTTAGTCGCCATTCTGTCATACATGTCCTGTATTACCTCGATGTATCTTCGTGAAATACCTCTATTCTTGAGGCTATCCCAAACCAGGCTTCGTGGTATGCTGTCGTACGCTTTCTCCAGATCAATGAATACCAGATGCAAATCCTTCTTTCGCTCCCTATGCTTTTCCATCATTCTCCGCAAAATATGGATTGCCTCGGTGGTTGATCTTCTCGGCATGAATCCAAATTGGTTCTCCCTAATTACCGTCTCTCGTCTAATTCTTTTCTCGATCACTCTTTCCCATAGTTTCATAGTGTGGCTTAGAAGTTTGATCCCTCTATAGTTCTCGCAACCTTGTGCGTCACCCTTGTTTTTAAATATTGGGATAAGTGTGCTAACCCTCCATGCTTCGGGCATCTTCCTGGTCCTCAGGATGACATTAAAGAAGTTAGTAAGCCACTGAATACCCTTCTCTCCTAAATTCATTCACACTTCAATCGGAATGTTATCCGGTCCGACTGCCTTTGATCTCCCCATTTTTTTGAGAGCTTCTCCTACTTCCGCCGTGGTAATATCGATAATCGACCCATGCTCTTGTGCTCTTTGGAGGTATAACGCTTGTTGAATTTCCTCCTCTCGACCCCTAGTCTCATTGAGTAGTTGGGAGAAATATTGATGCCATCTCAGCTTGATGTCCTTTTGTCTAAGTAGTACTCGTCCACCTTCATCTTTAATGAACTTCACTGTCCCCAGGTCCTTCTTTTGCCTAGATCTTGCTTTTGCCAACTTATAAATATACTTCTCCCTCTCTTTGGTCTCAAGCTTTTGATACAAGGCTTCAAACGCTTGATCTTTTGCCTCCGCTACTGCTTTCTTAGCGGCCCGTTTTGCTTCTTTATACCTCTCCTTCTTATGTGTCCTATCCTCCTCCTCCGTGCAAGCCATGAGCTCCTTGAAACTCTTGTTTTTCTCTTTTATTTTCTTGTGCACTTCTTCGTTCCACCACCACGACTCTTTGTACACCTTTGGTTTCTCCGTCGACACCCCTAATGTCTCTGTTGCCACCTTTCGAATGGTTTCCGCCATGGTCTCCCACATTCGGCTTGCATCGTCTGATAAACTAGGGTAACCCACCGTCTTGATCTTATTTGACACGATAGCGACCATATCCTCCTTAAGCCGTCCCCACATGATCGTTTGCCTAACCTTTTTCTTCTTCTCGACAATCTTTCTCCTCATACAAAACACTAGCACTAATAACCTATGTTGAGTGGGCATCTCTATACCTAGCACAACCTTACAATCCAGACACGAGTTCCGATCGACCTTTCGTACCAAACAATAGTCAATTTGGGTGGCATGCCCACCACTCTTGTACGTAATCAAGTGTTCATCCTTCTTTCTAAAGATTGAGTTTGCTATGACGAACTCCTTTGCTAACGCAAACTCAAGCAAGATCTCTCCACTCTCGTTCCTTACACCATAACCAAACCCGCCATGAACTGAGTTATAGTTAGCTGCCTCTTTACCTATGTGTCCATTGAAGTCGCCACCTATAAAAACTTTTTCCTTGGCAGGGATGGTATCTATAAGCTCCCCCAGGTTATCCCAAAACTCACGTTTGACTTCCTCGTCTAGTCCAACTTGCGGTCCATACGCACTAATGATTGAAAAGACCTCTTCTCCCACCACGATTCGAACTAGCATAATTCTATCGAAAATGACTCAAGATTTCACTTAACTATGTTCTAATTTATAGATTAAGAATAAAGTAAAAATTAACAATAATAATTAAATAGTGTCAAATAACAAATATCTCATTCTCTATGAATAGGAGAAGTAAAAATTAACAATATATATATATATATATATATATATATATATATATATATTATTTTTATAATTATTATGATTTGTATGTAAAAATATTGAGGAACGGTGCAAAGAAGAAATGAAAAGCACAAAGAAAGAATATGCTTAAATAGAAGATAAAATATTATCTTAATTTTGTACTTAACTTGCTTTTTTTTTTTAAAAAAATTTTATTTTTTAGTTAATATAACTATCAGCCGATATATAGCATATATGAAAAAAAAACTGCCAACCTAAGCAAATTAATAAATTAGTTATTTAATGATTTATAATAAATTAATTATTATTATTCTATTACATGATTTATGCTCCTTATACTTCTATGGCTTGTATACTTCTATATATTAATTGATTTTTAAATATAAAAAGTGATTTTTCCAATTAATGATTATCAATCTTCATTATTTGACTTGTGCGAAGAGATTAGATTCAAATGAAAACATGTTGCCAAGTTGGGCTGGGTCACAATTCAAATAGCAAGCATACTTTTCCCAATTTTTGTTTTATCCAAAAACTGTTTTTTTGCAGTTTAATTGTGTTTGTTAAATTGTTTATATTTAGAGTTATATATAACTAAAAAAAATTCAATATTATGAAAATATGCATATGAGACGAGTATAACAAGATTTCACATGACTTTGTTTTTTTCTTGTATATATAATGATCGCAATATGAAAATACCATAGAATAATAAATATTGTTAAATTGGGTTTAGGTGCAAGTAATAACAATTGGAGGAAGTATAATCGTAAATCTCATATAATCATTGAATGATCAATATGAAATTGTATAGATACTGCCAGAATCATAGGAATGTATTGTGGGATTGAGTAGGATCGTAAAATTTCTAACTTTACTAATTTTAAGATGGTTAAGCACGATATAATGATATGATAGCATACGGCACGATATAGTATGAAATGAGACATATACGACAACATATGGTATGATTTTTATGGTTAATTGAAGCATATATTATTATTATCCTATTTTTTTTGGTTTAAATGCTTAGATATACGATTTTAAAATTAGAAAACTTAAATTTATGTGAATAAATTTTTTAACGTTAAAATTTTATTTCTTATTCAATGTTAATAAAGATTACAAGTACATGGGTGTCAATTAGTCTAGTTCATGCAAATTAATATAATAGTATTTATTATGATTTATATACCACAACAATTAATAAGAAGGATTATAATTTTATACCATACTCTATTTGATTTAGAAGTGGGTTTAGTATAATCTTCAATCTTGCATGGGTTTTTTGTTCCTAGAGTAAATGTGAGAAATTATTATACATCTACTTACAAAAGGAGAACAATGTGATTGTGAGATGTGAATCGAGTCTTGTCTTAATTGAAAAACATGTTAATTATTTAGGGAGAAATTTAGTTTGATTCTCGCCGCCTCTTTCAAACTGAGATCTAACCTATATCGAAATTAGTGATTGTACCTTGTATAAACATGAGTTTTTGCTTGATATATCGAAATATCTAAATTTATACTCCTTCCGAATTAGTTTAGATGTCCCATTTGGAATTTCACGAATTTTAAGGGTTGAGTGGGGTCCATTAAAAAGGTGGTAGTTGGGTATTTTAATTGATTAAATTAATTGTAAAGGTGGTAGTTGGGCATTGGAAATTGAAAAAGTGAGGGTATTCAGGTAAACAAAGGATAGACAAAAAAGGAAATGAGACAATTGGTATGGTTTTGCCAAATAAGGAAATAAGACATCTAAACTGATCGGAGAGAGTATATCTCAAATGAAATCAAAATCTAATACGTGCTTTATTGGTTCTTTAAATTTCAAATGAGAACAAAATAATCGGATGATGTACTTATAATTTAAATATTCTCAATTTGAATCACTCAATACTTTGGATTATTCTACTCGTTTTGCATTTATTTTTATAATGTCAATACATTACTTTTATATTTAAAATTAGACTTATTATTTTTTTCTTTTAATCTCATCAAAATATTTTACTTTCTATCGATACAATTTTAATATATCTCTTTAATTTTATATTACCAAATATTTTTTTCTAAAAATTACATCATTTCTTGCCCAATGCTAAATTGGGAAAAAGGGTAAAAAATTGCGTATATATCAAGCAAAAGAAAAAAAAATGCCTACAATTCACCAAAAGCAAAAACCCCGACAATAAAACAAGGAGGCTTCACTCTTCAGTCTCTTGCTCTCTTCTGTGCTAAGAGTAAAGTTCAACAATGGCGGAAGACAAATCGAATCGTCCTCCATTAGTGCTCTACAACACCATGACAAAGCAGAAAGAGGTTTTTAAATCCAAGGTTCCCAACAAAGTTGGCATGTATATTTGTGGTGTTACTGCTTACGATTTCAGCCACATCGGTCATGCTCGTGCTTATGTTGCTTTCGATGTCCTTTACAGGTTTTTTGCTGAATTTTCTACTTTTTCTATTTTCCTATTGATTACTCCTCTTCTTTCTATGATTTTTTTGTGTTTTTTCCCAATTACATTATTAGGGATTAATCGAAAAGATCGAATTTTAAAAAGTCAACTCCATTTTTGTGTGGTTTGCTAGGCTTCTGAATTTATCTATATTGCCTAGTACCATGGAATTCTTTTTTTTTATTCGTCCCTATTACTGAATGATACGCTTACCACTAATCAAGAATTTTCGTTGAATTGCATATTGTGATTTTTAATGAATTGATCAAGGAGTCCGTGCTGGAATTTAATATAGTATTTATGCATTTCTTCTTTCAGATACTTGATTGAATTGGGCTATGAAGTGACTTATGTACGGAATTTCACTGATGTTGATGACAAGGTTAGAAATTGTTAGGTCTTGTATTATAGTTAGCTAGATAAAGTTCTAAAACAGTTGAAGGTAACTTAATTGCTTTCCATCAGCTTTTCTTGAACTTTTGATTCCTATTTGGTACTTTCACGTTTGAGGAATTCTTGGGTAAATTTGTTGCTATGTTTAATTAATTAGTTCTTTTGCATTGAATTTGTGTCATAATACCTTTTCTGTATAAATTGACATGTGAGGTTAGGTGTTTGAGGGTATAAAGTTTAGATGACATAATTGAGATTGCCTTAGGTTGTGTTCTTGTCGATTTGCAAAATTAGGTTTGCGTTCACCTTAGCAAACAGAAGTTTTATTAATAAAAATAAGTTAATTTTAGCGAAAAGAAGTTTGTTAAGTAGAATAAGCTAAGTCAACAAAAATGAGTTTATAATTATGTTTAAATGCTTTGTTATTGCGCTTATCTTTCTCTAGAACTGAAGTTGATCATTTTATGGAAAGGACTCATATCTCGTGTGGAATGTAGTGCTTGTGAGCCGGTTGTGACGCGAAGTGTGGAATGTCGGAAACTGATTTTTCCAAAAGGTTTCCAACATAGTAAATGGTGAAACTGTTTCACTTAATTCGAAAGTAGTGGGGAAGTAAGGGGGTATAACCATAGCACAAAAACAAGGCTGCATTGGTGTCATTCAAGCCGTAAAGTTTTTCAAATCTATCAAACTAATACTACCTGCAACGTTAAGTTGTAAAAAATCGCTTTTTAGTCGGCTGTATGACAACCACATCACCCCATTGCTGCATCACCGTGACTGTTACCAAAATCTTCACTGAATCCACATTTTTGCTTTATACATCCTATCGTCAAAAACAAGGCAATGTCTTATCCTATGAAACTAACCATAAAGGTTTCGAAATCTATCGAATCAATACTATATTAATGCTAAAGGTGTGTAATATCGCAGTTTAAGCAATTTAAGAGACATTTCATGGTTTCGTATGATATTTGGCATTTCAATGTACAATGCATCACCCGACTTAGCGTATTACCATGGCCATTAGTACAATTGTGAATTTGTGACCAAAATCGCATTTTTTTTCCACAAAATTCATTCCAATGCATTATCATTTAAAAAGGTGATATAAGGTAGTAATGAAAAATTGTGAAAAAAACCTTTTATAATCAAAGCTTCATTACCATGGAAATAATATTGATAAAATTCATAACCAAACGGGCTGTTGAGGCCTGAAGGTTTATATAGAAAAATATGCATGTCTAAGATTGGTAAAGGTAATGCTGAAAACCTTCCCTTTAGTTCTCGTTTGTATATTTGAGTTTTTAGCCTGTTTTTGAGAGGTTTCATGATTTGGATTTATGTGCAATGTTAACTGAGATGGGCTTCTAAATCTTGTGTGGTGATTCTATACTTAGACAAAATATGTTACTGATGTCATCCAATGATCCATTTTTCCTTTATGTTTTTTCTTTAATTACCTGAAACTTTTAAATTATCAACATACATTCGTTATATTTTTAGTGTTGATTCTTTCTGCTTCTGGATCTTGACTGTTTATTGGTTCTCATGTTTGAATGTCTTTAGATAATTCGCAGAGCAAATGAGCACAAGGAGAAAAATCCAGAAGATCCATTGAGTGATCCCTTAAAGTTAAGTGATCATTATTGTCAGGAATTCCTGAAGGATATGGATGATCTACAATGTCTGCTTCCTACTCATCAGCCACGTGTCTCTGATCACATGGATCAGATCAGAGATATGATAGCAAAGGTAGAAAATGTTGTTTACATGTCTTATCTTTGTCTAGGTGCAAAATTCTCAGCCCTTCTGGCCACATTTGTGATTTGTGTTTGAATGATGCACATTGGTGACTGGTGGATGATCATGTGTAGATTATTTGTGGAGCTTCTTAATTATCACATCATTTATTTTTTTAGGTTTTATGTTGAAATGGTTGCTCTATTGAACTTAAAGTTTTTGCTTGCTTAAGTAGGTGTTATTTCATTCACTGATGCTTGTTTGATTTTGAAATGTGATCACATATGGTCAGTGGTAGCGTAGGTGTTCCTTGCTCTGTTTTTCATTTTGAAAGAAACAAACTGTTACATGCATTGATGAAATGGAGCTGGGAGAAAGGTTTCATTGGAAGAAAAATCATGTTAGACATGGAATGGATGATGAAACTGTGAGGACCATCGGTCCTCAAACAGAAAATTATTACCAATAAGATCAATTCCCCAAAGTATTTTTCCATCAATTCTTGTCTGTCATTATTCAACACTATCTATTATGTTGTTACCTTGATAACACCATGGTCTCCTCACTGGGCATCACCAATCAAATTCACTTGATCAATTTCCCAAACACCATACTTGAAAATAATTGCCACTTTTTCATAAGGACCCAAATGACAGCTGCTGTAGTTGACACAAGAGCTTCAGGATCATCATCGCCCCTTTCATCAGCAATGTTTAATTAATTGCACAACAATGCCCTCTCTTCCATTACCAATACACTGTCTGGTACCATTGACCATCACCATCCTGAATGTGTGTGAGAGAGAGAGAGAGAGAGAGGAGGGTGAGTTGGTTAACACTAGTAATCTAGTATAATCCTCACCGGTTTTGGTTGTTTCCGTTTCTAGATTCTTTTTTGTGTATTTCTCTTCCTTTTCCTCTCATGTGGAACAACCATTCCCTTAAAGGTCATAGTGGATGATGACATCTTCCAAATATAAGCCACTTGGCTGCAGACATATACATGTAAGCAAGACTTGCTATATAAACTCAAATAATTATATGGATTTCCAGTGAGATTACTCTACTGTGGTCTTTCATAATATCAGTGTCCACCCAAAAAGTATCGGGCTTGCTAATTTTCACATGGAGGTGTCTAACCTTAACATTAACCTTCCAAACGAAAGTTAGCCTCGTGAAAAGGGATATGAAGGAGGGAGGGTTAAGCACACACAAATAACCTGTGTATAGTGTTCCCTGACGTACTTCTCAGGCTCTGCTCACAAGTATTTTCCACTTCATATTTACTTGAGCATTGTGTTACATTTTTTTTTTTATTATTTCGGGCTTTTGCTGCTTGTACATCTTCGGCGTGATTACATTCATGTTAAACCCTTTTTTTATTATTTTTTTATTTCTGTTATTGGATCATCGCAGATAATTGAAGAGGGCTATGCTTATCCTCTTGATGGGGATGTTTACTTTGCAGCTGATAAGTTCCCAAAATACGGACAACTTTCAAGGCGGAAGCTTGAAGACAACAGAGCTGGTGAAAGAGTTGCTATAGATTCAAGAAAGCGACATCCTGCTGATTTTGCTTTGTGGAAGGTACAGCAAACAATTGCAACTTTTACATTGTATTTTTTTTTATTAGGGGACAGTTTCGTGGGTGTGGGCCTTGGGGGGGGGGGGGGGGTAGGAAAACACCCGATGCTAATGAGTGACCAAACAAGATAGGCTACTGAGACTGAAAATGTCGAGTAATTTGGTCTGTTTGATTAAAGTAGTTGTGTAGGTAGTGCTTAGACGTGAAGGGAGTTGTCACTTGTGGTAGCTATTATCACTTGAATTGCTCGTTAAAAAATTAAGTGTTTCGGTAAGTAAAGTGTATTAGTAGATATTGGACTTGTTAATTTTTGATCCACGCGAACTTGATTTTAAATATGACTGAAAATTAGAAGGTTGAAAACAGATTTTTAACTCATTGTCTGAACATGGCCAAACCTGGGATACCAAAAAGGGTCAAACTTCCGTATTCAAAACCCGACTGTTTTGACCCTTTTCCCAAATTTATCACTTTTTCAGTTTAACGATATTATTTTTAGTTGGGACTCACTATTTTACGAGTCATTAACTGTATTTTAAATTAGTTTTTTTTATTGTTTTGTTTATTAAAAAAGTTATATCATATCAGAAAAAAGTTCAATAATAAGAAAAAGAAAATTTGAATTCTTGACCATGTGTTGACCCGAACCCGATTAAACCAGAAATGCTCTAAACTTGATTGATTGTTTTGACAGGTCTAGTAGTATTCAATATTGTCTTGCAGAATTTAGTGGTTTATGTAGCGTTTTAGCTAGTGTTTTTCAAATGTAAGATTTGTAGTTTCCATAACCTCTGCCTACACCACTACTTCATCACTAAACACTACCGGAAAAGCTATTTCATCGAACACTTGTATTATATTAATGGTTTGAAGTCAAAACAGTAGCTCTTAGCCCACCACTACCTACACCACTACTCTGAACAAGGCCAATAGATCGTTTGCGAAATGTCCAAGTTGGTGCTGCTGATTTGATCATGATTATGCTGCTGTCAGTGTCACTGAGATTCATCAATTTGCAGGCTGCAAAACCTGGTGAGCCCTTCTGGGACAGTAAATGGGGTCCAGGAAGACCAGGATGGCACATAGAATGCAGTGCAATGAGTGCTCATTATCTGACTTTCTCTTTTGATATTCATGGTGGCGGAATGGATTTGATCTTTCCTCACCATGAAAATGAGCTGGCACAGAGCTGCGCTGCATGTGAGGAGAGCCATATCAGTTACTGGTTACATAATGGTTTTGTGACTATCAATGAAGAGAAGATGTCAAAATCAACTGGAAACTTCTTTACTATTCGCGAGGTATGACATGTGATGCTATAATGTATGCTGCTGATTCTCATAGTGAGGTGTTAAGATATAGCTGGCATGCCATGAACTTATATGGGTTTCTCCTTTTCAAACCTAGGTTACCAAACAATATCATCCTTTGGCTCTGAGATACTTCTTGCTAAGCATGAACTACAATTCTCCTGTCAATTATTCATTGTCGCAGATAGATCTTGCATCCGAAGCAGTCTTCCGTGTTTATCAGGCAAGTATTATGGGCTTTTACACAGAACAACTTGACAAATAGATTTTGATAGTTTTCTGTTACCTTCTAGAATGCAAATTTCCATTCCACCTCTTTGGATAGACCAGTTATGTTTGCTTTTGATGGAGCCAAAGATTTATTGTTCTTTGGTTTTGAATTATAACGTACTATAGTTGATGGTTCATTAATTCACGTGCATTTATTAATCATGTGCAATCAAAATGATGTTTTCAAGCAGCTAAGGTCAATTAGAAACAGTTTTTTTGTTATAACAAGACTAAGGTTAACATCCATCCCTCCTTTACTCTGCCTAGGTGGGATGGCATTTAGGGAACGCAATGTTATGGTTTCTCGTTTGATAGATCAGCAAGCATTGGCTGGGAGGCTATACAAATTTTGTAGCACCTTGCTCTGAAAGTGGTTGTCAACTTGTCAGGGTACCAATATTGGGAAAATATGATCTTTTTGTTAAAATTTATTTTGCTTTGTCTTTCTCTAACGACGTGTCCATGTTTTTTTGTCCTTTTTTGATGGATTGTTAGGGTTTTTGTTATCTGGTTTGGGATATTTGTTCTAATTCTCAATGTCTCTTGATTTTCAGACGTTGCTAGATTGTAGAGATGCTTTATCGTCATTTGATGGTGGAAACAACACTGAGAAGCCTAAATCAAACAGCAAACAACCTACTAAACCTTCTGAGGCTGAAAATCTGATGAAAGATTTCGAGTGTAAAATGTCTGATGATTTGCACACTGCAGAGATATTGAAGGGTAGTCTTCAAGATGCTTTGAAATCTATTAACAACGAATTGAATGGCCTTAAGGTGAGTGTTTTGGTGATGCCTACATTCATTTAGTTCCCCTAACCAGAAGAGGAAAAAAAAAGGTCAAAAGAGATAATGCATTTGTTAGCAGTTATTCGATTGATCATCGATGAATTTAAATATAAAATTTCTAATTTCAGAAGAAGCAAAAGCAGCAAAAACTATTGGCTATCCAGTCTCTTAAAGAGTTGGAAGAGGCGGTCAGGAAAGTTTTGGATGTTCTAGGGCTTCTTTCTGCTCAGCCCTATTCTGAGGTGAGAATGTGTAAGACATTCAAATAAGAGTTGCCTCCTCTGAGTTTATTGCTTATTGTCAACAAAATTGTTGCTTTTCAAACAGGTTTTACAGCAGTTGAAGGAGAAGGCTTTAATTAGAGCGGAGATGACTGAAGAGGAAATATCGCATCTGATTGAAGAAAGGGCCGTAGCTAGGAAGAACAAAGATTTTGCAAGAAGTGACCAGGTAAGAAGTGAATTAACTGCAAAGGGTATAAGCTTAATGGATTTACCAACGGGCACGACATGGAGGCCATGTGTGCCAGAAGGAAGTGCTTAGATTCCTTCGTCGAAATGAAGTGATTATGTAATTTTAGCTGATTTTTGTTTCGGAAACATTCCATTCATGATCTATAGAGTCTCGTAAAGTGTCGTGACTCACCATTTTCTTAAGAGTTAAGACCAATTTTGTACTGGGGTTGACAAAATTTTCCCCAATCAAAGCTAACTTTTATGAAACCACAGACCTTTAAGTTAATGAGTTGTGAGACGAGTATATTATGACCTGATTTGTGATCCTATTCGGTCTTTTTTTTTCTCATGTTACTTTATATACTTTTTTTGTAAAAACTTTTATATATATTTTTAATTTGTAATCTCCTCTTTATTCTCTTTAGCAACCAAATCATTTTCATTCATGAAACTTAAAAGATAAATAAATATTTTGTACCAAATGTGATGAATCAAGGCCAAATTGTGATGATGACTGCTCTCATGACATTTTCCAGCTTCAAGATAATCGAATGAATGAGACATCAAAACAATTGTAGCATCGCTATTCACAACATCAATACTTTCAATCAAGCTTTCATCAAAACAGAACAAAAACATTACATCTACAAGTAAATAATCAAATGTTAATTTAATTGTTAATGCAAATTTATAAAATGTTTCATTCAATATCCTTGATTTTTTTTTTTTGAATAATACCTGATTCATTAATAAAGAGTCATACGACATCTACATCAGAGATAAAAATTAGCAAGTACATAACAACTAAAACCAAATATAATTCTAAAATAACAAAACTACGATCGTTGTGTATGAAATCTGACAATTCTGAATATCCTCTTCCACATCACTGTTTGATACAGCCTTCTACGAGGGGGTCTTTCGATCTGCTGTAGTCTTGAGATAGAATTGAATTTGATGTAGTTGATGATAATTGCAATTTCGGTGTCTACTGCATCATCGAATTAATCTCTACCAATAAATCAACTAATGACCAAAATTCATAACTCCAAACTCTCACAAGGAGAGACTTCAAAACCCAATATATGGGTAAAATCAACCCAATGAATGAGTAAAACAACTCTCTTACAAGGAGAGGACAAAAATTTATTCTAATCATATCAAAAAAAACTTAAAAGGTAGAAATTAGGGGCTTACTATCAATCTTTAAAGATTGATGATAGCCCCAAACTAACTATAGATATTAGGGTTTTTTTTAGAGAGAGAAGAGAGGAAAAAAAAAAAATTCAATATCCTTGATTTAGATTTGCATAGATGACTGAATTGCATATTCCTGTATTTTCATGATATCAAATTTTAATCAATCAAATTCCATTTTGGAATGAAAATTCAAATAATTTGAAGCCAATGTCCTTATTCATTCTCCGCGAAAAATTTGTAATAGAGATGAGATTAATATCACATTAACATAAAAGAGAACACTTAAATGCGAACAATCACTCCGAATTGCGCAAATTCTGATAGTTAGAAGAATAATTTACTACATTATAATCATTTGGGGTTATTTAACATTTTAGCCTAAACCTTTGGAGCTAATTTTTGAGTTGTGACTTTCACACATCCAGTTTGTTCTGCTTAGAGCCTTAGACTCAGTTGAATAATCTCTAAACTGGAACTCTACCTTATAGCACAGAAAGTTGAATCTAATGAAAGTTGCAATATTATCATCACAAACACAAAATTTATGGAGGATATTTTAAAAAAGTATATATATTTGTAAACCTCGAGGGTATAAAATGAGGGTATAAAATGCAAGTGTAGTATTCATCCACACACCAAGAAAAAAAAATACCAATTACCAAGGTAAGCATTCAGTACAACAAAGAAGCATTTGTGGGCTCAGCCAAACTCAATTTACAGTGCCAGAATGGCCATAAGGAGAGCTGCCTACCAGAAAGCCCCAATCATCAAGAAAATAAAAAAAAAATGAACAAATTAATAGGAACAAAAAACTGAAATGCCAAACTAAATTTGATGACAGAAAATGGTGCAAGAAGCAACCAATAACTTGCAAATGAATCGTCCTATTTGAAAATATTTTGTATCTCCATCAGCGTCGAGGCTTATGCAGACGGGGTCGATTGCAGAACATTCGGCCATTGGCTCTAACAAATGCAGCTATAGCAACGGTTACGCTTGCCCACATAAGTGAAAAGAAAAGGTTCCACCAACTATGTCGAACTGTTAATCAACATTGAAACAGGTAAAAGAGCAGATGAATCATCGATGCAAGCCAGTTTTATCTCCTCTACAGATAGTAGCTATGTTATGTAAATCATAACAGAAATAGCAGGTTTGGACAAGTCTTAGAAATAAAAGCAACTGGTTTCTTCCCTTAGATATGAAATGGCATGAGCAATCAATATATGAAATCTAAATATTGCACTATGACCAGGAGGATTCATCAAAATTTTGGTATTTAAATTAACATATCTGCAATTTTGGAATCATTTGATACAAAATAACACGAAAAGAGTATTTAATTCAACAGGTTGAATAAGTCAAAGATTTTTAGATTACCCCATTAGACTACGCGAAACTCTATCAAAAAGGAAACCAATCCCTCAATAGTCGAGCTGTCAGTTGAACATATTGATATCTATCATGATTGCTTGAAATCTAGTAATTTTTGTTTATTTTAGAGATAAGTCTAATGCGCATCAATAGTAAAATGTTACACGCACCTTGCTTCAGAGACAGGATCGAAAAAAAGAATGCGGCCAAGACGAGGGAAAGAGCTATAGGAAGAGACTGTGACACAAAAATATCGACTCCATAAATACATGGATAAAGTAAGAATTAATTTAGAGATATAACTTATAGCTTACACTCACAGCTAGAGTCTCAAGGCTTCCCTTTTGAAGTTGATTGCTCGTATCTCGGCTAACAGAAGCAATGAAGTTTCCGTGTACAAGATCGATTGCATCCTGCAAAAATGACAAATCATTTAAAAAATAACTATGTAATCCAACATAAGGAACGTTAAGATGTCATACAGCAAGCCTAAAAAGTATATGCAACTGCACGAAACTGAAATATGACGATGCTGCAGAATTCATTTCAATTGTTGTGAATATTCCTTAAATTTCAGATTAATCAGCAAGAACAATTTGAAGCATCAATTCGGACAGAGGATCGGCTGTGGTCTCAAGTGGCCACTGCGTCCTCATTTGAAGCATCAATATGACGATGCTGCAGAATTCATTTCAATTCTTGATACTAGAGTTTGATTGGCAAACTGGATATTTAATTTAATCACAACTTCAACTTCTCTTATTTTTTTGTAATCACAAATTCACAACTTCAATTAGTCACAAGTCACAAGTGATAGATGAAATAAGTGAGCTAATGATAATCTTCTTGAGGTTTTTTTATGTTAGAAGCATTTGAATGCAAATTGACAAATTGAGTACTAGCATTGATGATGTTAAATAAACTAGAAATTAAAAATTAAACCAAACTGGGATTAAGAATGAGGTCCCAACCCCATAACACCCTTACTTCATTCCTAATTTAAAACCCATAACAGTTTGTGAATCAAACGTCCCCTTAATAGTTTCCCATGCGCCTTTTTTCTGTTGTAGTAACACTGCACCCTTTCCTTTCCCAACCCAAAATCATACTATTATTGCCATTCGTTCTTTTAATGTATAACTTTAGAGCGATAGGAGAAATAGAGAAGAAGCAAATGAATAGGTACTATAAATCAAATGCTGAAGTTACACAAGAGTATACAAGGAAAGATTATAAACCTGTCTTGTTCCATCACAAAAGTTATTCAGATAATATCTAGCAAGAGCATTGAATCCATCCTTAAGAATACCTTCAATTGTACGCTTTCCACATCTGTAAATTACAAAGTCGCACAAAACCAGTTTTCAGATTAGTCCACCTTTCCGTATTACTATTTATATCATTAGCAAGTGTCATAATTTGCTTGCACAATGATAATGACAATATGTCGGCCATTAAGTGGCAAAAGGTTCAAAGGATTCTAAATGTACCATAAACTTGACAATATAATCAGTCTGAAAATTGATTAGCATAAAACAAAATGTTCTCACAAATTATCAATACGATCAACATTTTAAGATGCGCAAAAACGTAATGAGCTAATCCAAAAAGGCATATGTATAGTAGAGAGGGGGGAGGATTAAAAGAGATAAAATTTAATACTACAGCTATATTCATTAGAGCATAATGTGTATCCATCACCCGAAGTAGATCACATACCTAACAAAATCTCCTTTCAAAGCTGGGGTACCAGAATACTGGATGCTCACATCATCCCCATGATTAGCCCACACTAAAAGAGAGAAACAATGAAGTCAATAATAACACAAAACTTTGATTATTATTATCCTTCGTGAGGAACACAAAGCTTTTGAGAAATACAACACAATATATATACAAAATATGCATGAACGACACTATAAGGAAAACAACAATAGAACTCACATATCTTAAAATTATCATCAAAGTTCGGATGAGCACTAATGGTCTCTTCAGCCCCAAAAACACCAATGCGTCTTAATTGAGATTCCAATATTTTTCGCCCTATCATGCTCTGTTACCACAACACACACGTCACAGAGGAGAGACCAACAAGATGATATTAACAAGTAATATCAAATGTATTAACACATATTGATTATGAGATTGTAATGGCAAGAATCAGATTGAGTTAGATACACCAGAGAAAAACATTTTTAAAAAAAAAGTTCAACAAAAAAATTAATATATTGATGGGGCCATAAATTTGTAGTTCTTTGGTTTTGGATTACGACGGATGAAATTAAAATGACTCATCAAATCATGTGTACTTTTTATTTATGTGATGTGAAGTTGCACATGACGTTTGCAACCAAGGGTTAATTGAAAACAAATTCTTTGTTATTGTAATTCTTAACACGAGTAAGGTTGCGTACATCAGATTCTCCCAAACCTCACCATAGGTGGGAGCCACTTAATGGCATTGGGGTAATGGAAACTAAAAAAAGTTCAGCAAAAAATTTACATTTTAGATTACTCTGACTACTTCAGCAGAAACAACTCAACAAGCACACCTGTGTCACATTTGTACGATCTAAGCAATCAATACAATTAGTCCTCACAACGCCAGTTTGCTCTTCTAGTTTTTCACTGTTTTCATTAAGCAGGAGATACCTATAATAAAAAGCCAATTATAGCACTGATCAGATTCACACATGTTTAAAAACTCAAGGAGATCCATTGTGCAAAACTAAAAAGTTTCGGCCATCAATTCACAAACATTAATAATCATTATAGAATTTTCAGCCAGAAAATTCTTTTAGGTAAAGCCTTGTCCACTCCAACTCCAGTAGTTGTAAAATTGAATTCTTATCCTCGGTAGTTTCTTTTGAATTACAAGTTGCATATTCCACAAATCCATGTTATTTTTGGCCAAGTCACCCTCAATGTCTCATTGCTATTTGGGTTAGGTTTTTTTACTTATTTACCATTAAATGTCCCATTTCCTTTTGGTGGGGCAATTTTTTCTGTTAAATCACCTTAAATGTCTCATTCCTCTCAGCTTTTTAAGTGGTCTCTATCATTTTCTTGATTTTTGTGCAAATTGAAATGAGACTAATAGGTTGAATAGAAGGGAGTAATTAGAAGCTTTTCTATCCCACTAACCTCAATACCTTATATTGTGGCATCAATAGTAAGCAAGTATACAAGTATTAATGAGTTTGAATGCTAGAGTTTTTGCTCAAACTTCTGGTTTCATTATTCTCAGAGAGGCCAAAAATTATCCTAATAGTACTAGAATGTTCTGTAGTTCTTGTTCCTGAAGGTATAACAATCTAGGTACTTTATTCCGAAAATAAGAGCATTGACCCTAAGGTAAATGTGAGAGTGCTTATTGCTCTGATTCCTATTCTTTTCTAGGTTTCACTTTATGAAGCATATACACCAAGTCTTACCCCAAAAAAGCAGGTTTACCCTATAGGTTTTTGGCACTAGGGATACTCGCACTTGTTACATGAAGCAATTAGAGCAATGATCCTACAGGTCCATATCTTAAATAATGAACAAGTCAAACATATTTCCAATAATCATCTACCATTGGTTGCTAGTTCATAAACTAGTATGATTTGAGGTTTATCCAGCAACGACACCACCGCAATGTCAAAACAACGCGGACCAGGAGCGGATTTAGGTGCCCTAATGTGACTGCACATGAGGGCACTGCTTTTTTTCTAAAAAAAAATCATATATGCCACAGACAGGTTTTGAACCCACGACTTAGAGGATGCAAGGCAAAGGTAAAACCATCTGTGCTCTCCCACTTTCTTGATTAATAGGGGATTTTATTGAAATTAAGATAAGTCTAACTGTACAACAAATCTTAATTAATGCACTTACATTTTCCAATATATATTTAAACCATTATCCCTTTTTTTTTGTGCTTATGATGTAGTCTTTATATTAAATGATTATGTAGTAGATAATTTATATAGTTATATATTTAATTGCTTGAAGTGTAGTTGAATTGAAATCATTATTCTTATACTCCCTCCAATTCACCACTAAGTTCCCATTTGTTTTTTGGCACTATTCATATCTTACTCTTAATTTGTATTTTATTATTAATCTATAAGTCAAAAGATAGTCAAGTGATATCTTGTTTGATTCGTCTCAATGCAAGGATTATTTATATCAATTTTCCATAATTTTTAATTATGCACAATTAAAGATATTAATGATTGAATAAGTGCATTGGATAGAGTGCGAAAGCAAATGGGACTTTAGTGGTGAGTTGGAGGAAGTATTTATCTATTTTAAGATCTTTTGAATTTTTTATTGAAATATTTTTTTTCAATTGTGCTTCCACTAAGTTCCTTTTCTGGATCCGCCACTGACGCGGACACATAAAGGTTTTAAAATATATTGAACTAAATTCTATTACACGATCGCAAAGGTTTAGAAAAAGTATTTTAGGTTGTTAATAGGATATCATATGATTTAATCTTGGTCGTTATTTGGTGGTACAACAGTTGTATACTTGTATCACCCTCATTCATAGTGCAAAAATAAGGTAGCATTGCATCAACAAGGTTGTAAAGATTATCATAAAAATTGAACCAGAATTTTCCCACATCGGCGTTTTGGGCTGTTTCTAGGGATATCTCATGCTTTCAACAAATATTTGGTGTTACGATAATTGTGTCACTTTGCTATTGCATCACCATGTATGTTATCGTGTTCGCGTGCGTTACATAATGTTTGCACTATGCCCCCGTTATTGCATCACCATGACGGTTAGCATGCTCGCGTCTAAAACCACTTTTTTTCACAATGGGATGGGAATAATTATTAGATCTTGTATGGACTTTTAGGATTGTGGTGATATATTGAATATAGCGGGAAAAAGCAACTATAAAAGCACCTATTATGAAAATGTACTCGAGGTGCAAATCTTCAAAAAGTACCCACAATTCCAACAAGACAAGAAAATGCGATCACAAGAATATGGACAGGAAAAGTTGAGAAGGCACAACAGAAATGGAAGTTCAAAATAGATAAGCAAGCGCAAAAAATATTACTACCTGTTTTTGCTCAAAAACTCTGAGATTTGATCATACAGAATAGAGAGGCGTTCAAAATGAATATGTCCACAAATACGATGGAAATCGAAGTGCAAATATCTACACAAAGGAAATTAGAGCTTAGCAAAAAGAAAGATTGCATTAAAGGGACAAAAATAATAAGTCACAGACCTTATATCTTCATTAACAATCGACTGCATAGTGTTCCCATACATCTCACACAACTGGCCCTCACCTCCATGCTGAAAAAAAGAGAATATTGCTCATAGAAGATAAATTACACAAATCAAGTGCAATCATAGGGTACGGAAAGTGCTTGTATACACAAGTATCATTCAGGAAGTGGAAAAAATAATTTCAGAAAGTGCTTCCTGGTATGGAAAAAAATCATAAGAATCTTTCTCTAAATTCCTATAATTTAGAAGTCCCGTGTCTATCCATCCTGTTTTCAAAATGCAGATAAATTCATCTGACAAAGAACAACACTAAAACATACAGATAAAATTAAGAAAGATAATGAAAAGTTTTCATATCTTGGACTTTTATACATTACAACAGGTCAACAAAAATCCTGATAAGTTCTTACTAATCTGCTCCAAATGTATCCCACAAAACAAAATTGGAAAAGAAAGTTTCACAAGCAGAGAGGATAAATACAAAAGGGCTCATGCTTTCTATAAATGACATTTATTTTTAATTGTCTCACTAAATGTTTCTAATTATTAATGATGTACATTTCATCAATAATTTCGACAACATAATCTTCAACTCAAATGATGAAAAAGAGCTTAAACTATCAACATCACATTAACAATGTTTACTACATTTCAGAATTAGTCTAGTCATTAAGATTATGATCTTCTAACTACTAATACAAACATGAGTTATGGATTTTATAGTCTATCCATTCCTTCTAAATTCTCACATTTAATTTAGTAAAAGATTCATTGAATAATTGCTAAATGTCAATAAAACATTTGGCAGTACATAGAGTGAAGAAAACTTGGACAACATGCAAGTACAGAGCAAGGAAGAAATGGATGCGACACAGAGGGAAAAAACATCATTTGAAATGGGAGTGTAGATATCTAGGCCAACACAATGATCCAACCAGAGTGATGTGATATAAAATCAAATATCGTCGTCAATGATCTCTTAGGAATAAAAATTACCATGAACATGGTGCTTAAAGTTAAAGTGCAAAAACAAGGTCGCAACGTATCATATAAAGATTTTCAATTCTTCCGAACCAATACCCTAAGCGTAAAGGTTGCCAATTCTACTGAACCAATGTTATCCGTGTTGTAGAAGTTTTAAAATTGTGTTCTATTCCGATCCAAGGGATATCTCATGGACTTGGAAAAAATTGGGCGGCCAACAAACACATTACCCTCGTCACCGGCTCACCGCAATATTGCACTATGCTTCCAATGATTATTTTATGGAAAACAGTTTACTTGAAGATTTATGTCCAGATGTGAAGAAAGGAATCACTTAACTCAGTGTGGAATTATTTTTTTGAAAAAACATTTGGGAGTTATTAGACTGCACAAAACCTTAAGCAGCATTTAGCAGATTTTTTTCAAACTTTGTTTGAGTTTATCAATATTGAGTGGTCGGAAGAATATACTAACATATATAATCAATGTATTGCTCATGTTGTAATTTAAAAAGGCAAAACTAAAAAGAAATATGTTTATTTATTAAATTGACAGTTGGTGAGATTTGATTTAATTTGAATTTGTAAGGTTTTCACTGACCGAAAGAAATTAAAAGAATTGTGTAGAATAATAAATCGAATAATATGGATATATTTGTATCGTAACATTAGCATTCTACAATTTGAATCAAATTATAATAAATACAACATATGCATCCGATCAACATAATTGAAAGATAGGACTCACCTTATTGACTAGGTCAACAGCTACCACAGCACCATATCTTTTCCTCAAGTCCAGAAAATGCCGATCAGCAACTCCGGGCTGCACAAGGCACAATTTTATTAAAAATCTGTAAGTTAAAAGTCATATTGGTTATTTTTAAAAGTGTTCCGCCCTCTCTCTCCCAACAAGAAGAAGAAGAGAGACTCACTGCTTCTTCTGGTTTCACAATTTCAAAGTTTGGTTTATATTTAAGATTAACAATTTGCTCCCACAAGAATGGCATTGACCCACGTACCTGCAGACATCATACAAAAATGATATGCGATAGATGACATAGCTTAAAGATAATAAAATGATAAGGTTGATGGTATTAACATAGTAAACTGAAATTACAGATTATAAAGCAGAGGTTTCAGACATCCTAGATGTGTGATTCTATCCCAATGAGCTAAGAAGCTAATACAAAAAACTAATAATTATTCAGATATCTTATTGTTTATAATATACCATTATTTATAGCAATTCTTCTTTCCATCCAAAATCTCTTTATCTCTAATTGTCTGCTAATATTCTTCCCCTACGAGCAACTCTCTTAACATAATAAATTGTCATTCCTATAGTATTCCCACCTCGCCAATTCATAACATGATATTACTGATATTTACACCCTACGTACAAAGAGAAATACATAAATGCAGAGAACAGAAATATCAGTGTTCACTGCTCATATTTTCCTTGATTGAAAAAGAAAGCACGAGGTTAATTCTTTTTTGTTTGAAGTACATACTTGATTCCTACAGCGGGCTTCTACTATACCAACATTCTGGGAAAAGCATTAACCATTAACCAACAATGCAATATTCTGGAAAATGTCATGACTTATGACTAAAGTGAAAATTTGGTACTTAATCCATTAGAAAAATTGTACATAAAAGAAGAGGAACTAACATGCTTCTCACAAAAAGATACAGACCTTCTTTGGCATATACATCATTAATATTACTATCACATCATAGGGTGAACTTACTCTCTATAACCAGATCTAAAAAATATACTAGTTTAATCCAACATTTTAGCATGCTAATCTTTGATGAATAATGGATTGTCTCCTATGTACTAAAATTTCGTCCCTCTTCTTGTTTTGATCACTCCTACATGTCCACTACAAATAAAATCTGTTCAGAGTAGCCCTCAGAACTAACTCAAAAAGCTAGGATTGCAACAACCAAGCACAAAACTAGACACAAACAAACACAAATTAGTAACCAATAAGTCAAGTTGTAAAATCAGAGTAAAATAACAACTCCATAACATTTGAGAAACATTGGACTATTTATGTAAATTCTTCTCTCAATACATGGTTCGATAATCTTTTCTCACAGCTTTACTCTCCTTTTAGTACAATTTAATTGCTTTGCTCACTCATTACTATTGTACTAAGAAACTTTCATCATTTTCACGTTTCACTAGATATTTTCCACAAGCAACTCTGTTATAAACGACACTAGCTTCTTCAGCTGGGGTGCACTTCACTGAAACCTTAAACGAAACTCAAAACTTCACCAAATTTCTAGAAACACAGATTGGGTTGAACATGTCTCGATTGGGTGAAGTAGCTTGGGTGATGTACTCATTACAATTTTGAATTGATAAGGACTGTTATAGTTAACATGCTAGCTCAGGTCGGATTGTGCATACCTTCCAATCTTCAAGTTGCAGGTTCGAATCCAGTTCCAAGCAAACATCATTTTTTTAAAAGGTCAGTGCCCTTACATGCGAACACATGAGGGCACCTAGGTCCACTCATATACGTAATGAGGTTTCTCCAGAAGGTAATCTCAAAATCCACTATAAAGCGCCCGTTATGTAACATAGCGATCTCATTTTTATTCCAAGTATAGGTATTATATGTGTTTGGATGTCAGCAGCAGAAGAGAGTTGATAATGTTTGCTTAAGAGCAGATAATAGCCTTGCTAGGAAGAGGAAATATTTGTAAATAAACCATTATGAAAAATATCGACTTTATGTTGAACAAATTTGACAAATACATGGGCTTCTGTATTCAACAATGCAGCAAATCATTTATTCCATAATAGCACACTTAATACTTAATCATTCACATTGCCTGACAAGTACTTGAAATATAACTTGTAAAATTATGTTACTTGTTACCTGCACAAAAGATGCTGTATAACCATTTAACTGCATAATTTGCTCGGTTTCAACAAAGTTAGCAACATAACCATCAGGATCAGCTCCTCTTCTCCACATTCGGGTACCTTCAAAAAAATTTGAGCACTTCATGAATATTACACTATTGGTAAAAGGAGACAAACCCTATATCCTACAATTAAGATTTGGAAATAATTGAAATGTAAATCAGGTATCTTCATGCTTCTATTCCTTAACGTGTTAAAAATTCTCAAAGAGAAGCATGCAACCAAAGCTAGGCCTATTAGTCTGAACAAAGGAGACAGTATACAAATCCATTAAATGTTTCTTCACCTAAAAAAGGACTGTAAATGAGATATCGTGATGTCATGAGTCATCAAATCCATCAGTTTATCTACACTAAATTGCATCAAAGCATTATAAAACACATGAATGACTTAAGACAAATTTAATCATCTGGAGACAAAACCAAATGAGTAGCTTATGGAATGATGCAAACATTACGTAGTAGGAAACTTCTACGAGTGTTAGTTGGAAGAAGGCAGACCACCATGAATCCCCTTCTCCAAAATGACAAAGAAAAGAAAAGAATGCTTGTCAGAAGTCAACTGCATAGTAATTAGTAACTACATCTTTCCATTTGTGTTGCAAAGTAGATTCCAAAATAAACTACCTTCGAAAAGTACACAGAGTGGTACCTAGTTCCATCAACAGAATAACACCACATCAAAACAGTAATTCAATTCACAAAGCAATTGAAGAAAAGACACCTCAACTATCATAGGTTAAAAAAATATAGACCAACTATTCACAGTAATATTTTTCATCCCAAACCATTAAGAGTATGGCATCAAATAAATTGCCAACACAGCTTGTTTGATGCATTACCAGAGTTGTACTTTACATTGAGTTTAGGAGTCACTAGGTGCTCTAAAGACTAATAACACTCCAAAGAGACACACAAACCGAACAAAAGGAAGAAGTACAGAAAAACTCTGAATGAAGAAATGAAATATGCATACCAGTTCTCCTGTTACATCTACGTGCAATCAAAGTAACATCAATTATATCTTTCCCAATAGCAGCTTGGAAGTGATGGAAACCTAGTGGACAGTTAAGTAAACTATTGAAACAGCAAGAGAACAACAAAGTGACTTCCATATAAAGAAAAACTAAAAAGGATACTTCCTTGCAGGATGGGAAGTAAGTATTGATCAAGCTGCAAAACAACAAGGGCTCCTCATCACTTATTCAATAATAATAGCAGTGCAGTATCAAGAATTGTAGTCCTAATTCAGTGAATATCATTAGTAGCATTGTAGCAGTAATTGTATTTTAGTAACACCAAAAGATGTATCATTTCAGAAATCAACAAACCTTGTTGTCAATAAGAACTTCCATCATATAATTGTTCCATAAATATCTTGGGTCAGCCTGCAGCAAACAATATATATATCAAACATTGTAATGAAGCTCACAAAGTTGGCCATTTTTTAAGCATACGTGCTATTGAAATAAACTGAGTCTCTCAAATCTCCCAAATTGATAGCACCTTGATGGCTTGAATCTTGATGCCCCAAAAGCCTAAGCACACAAAAGGCAAAAGATACACACTCACTCCCAAAGCAAACCCCATAATCATGTGGATTTCCCTTAATATATACATCCATTCTAATCTAACCAAATACACCAACAGCCAGTTTGGTTATTGGTACTAAGTAGTGGTAATGGGAATAATATGTAGTGCAAATTTTCATGATATGTATCATGTCATGTCATTCCCATGGTAATAAAACTTTGATCATAAAAAAAATTGTTCATAATTTTCCATTACCACCTAATACCACATTTTCAAATGGTAAAGCATTGGAATGAATTTTGTGAGGAAAATGAGATTGTTGAGGGAGAACAAGCATGTCCATTAAACTTGTCGAGAGATATTTCTACCAAAATTACAGTGACTTTCCATTATCATTCCCACCATTTAAAAACTAACTACCAAACATAGGCCGCACAAAACCACTATGAAATTCTCACAACTGATGATATCATACCCACAAAACTTCTAGCACTTGAATGGATTTAAAACTTTGTTTCAAAAAATAACTGGTCTTTTAGTTCACTGGCCAACTTTTCTAGTTTATGTAACGTAAGGGATTCTAAAGTTTGAAAAACAACCTTTATGTAACGTAACAACCTCATTTTAATTCCATGGCTAAAGGATCCTAGAGTCTAGGTTTTAAGCAACAGGCACGACCTAGCATTTGGGAGTGAGGCTCCCTAAATAAAATTTAAAAAAAAAAAAAAAACTAATTAACATCCTAACTTATTTTGAGGCTAAGTGTAACACCCCGGCCCAACGGACCACCGATGACTACTCATGGAGACTGTAGACTAGCCCACAAACAAACACAAGTTTTTCAAACTCACTTTGGCCTCACTCGTACGCACCTAGGAAAACTTCCCAAGAGGTCACCCATCCTAAGATTACTCCCCACCAAGCACGCTTAACTGTGAAGTTCTTAGCAAATGGGCTCCCATGAAAAGAAGATGCACCTTGTTGATATGAGTAGTCTATCAATCCCTTTTCAAGCTAAATCTGGAGTATCACACTCACCCCCACTTAGGAATACAACGTCCTTGTTGGACCTAGTTTCAGGATCTTTTCCCCCGCTAGGTGCACTGAACACACAATCAGCCACGGTCGCAGGGTTGCTCTGATACCATTTGTAACACCCCGACCCAACGGACCACCGGTGACTACTCATGGAGACTGTAGACTGGCCCCACAGACCAACACAAGTCTTTCCAGCGCACTTTGGCCTCACTCGTGTGCACCCAGAAAACTTCCCAGGGGGTCACCCATCCTAAGATTGCTCCACACCAAGCACGTTTAACTGTGCACCTTGTTGATATGAGTAGTCTATCAATCCCTTTTCAAGCTAAATTTGGGGTATCACACTAAGACCAAAAGACGCTCAAAACACTCAAGGGCGCTTGCTTTAGCCGCTATATGGAACTCTGATCTGAAGCACTCTCCTTCAGGAATCGTCTTGTCTAGCCCTATCAAGAGGCCCAACCCATCGCCAGTCCAAGGCGCTTACCGTAGGCTCACCAAGGCGAGCTTTTTAAAACTAAGCCCTTAACTACTGTAAAAACTGTAGGTACTATCGTACAAGTAGCTTCATTTGATAAAAACATAAATGACTTAATTTATTAAAAATTATTTTGAGCTACTACTTCATTGAGAAAATAGATGTGCGTGCCAATAAGACTAAGTCAACAGAATACAAAGTTACACACAAACATAAAACAAATAATAAGCAAAGCAAAAGATAAAAGATGAAACACACTTTCACATGACTTTTAGCGTCCCATCCGAAACTTCAAAGAAAAAAGACTAAAAAGAGATATAAAGAGAAACAATGAAAAGTCAGAAAAAACAATTATACATGCAACAACATCACCAAGTGCAAAAGTAGGCATGGCACTACGTTGGACATGACGACCATAATAACTGAGCTTTCAAACCCTTCTAAGAGAATCCCAGCATTTTACATCTTAATTTAGAGAATCAAAACTTCTATTCGCATCTTAACCTTTCAAAACCAGATTTTTGTTGCATTCTGACAAACCAGAAATTTTCAAACTAAACGTTAATAAATTCATATAAAAACAACCTTTAAAACCAAGCCTACATGCCCAAAAATTACCACTAGAAACCAAAAATAATCTCTTTTTGCAGCACCTAAAACAATCCTAACAGCTCACACCCTTCTTTAGAACCATGTGAACTGATATTCATATAGGTGCAAGAGGTTTGAGTCTAACACAGTGATCATTGATGGTATGTTTAACTTATGAGTATGGTTCATTCTCCAAACAAGGAGCTTAAAACATTTCAAGTTAGAGGCAGTGCCAAGACTGTCTTCTGACAAATAGAAAAATATGGCAATGGGCGAAAGGAATGAACTAAACACATATTGTGCATAAGCATCATCAACAAACCATAGGTTCAAGAGAGTGCAATGCATCCCCAGTCTCAAAAACGCTTAAAAAGTCATATTTTTTAAGAATAAAATCCTGAATTTAATTTCTAAGGAATTTCAATGACTACCATAAAAATAAAGTACCTAATAGTATGGAAGATCAATTGCTAAATGATTTTCTAGTCATTTATATAGATGTTTTTTGAGGTATGAGTGGTAAAACTAATGGAAAAAATTTTCAAATCTTGAGAATTTGTTGACAATATTGTAATAATGTACATTGTTTTTATTTCAATAAAATATGAGTTGCAACTACTACAATTCTTCTGAAAAGTTTTGAGATAGTTTATTGTATTAACATATCATTTTTCAATATTGCACCCCTAATTCGAAAATAGTGGGTCCCTCATACTACTTAAATTAGTAATCCAACTTGATGCTCAATCAACTTAAAATTAATATGCTAATTAAATTAAGCTTAGTTGTTCCAGTAAGATAAAAGATAGGATTCTACTCAGGTTAGAATTACAACTTCAATGGAATTAAAACTAAGATTTATTCTATTTTTGTTAGAATTAGTAGTAGATTAAAACTAGAAATACATAGCAAATTATTATAATACTACTCCATCCCAGCCATTTTGCCCAATTTACTTTTGGCACAAAGACTAAGGAGTTGGGTATTATGGGTTAAAGTAGTGGGGTATTTAGAAAATAAGAGAGAATATGGAGTAAAAGTGGCGGGTTCATATCCAAAACTAGAATTGGGGCAAATGCATTGGGCGAAGTAAAATGAAAAATGGACAAATTGAGTGGGACAGAGGAGCACATCTTTGGTCATTGAGTCTCACACCCCAATGAAGCACACATGCTGTCTAATTGCTAAGTTGCAGTTTGAAGATTGAGACTCATACCTAACATCACTTCATAAATACAGATTTCCTGAAGAGATGCTCAAAATTATCCTACTTTACACCACATACCATCATATCTTCATCTGCTTAATAAGTATATTGAAAATTCAAAGTTGTTGCATATTGAAAAATTAAAAATTCAAAGTTGGTGCATATTGAACATCAATCTCAAATGTGACCAATGTTTTGATATAGACAATATGAGAACTTAATGATACAATATACTTTCTTCATAATACCTTTGCAATAGATGTGAATAGCATACAATAAGCTCATCAAGTAAGATCAGCCACATAAGTAATGGAGGATCCCTTTGATCAAGAGTGTACTCTTTTCATATAACTAACAACAATACATATGTTGAAAAAATCATGAAGTTTACCTGTCTCCAAAGAGGGATAGTCTTTGATTCATCTCCTAAATCATGCAATCTCTGCATACTACAATAGACAGATATAAGAAGTTCAGCAAAGCAGTAATTTTCTTTGTAGAAGTTTTTAGAATTGTCACTTTTGACAGCATTTGATGTCCCTCAAGTGTTTTTATAAGAGCCACCTCTCGCCTTGGCCAAAAACCTAAAAAGATATCACTTCACAAAAACTCAGCCTGATTCAATAGAATCATGCATAATTTTGTGCCCTCATTAAACAACTCCTGAAGCTGTCATAAAAGCAACAGAGCAAAATTTTGAATGTGATGAAAGGGCTAGAAAGAACCAACAATTTCAAGTCACTTAAATTAAGTAATCACAAAACTTCATATCTACAACTGAAAAAAGAGAAGTGCAGCTCAAGAAACTTCATTTTTCAACCCCAATCTCAATATTCAATTCCTAATAGCTGCAAGTACAACAGAATAAGTTATTGTCAACTAATGTACTCATGCTAACAACTCTGTCCATATAAGACTTATGAGAGAACTGAAAAAAGATAATCTATTTGTACAATGGCTATGCAATGAAATAGACTCTTAAGAAATTGAAGTATTGTAATTCCAAAAATTCTCCGGATCTGTATTCTATTTCTGATACTTTCCTGAAAAGGCTTGTTGCTACTTGCTGAAATTCTACATCTTTCTTGTCGAAATGTACATAACGTCTTAAAAGAATAATAAGAGTGGAGATGTGTAACTTTCTTGGGACAAGAATACAGAAGAGAAGAAAAGAAAAAAAAAAAAAAGATGAACAATAAAGATACCTCAGTGTTAGATTTGCATTATAAGAGAAAAATAACCCAGGGGTCCCCTCAGCTGCATTTAGAAGAGAGGAAAATTCAGCCTCTGTCCTTTTCTGCCAATGTTTGTAAGTTTAAAGGGTGAACTTCTGTCACTTTAAAAAGTGAAGAAAAAATTGGAAAAGAAAACTCTTTATCATTACCTGCTCTTCTGGGGACCTCTTAAGAGAATGATCACAGGGCAAAATCTTCATAGATGAAACTTTATAGATAGGATGCCCCAAATAAGATCCCACACATTGGCATTCAGTTATAACAAATAGATATTGCCCTGCGATGTTGAACACAAGTATGGATCAACCAGGGAAGAGGCACCAAAAATTATTTGTGCTTTACACCTATAAGTCTATAACAGTATTTGACTGACTGCTCCTACATAAAATAACTTTGACTGACTGCTCCTACATAAGAGCAAAACATCAAGAAACTAGCAAGTCTGTGTAAAGGTTCCTTTGATGAGAGTACAAGCCATATTAGTATTTGACAAACTTTCAATGTCAAACCGAATGTCAATAAATACACTGGAATTTTCTTGTTCATTCACGCCCCATGAACGAGCACCTTCGGTTATACTCAGAAGCTTGAGAGAAGCCAAATTAACTTTTGCTTCTCTTACTTTAGCTACTCATGAACTAAAAGGAAACTACCAAGCATTTCAAACGGTCGCAAAACGACTTTAGCAATTGATCCGGAGGTTTCGAGATAGTCTCGCCTATATTTTGGTTGCAATTATATAATTTTAAAAAACTTTGAAATATGGTTGTTATAAGGTAATCAAACGATATTTTGCATTATGCCACCAGGCACCACCCTCCCCACAAAACACATATATGGTTAAAATCATTCAAAAATTTAGCGAAACCATGTACAAGGGAAAAAAAGGTATAAATGTCACTTATATCAGCATAATAATATACTCCATAGTCCATTAGCCCAACATATAGGATGACCAAGTTGCTTTATTTCGAAATAGGTAACGTTGATTAGGTTATTTTTCATTTCAACCACTTCTCGAAAAAAGTAATGGTGATATGACAACTAAAAACATATAAAAAAGGGATGTACTTTAGAATACTTCTTAGTAAGTGGAAATTCTTTCAGAGTATCCCTCATAGACAGGATTAACTATTTGCGAGACAAAGGGAGAATAACATATATTGTGTCATTATAACAGAAGCAGTGTTGACTAGATCCAAGTAGCAGAAATAGTGGATATTAGGAAGAAACAAGGTTTTGTAATTGTAAATATAATTATGTATTGTTTTTCTTGATGATAATAGATGTTCGATACTTCAGATCTTGTATACTATTGTAAATTGAGAATTGAGAATCTAGGATGTATCTTGAAAGAGTAAAAATTGAACATTGAGTAAGTTTGCATAAGTGAAGATGCTATTGGTTAAAACTTTAAAATGTGCAAAACATTCGCGGCATGTGCAGCATGCGCCTTGTTCATCTCCACAGGCCTATAGAAGATCAAAGAATGGGAACGAAAGAACGGTATTTAGTACAATACAGCTTTTTGTATATCAGTCAACATAACAAGTTGTGCACAATTGAAGAGTAATGATTATGGATTGGAATGAAAAATGACTTTAACTCAGAGAACCATGTACTCTAACTTGCCTGCCAATAGTTTCAGCACCCCAATCACACCATAGATAGTCTGTATTTTTGGCACGCGCACAGCACTGCAATGTGGAAGTTCATCTGGAAAAATAGTAGGAAGAGAAATTGAACAGTAAAACAGTAAGTGCCAAAAGACGGATAATATTCAGAAAAATTATTTTAAAAAGAGAATGGAAGGGCAGACCAAGTAGCTTCATGGAACCATCAACTCGGCTGACAGACAAAAAGGAGCCACCTGTGCCATCCGTGGGTTCAACAACATACTCATCAGGAAATTCCCAAAGCCTCATTCTTGCATGTAACTTGTGTCCTGACTCTCCTTTGCCCGCCATTATTGATTTTCCACTGCACTAACTATAATTCACTGACTGATACAAGAACAATGATACAGATTCATTACTCTACAAACCATTGGACTACTTAACTGCAACAATATAAAGAGGCAAATATGAAATTGACCCCAAAAAAAAAATCAATATTAAGATTGTAGACCATAAAAATCAAAGGTTTGCATAAAACTTTAGTTAGAATACGTGAGATGGCCTTTCTGAAATATTCCAAATTTCTAACTAGAAAGTTGAAAATCCCTTGATCTTTTTTCTTATTTTACACCTTAATGTTTTAAGAAAGTACAATTCTACTTAATTAGCTATGATAAAAGTATAAAATTACTGCCATTAGATCCCTTTGGTTTTGTGAATGAGCAATAAACCCCTCGATATTTTATTTTCTAGTTACCTTACATTGTACACTTAGCAACAACAATGAACTGAAATTGTATACTTAATTAGCTGTGATAAGAGTATAAAATTACTGCCATTAGATTCCCTTTGGTTTTCTGAATCAACAATAAACCTCTTGATATCTTATATTCTAGTTATCTTACATTGTATATTTAGCAACAACGATGAACTGAAATTGTATACACTTTCTAGATTTGCTCATTAAATAAATTCACTAAATGATATTGAAGGATCTTACACATGAGTTGATACCTAATAAGCCTCAAGGCCCCAATCACTAACTTAAAACAAATAACTTGAAGACAAAAATAGGGAAGAATTTAATCTCCGATTGACTCTAGCCTCCCCCTTGAAATTTTTTCAAGCAGCATCAACCAGTCAAGCACGCACTAGATTAAATTTATACAATAACAAACAACTTGCTGATCCTCTATCTATTTATCCAGTTAATAAGTATCATCAGATGAGAGAATGAACCATTGTAGATCCACGAGGGTGGAGATACATCATCTACTTGAAGTGACTCAAAGATACATTATAATAACTATTGCAACATAGGCCAGCTCTATGGTACTTTTGTTTTATGTTTACTCCCACTAACTAGTCTTAAATGGTAAAATTACCATCTAGGGAAGGCAACAATATTAGATAAATGGTCTTCTACAAAAAATATATAAGAATATTACAACTTCCTTTAACGAATGAAGTGTAAAAAATTATAATTTATTAAATTTAAATGTGGTCTAAAAGTTTGCAATGGCCTCAAATAGACATATGGTCAACAATTTAGGAATGGAGGATGTCATTACAAATGATTACTAACTAACCGCATTTTTCCACCTTATGATCAAATAAGCTCAGTAAAATCCAGAATATCAACTAATACATTTAACCATGCCTTTTACTACTGATATGATACAATTAATTAAGCACACACACTTGTTGCAATACCTAATTAAGCACAACAAAAAAGTACCGTAATATTTGGGAATTGGGGATTAAAAAATTCATATACCTGAAATTGAATTGAAGGAGGGTTGGTATGATGGTGTTCAAAGTTCACGGTAGGCCGACCGCTGGTGGCTTAAATTCACGGGAGTCGGCTGCGGCAGCACTGCAGCGATTGGGAAAATCCTTCTCCTTATGCAAACAGCGAACAACGAGTGCAGCAGGCAGCAGGCGAGCGGCAACTGGCGAGGGGTGGGTGGTGTAGGTCGTCCGATCGGCGGTCGTGGGTGGTCTATCTCCAACCTCCGTATCTAAGTTTTAGCCTTTTAGAGATTGTCGTGGATGGTCACCTTCTAAGATCTAACAACGCATCAAATTACATATGAAGTTACACAATGCCATAAAAATCTACGAAATCTAAAAACCAAACAGGTCTTCATTGAAATCCGCAGCAAAAGCAGAAAATTCTTTGTGGAACAATTCACATTGAAAAGGAACAAAAAATGGAAAAGAAATCATGATCATTGCAGCTTACCGGAGATGACCGTCAGCGATGTAGAGAATATTTTGTGCTCGTCACGAAATAAAAATGGTCGTTAAAACATACAAACATTAGATTATGTTTGTTTTTTTCAAAAAAGGAACAAACATTTGATTATTGGCAATAACTATTTTTGGAATAACTTTTTTTTTTTTTTTTTTGTGAAATGATTTTTGGAATAACTTAGTGATTCCACTTTCCTCGTCCCTTGTTTTCCCGAAAGTTTTGCTTTGCCATAATATAAATCTCTGGAAGCGTATCTCAAAAAAAAAAAAAAAAAACCAAAATCTCTGTAAGCGAAACTTTGTTATGTATTTGTTTTTGATTTTTGACCTCCAGATTGAATAAATATGAAACATATGATTTTTTTTTGTTTGAAAAACTACTTGTAATAATTCAATCTTTTCATATTTTCCTATAATAATTCACTGTGGATAATTCTAACTGTTGGTTCGATGTATTTTTCTAGGGTAAACTTGGGTAACCCGATGACCTGCTATATATTATAATTCACAAAAAAAAATAAACAGAAAATGAATGTAAAATTAGAGAAAAATTTTGAAAATTTACATAAAAATTCAAGAGAATAAAAGATTTAGTAGAATTTTTTTACATTTTTTTGATATTTTATTTAAAATTATCTATTTCTAAAAAAATTGCTATAGCAAGTAATCCAGTAGTAGGTTTGCTCTAGGCAAATACCTCATAAGTTTAGATTATTCATGGTAATCAACAAGTGTTATAATTTTAGGAAGATCATGAAAATGTTGAATCATTTTAAGTAATTTTTTTTAATGTGAGTAGTGTATACTTGGAGTTTTAATACATATTTTTATTTGACATAACTTGTAAATTAAAAGAAATTACTATATGGTTTGGATATTTTTATATAAATAAATTGATTAAAATGTCGTGAGATAGTATTATGCAAAAATAACACATAATGGACAATTCCGCCCACATGAATTCTTTAATTTAGACGCTTGTTGACCAGGCTATTTAGGATGATATTGGTAAAAGATGTTTTTTTATTTCTTGACCTTTTTCCGAGTCTTGATCTCTTTTAATAATAACTTTAATCTTTTAACGTTGTATCACTTAAGCTTGTTTGGTTGTACCTTGAGGCTCAATGACTCGAAATTGACACGACACGCTCTTCGAGGTACAAAGTATCTATAAAAACCTCAAAACGACTAAACTCTACCGAAACATAAAATCATTGATGAACATCACAAAATATTAATATAAATGAACAACTTAAGGGGAATTTGTATTACTAAAACATAAGTAAAATACATCAATAATGCTGTTGGTTGTGGTGAAGTTGATGTTGTTTCGATGTTCTATTTTAATTGTTGATGATAATGATGTTTGTTCTGACATGTTAATTGTTACTATTATAATATACATATAGATTTCGACCCACCTACACGATATCATATATTTAAGGTTATTTGGGCATGTGAGGTGTCTAAGTCTCTCACCTGTCACTTTCATTACGAAAGGAAATCAGACCCTCAAACGTAAACCACAAAATATAGGATCTGATCAATATTGTTGGATTATATTAATTGTATAGGATTAGGATGTATATCTGACCGGGATGACAGGATTCACATCACTCTTGATCTCAATAAGTCACTCATTGTGACCTTAGTTGAGATTCAAAGGCAAAAAAACGCACACCTTCCACCTTCCAATTATATGGGCGACAATAAAGTTGCATTTTGTGGTTGATTATATCATCATACCCAGTGTATCCCGTTCATAATAAAACTATGGCCAGGATCTAAGGAGAAAAAATGGTGGCAACTCATACCCATAAAAAAAAACATATTGTCGTTATAATATTATATTTTCATGGTGAATGGTAATGCGATCCCTAGCACCACTGCCCATGTTTGCTTGGGTCAACGTTAAAAGTGATGCTTACCAAATTGTTTTTAGTGCTTCCCTCAACCTTGCTTGGTTAATTTACGAGCACGTTGCGGATATTGGATTCAAACTCAGTGATAGCACAGTCGTGCAAAAAAAAATTAAAATAATATTTTATAGTCTATTCCACGAGTTTTCATATCGAGACATTAATTTTTCAAATTACAAATTAATAAGAATATAGCAAGAGACAAAATTTACATAGAAAGTGTGTTGAAGATTTTAGGTTCAAATTCTATAAATAACAATTTTCTAATAAAATTTCAGATCCTCACGTGCGGGCGCGGGATCCAGCTAAATCTGCCCATGCGTCCGCCTTCAGATGTGAGGCTTGCTTATTGATACCAACGGCCGGGGCAGGTCGTAAACAAGGGCAAAAAAGACTTGCGCTCAGAGCTCACAAAAGAAAGTAGATAAATTTTGCATTCATATGCAACAAATTTGAGACATTACGTGATTAAATTGTGCATTTAACCTCCAAGCCAAAGTGTCATTAATGATAATTGTGCATTTAACCTTCAAGCCAAAGTGTCATCAAACAAAAAGCGAATAATATCGATTTCTAATATTGGCGTGTATCATTTTTATATTATAAATTTTGTAACAATAAATATATATCTTATAATTAGAATCCGTAATTTATTTTCCGCCCTAAAATCTCATGGCCGGCACCGTCATCTACATTATTGTTGGTCATCGATGTAGATGACTTGACTTGCATAAATATTGCTTATTTTGAGAAATTTTGTGTATTTTTGTATGAATTAGGATATTTGACACTCGTTGATTGTTGAGATTAAATGTTAGGATATTTGACACTCGTTTATTTTTGTATGAAGTTGTGATTAAATGTTATGTGCAAGTATATTTTTTAAATATAAACAATTCGAAAAATAAAATTTAGTTCGAAAACATTCAGGATAAAAACGGTAATATATTTTGACAATGATTCTCTAAAAAGAATCAATTGTCATTGTCAATAATTTTTAAATAAATTCGACATTTTACTGAAAATATCGAAAATTATAATTATTTTGTTTTTTCAAACATCTCTCAATTGTGTGTACAATAGCTTGAAAAAATTTCAAATATGGTTCCAACTTTAAATAAATCAAATATGATTTTATTAATAAATTATTTTTTATTTCAAAAAGTTAGAATATAAAAAACTTAAAAAATAATATTTTAAGATAAAGAATACTACTATTTATTATTGAAGAACCAAGCAGTGGACACATATTTACACAAGACCACAAATTCAAAAAAATAAACATTTTGACACGATTTTGTTGAAGAAAAATTAACATTTACATTACAACATTTTAACCATATCATAAATAATCTCATCTATAAATTATTTTTTAATGATTTTTATTAGTCACTATCAACATACCTTTTTTTATTTTTTATTTTATAGTAATCTAAACTTTACTCGTAGTTCGTTATCATCATATCATAATAGTTCTAATAGTGTACTAATAGAGCAAAGGTTAAATTAATAAAAGATAATTCAAAGTTGAGATTATTCATCAACTATAAATATAAATTTGAGTTTGAGTGTAAATTTTCAAAAGTAAAAATCACCTAAAATAATATAACATTTTCATGATTTTTCTACAATAATACCACTTATTGATTAACCATAAATAATCTCAAATTTAGAGAATACTAGTGTATATACCCGTACAATGCAAGGATGTATTAATGTGTTGATAAATATAATTATAATTTCTAAGTAATGGCAATGCAAATACATATTATCGTTATAAAATTATCTAGTTTGAATAAAATGTGTAATAGAAATAACTATTAATTATTTAATGACAACGTGTGATTGTGATAAATTCTAAAACAAAATTGAAAAAGAGTCGTCATTCTAGAGAAGATAAAAAATTTAAAAGAAAAAGTGTAAATAAAATCGATTTATATGGAAAAAAATTATTTTTAGTAAAATTTACTTTATGAAAAGGTAAAGGTAGCTTAAAACACTCCCTTCATTCCTTTTTATTTGTCCACTTTAAAGTTTGTCCAATTTATAAGAGAGAGAAATTTAATTAGATTTTTGAAGTACATATTGAAGATAAAATATATTCATATGAGATCTTGTTAGATTTGTCTTGATATAAAATTTTTTAATATATAATTTTTATAATTTTTTATGATGCGTACTTAGAGATATTAAAACTTAAAATTTGCTAAAAAAATGCGTGTAAAAGATAAAGTGGACAAACAAAAAGAGACGGGGGAGTATTAAATTAAGCTTGTAAGAAAATCATTGATAATTTAGACACGTAAATGAATAATCAAAAAAATAAATAAAATGTAACAACTAAAGATCTTTTCTTTAACCCAAATTTCTCAAACAGCTATAAAAATATAAATAAATTAGTATATTATAAATTTTAATAATGAGAAATATATTCAATCATGAAATATTCTCTTATTTCAAAGATAGTTTCAAATTAAACTTGCAAGAGAAGTTTTTTAGAGAGAAAACTTATTATATAGTCATAAATTAGTTGATGCATTAAAAGACCTTATCAATAAGTAACCAATAGTTTTCTGCTAAATCATCATTTAATGTAAGATTGCCACTTGGAATTTTCCAAGACTTTTAGTATATAGTATGATTTGTTACGGTAAACTCAGGAACCGTATGATTTGCTATAGTAGGTTAAAGGACCTTCCCGATATTCCTCACAAGGCAGGGTTCAAGTGGGTTTTTTTTTTATGTCTTGAAAGAAACGAACACATCATACCTGTACTCCCAAAGGAGTAAAGAGAGATGTGCGCAGTTAAGAAACCCCCCAATTGATACCTACGCCCAGTAGGGGTCGAACCCCAAACCTTCTGCTCCACATGCAGATGCTCGATCCATTGAGCCACAAGTGCTTTTGGTATTTGCTATAGTAGGTAATTTATCAAAAAATTTAATTGAAAATTATTTTAAAATTAGATAAAATTTTAAAAAGTTTACATAAAAAATTCTGAATAATAAAGAAGTCAGAATTTTTTTTTAACATTTTTATAATATTTTTTTTGATATCTTATTTTAATTAGTTTTTTTTTTAAAAAATAAAACTTGTTATAGTAGATCATCGAGTTATCGAATTTACTCTAGACAAATATCTCTTAGAGTTTGGATTATTGATGGTAATCAATATGGGTAATTACGGTAGGTTAAATCATAAAAGAAATTGAATTATTCCGAGTGTTTTTGTAAAAAAAATTAATTTTAATGGTTCTATTTTACTTTTAATATGGAGAGAATAACAAACCACCTTTTCTTTCACGACCACCCAGACTTTACAGTGATGAAAATACAAGCATTCTCATTTCACAACTTTCTCTGAATTGCTCCGCCCTCCATTTTCGCTCTTCGTTCGAGCTCGGAATGCTCATTCATTTGCAGGCTAGCAGCTTTTTAGGTTACATTTCTCCTTCTCTTTTCGATTCTTAGTTTCCCCGTTCATTTATTTTAATCAATGTTACGGCATTTGTTTAGAAAGTAATTGAGAATTGAGATTGTTTTCCATTTCCTTCATTTTGTGCGAGGAGATATCAACGAATTTCCGTGATTTGCAGTTTTTGAATATGCCGAAATTTGTCACTCGTATTTTATTGGTGATTGTTTTGGGGTTTTTGAGTTAAAATGAATGAAATTTGTGTTTTTGTTGGTTGTTTGTTTTTTCTTTATAAAATTCTCAGTTGTTTGAATAACTTTAGCTGTTGATTAAGTATCTTGTAATTGCTCATACTTCATTTGCTACTTCTGCAATTTATCATATTTTGACATTTCTTTTTGGATAATTGTTGTTAGGAGTCCTTGTTTGTTTGAAACAATTGTTCCTGATCTTTGTTCATTTTTTTAAAAATTTTTTGAATTACTTGTTTGGCATATCCAGTTACCTCATTTTTTTCGTTGTCATTTTGCTCCTTACTCAAGTGGATTGTTCTAAAGGATATTATACTTTGATTAATTTTGATGGATTCATTACCAATATGCTTTCTTTTGCTTCGATTTATTGGCCTAAATATTGTATTTACTACTAAATTTGACAATGTATCATTGTGCAGTTGTGCTGAGCATTTGTCTTTGTATTTGAGTGCTTCATATTGCAATATCAGAATTTATGTTCTAATTATATCCCTTAGAGATTCCTGTATAGTGCTGCAAACAACTTCATATGATTGTTCAGAAAATGGTGAAAGTTATGTTTGCAAATTATTTATCCAAGACATTTTGTTCAATAGGAGTTATGTGTTGTTTCTATCCATTTATGATTTTCATAGGCATGATTTGGCAGCTTTTTTTTTGATCTTATTTAAAGGATTCTTGAAGGTTAGCATGGCTTGGCAGCTTCATGTCTTACATTGTTGAACCATGAGGAAAAATGGAATAAAGGTAGTGAAATTGTGGATTTGAGGGTCTAATGTCTCTATGTTATAGGTTAAAGATGATCAATAAATGTGGTTGTATGCTATTGATCTTCCTCCATCTTGAATTGCTCACGGTTTTGGTAATTGGTTGTGTAGCTTAGATAATCGATAACTATTTACTAATACAAGTAATCCTCCACCAAACAACTCTCAAGGAGGAAGAATAGATTTGAAATGAACTATGATTTATAAATGATGACTCTACTTGATCTCTTGGCTTTTACATTGGAACTTCGAAAATAATTTCTCTAGTGAGTGTATAAGGTACAGATAATTTTTGGACAACTGCATTTGAAAAAAATCTAGGATGGATGGAGGAATTTTGATCCCCTATTTCCTCTTTACCTCTATGACATAAAATCATTATAATGCATAGCATTTAAGGTTTATCAAATTGTGAATATAATGCTGCGTATCCCACAACTTTCCTAGCGAGCGCTCACTAACATATGGTTGTTTGAATTTATTTAACAGGTTTCTTTCCTTTTCCTACATTGTAAATGTCTACTATAAAAATGAAATCAAAATCCAATTTTGAAGCTAGATCTATTGGGTTGAAAAGTTCCCAAGGAGAAGGTCCGAATTGGGTGCTTATAATTGGCGGCGCCTTGTTAAGTACTTTATCTATTCGTCTTGGCTTCAAACTGAAACAAACGTTTGATTGTAAACAAAAAGATGACGCAATATTGAAAGGTAAGGTTTTCTTAAAAGCGTTTTATTCATTGCTCAACTTCATAATATGCAACTCATTTCGATGCTTAAAATTCAGGAAGTGAAACATCAACTGGTCAAAGGTTAGGAAACTGTCGATCGAATTCAAGTTTACATTCTTTTGGATTGGATGAGAATAACTACTATAATTGTGGTGCAGGTAGAGCATTTCTAAGTTTATGACCTTTGTTGGTAAATAGACATTTTTTTTAAAGTTGGCATACTTAAAATATATTTTTTCTTTCACATGATAATTACATTCAAAATGTGTTGCATTGATTAAGATTAGTTTTGATTTGTTGTACGAATTTGGATTTGCAATTCGCTACTTGGCATATGTGTTGTTTGATTGGTTAGGTTTTTTTGTTCGACTTTTAGGTTCATGATTCGTGCATTCGGTTCGTTGGAGTTTTTTTCCATATTATTTTATAATAAAGCCACATGATAAACAAAAAATAAAACACATAAAACTATTCCATTTTTTCATTAAGACTAGAATTTTACTAGCATACTAGTAAAAAAATACCGTTTATGGACAATACAAAGTAATTTATCATAAATCAATCAAAAATGAACTACTATCCTTTATTTAAGATACTCACCTTTTTGAATTGTTTTTCACTAGAACATCATCATCATCCTTATCAAGTCCAATCTAACTCATATCGTCTAACCTAGGCCTAGCAAAAGCAGTTTTGAAAATGTTCACACTGTTAAAAGGAATAGATTAAACTGTTCAAGGGCGAACCAACTTGTTAAGAGTCCATCTTTTGTTTGATTTACAGTAATTTTACTTTGTATATTCTATAAAATGTTTTTGTTGCTATTACTAAAATTTTAGTAGTAATGAAAAAGTGGGATTGTTGTTCAGTATTTTAATTTTTTGTCTATCTTTTGGCTTTATTTTATACCTTAATTGTTTGATATTTTCAATAGAATAATATGAAAACAAATTTTCTGTACAACGAAGCAAAGTGAATCTCGAAGTTTGTGAAACCACTCTAAATCACAAAAAGTTTATAAGATAAAATCTAAAATGTATGATTAATAATTCATCATGTCATTTATATATGAACTAATATTTAAAATTTATATTTAGAAAAGATTTCTTCTGAACCTTAAAAACATAAGTACTTTAACTGCATTGTTATTGAAAATTTACTATCTAATTTTTTTTCCAATTTTAAATTATATAATTATTATAAAGTAGTATATTGTGTATATGGGGCGGGCAAGACGTCATGATCATATACATAAATCCACTCACAATGCACCAACTTCATACCCACAAAATATTACCTGTCTGCCATCCTTAATCTCAATATAAGTTAAAACATCTAAGATGCCATTCTTTGCTTAGGTTTGATTCTTTTCTTGTTCTATTATTTCTATAATGCAATATTGCTCATTTGACACCACGTTTAGGAGATGTGGCGTGCTGCTTCTGGCATACTTGAATACTTAACACAACTGACTAATGGGTTGTGCAAACAAACATAATTTTGGGTTTGTTTTGGGGGCCTTAAATTCAAATGAGTATTATTACTATTATTGTAATTATTTGTATACGTCGAATTGGTAGAGTGTTTTTTGAGGTTATTGTTCAATGTTTTGCATTCTTTGATTTTTCACTTTCCAAAATCATTATTTACTAGTAAAACTGATTAGATTACTAGTAGAACTGGTTATCGTTACCTAAATGTAGCAAACTTTTCACATTGATTTTCCTTTCTAAAGCTTGGAATGTTTTCCATAGCTATTGATCAAATTAACATGCGAGCTCAATTTAATTTTAAATCTCTTTAAGTACACACTTATTTTGTTACATTTAATATTTTTTGAAAGTTTTTACTAATCAACCTTAAATAGCTAACAAAAGTTTACGTAATTGAATCCTACTTTTAATATTCACACTATTTATTTTACTAAACAAAATTTTAGTCCATTCACACTACTTAACCCTTGTCGCAACCTTTAACACCAAAAATGAGTCGAAACTCTTATGTATCATTTAAAGTTAGATGGAGAGAATAGTATTTTATAGCTCCATCTTTTAAATGCAAAAGCTTTATGTATTATTACTTATGTTATGTATTTTTTATTTGGTGTTCTTCCTATTGTAATTCATAATCTTTTATTTAATATTTATATCTAATGCCTCATTGTTATAGTTAGCACATGGCCTCCAAAAGTTTTTAGATGGCGCACTACACCGTGGGAGGTGAAGCGTAAAACACTTGCTCATTTGACTTTGCATTTAGGCAATGTGGTCCTCGGTTTATAGGCGACACCTTATATTTTTCTTAACATTAACATGTACAAACCCTAGGTACTTTCCTAAGAGTTTTGACATTCTAAGATGCTAATTTTAACTTAGCTTCAACTTTTTTCTATGGTTTCTTATCCTTGAAACCTAACAATCTTTACATATTTGAAAGGATTTTGCGCACAACTTTCAGTTGGCGTCATGCCAACACTTGTATAACTAATTCTACACACGAAGATGAAGCATAAAGGCCTTACTCATTTAACTCCGTATTAGGCAATGTGACATGTGACTTATGGGTGACGACCTAGAAACCATTGTGTGCTTATCCCTACACCAAGGTGACTAGGTCTAGTGAGTCTATGTGTGAAACCCCCCACATTAATTTGAATTGAGCTTCCGAATAAGATGTGGCTACAATCACTTACCTACTACTACCCTACTCATTAATATAGGCTTGAGACCTGCTTTGGAACACTCACACCCAATGAAGAAATCTACTTCTATATTGATAACCCTTGTATCATGCAAGAATGCATCATTTGTATGTTATATCTTCTCTCTTCTAGTTTTATGATAAGTGGCAAATGATATGCTTCCTTGTGTCTTTTAATAGTTGCAAAATTTATCCCAAAAAGGTGACATGTTTGGGAGAAATATTGCAACTATTAAAAGTCGAGGAAAATATTATTTCAAAATGATAATTAACTTTTGTAATTTAAAATTGACTAGACCTAGGCAGTCCAGCTTAGGTTTGTGCATATCAGGATTCAGGATATTAGGTTTTCTCTACCTGAACCACCTTCTTTCTTTTGTTTATTGCATTGTAATTCCTTTTGGAAGTTTCCTTTGTTACACCATATTCCTTTTTTGGGAAAGGCTTTAAAAGCCCATGAAGCCAAAATTAGTTTCAAATTATAACCCATTTTTTGAACTAACAAAAGGAAAACCTATATGTAATGGAGACATAATGTTTGTTCGAACCTAAACAACTTTTCCACACAGTTATTGTATTTCTTTACATGTGCATATGAAGTAACAGTGTAACACCAATATACTTCCAGCTTCTTCTATACTTTTAGGGAGCAGCATATCCCTTTCTAGAAATTTACCAGTAGGCGCATAATTTTTTGTGTGATCATTTGACATATTTTCCCACATTAATAAACCATTAATCCCCTGGGGCCAATTTCCTCTCCTTCCATGTCATTAGCAGATTGTACCAATTGTTGCCTTCTCTTCATTTCTAAATTTGGTGCACTTGTAAAACTAAGGAAGTGTAACTTTGATCACAATATTAAGATGTGAAATTGTCATATCATTGAATAGGGACAAATGGAAAAGGAGGATTGTTGCAGGTAATGTTAGTTCATGTAGCTGCTCCCATCTTTGGGAATAAGATTTTGGTGCTTTTGTTGTGTGCTAAATATTGGGCACTGGATTAATAATACTTCTATTGCGTTAGATTAGATGGAACTGTTCATTTGACTATAAATTTGTCATTTTTGGGTTTTAATGTAGGAGAACGTGTAATGGAGATAAGGAACCCTCAGAACAGCCGAAATTTGACAGATCAAGAGGTGTCACTCCCTCTAGTGACTGTTCCTACATCTGAGTATGGTGCGGTTTGGGTTTCATCTCCAGAGCGTGGTGATCCACCTTTAAAATCATTCCATCAGTCAAGTACTTTGGACTCACCATGTGTATCTGAATCCAGTTCTGAAATATATAGCAAGCGAGAAGTAATACAGAAACTCAGACATCAGTTGAAGCAAAGAGATGACATGATATTGGAGATGCAGGATCAGATAACCGAACTACAGAATGCTTATAATGCGCAAATATCTCATTCTGACCACTTGAGGTCACAGCTTGATTCTGCCAACAAGGATCTCTTGGATTCGGAGAGAGAAATCCAAAGACTGAGGAAAGCTATTGCTGATCATTGTCTGGCGTTCGGAGAGTCAAATGAGAAGCCTTCTGCTGTCTCGACTTCACCATTAGAGACAAGAAATGGTCATGTCAATGGGTCTATTAATGGAGATGTCAATTTTAAGTTTCATGAGAAAAGTAGAGGAGATGAGGAAAGGATCCAAATGCTGAAAAAGGAAATCAGCGGGCTGAAAGATATAATTAACGGAAAAGAGTATCTACTGGAAAACTACAAGGAACAGCAGGTTGAGCTTTCTTCTAAGATTAAGGAATTGCAACAGAGATTAGATAATCAGCTTCCACACATATTGTAGACTGCATACCCTTTTCTTTTCTCTATCCCCACAATCCTCTTTCTCGATTCTCAGGTTTCTTTTCATCCTTTTGTTTTCCTCAAATCAATTGTGTGCCTAGGCTTTGAGTTGTATATATGTTTCATGAGCGCTAGTAAAAATTGCGTCTTTAATGAAAAGATTGGTTGAGGTTGTTTTTGATATCTTATTCATTATGTACCTTGTTGAAAACCGGCAATAGTGGTGCATTCGCTTCCACAAAGACTTCTATTTGATGTCAATGCTACGGCTGAAGGAGGGTAGTATCAGGTCCGATGCGTTTTCCAGAAACTAATATCTGTGCAAATATTTAGTTGAATTAATCACCTTGATAATCATATACGTGCTCTGTATTAAAATAATCACCCTAATCACTAAACTGGACCTTGGATGCTTCAAGTTGAATTAATCACCTTGACAATCATATCCTTAATTGAGGATTGATCCGAATTCTTTATAAGGGTGGTAGAAAGTCACAAATTTTCATAGAACCTTCTCCTGCATATTGTCGTTTAAATACTATTTTGGGAGGGTGATACTCAGAGTGCACAAATATGACATTTTTTTCTTCAAAATGCTTTACAATTTGATTACTATTATGATCATCAAGTCGATTGTAGGTTAGGTGTTTGGAGACAATTCAAAATCAAATCTTGTGTCCACATTGATTTTTACATTAATTTAAATTCATTTTAAAGTCAAGTGAAATCGAATTCAGTTCTTCAGTCGTATAAATATCGGGTCATCAGGGCCAATAGGAAAGAGGGTAGGCAATGAACTTGTTATCCTCTCAAAAAAAAAGGCAATGAACTTGTTATAAGTTAACATCACAAATTCACAATAATACTAGGTATTGTATACACGATAAAATATGAAGTGATGAGGCGAACCTTAGACATATTAGGAAACCAAATTGTTCTCCTGATAGTCCGAAACATCATAGAACTGAAAATAAGTTACGAAGAAAAAGCTTTATAACAGAATTGTAACCAAAACTTTCTTGGTGGACAGTGCTCATAAAGTTACCAATAATGAATAATTCATAATTACAACAAAACCTCACACTCACTTTTATAATATCTACAGCATAAACCATAAAAAATATCTCACTTCAACAATAAATAACAAACATGCGATGATGCAAATACATCAGCAAGGGAAATTAATCTAAAGAACTCTAAAAGTTCTTTACAAACAAAATCCCTTCAATCTTTTTGTATGCACCCCTCTGTACTTGGTACACGGCATGGCCGACAGCACAGATAGAGAAAAACTCGAATCTTTGAAATCTTTATGGGCTCAAAAACTATGCGACGACTACAAGGTAACCACTGAAAGGCAAATAAAGCAATTGCCTGCTGCTCACCAGATGATCAAGAATGAAATTATTGCGTATATCCTGAAGAGATCACCCAAGCTTTTTATCAGAACCCTTAAGATTGAGATTGAACCACCTCCTGCGGGATGACTTGTCTTTTCCATCAGAACCTCCATCTTCGCTAGGGCTTTCCGACTTGCCATCTTCAACTGAGGTCTTACTTGTATTCCCATTGGCCAAATTGCTACTACTCCCATGACTACTTAGTGTTCTGACAACAGTAAAAGCAGAATGAATACTGTCTCGTTGCTTTAGTAGCTCATCGACCTGTTTTGAAAAACATGGACATTAAAACAAGATATTGTATTACTTGATCAGTTCCTTATTTAAAAATAGATTTGAACTTCAACAATTAACAGTCATGGCCATAGATAATCAAATTTGACATTCTAATTAAGAAAACTAAAAAAGGATTGTTTTTAAGTGCTTATGATATGATAAAATCTGACGCTTCCCTATTCATGCTAATTGCTATCTAAAGGTGTGCTTCAAAATTCGTATTAATTTCTCAATGATGGAAAAATATAAAGCTCTAGGGCTCTCTTAATTGGTTAAGATTATATATTTGCACAAATGGACGCAAGTGACGTAAGCATTAATGATTTTTTTTATTGATATGGCAACTGTTAATAATTCATTGGGAATATTGCTTCAAAATATGGTTCCTTCTAGGTAAGATCCATTTCTCATATCTACCTTAAGAGTCCGATTGAATTGGGTTTAAATATTTAAGGGGTAAATAAAAGTAAAAGTAGAAAAATAAAGTTGTTAGATAGGTGATTAAAGAAATTTGATTGTTAAAGAGGTGAAAGAGTTGGTTAGAAAGTAATGAAAAAAGGATAAAAAAGCAATTAGTTCTCTCATTTTGGGGTATAAATTTACCTTAGAAGAGGGTGGGGGAATTCTTTTCCTCCAAATTTGGAGAGAATGTTGCGTTTTTCTAGTCTTAATTGAGCTTTACAGCTAGGGCAACCACAATTAGAACTTATTTGAAGTTTGAATCATAGTGCAAAATATTGAGGAAGATAACATATACCCCTTCTTTGGGAAAGAATCAAAATTGTTTAATTATTCTTAGATGTTTATTTAGTATATCTTTGCCTTGAGCCTTTTCTACGGGCATATTAATAGACCAGGTTTGTTGAAAGGATTATGTCTAGGCATGCCTGGAGTCATTTACAAAAATGGTCGTGTTCCTTCCCATTAAGGGAGCAAAAATGAAGAGCTTGAAGTTAGAAGTTGTGACGAAAGCAAGAATAATCACAACATAACAAACAATTCCTGCATGTATCAAATGACGTAAAAAAGATGTCAAAGTGATGAAGCTTACAGACTGTTTTTCTTGGTTGTATTTGTTGGTCACTTCTTGAAAACGAGCCAATGTCTACCAATCAACACATGTTGCAAAATAAAAATTTTACAGAACTATAATTGACAGAATCGTTTTTACAATGTAAAAACAACTTAATTCTTCTTAGATTTCATAGTATACCTTTCTATACTCTGATTCAAATTGACGGAGTTCATTTCTTTTTCTCAAAATTTGGGCCTCAATGTCTTTCAGCTTCTCTGTTGTGTCTTCAAAAGTCTTTGCGCAAAGTGCTTCTATCGTGTATGAGGCGGGTTTAAAAAAGTTATCACCTAAGTCCACATGACATATCTTTTAGACAACAGCTCAAGCATAAAGCAAAAGTTCTTGCAACTAATACAAGCTGAAGACAATCAAATAAACACACGTTGAAGGACTAGAGCAAACCATAGACAGCAAAAATGTGGGTGCCCGGTTTCAGTTCTGAGACCTCACAAGGTTGCAGACCCTCTAATCTTTTAAAGAAAGCAGCTTCAGGATCCTTGGCAATAGCTAACTGTGCATCCACGCAGACACAAATTAAAATCAATTATAGCCACAAAAAGTGACAACTCAACTTTGAAACAGTTCTTTCCTGTACACAAGTATGTATGATACATTTACTTACAGCGTTTACAGTTGAATCCAACCTATATACTTGAAAATGCAAGAAATACATCCCAGCAGATGTCACCTTGCCTGTCTTTTCACTATCCTCCTGCATAAAACATAACCATCTTCAATTTCATAAGAAAAAAAATTATGAAAAATCAAATGAATGGAGAGGATAAAGAAAAATCAACGAGGAAAATCAAAACAAGAGAAACGAAAAAAATTAAGAGGAAGACCAACAAAAAGAAACTAGATAGAAAATCAAAGAAAAGGAAACCTGTAATGCTAGGCCATAACCTCCATTTGCATCTTGTTCAAAGTAAAGCAACTGAAAATATCACAAGAAAAGATAAGCATTAGAACTTTTTTAATATATATATGTAACCGCAGCCATACACTATGATGGACATCATCTATACCTTAAATTTGCTTTGGGCAGCAGAAGAGACACGGACTACAATGCCTGCCTGTGCTTGCTCCTCATTTATACTCACGCTAAAGAAGTGGGCACACTGCTTATCTACCTGCAAAAATCATGAAATAATAAGAACACTTATAACTGAAAAAACAATTTGCAATAATTTCCTAAGTAGTCCAGTCTAAACTCAATCAGTGATTCAAACAACATTAGCCACTTGCAGTTAAAAGGATAAGGCGGTGTGAGTGCCTGAACTCCAAACACCTCAATTAAGAACTTTTATTGCCTTATTGTATGGTATTGCATGTAATAGACATTTTTAAGAGTTGATTAAGCAATAACCTTTCCATTAACTGAAGTTCCAACCGGAAGTGGGCGAACAGTCACAGTTCCATTTAGTGCTTCTTCCAGAACATTAGCAGAGATGGTTGTCTTGATAGGAACCCCCAGCTTACTGAAAATAGTACAGAATTTGTAAGAAAAGAGGGGAAACAAAACTGCACCAGAAACTCAACACAGCATATCCTTTACCTGAACAAGGCTGCAAACATAGTGTTGACTGTTCCAAGATTTGATAAATCGATTTCCATATCCATGCCCTCAGCATCAAGAGCCTGAAATTTATTTCAAGAAACTTAATTATCATGTCAAAGCACAATATTATCACAAAATAAAATAACAATAAACTTGAATCAACCGAATGCCAAAACAAATCCATCAACCTCAAAAAATTGATATTATCCATAATTAAGACACCAGCCGACATCATAATCAAAATTAGCCATCCACAAAAACATTATTCATCCAGACACAAGCTAGAGGGCTTAAATTAATCCCATAGACCTCAAAGGCCTATCATCAGGGTAATATAAACCCAAAAAAGACGAGACAAGATGCTTCAAGTCAACGTTTGAGGCTCTCAGATCTAATTTCATAGAAGATAAAATGCATAATTTTTCCTGCCCAAGAACATCCCACACTATGGGTGAGCTTTTTCACCTTAAAAATCACGCTTGAGGTGTATCTAGTAACATAAGCTCCATTACAGTAAGTTAAGATAAGTAATAAACTTCTAAGAAACATACTCAAGTTTGATTCACAATGATAACAAGTTCTAAATGAGCTCAGATAAGCTCTAAAAGTTCAAATAAGCACATATAAGTAAAAAGATGCACTCTTGAATGAGAGAAAATTTATGACATTTCCCATAAAGGCAATGTCTTATTGATGATACTTCCTCAAAAGTGTACACAAGAAGAGATGACAAAAGAATGTTGAATATTTTTGTAAAAGTGAAATACACCACATAGTAAAGAGCAACTAACCTCAAATCCTGCAGCATCATATTGTCTTCTCTTCTCAGGATCAGACAAGATAGTATAAGAATAAGCAACCTCCTTAAAAAGATCAGCAGCTTCAGGGTTATTAGCATTTTTGTCCGGATGATACCTATATTTGAACATAGTTAGAAAATTATCTTCCAGATAGGAAATTAAATAATACCATGCAATTGTAAAAAGGTTATTATGCTACAACAAAGGAACCCATTCTCGATGCATCATGAAGTAAAATTTGTCATTATTTCCAACATAAGCATTACTAGCTCATCCAAGCAGAACCAAAAATCAACTATTCTTTAGCACTGGGTCGTAGTGTCAAAACAAGGTCGCTTCAAGTTGTATCAGCTAAGTTATAAAAGTATTTAAATCATTGAATATCATTCACATCATAAGGTGTAAAAATACTAAGTTTTAGGTCAGGTCAAGGGATAATTCATGGTCTTCACCAATATTTGGCGGGACAACATGCGTGTTACCCTCATTACCACATCAACCCAATATCAATGGAGACTATTTTTAACATGTTTGACTTGAAAAATTAAAATAAAATAAAGCATTCATTTCAACAATCAACCAATGAGGAAAAGGATTTAAATCAAAGTATAATGAAAGTAGTCTATTTAGTTAACTAATCCATAGAGATGCCTTAACACCCATGGACTTCATTCAAAAAAAAAAAAAGAAAAACCCATGGATACTCGTGAAGGTTGCATAGATGTGAGGTGACATAGCTTTGAGTCACTAGTCACTGGTGTAATGCTAATAATAATATCACGAACATTACTAGGATCAATAACATTCCATTACCCTAGTTTCATTAATTGACTCTACCAAAGCCCATGTTTGAAAAGTCCAACGTACACAAGTGTAACCTAGCTTTGTAAAATCAAAAAATGTTACCATATACTAAAACAATACATTAAAATTGATCCCACAATGCTATGATTAAAGACACATTCAATTGAATTATGGTCCGTATTTGGAGAAAACATGCACTAGTGCTGTTAAAAAGGTATAACTGCAACTTGTCATGACCCTTAATGCTAGTGTTAAGCACATACATAAACAAATCATATGCTCCTATGTTTTCAGAAAAAAGTTGCCAAAATACCCAACAGAGTTTCAACAGCAGTAAAAAGACACATTTAGTGATCATGTAATTAACTTATGGTCTGATTTCAGGGTATAATATCACACTGCATCAATCTCAAAATATTATATCTACAATAACCTATATTGGCTCATCAAATTTAATAAAAAAATTTTTTTTTTATAAAAAACATTCTAGTTAACCCTGCCAATACATTCTTCTATCCAATTTCATCAAACATTACACAAAAAGTTCCCAGTTACAGCAGGAACTAATTTCACAGCTAAATTGTTTCATATTCAACTAACGAAGGCCACAATAATAAAAAGATAATCCTTTATTATTATCAACAGGACCTCCAGGCTCCAAGATAACAACACCACACCACACTGTATAATAATAAACTCTCCCACAATTTGATAAACTTATTAGAAGAAATTCTCCAATAAAAAAAAAGAACGCGGACAGCTCAAATTGAATTACAGAAACTTGGAAAGGATAGACAAGTAAAACCGAAAGAAAAAAAAAAACTAACTTGAGTGCAAGTTTGCGGTAAGCTGTCTTAATTTCTTGATCAGTAGAATCCCGCGTAACACTCAAAACCTCATATGGATCTCTCCGAAGAATCGGAGTAGAAGGTCCTCCATTCTTCGAACTCATCCTACCCTTTCTCCAACCTCTCTCTTTTTCCAAATGTGTATTTCGTTGAGGATTCAAATCCCTTTCATGAGACCCCAAATCTTGAAAATGTCTGTCGGGAAAAAACGCAACCAAATCATTCCAGAAGATAAGGTAACAAATCCAATGCATCACAATGAACAAATAAATAAACACATAGTTTTCTGCAATTCATAGCAAAATTCGAAGCGTTGGATCGCTCCATTAAAAATTCTTGGAAAAATCGACAGAAATTATTAAAATATGAAAAATTAACACAAGAAGCTAAAAGGTCAAATTCAAATAATGGAAGTTAAGTCGAGATCTGAATCAAATCAAATAAACAAGAAAATTAGGGTTTTCGAAAGTACCTGAGTTGATTTGCTCGTGAAAGTCCTTAATTTGGGTGTGTGGTGAAGGGGAAATTAGTTCAGCTGCTGTCTCTCTCTCTCTCTCTCTCTTGTTTTTGTTTTAAGCTTTGAGGCGTTTAGTTGGCAGGAAGAGAGAGGGAGGGAGAGTTGAGAAAAAAAAAGTGTATTGTTTGAAAGTTTCTAATTTTAAGATTTTAATTTTGAAGGATTGTTAAATTGATTTGCTCAGCTTTATTCTTTGACCCGGCTTTGAATTTTTTTAATTAGAAATTTAATTAGTAATTTCATAGGTGATTGTCCGTGCTAACTGCTAAGCACGTGTTATCTAATATTTTATCATATTTAACATATATTCTTACGTAAATATATAAAAGATATCAAAAAAAGATGAATAAATAATATTGATACACAATTTGAAATATAGGTTTGTGTACCATAACATACATTACGACGGAAAATAAAGTCAAATGATATATAAATCTAGTGAAATGGATACATTTATAACAACTTTTATCAACTATAAATTACGAACCACTTTTTTATATACGGTATTGTATGTTAAAGTATAAATATTATCATAATCATCATATATTAAAATCTTTAGTTTTTGCTTACTTTGACGACTCATGAAACAACTATATATGATTTATCATGCATTAATACATATAAGGAGAGTGAGTTTATTCCCGACAATTTGATATTTTCATGAATAGTGAGTTTATTCCCGACAATTTGATTTTTTAGAACTTCTTAAATTAGGATAAAACTAATTAATTCTTCAACGTGTAAGGAGAGTGAGAATGGAGCCTTGTTGAAAGGGTAAAAGAGAAATTTTTAACAAATAGATCAATCTATGATTCTCGACTTCAAAAAATTGATGTTCTTAAAGAAGGCTCAGTCACAAAATTATTGTATGAAATGGTGTCACTATGAGACGTGCTTAGCACATAGGTTAAATATATTAACTGTTCTTTTTTGTTCTTTTCGTTTACTTTTTGCATAGTTAGTAAAACCTAAGCTCTGGGGCTGTAGACGCTTATAAATGAAAACAAGTTCATTTCACTCTTATTTTGTGTTTTTTTTTTTTTGATAATTAATGTTATCTATTTCAAATTTTCATTTTAAGAAGACAAACGTAAACCATCATTAAATTCAACTTTCTTATACATAGATTTAATTTGAATAAGAGAAAAACAAGTACAGCAAAATGCACTTGTTACATACGAGTAAACGCCCTCATTGAATTTGTATACACTATACTCATATCTTTTGCACATCTATGGAATATTGACCACCAAGAAAGTGCAAGAGGATCTGAAATCTCGACTTCTTTCGCCAAAAAATTTGGAAATCTTATTAGAATTGCTTATCAGAATTTCCCGTCCATATTTTTCACAATAGTAGAACAGAGGGAGAATAAAGAATAAAGAAGTCATATCATATGTACTGCCGCCAAAATATTTACAATGTAGCAACCAACGGAGACTGAATGTTGTTGGTCTGTTGTCATGTTGAACAGTTGGTATCAGTCGGACCAATTTTAATGACGCGAGTATTATATGATCCGCATGATCCACACTTGTGGTAAAGCCAATGGAACCGTGCAGTTCCCTTTCTTCCGCAGTCATTGCAGAGTATGTCCTGAATTTTGCCAAAAATTTAGAAACCGATTTGTTAGATGAAATCGTATGCAATTACAGAAAGGAAAAGATATTGAATGGTGGATGCCCTCACCTGACAATGATCCCTATATTCTTCAGGTAGCTGTTCAGAAGCCAGCAAAGCATCGAGCATACCAAAATAAACCTAGATACAAGCACAGTCAAAAGCAATTTTTCGGATAGACAGTGCAGGAATAGAAGGATTAAGGAAATTTCAGACCAAGTAGGTGACACATCGGAATCCTTTAATAAAATTGGGAGCGGAAGAACATTTTGAGTGAATTAAAAATTTAAGATTTCCTCTTTTGTGAGTCAAAATTCGGGAGCTTTTCTATTTAGTAAGTGAAACTATCTAAAAGACCTATAATTAGGTGAGTGCATACCGAATATGAGCCGTATTAGTTTATCTAGTGAGTTAAGCTAAATTGCTTAGCCCTCTAAACTTGATCATTCAACGAGTATAACTCTGAATTTAAATCAAAACAGGCCATTTCAGAATAACGCTACAACAAGTTATTGAGGCCTTTATCACCCATAGGACTGTCCTAACCGAAGTCCGAATTTCTGCCACTTCAATAAAAAGACCACCACGGGTGAAGTAGGAATTTTTATTTTAACTAATTTGACCGCTGAGCTTGATTTTGTGGTTCCTTATATGATATATAATAAATTTCAGGGGCAGAGTTAAAATACAATAAGCTGGTGTTTGGATGGGGACCACTGACCAGTCTCATGCATGGGAACTATTTTGGTAGACATTCAAACGGGATATTTAATCACTTAAGCAAGTCTGATAGCATATTATTGAACATTCTTACCGCCATATCTCCCAATGATTTGCTACAAATTGGACAGATATAGTTGCTGCAAGTATAAGCCTGACATCATAAAAAAGAAGTGAGCATTCCAGTATTCACCATTAAAAGTATCACACAAGATATTGAAAGCTACCATGAACAAAGCATAGCACCAACCTGGAAGCAAGCAGAGTGCATAAAATGGCCACAGGGAAGAGCTCTGACTGATGCACTTGATGTGAAGAGGAAATCACAGCAGATAGGGCAGTTAGTTTCCAGACCTTTCTCCCGACATTTATGGTCAACCAGCTTTACACTCAAGCAACAATTGCAAGTCATGCAGTGGAAGAAATCTGAACCAAGCCCCTTCCCCACACGACACAAGTTGCAAAAAGGGCAATGATAAACGCTTCTGAATACACACAAAACAAAGGTGTCAGTAGTTTAATTGCAATATTCCAAACCACAGAATTATAAGTCCTATATTGAGCTGCAAAAATAAATTCTAACCAAAAGAAATGACATTACACATAAGAAGCCGTTACAAATAATAGATCCATATTGCTACAAATAAGAAATGCACCCATTCGAAAAAGAATAAACAGAAATAGAGCACCAAACACAGAATATTAAACTCATGTCAGTCAAAAGCAGAGATGATCTTTTGTTTACTAGATGGATTCTTTTATCGCCAAGTATGCATCATACTTCTAAATTAGTAGTTCTTGAGGAGCAAAAGCACCCAGTGAATTAATGAGCAATGAGTAAGAATAAAATAAAAACACAACTTATGCAGGAAGATGTTTCCAGTGTGAGAGACAAATCAACACAGTAACACAAATTTTCACCTAATTTTGTAACAGTAATTCATTATTGGAGGGGCGGCTCAAGATTATAAGGCAAGCAACATATCGGGCTCTTAATTAATGTAAATTTCCAAACTTTTAACGGCTCGTTTGGTTAGTGGTACTAAATGGTGGTAATGAGAATGATATATAGTGAAAATTTTTATAAAAAATTCCATATCATTCCCATGGTGATGAAACTTTGATAAAAAAAAATTGTTTACAAATTTCCATTATCACCTAATACCACCTCTCCCGATGGTAAAGAATTGGAATAAATTTTATGAAGTTGGACAAGCATGACCATCAAGGTAGCCAAGAGATTTTTCAAGCAAAATTACACTAGTTTTTCATTCTCATTACCACCGTTTAATACCACCTATCAAACGTGCTGTAAGTGTTAAACAAAAATGATCATCAATTATATAAATAAATTAGTTGCTGGAATGTGAACGAAAAGTTAAGCAGCAAAACTATTTGGTTCCCATTTCCCATGCCCATTGAATATAGTGGACTGAGAGGGTGAGACTGGGTTGAGATAATAACACAGAATTGAAACCTTTCCCAATTCTATCAATTCCTTTTTACTGTTGAACCATACACAACTTGAGTATCCTTCATTTACAAATATTTTTAATAAGTTTGGGGGTCATATCTTGGGAGCATGTGCCATCACCCCCTTTGCATGACATTAGCACCGCCCCTACATAATTGTACTACTGTACCACCTACTAAGCACCTATTTCATGTTCCACAAAGTTTTCGCACAGACAGAACTAGCAAATGATTGAGACTCATCCCTGCTCTAAACAAGGGAAATACCGCCATATTTCAAGACCATAAAGAATGATTTCCAGTTCATATCAAGACTACTTGACAGCTACATCCCATCTCTCTTGAGATAGTATCTCAATTGCACAGCACAAAGTACTGATTTGATTGAATGTAAAAAATATCTCAACTAGTAAATGGTGAATAACTGCTTAATTCTATCACTTCAGAGAGTTCACATCAACGTCAAATGGAAAATTTTAAAGCAAGCAATAAATGCTCTTTTTACCTTTCATCGTCAAAAAATTTGCATATGTTACAGTAATACTGCGCCATCAAAAGTCCATTGCATGACGGAGTTGTGCATATGGGTCCAACAGGCTGAATCTTACAGCAGTGCATACACATCATTTCAGAGGTAGCTTTCCTGATTGGGGGATAAAAAGCATAAGCACCATGAAAATTTAGCTCAAGAAAGAACTAGATTAAGGAAACACACCTATCCATAGAGTGATCGCTGACTTTATCATGACAGAACCTGCATGTGAACAACTTTGCACAGCACGAAGCTCGAAGTTTGCAATTTCGTTTGTAATGCTCACACCCGAAGATTGTTTTTTCAGGATCCCTATATGAAGGAGAGCATCCTAGAGAGTCATCCCCGTTTGAAGATTCACCAGTTCCTCCATGAGTAGACTTCTGCTGAGCAGCTATCCATCGACTAATATATACACAAAAATCAAGAAGAGGACTCGGCAATTAGAAAAAGCTTCATCGAGAAAATTCACAAAGCACTGAAAATAAAACGAACCTGGTCATTAAATTTTGAATCAAGTAAGCTTTTCTTCTTGGATCAAGGCTTGAATCACGAGAGACCTTCCTTATCTCCGATTCAAGTTCATTCTGATTCATTCTGAAAATATCTTTCCATCCAGGCTTGAAAGTTTGATCACTAGAGTCCAAAGCATCGCATATATCATGGCCTAAAAAATGATGATAATATTTATTTTATCATTAATTTCTTCAATTCCAAATGATTTTAGTTAATGAGAAAACAGAAAAGAGAAAGGGCAGCTCTTCTCAGCAGCTTCATTGATCCATGGTAAAACACAAACCTTGTGTTGGGCCTATATCTGAAGTGGAACATTGTTGAGATGGAGTAGCCCTTTCCCACCATTCATTAAGCCATTCACTAAACATTGTATTCTTGGTTGCATTCTTCCATGTGTCCATCATCTTGTTTTGTTCCTCTTGGGTAAGTGCAGAAGTTACCCAAGGTAGCATAGATTGAAGCACCTCAGCTCCAGTGGTACCAATTATGCGACCTACAATTCTATCCTGATCCTCCACAGAGAAATGTTTATCAAACAAGGGCCATAGCTCCAGCTCTTCACGAAAAACATGCTGATCAAGTGTTACTCTAATAGATTTGCACATTCCCTGGAGCTTAGTGGCAAGCTCCAGGTACTTCCTCAAGTTATCACTAGAATCACCAGCACTGGACTCGAATGTAAGTGAATCTTTAAAATTATTTAATTTATTTGATGCTCCATGGAGTTGTGAAAGCTCGGACAGTGCAGAAGATATATCCTCAAAGAGCATCTCTTCTTGCTTGTGATCCAAAGTATAAGAGTGGCTAACATTATGAAGAGCCTCCTTGGACTCCAATGCTGGAAATACTATGTCATCCTCAGCATTGCTATGAGCCTTATACAGTCCCCATAACAGTCGAAAGCGGCCACTAAACTGCCTGAGAAATGCCTCGTCACATTCACTTAATTTTCCAGATTCAGCATCCAAGTACTCCAAGTCTTTGCGAATCGCTTTATGAAATTTGAATATGTTGTCGATCGGCCTTGAAGAAGTTCCCGTATCTGAAATGCTTATCTCCGTCTCCCAATTGAAGAGACTCGAGTTCAGGGACGGAGCAGTTGGACTAAGAGACAAAGAACGTAGAGATTTTGCAGTAGCTAGAGAGCTAGTTACCAGGTGGTCGTTATTGACTCCTAAACCAGGAACACAACATGATAGAGTACCACATGATGACCTCGAGGAATCACCTACTCCCACGTCTTCAAGATTGACAATCGCCTCACCTGAACTCATGTTCCCCCGCTTGGATGGCCTATCTTCATCATCCTGATGATTTTCAGCAGCTTTCTCCCTATTTAATAAGCATGGATTGCATTTACTTAAAACCCCTTCCCCGCTCATCAGCTTTGCCGGACAACAACTAATTGCACTGGAGGATAAGCAGACATTCCTTTTACTACCTTTGCAAGCCCAACCAGAAAAAAGTGTGACAAGCGCAGCATCTGCAGCTGGAGCTGCATCAGACAATAGATTTGATAAATGAAAAGAAAAAAACATAATTATAGACAGGAATATAGATACTACGTAGCTCAGAAATTATATTATAAAAAAACATAGTGTTGCACCACCTGCCATTTGCATATTTTTGAGAAAGCACTTTTGTTCTTCTTCACCAAGAAGTCTGACCAACCAAGGCAACACACGTTCAATTAACTTAAGTGGCATGACACACAGGCTCTTATACAGAAGTTCTCTTTGTCTTTGCGGCGTAAATAGCTTTCGGGCAAGAGGAAGCACCTACATTAGCATAAGGTAACTACATGAAGATCAAGGAAATGTGCATAGTGACTTCACTAACAAAAATACAACCACAAGTTCAGACTAACACATTTAGAACCATATTAACTAAAACTACCATTCAAGTGGCAATGTGATAGTATTCCTGAAAATGATTCTATTACCAATTTGAACCACTTTACCAGCGTTTGTACCAAATTTTCAACATATCTGATCAGAATCTTTTTCAAACTTTTTTTATTTCCACATTAAAAAAACCTAGCTAGTGCATATATACTCAGAAAAAATAAACTTTAACCAAGGTGTACCAACCTGAATTTCCTCATTATGGAAATGCTTTTGTATGGTGTCCATTATTTGATCGGCATAAGAGCACAGCCTTGCATATAAATCATCTAAAGATGATTTTGCATTTGCAAGCTGTATATTCTCAATTGCACATCTAATTTTCTCAAATATGATTTCTTCTTCAGCATGCTCCTGTGCGAAGGAGAGTTCTGCATCTACAGCAGGGAATATGACCTTATCCTCAGCAATACTGCCAACAAACAAAACATTATTCCACACCTTAGAAGCGCCAATCATAGTCTTTATGATATGTGTATGATGTTAAGGGTCATTGATGGTAAATAAGGATGATGAGGCGCAGAACATTTCATTCAGAAAGTGTTACACACGGATAACAGAAAACAAGATGAAAATTTGTGGTGTAATTTAGAGTACAGGAAGTAGGACTATACTGCGGGATGCTTGCTCACTTGGTAACTACGTGAGAGACCAGAAACTTAGCGAATAAGTAAATTTCCTGAGACAAAGCATAGGTCCACCATAAAACTCCAAGGAATAAAACTAGCACACACTTGAGATCCATCATTATAAACAATAAAAACCCCACAACCAATCAGAAAAATGCCTATTGTAAGTTATAATTTTTATTTAAAAAATTCTAAAGAAACACTTATAGCAAGATACTTCTAGATGTAATACCTATGAAATATGCAAACTTCAGCGATAAAGTGTAGCCTCTCATTGAATTCAAACAAATCAGAGAATTCGTCATTTAGCTGCATTTTTCTAGCAGCTTCTGCTATTTCACTGAGTTCGGTGTTTATTGCCTTGTGCCACAATAATATCTCATCTATTGGACAACTGAGATCTGAATCTGCAGTGGAGCTACTCAATTTGACACGTTTTCTTTTTCCAGTTTGTGATGATTCACAAGCACAGGATGTCCTTTTGGCTTGGCCCAATGAAGCACATGCTGTTGAATCAATGCTACATTCCAAAGCTGAATCACAGCTTGTTGGAGGTTTATCCACTTTTGGTCCATCCATCCAAGTAAAAATGACCTTCATAAAGCAATTAATTAAACACACAATTCAAACGGGGTAAACAACTTTCGTAATATAGTTATAATGACCTTCATCAAGCAGTTGATCAAACACAAAATTCAAAAGGGGAAAACAAGTTCACAATATAGTTAAGATGCTTACCTCATGAAGAAGAATCTCATTTGGAATAATTTTTCGAAGGCATTTACGCATGTCCTGACTCTCATCAGTGGAGACAGAAGAAGAAAGCCAAGGAAGAAACTCCACCATCATATTAATAGGAATAGAGCACAGGAAACGCCACACTAAAGATGCCTGCTCCTCGAAAGAGAACTTTTCAATAAGCAACGGAAACACCTGATGATAACAGAGGCGTTAGAAAAAAGCATCAAAAACTAATGCAAGATGAGATTCAAAACAAGCAAAATATCTTCCACACTTTATGGAGAAGGGAAACTGAGGACTGAAGAGTAATAGCCCAAAGTAGGGTCTTCACAAACAAGTCCAACAACAAAGACTGAACTCAACAGGGGTTTGCAAATGGGGTAAAAAGGAATATAACCTATCACTATATTAGCTCACAAAGATAGATAAGGGTTACTCCAAAAGATTAGCTCTCAATTTGTAAGAATCAGTTTAAACACTCATTCAAAGTGATTAATCTATTCATCTAATTTGTAGGAAAATTGGATCTGATTTTGTTTTAGAGATTAGCTTACAACCAACAAGATTTAAAGGATAAAATTCTTCAAGGAATATAAGCTCTAAAAATGAAGAGAATCAGAACAAGGTTGCTACATCTGGCCCACCTTAAGATGGAAGTTGTTACTCCTACCCTACTTCGATGAACAAAACAAGAATATTCTCTAAGATTCTAGCCATATTTTCCATACTACCTCCTTCCACGACAATGCTACACATTTTCCCCAATACTATCCTTAAAATGGTCTTTTTTTCTACACAAATCAATATCAAACCATATACCCACATGTTTAAAAAAAATTAAGAAATCATTACAAACTAAAACAAAAAAATTACAGCAACTTTAACCCACCAAAAATCACCTAATTATTCTTCTTTTCTTCACATTCACAATTTAACATGTAAACAAGTAATCACATGTCTTTAATAAGAAAACACAAGTTTGCAATAACCCAAGAGACACTTCAACCAATCTTTTCTAAATTAAATTTGTCCGAACACCACCCAAAGAATACCACTTTGCATAAATACCAAGATAACCTGTAATAACCCAAGGTAGGGTCTTCACGAACAAACCCAACTATTAAACTCAACAATTGAGGGTTTGCAACAGAATCCAAAAGGGTAAATAACTAATTATGGATACACTCACAAAAATGGATTTAGGGGTGAAACTTCCTCCAATAGACTAGCTCTCAATTTGCACAGGCACCTATTAAAAAAGATCAACCACTCAATTGATAAGCTCTCAACCAAGAACCAACAACATTCAATTGACTTCTATAAGGAATATAAGCTCTTAAAATGGAAAATCGAAACAGGATTATACTCCTAGTCAAACTTAAGAGAACATTATTAGTCCTTACCCAATTGGCCAATTATATAAACAAGTGATAAAACTGATTAAGATTTAAAGTTCTTTTTTCGATAAATTAGTAAAATGTTTTGAATAGGTGTAGAGTCATTGCCTGAAGGGCACTCACTTGTCCCCACATCATCTCCACAAATGTACTAATGCACTTAGATTAACAAGGCAACATAATCGAGTTACAATGAGGCGCCAACTTGACGCCTTACGTTGTTCAGCTAGTATCGTTGCAACTTATCATGTAAGCTGTCCTACAATTCTTTGTGTTAATCCAATGAATTACCGGTCTGAAACTAAAATATAATGCAAATATGAGGCAATTAGGTACAAAATTTTCAAAATCGTGCATTTTCCATGTGGGTCAATTGTTGTACAATCCAGTCATTAATTTTGATGATAATTTAGGTCCAAACCTTCCAAAAACCTACCATCAATCATCTTTAATCACCAAATTATCCGAAATAGCATAGAGTTGATCATTGATTTGGTTTCGATATAGTGACAAGTCTACAACATATATATCTTAAAATTCTACAACTAATAAATAACATCCAAAAAATCCAAATTTCTTGAGTTCTATATATGATTAAACTTTGAAAACTGTTAAAATGATGATAAATCATATAACATACATACTACAATTCATGAAAATAGTTTGAGATAATAAAGTCACCTGCTCTTCTTCCTTGGACATATGTTGTCTAATTGACGTCTTAAGGGCTCCCGTACGAGAAGCTAATTCTCTTCGGTAGGATTCTTCGTCTTGTACCTTTGTGTTCAATAGCTCAAACAACTCATCAAAAAGAGCACTTTCACCTTCATGCTCCAGAGAGTAAGTTCTTGCTACATTTTTTACACGAATGTCCAGAGCTGGGAAGATGACCTGCGCAGTGAGACAAAAGAAAACTAAAACAAATTGCAACAGCTCGCTAATAAGGAATCATTTGGGACATCAAAACACCATGAGGGGAAAGTGGAAACCATTGGGTGACATAGATTTAAAGCAGGTTTGATACTTTGGATGGCCAAAGAAAAATGTCCCATTTATGTTTCTGAGTAAGTTACAAATTTCCCTGGTCTAAAACCCTCCTCCACCCATCCACCCCCTCAAAAATTGTTCAGTTACTAACTTACTATTATTCTGTGGCACCAATTTTAAAGACGCAAGGTCTCCTCTAAGCAGTTCCAATTTGATACATTCATTCCTTCAGCATTTATTGCCACTTCCTTTAACTTGGTAAATACTGAAGCTTAAATAATTCAGATCAACCAGTCACTAGTCACCAGACATTGAAATTCAAAAAAAACACCTAACATTGATGTTCAAATTCATCATAGACCTGGAAACTCTAGTTGCAATTATAATCCACTGTGTAAAAATACGCTCTTAATGCAATCCAGAACCTTACATCAACAACAGTGTCAGATCCATATATTGTAAATAATGGCATTTAGCAACATAGCCGATTCCCTTTCTTCCTTGCTATTAATACCGAACTATGTCATAATCTCATAATCGGATCCTTTAACAAATGTAGTCATGCTTATAAGAATTTCGGAACCAATTGTAGTAAATGGAATACATCAGCTGTTAGCTAATGTGGCAGTACCTAATTTTATTGTTAACTAACCTATATTCGCGGATAAATATGCAATTAAAAATACAAGAAAATAATCATAATCAACCTTAAATCAACGAAATTGCAAAAACAAACAAACAGCAGTAAAGCAATTATCATAATATAAGAAATCGGAAAGAAAAAGATGTAAAGCTACCTCATCCTCGGCATTACAGTGATGCTTATAAATGGAGCGAAGAAAGTGATAACGCTGTAACAAAGGCTGAATATCGCTATCTTGATTGGTAGCAAAATGAACAGCAGCACGATGAAGACCTTCAAGCTCGGATTTAATTGCCTTATGGAAGAAGAGAAAAATCAAAATAGGAGATTTCTGAGCAGAATTTTTGCAAGAAGGTTTCGGCAAAGTGGTAGGAGAAGGATCTACAGCATTAACAGGACCAGTCATTATCGCAACACCACCTCCATCTCTATGTGCAAGGCCCGTCAATGGCGTCGCCATGAATTCTTTAAGAAAATTCAACAATCAAAACCTAGAAAATTCAAAGGAAAACCCTACAGTTGGAACTTTTTAACAACCCCCTGAGTTTTCTCTCTCTAAAGAAGACACGAGAAAACCATGATTCTTCTCTCTCCTCCGTAAAGACGAGCTTCTCGTTCTGGTTTTCGTTGTAAAATGTGTGTCTTGATTAATTTTTCTGGAGAATATAAAATTTGGAAAAAAGAAAATAAAAAGTTAATCTTTATCTGTTTAATGTGGTATGGTCGTATGGACACTGGAAAGCGAACGACAGGAGAGAGCAAGTTAGAGCACCAACACAAGTACACAACATTCGACAAATTTTATATGAGACTGTCTACGAGTCACGTTATTAAGATTATAATACGAGTCACTTTAAAATTATAAGTGATTATGTTATAAATGAAAATTTTAATCTAATCTAAAACTATAAAAAATGATTACTCTAACACTGTAAGTGATACCTTTAAAACTATAAATAGTTATTTATGACAGTAAGTGTAGATTGAGTTAACCCAATAGAGACTCATCGCGAGATCGTCTTATTGTAACACTCCTACCCCTCGGACCGCCGGTGACTACTTAGGGAGACTGTAGACTGGCCCCACAAACCAACACAAGTCTTTCCAAATACACCTTTTTATATTGTCCTCACTCGTGCGCACCCGGAAAAACTTCGCAGGAGTTCACCCATCCTAAGATTGCTCCCCACCAAGCACGCTTAACTGAGGAGTTCTTAGCAAATAGGCTCCCAAGATACACCTTTTTATATGAGTAATCTATTAATTTCTTTTCAAGCTAAATCTAAGGTATCACACACATTTCACTACTTTATTTGTTCTTTTGAGAAACCACTATTTAACATAAAAAAATTCTTATATATTCAAGTCAAATATTTTTTTTGACAATGACAAAGAGAGCACTTATTTTTATTGATTTTGACACCATTGATCTTTCTATATATGTATTTCTATATGTTAAAACATAGAAGATTTAAGGTTTATTTGATATGGCATCACAATAATTCTACAAAAATAATTACTTATGTGTAGGAAGGAATTTGATTATGTGTAATTTTTTTAGATTTTTAAAATGTTTTATTAATGTATCTTTACGTCTTAACATAAAATTTTAATTACACTAAATAATAACCGCAAATAAAGTTATGTGAATTAAATTAAGTTTAAACTTTTATATCAAAATTAAAAAAAATCATATTATTGAAAATATGGCACATTAACACAAGTTTAACACTTATTTGCATTAAAAACTAAAAATTCAAAATTTAGAATATTATTATAAAAACTATATTATATAGTCTTAAAACTCATTCACATTACAATCGTTAGCAAAAATAACCTAAGAGGTCGTGCTCCCTCTTACGATTGAATCAAATAAATTGTCATTTTTTTACTCTTTTGTTCCTTCTTGTTTGTCCACTTTACTTTTTTACGTATTTGTAAAAATTATATATTAAAATTCTTTACATCAAGATGAATCTAACAAAACACACTGAATTGCACAAAAATATGTTTGGTGCAAGTATTTTAAAACGGAAAAAGTATCAAATTGAAACTAAAATTGGAAACAAAAGTGGGTCAACGTGGCAATAGGTTGCCAATGTAGGATGAGAAGAGTGGGAAATGCGGAACACGTATGCGAAGCACGTGTGAGTGTGTATCCACCACGGTCTTTTCTCAAGTTTTCTTGTTTTCTCCACTTTCAATTCCTATTCCATTTCCACCAAATAAACCAATCACTTATACATACTACTTACTAGTATAATACTAGATCATTTTTATACATACTACTTACTAGTATAATACTAGATCATTTGGCTGAGAAAAAAAAAAAGACTACGTCAAAATTGAATTTAAAATCTTAAGTTGAAAGTGATATTTACTCTAACTGAAATAAAACTTGATTCATTCTCACGTATTTTGATATGATTAAAGTTTGATTAGGTTTTATGGTGGAGGTGTAGACTAGTGTGGTTTAAGTAGGAAAATTGAGTATTTCTACTTAATAGGTCGAGTAAAGGAGAAAACTAAGTGAAAATCGAATTCAGAATTTTGTTTGAAGAAAGCAATATATGTTTCAACTGAAACAAGGTCTGATTTGTTCTAGTACTTTCGATATAGTTAAATTTAATTAGATTTTATGGGGCCGGTGTAGACTAGTGTGGTGCAAGTAGCCAAATTTGGTATTTCAGCTTAATAGACCGAGAAAAGGAGAAGACTAAGTGAAAATCGAATTCAAAATCTTACTTAGAGAAAGTACTACTTGTTCCGAATAAAACAAGACCAAATACATTCTCACGTACTTTTGATATAATTAAACGTAAATCAGGTTTTTTGAGGAGGTATCAGATATAGACTAGTGTAGAGTAAGTAGGCAAATTGAGTAATTCTGGTTAATAGGCTGAGGAAAGAAGAAAGTTAAGTGAGAATCGAATTTAAAATCTTATTTGAATACAGCACTACTTGTTTCAACTGAAACAATGCCGGATTTATTAACGCGTACTTTTGATATAGTTAAAGTAGATTAGGTTTTTTGGGGGAGGTGTAGACTAGTGTGGTGTAAGTAGTCAAATTGAGTACTTCATGCTTAATAGGCCGACTAAGAATCCACCGAATTTGTAAGATTCGGGATGATGCCGTCCGTCCCGGAGTTTTGCCCAACATTTTGAAATGCTGAACGCTGATTTGGACAATTAAACGTGGACCAAAAATCTACTTTATGCATTGTGCAATGGATCAAGACAAGACATATATGGTGATTGTATATATATCTGAAAAAGTCGGTCTTCTGAGAGACCGTCTTTTTGAGAGAAATCTCTCATGTCCAATTCATTAAAGCTTATTGCCTATATTTACTCTACATTTTTCCTAATGGGTCAACCCAATTAGAGATGGTCTATCAAAAAGACCGTCTCTGACAAGAATTTATGATCTTAAAAATGGAGCTACCCTCAAATTTTTTATTTTTTTTTATTAAAAATAATTTTGAATAGTAAGTCTTACTAATCTCAGGTTCCATGAAAGTTTTACCCACCTAACCTAAATTAAAAAATACAATCTATGCTTGTTAATTGATACTCCTACTTATCTAGCTATGCTTTTTTATACTCTACTTACACGTGTTCTTTTCTTTTGGATCGCTCTACTTACATGTGTTCTTTTCTTTTGGGTCGCGTACTGTGAATGATTTGCATTAGCATGATGTTAAATTAGATAAATAATATTATGACATTCAAAAACTTTTTAAAACATCATTATTTTAAAATCTGAGAAATTTTATCAAAAGACAATAGAAGAAATACTCTTTCTAAATAAATAAAAAAACTTAAAATCTTCTTTGACATTAAAATTTTCAATATATAATTTATAGAAAAGAGTACAAATAAAATTATACATGTAACAAAAAACTATAAAACGACAAATAACAACTCTTTAAATTATTGTCCAATGAATTAATTTAATTGAATTAGAATGTATTATTATGTAGTACTTTATTTTTCTTAATTAATTTAAAGCTAAACGACAAATAACGACAAATATCTATTGGTTAATTATGTTTATTAAGTATTCATATGTCATGAACTGGATAAGCCATGAGATGTATTTACTAAAGATAAAACAGAAAATGTATTTGAATGTATAGATTTATATGTAAAATTGTAAATGTAAGACAAAGAACGATTACAAATGTAAACGATAGTATACAAGCTTTCGAGAGGCTTGTTCTCTCCTAATGAGTATAATACTCCACTCAAATCTATTACTTGGATGAATGACTAATTCCCTTCCCTTCCCTTCTATTTATACTAATTATTGTTGAAGTGTCCATGTGTTACCCACATGTGAGTTGTCTCACATCGGAGAAAGAGAAGAGTATGCATCACTTTATATACTCAAGGAGTAACTCCTACTATTACCAATTGCTTTTAGTAGTGAACCTTCTTTGGGTTTATAAGTGGGCTACTTCTTCTCCTCCTTGTTTGAGTTGCCTAGGTCCATTTCCTAAATTCTATCATGGTATCAGAGCCCGGTTTATTATTAGGCCTTTATACTGGGCATTTAATCTTACCACCGGTTAAGGGGCCTTTAATTGGATGTTCATTCCCAATAGGTTTGTAACCCTTCTGCTGGGCTAAAATTCTAAGGACACTCACATGTGAGGGGGGTTGTTGAAGTGCCCATGTGTTACCCACATGTGAGTTGTCCTACATCGGAGAAAGAGAAGAGTATGCATCACTTTATATACTCAAGGAGTAACTCCTACTATTACCAATTGCTTTTAGTAGTGAACCTTCTTTGGGTTTATGAGTGGGCTACTTCTTCTCCTCCTTGTTTGAGTTGCCCAGGCCCATTTCCTAAATTCTATCAATTATCTCTATATTTAATTCCCCCAACTTAACTAATTGTCAAGTAGTATTTATTACTTAATTCCTATAATACCCCTTCCCAGCTAGCTATTTATGACATCATACAAGTTTTTGTTAATTATATTCTCATTGTGATTCTATTAATACACGTGAATAACATAAAACTAAAATTAAATACTTCACAAATTCTTATTTGAAACCGTGATCTTTTGTAAAGACGGCTCTCAAAATTAAATACAACTCTAAATATATATTTAGGCTGAACTTTTAAGAGTTGTCTTTATAAAAAACGGTCCCTCAAGAGAGCATACGTAAATACTTAATCATCCGCAATCATAGAGTAATCCACAATGCAAGAAACAAGTGCACAAACCAATATACGGTCAATGTATTGGTTACTAAAACTTACGGCCCAGTTTAATTCACATAATTTTTACTACGGACAGTCTCTTGAGAGACCGTCTTTCTAAGAGACGTCTCTCAGGCCCAATTCATTAAAGCTTATTGTCTATATTTACTCTACATTTTTCTTAATGGGCCAACCCAATTAGAGATGATCTCTCAAAGAAACCGTCTCTCACAAGAATTTGTGTTTTTACTAATTGCAACTAATTTAATTAATTGTAACTGATTTTTAGTAATTAATTATAATAACTATTTTATTGATTATAACTAATATCTGCTGAATAAAACTTACTTTAACTAGGTAGAAAGAGGGAATGAAAGGTTAAGTAAAAATTAAACCCATAACCTTATTTAACAGATGTGGTATTTACTTCAATTGAGACGAGACACCATTCTCAATTAGTTATACTACTAGATAATCTTCATGCGATGTACGGTTTTTTTCATTTTATTGGTTATTGATTTTCAATGAAAAAATAATTGCATATAATAACTGATATTTGATTTATTTTTATGCCCTACTTCTACATAATTTTACTTTGCAATGTAAAAATGATAATATTTATTAGTATAAAATGTACTGTTTTATTATTGTTATGATAATATTTATTAGTATAAAATGTATAGGTTTATTATTATGTCCTATATTATTTTATTTTGCAATGTAAAAATAAAAGGTCAAAATTCAAATAGCCATTGTGCACCGAATTTGGACCGGAGGATGAGGCCAAATTGGTTGTTTGTGGAATTAAATTAGACCCTATAAAAACTACAAAAGTAGGGGTGTTTCTTGAATTGAAAGGTTAGGAGTTTTGACTTTCCAAGGCCACTAATTCCCTTATTATGACCAAGGACTACTCTCGGTTATAAAAGGTGATAATCTTGCACTACTCAAGATTGATGAATGTTCATACACATTCAAAGAAGACAAAGGAAATGCATCCAATGACATTAATGATCAAAACTGAAATCTGAATTCTAATGTTTATAATCATAATGCCTCCTATTTATAGGCTTAAGAGGCTTTCAAAAATTGACATAGGCTATTCACAACTCAACCCATCAAAAGAAACAAGTTAAAATTAGTCACGTGCTAACATGTGCACGTTTTTAATGCACAAAAACAGAAAAATCAGCACACAAAATTCTGACAGCAAATCTATTGAGCATGCGACCTTCAGCACCACTTATCGAGGCTTTCCTGTTATGGTTATGGAGCTCCTTGGGTCATAATAGCAAGTTCCAAGTGTAGAGATTCCAAAACTTCCTTTAGTGTCCCCTAATTTGATCGGAGCTGCTGTTGGTGAAGCCCGCAAGGTGCCTTGGTCAGCAGGTTTGCTGCTATCAAGTTTGTAATGTGATTTTGTCGAGTGTGTGACTCTTTACTCTTCTTTTGGTGGATCTTCCTTGATGGTAAGGAGTGTTCTTGGACAATAATAGCAAGGACCATGTGTGAAGATTCCAAAACTACTTTGGGGGCCCTCAAAGGTGCACGCATTAACTCAGAAAGTGGCTCCCAAGGTCTGCTGTTCGCCATAATTGAGCTGTTGGGTTTGTTGGTTTTCTTTCATGATTTCATCACCTTCTTGAACCATACATGTAAGGAGAAATACTCTTGCCCTTACTTGCATAATGAACCACACCCATATGTTAAACAAGCTTATCAACACAATTAGTTTGCTTGTATTACCAAGGCTTTCTTCCACTTGTTGCACATTGTAATTCCAATTCACTTTGTTAATAGCTTTTTTACATTGATTCCAATTCACTTTGTCAAAATTCAAATGTATAGATTTAGGCATTATTGAAAAAATTAACCAAATTCAATGTATTGATTATTATGCTAATAATGTATTCATTAGGATTGATCAATCATCATACATCATACATTCTACTTAAACAATATAAGAATATGACACATGTCACTTTTATACATCATATTTTCCCTCCTAAATTTTAAGTAATTAAATATAGAAACTTTGAGTTTTAATTAAACTTTATTTCTTAATGAATAATAATAGTACGAAGAAAGTCAATTTTAAGACCTTTAATTTTTAAAATACACTTTTTTAAGAAAAAAATATTGTGGGTAACTTTCATTTTTAGTAAGTTAAGAAAAAAATATTGTGGTTAGGCACGGATATAAAGAGTGGGATGGAGTCCACCAAAAAAGTGGTAGTTGGGGTATTTTAATTGATTAAATTAATTGTAAAAGTGGTAATTGGTGTATTGTAAGTAGTAAAAATAGGGGTATTTTGGTCATTATTTGTGTGACAGAGATATTTAGGTAAAAAAAAACATTGGCAAAAAAGAAAATGAGACAATTGATATGAATTTATCTAATAAGAAAATGAGACAAATGAAAAAAATTGGAGGGAGTATTTATTTCCTTTAAATTCTTCATGGTTGATTTTTAGCTTTGATTAAATTATTAGTATAAAAACATCCTTACATCTCCCTCATATTCCTTACTTATTTTCATCATTCAAATATATGGGACTAATTTGAATTATCTAATTTTATCAAGTAGAGGTAATTTTTTATTATAATTATGAAATATTTTTTATATATCTAAATAATTAATAATTATACTAAGAAAAAATTATCAAAATAATTAAATTACTACATATGTATGAAAATTTAAAAAATCTCGTGCATTACACGGGTATTACACTAGTCTAATATTAAAAGGAAAACTTTACTCCACAGAGTAACACCTCATAAATTTGGAGATTAGTTGATGTCAACGTCTTTTATTTTAGTTATAGATATAATAGAATATCAAATCACCATGCATCCTATCAAAAAGAAATAAAAAAGGAATAAAGATGGCAAAGAGGAAGCAATAAATTGTTAACTAAATAATGAACTTAAGTCACATCGATCACATGTAATGAGTGGTGTTATACCGTTATTATTTAAGTTGTGCGAGTGAAGTTTCACATACACAAAGTTGTTAGAAAATCTTAATCAATCACGGTAAATCACCATAAAAGACAAAAAATTATATTAATAAAATATGTAAAACTCACAAAGATAAATTACAATCTAAAAAAAATCACCCTATCAAATCCTTCCACATAAGTGTGATTTGTCAAGGTGGCAAATAACCGCTATTAAGCTAGAGTTACTCAAAAGTTCTCCACTCTAGACATGCAAAAAATATCTCCAATTCTGTTCTATATACTTGCTTTCCTTGTGAGTATTCACGCTATTTCAATATGCAATTTGTTGAGAAATAATAAAAATGTAAATAAATATATATATTTTTAAATAATAGATGCCTTCTAAAATAAATTATATATCGAAACAAATTAAAAAAGTATTCATAAATAATTGTCCATATTGAGCCAATCACTATAGGATTACTATTAGCTTTTCCGTCATTTTATTTATATATTTAGCAGATATCAACCTTATAACTTCCTTCTATTAAAGCTCCTTATTTCTCATGAATTAATCATATATATCTAGCTTCTTCTTACCTTTGTCAACAATAGAATCAAGTATATGATTATGAAGCAACAAGTAATACAAGCCACACATATTCATAAACTAGTTAAGAAAACCAAATCCCAATTAAGAAAAACCATTATCTTAACAATTTTAGTTGCACTCTTTATCATAGTCCTTGGAATGTTAGTTAAGGGTACCCTTAAAACAACATTCTATGCCCCAAAACAATGTTCATTACCCCAAAATTGCCCATCTTATAGCATTAACAAATGTGGAGATCAAGTTGGTGATTGGATAGGACCAAGAGATTTATGGCACAAAATGAATGATGAACAAGTAATGTGGCTTGCTTCAAGGGTACCTTATATTAAGGAGTACCCTTATAAAAGGACTCCTAAAGTGGCATTCTTGTTCTTGACTAGAAAGATGTTGCCATTTGCACCATTGTGGGAGTTGTTCTTTAAGGGACATCAAGGTTTTTATTCTATTTACATACATACATCATTGGAATATGAATCATTTGATGAGCCTATTCAATCATCGGTATTCTACAAGCGTAGAATACCTAGTAAGGTCTACACCCACTCATTTAACGTCATTTGTTATTTTAGTCTACTCATTATTTTGCATTCATTCTATTTTTTGACAATAATTCACTAATTTTAATACATCTCATCAATACATTTGTACCATTTTTTAATTCACAGATTTTGCTATAGACCGTCTATAGCATAGACGGGTAAATATGGGTCAGCCCATTTTGTAAAATAAGTAACTGATTAGTCATCAGTCTTGTTTTTAAATTTAAAATCATTGGGCTGGGCTGTTGGGAGAGCCGTTTTTGCCATAGACGGTCTCTTAGAAGACCTTCTGTTTTTAATTACATCCACACAATTAGGGGTAATCAATGGGCTGGATAAGAGTCGGGTCGGACTTAAGTAAATATGGACCGGGCTGGATAAAGGCCCTTTAAAATTAATATGGGCTTTAAATGGGTCGGGCTTTCAAAGCCTGATCAGGCCCAACCCAGCCCATTCAATCATCAGTAAATATGAATCATTTGATGAGCCTATTCAATCATCAGTATCTACAAGCGTAGAATACCTAGTAAGGTCTACACCCACTCATTTAACATCATTTGTTTTGCATTAATTCTATTTTTGGACAATAATTCACTAATTTCAATAGATCTCATCAATACATTTGTAACATTTTTTAATTTCATTCACACAATTTAATCTTTTTTATTTATTACCAAATATCTTCATTTTTCCTAAAAAAACATTCTGTTTTCCTTTTCCGCTGCTACTAATTCAAGGGATGGAGTTGTTTTTTTATTTAATTCTTTGTATTTAGTTTTGCTTATATGTCTTTTTTTGTAACTTACAATATTTCTAGACATTTCACATCTCCAACACTGCTAATTAATTTTTGATTGAGTTTGTAAAATATTTCTTCCTTTCTTTTTTGTCCTTCTCATCTACTTTTTACACAATTTTTAAAGTAATTTCGCGTTTCAATATCTCCAACATAAAACAAATCAATTCTAATTAATATTTAATTAGTTTAACTAGCTGAAATTATTGATTGATAAGAAATTTATTGAAGTTACCTATTATGAAAATATTTGGTAAAAATTTATTGCTTATTGACTATATATAAGAAAAAAATTGGCTTTTTTTTTTAATTTAGGCCCAAAAATTAGCTATTGATCTAGATTTAAAATCATTTACTAAACACTTTTCAATTTTTAACTTTTTAGTCCACCTTTTTCCTAATAAACAAATCAATTAATATGAAACTTTTTATCAAACATTTGCATATAAACACTTTTTTAATTAGCTTTTTGAATTTAATTTAGGCCTAAAAGGTAACTATTTTTATTTAGTTTCAAAGTCATTAATTTACTAGACAATTTTCGGTTTTTGACTTTTTAGCCCACTTTTTCTCCAATAAACAGACAATCAATATGTACTTTTTATCAAACATTTGCATATAAACACTAACTTATACAACTTATGTCTAAGAGTCACGTTTGTGTGTGATAAGACGCAGACACGCAAAATTCGCTTCAACCGCGCTCGGTCTCATCAGCTGCAGAATCTTATCTTACTCTTTCTCGAGCCGAGGGACTCTTTGGCCGCGCTCTCCTTTATGGGTATGAGTTGCCGCCGTCCTTTCCTCCCCAGACCCTGACCAGGACGAGATACACCGGCTATAATAATGACGACGACTAACTTATACAACTAACTTGTCAACCAATTACACGTTAAGCTGTTCAAATCAGCCAACAACTTCAGCTAACAACTATTTGTTCTTACAGAGTGTAGAATGGGGAACATCAAGCATGATAGATGCAGAGAGAAGATTACTAGCAAATGCCCTACTTGACTTCTCAAATGAAAGATTCATATTACTATCTGAATCATGCATTCCTCTCTTCAACTTCACTACAATTTATACCTATCTCATCAATTCTAAACAAAGCTTTGTGGGTTCATTTGATGATCCAAGAAAAGTAGGAAGAGGAAGATATAACACCCACATGGGTCCCACCATTTTATTATCAGATTGGAGAAAAGGAAATCAATGGTTTGAAGTTGATAGAAAGCTTGGAATTCAAATAATTTCAGATGTTATATTTTACCCAATTCTTAGAGATTATTGTAAGGGTAAGTGTTATATGGATGAGCATTATTTGGCTACATTAGTTACTAAAATTGGAAAGGGTATGAATTCTAATAGGAGTATTACTTGGGTTGACTGGTCAAAGCCTGGGTCCCACCCAACTACTTTTGTGAAGAAGGATATTTCACAAGTTTTTTTGAATAGAGTTAGAGGTCAAAATGATTGTGTTTATAATGGTGTTAACCAATCAATTTGTTTTCTTTTTGCTAGGAAGTTTCATCCTAATACACTTGAGCTCTTGCTTAGGATTATACCTTCTTTGTTTGGGTTCAATGGATGAAAATAGTATAATGAATATCATCATCATCATATCTAGTGTATCTCGCTTATAGAAAAACTATGAGTAGAGTCTGGAAAGGAAAGGAAGACGATAACTTATATCCATAAAAGAGAGTGTGGTTAAAGAGTCCCTCGGTTCAGGAAGGAAAAATAGTACAATGAATGTGAAATAGAAAAAAATTTGTTTGAATATTATAGTATATTTGAAGATTTTGATGTATAGGAAGCTTTGCTAATTAAAAATTATGTTGAAAATTGTTTTGAAGTCGGTATTTTATGAACTAGATAATTTGTAAGTTCTATGAGGAAAATAAAATGATGTCATTGTAATTTCGGTATCCCAGGTTATCAAAATGTTGACAATAAGCAGGCTTGTTATTGTGAGGATGTAATGTCGAACTATCATACGAAGTATTTGTGTTTCACGCAGAAAATGTGTTGCCATGATAGAAGAAAAGAAGAAGACAAATTACCATGAACTTGTCGAATAAATTACACTAAATCAAAGATACATTAATACCAAACAAACCAAAACAAAAGTGTCAAATGCAATACTATAAACCCACAAATCAATTCGTCCCTAGCAACGAAGATCTGATATCATATAGAAAAACAAACCTTGAACTTTCCTTTTTTTTTTAAGAAAACAAAATCAAAATACTGTGGAAAGAGAGGAAGGCAATTAACCTAGTCTGGTATCATATAGAAAAACTAAAACTTCTTATCTTATCATTACTCATAAACAGGTATTTACAAGAAGAAAACCTTAATATATGGAGCTCATTATTATTATTATATACAATAGACCTAAATACATAATAATTCCTAACAAAAAAAATAAAAAGAGCAAAATTTGCTGAGATTTACCGATGTAGCTAAATCCTCATCATAGGTGAGCGTCATGTGTCTTGAAGATACTAATAAAGTTGAAAGCATATTTTCTTAGCTTCTTCATATCTATGCTCAAATACACCTAATAAGTCTACATAAATTTGTCTATGAAAATCAAATCTGACAGACAATCGGCCCCAAGCCCTAGATATTTTGGGGCCCTGGGTGAAATAGCACATTGAAGCTCATTTTCTTTGCAATTTATAACCTATATGGATCCTCTACAATTATTAATTTCGTTTCTTTAAATAGAGCTCTAAGCGACGACCCCTCTTTCCCACCTTAAAGGCCGGCCCTTCTCACAGTATACTAACAAATGAATTGATCCATAATATCTCTTCTCCGTACAAACACATGAGAGTCTCCATATTTAAGATCTAATAACAAAAGGGCAAAAACATTCAAGTCGAGTCACACTTGCAACATTTAGCATCCAAGAAGATTGTATTATGTGAGCATGTTTGTCACATACTTTCTTTTTGAGGAAAAGATTCACCTCTTGGGTGCGCATACATGATATTAATATTGAATGCGTCAAATATTCATCTTTACATGTATACTGAGCTAACACGACTGTCATTTTTTGTGTTATATGTTACACAATTTAGTTTCAGTACACTTTTTAATCAATGATTCTACCTAAAAGTTGTCTAAAATTGACCCGATTAATCGAAATTAAGTATAACCTAACCCCTAATAAACCATATATATAAATCAAAATCAAATTGTCTAAATATATCCGAAATTAACCAATCCGAAATATTATACTTAATTAAAATCAACTCGATCACCTAAATAATCACTTTTATCAAGTCATTGTGCCTAGACATATGGGCTTATCTATACTACATACTAAAATCATTATACAGTAAGACACATGTCGCCTTCATGTTGATTGTTTTCCCTCCAAAATACTCATTGAGCTAAATTGGGTAAGTAGAATAATTAAGTTTAAATGCACTATTATTTTAATCAATTAACGTTTCAAATGGCCGGTCAAAGTAGGACAATGCGTTTGATGCAGGTTCCAAATTGGGTAAGTAAAATTCTATAAAAAAAGGCAATATAAAATTGGACTCAAATTCACGCAAATATTTTATTCTTTATATCATTGTTATATTATACTTCTTGTTATATTATACTTCTATAAATAAAGCAAAAAAAAGAACAATATAATATCATTATTCTTTATAAAATCTCTTATTTCTCCATTAATGCTTTATAAGAAATCACAAACATGTAAACAGTATCTATTATTTTGAAAGAGAATCCATAAAATAAACTTATGATCTATAAATTATTTCAATAAGTGATTCAAATAAAAAAATATGGGTTTTTCCTTTTAAAAAACACGGGCCCTATAAATTAAAACATGAGCACTATAAAAGCAAATGTGTGTCGCATTTTTTTATTTTAAATTTTTAAGTTTATTGCTTAAATTTTTTTTTTCATTCTTAATTTATAGTGGTAAATATTGATCATTCTACAAGTTCATTAAAAATAATTCAACCCAAAATTTAATTTTAGAGTTTTAAAAGTTGAAAGAATTTTCTCTCACACATCAAATATTATTTTCTTTAAACTAATTTTATTTATATTTAAGAGATCATTTAAATATTTTTTGATTATCCGTGCTTACACGGGATTCAAACTAGTATTCTATATGCCTCTTATAAGAGTCTAGGATTAGGTCCACTTTAATTAGAAAAGTTTTATAATACCTTTTAATTTTCATGTTTGTTGAAGAATCATGCTAGAAACATAAACTCAATTTTTTTTTTCCTTTTACAAAAAATTTATAATACTATCCGCAAGTTATAGGTTTTTCTCTCTTTGAAGACTCTTCTCGAGCCGGAGGATTCTTTGATCGCACTCTCCTATATGGATATGAGTTGCCGTCATTCATCCATCCTCAGACTCTGATCATAATTTTCTATAAGTGGGATACACTGGATATGATGATGACAAAAAACCACAATTAAATGAAAGAATTATGGCCACCATCCACATGCCTTTGATGACCATTAAAAAAAGGAGGCTAAACTATTTATTCTAGAGGTTTAATGTAGTCAACAATCAGCACCACCCAATACCCATCATAATACTAATACGAATAGGTGTTTAAGTATTTTATATTGTCAAACAATTTAATGTTGATGTTTAGGTTGAAATAATTTATAATTATGAAAAGTCATTTTTAAAACAAGTTACACTTAGCAATGAGTTTATAATCAATCGGTCAAATCAATTAATAAATTAAATCATTTTTATCAGCTACTTCCTCCGTTTCTTTTTCTTGTTCATTTTTCTTTTTACATTCTTTTCAAAGCAAATTTTGAGCTTTAATATCTTCAGTAAACATCATAAAATATTGTAAGAATTTATATTTAAAAACTTTTCATCAAGACGAATATAACAAGATCCCACATGAACATATTTTATCTTCAATATTTGTTTCTATTGAAATGCTCATGTGTTACCCACATGTGAGTTGTCCCACATAGGAGAAAGAGAAGAGTATACATCACTTTATATACTCAAGGAGTAACTCCTACTATTAACAATTGGTCTTAGTAGTAAACCTTCTTTGAGTTTATGAGTGGACTATATCTTCTTTTCCTTGTTTGGGTTGCCCAGACCTATTTTCTAAATTCTTATCAGTTTCAAAATCATATTTAAATTTCTCTAAAAAAAATTTAAAATAGACCAACATAAAGAGCATCAAATATCAAACGTTTGTCATACACCAGATTGTCAAACTAGCTAGCCAGAAGTATATTAAAAAAAAAGAAGAAATAGTCAAAGAACTCCATTTATGGTCTTTTTGCGTATGTGGAAGTCAACCATAGGCTACAATGGTCAATAATAAAGAAAACAACAGTAAGAAGACTCTAAACGCAAGATTTTTCTACAACCATTTAACTTCAAAACTTCATCTTTGAATCTCTTAATCTAACAGATTTTAGCATCCATACAAAAAAAAAAAAAATCACCAAAAAAACTCATAACAAATATATTATATTCTTTCCATATTATTTTCATAAATTCAAAATTCTTTTTGTTTCAACCCACTCATACAGAAAGTTATAATCCGAGTCTAGAAAGAATTATAAAACGAGAAATTATATTTTAAAGAGGAGATCATAATTCCAATTCGCTCATAAAAGAAGCCATAATCAGAATTTGAAGATAACACGTCCTTATTAAAGAAGATTGCGATCAATGAGATCATCAGCCAGAGAATTTTTTACAACAATGATTACAAAAGATCAAAAACAGCTCATGGGGTTTTTAATACCAGTAAAATTTTTACATACAAACATAAATCTCCTCAAATTATGTTGTTATTCATTCATATTATCCCTTTTTATTATTATTTTTGGATTTTCAAATAGAATTTCAAGTACTTTTAGGGTCCAAATCCACCAACAAAAACAAATTTCATGTAATGATTATGGTGGGATTATGAGGGATGAAGTTTTAATGAGTAGAGTAATAGATAATCATGCTCCAAGAAGTGTGGAAATGGATAAGCCAAAAATAGCATTTTTATTTTTAGTGAAAAAGACAATACCGTTGGGTCGACTGTGGGAGAAGTTCTTTAAAGGACATGAAGGGTATTACACCATTTATGTGCATTCTGATCCAAGTTTCAATTCTTCATCTAAAGATGAAGGTGGCGTGTTTCATGGGCGTAGGATTCCTAGTAAGGTATGTATGTCTTCCTATTTGTTTTTATTCTTTGCTTTACTCAAACTTTGGGACAAGTTTAGAGGATCGGGGATTCTAGCGTGATGTTCGATGGCACATGACCAAAATAAATTGAGGGTCTTAATCAGGGCCAGGCAAGAGTGGTCGTCGCTCAATGCCCCATGTCAAAAAAGCAAAATTAGTTATTGTAAAAGTTTCATATAGGTTATAAATTGCAAATGAAAAGGGCCTCAATGTGCTATTTCGCCCGGGACGTCAAAATATTTAGGGCCTACCTGGTCGTAATATTAAATTATCTAGTATATGTCAAGTGTTTAAAGATAAAAAATTGTTGGAAGAATGTCATATGTTTTGAAATTGCACAATATCTTTAAAGAATTTGTCAACTCTTGCTCCGCCTATAGACAAGTCACTACCATTCCGAATTGTTGAAATTATCCGCTATGAACAATCTTATTTATTGATTATTTTCGAAAAATGTCATCCTTGTTGTATTTTCTCCCTGCATACCCAATGTGAAAGGATGGAGTGGGGCTGTGGTGGTTCTGTTCATTTGGTATGTTGAGAACAAATGCATAGCAAAGATATGTATTAAATAATAATTTTAAAATGAAATTACACGTAGCGAATTGGTGAAATTTCGAATAATTTCCACAATTTTTTTGGATTTTTCAAATTTTATAATTTGGATTTTTTCAACAAGTCAATTTGGATTTTTTTTAATTTCATATAAATTCAATTCTTATTACTTACGGGAATAATTAATTCTCCCTCAATTTCTTATTCTATCCTCAAATATAAAAAAGCTCTCTAAATATGCTTGCATAAATAAATATAAAATACAATAACTAAATAACTTATTCGATTATTAATTTGTTTACACATCTATATATTTATTTTAAAAAAATACTACTTCTATATAACAAATTAACAAGTTAAAGGATAAAACATGCATTTATCTTTAAATACAAATTAAATTGACTTTTTTTTAAAAGTCTAATTATATATATGGTTCAATAAGTAATTATATTCCCTCCTATTTAGCCTAAATGTCCCATTTAGTTTTTCACACTTGTCGAGGCAACATTTTAACCCTTAATATCTCAAATTATTCTTAATTAAAAATTATAAAAATTTGATATTAATAATTATTGAGACGAATCAAATAAGATCCCACATGACTATGTTTCAACTTATAGATTAAGAGTAAAATACAAATTTAAAGTGATGAGTAAATAATGCCAAAAAATAAATATCCCATTTAGACTGAATAGGAGGTAGTATACATTATAATCCCGTGTTGGTCACGTATATATTGGAGAAGAGATATAGTCCTTAGGGTGGGTCAAAAATAACCAATTCTAATTTGAAGTCTTTTTTAGGTAAATGTTCATTCACATTAATACGTGTGGATGTCATTTATTTCTTTTTGAAATTAAATGAAGTTTTATTAGCTAAAGCTTATTACTATAAATAAATAAAGAAAAAATTACCGTGAATAATATAATATTTTGTTAATTTTCCTATAATAATACAAACTTTAGCAAAAAGTTGTATTATTCCGGGTAATTTTTTCATAAATAAATATATAACATTCTTAATTATAAAGGTTCTACTTGTGAAAGGTAAAAGAGTCCTACTCTATTATCTCTTTAAATAAAATGTAAGTTAAATATCGCCAAGAAATATAAAAACAAATGGAATTGATTTAGTTGAAGATTTTTGTTAAAGTTTTTAAAAATCAAATGATTTAGGAAAAGGAAAAATTGACTTGTAATCATGATAATGATATTGAACGTTAAAATTCAATTTATTCAAATTATAGATCTAATATTAATAAAGGAAATTTATTGTTTGGTGTATTACGGAATAGTCTTAACTCTTAAGATTACATGAGAGCTTTTTATACTAAAAGCATAAATATAGTATGCACTCTTTTCATATACGACGCTAAATATTAAGGGCAATTTTAAATTTGTTTTATGCGTTCAATCACACAGATCCAAAATAAAATAAAAGACCTCAAATATTTTAAATAATATTAGTGCATAATAAAGAATAAAGATAGTGTAAGTGGTGGAAATTTCACTTGTTATCCATGGGTTACAAGGTTTGAACCCTTATATGAAGTATTTTTTTGAAGAATTATAAATGCATATTTGTTTTGAGAACATTCATTAATTTATAAAAAAAAAACTCTATTTTAGCTTTAAAAAAGTAATACCAATTCACTTACTCCCGCGAAGTGAAGAGTATGGCCAAGTGAATGAAGTAGGTCAACCTCTTTTTGGGTTCAGTAAAACACGCTTTCTCGCTAGTTAAGCTTTAAAAAAGCGATATAAAATTATCTAAAAAATTACTTTTGGTAAATTTATTTTAAAATATTCTCTTTAAATTATTGATGAAATCATTTAAAAAAAATTTCTTATATTTAATAATGAAGAAAAATTAAAATGCCTCCACCCATACAAACTAGATATAATAGTTGAAATGAGAGATGAATTATAATCAAACAAACTATTACGTTCTATCACATCAATAACTTCCAATATCACCACCAAAAAATTAGGTTGATACTTTGAATTAACTGAATAATAAATTAATACTAATATATTATACAAATTCTTAAATGAGTAGTCACATTAAGTTAAACTTTATTTTTTTTTATTCTTTTATGGGTAAGTTAAACTTTATTGAGTTACCACATTGTAAACTTATACTTCTTTACTATAATTTTACTACTCCCTCCGTTTTCATTTGTTCTTCCCGTTTGGAATATGGGAAGAAATCAAGATAAATTATAATTACACAATAGATATTATGAGAGTTGAGTAAAATAATATAAAAAATAAAGATTCTATTGATTAAAGTGTAAGTGTAATAATATCATTAAATATCATTGAGTGCATGTAAAGTAAATGCATTGGGAATTAAAATGTAAATTAATTTTTATAGATTAGAGTGTAAATGTAATAATTTCCTTCTATTTTATTGGTTCTCAAATTAGAAAGATTCTAAATGGAAAGAACTTTTAAAAATTTCCAAATGGAGAAAGTGAGAATAACATATGAAAACGGAAGGAGTATAATTTTAAGGTGATCAATTTTAATAATGTTAGAGTTATTATTATATTGATTACATAAAATCTTAAATTAACCAGTATGAAATGATTTATACATCCACATAATCTTGTATTTTAATTTATTATTATTTTTGCTTTGAAAATATAAGCATTTAATTATATATTAGTATTTTACTATTTGTTCTTTTTTGAGAAGTTAAAATCATTATATGAAGTACTCTCTTCGTTTCTTAAAGAAGTCTTCATTTGTCATTTTTAGGTATTTCATTTGTTGTTCCCATTGAGAATTTTTTCATTTAACTCATAAATTTTGGACAAAAATAACTTTATTCATACTCACTTTAGTGTTTTTATAATGTTTATGTACCCCACGTATCCTCCGCTAACATCAATTTAACATTTTAATATTCCTTATGGTCCTCACAAGTCACAGGTTTCCCAGTAACTTTATAAAACTAATTTTTTATTAGTTGTGGTTCCTATATTTTTTCCACCAACTTTCTTTTAATATTTTTTCTAATACTTGTGGTCCTCACTTTTCTCCAATTAAATAATTAAATAATAAATCCACGATTTAAAATATTATATTTTTCTTAATCCGGTGAACATTCATTTTGAGAATTTCATTAGGAAACAAAGAAAGTATTAATTATCTTACAATTTTTACATCAAATTCTCGTGAAAATTTAAAATTATTAATGAATAAAAAAAATTATTAATTTTTATACAGTTCTAAAATCATTAATAATTTTCAGAAAGTGGAATGGGGAAGATTCAGCATGATGGAAGCAGAACTACGATTACTAGCAAACGCACTCCAAGACAAATCAAACCAACGCTTCATCCTTCTCTCAGAATCCTGCATTCCTCTCTTCAACTTCACCACCATTTACTCATACCTAATCAACTCAACCCAAACCCACATCGAATCCTACGATAAACCCGGCCCGGCTGCACGAGGCCGCTACAAACCCAACCTAATGGGCCCCACTATCACGATCCGAGATTGGCGAAAAGGATCGCAGTGGTTCGAAATCAATCGAAAACTTAGCGAAGAAATTTTATCGGATCGCCGTCATTTCTTGCTGTTCAAGAATTCATGTAAAAAGTATGCGTGTTGTGCCGATGAACATTACTTGGCTACTTGGATGAACATGAATTCGAAAGGGAGAAACTCGAATCGGAGTTTAACTTGGGTTGATTGGAGTAAGGGTGGATGTCATCCTGCTAAATTTGGGAGTAATGATATTAGCCTTCGTTTTTTGAGGAGGTTACAAAATGGGAATAATTGTAAACATAAAATTTGTTTCTTATTTGCTAGGAAATTTATGCCTAATACTCTTACTAGGTTACTACAACTTTCATCCAAAGTTATGGGTTTTTGAAAATTATTACGAAAATTTTTAATTGAGACGGTTTCAACATGATAAATTAGAAAAATAGATTTATTATATAGATTCATCTTATAATGAGATAGTTTTATACAAGACGAGTTGTGATTAATATTTTTTTTGTATATTTATTCTGAGTAGTGATTATATATTGTAAGTATGAAATCTAGCTGACGATCAAGATTTGCCTGAGTTGAGGAACGAGTATTAATGTTTCGAAAAACATTAAAAATTCGTTTCTTACATAATTCTCTTCTCCCTTCAACCCATTGTGTAATTAAAAAAAATCTAGGTTAGAAAAAAAATGTTAACAATAGTGATATAATGCCAATATTTTTATGCATTATAATTAATGTAGGATATTCATTGAGATAATTTTTATTATTACGGTAGATATTGTCATCATAATAATTAATATGCAAGGTATTTTCTCCAATCTCTTACTAGTTACTAGTATCTTAATTGGAATAATAATACCAATTATGTAATTATTGTGATCTTTTTTATTATATATTGTTGTTGTATATGATGCAAAGAAGGCGATAAAATTAATAAATGTCTTTAAATAAGAGAACAAGAATATGATTGATTAAAATTTACGGTTAAAATATTAAAACATTAAATAAATAGAAAAATTAATTTAACATGAACAATCAATGAAAATAATATATTAATTCATATAGGCGAATTCAATAAATTGAGATCATTTTTTTTTTGTTAGTATAAATTGAGATCATTACTTAGGCATTTATGTTGTAGCTCAAGTGAGATTAAAGATATCTCATGGCCCATGGGTATCATGTGTGCATATAGCCCATTTCATTAGGAAGGGCAACTCAAATGCACTATTATATGGCTTTTGCTCTAATTGGAGACAATAGAGACCATCTTTCAATGTAATAACCTCAAAACAAAAAGCCCATAAACTAATAATGTGTGTCAATTAGGTTATTTAATCCATATATGGAATACATCTTTTGATGAGATCTAAAGGAAGCAAGTTTTATAGGTCTTTTCAAGGGTGCTACTCTTGTAAGAGATCGTCACTCGATGAGATGACCTCAAACAAAGAGTCTATATTCACATAATATGTATCAAATAGGCGATTTAACCCAATTATAAGGCGCACTTCTCGATGAGACCGTCTCATACAATTTGTCTCACGGGAGAAGTAAGCACATACGGTAGGGCTAAGGCACCATCTTGACTAAAGCACATCGGCTCATTGCTGAAGAGAAGTAGATTGAACCACAAGAAGAGCTTGACAACATGCTCGTTGAAAAGAATTTTGCATCAAAGCATCTACAATTTCAATAACATAGCCTCTATCTTAACTACTAATAATGGACTAAATGTAACAAAACAAGCATATAACTACTTAAACCTAATTTACATCACTATGTCATAAATTCGTAATGGCTACCTGCAATTCACTGCCCAAAACCTGTTTCGCGTCATTATTATTGACTCACACCACCAGTCGTATCCTCAGACACAGAAGGTGACTCGGAGTCGAAATTATCGTGTGATGGTGACACTTCAACACCCCGTATCTCCTCGATCATTTTGAGAACTTGACTCATCCTAGGTCGTTGGTCAGAAGAAGCAGAGGTACAAGCCATGGCAATCTGCAACAAGCCAACCATCTCCTCCTCAATGTCCTTGTATCTCATTAACTCAAGATCAAAAACTTCAGCTGTCCATTCTTCCCTTACTACTGACTGAACCCACCTAGGCAGATCCACTACACCGCCAACTCCTACTGTACCGTAAGGTCCACTTCCCTCGACTATTGATGGGTACTTTCCTGTAATCAACAAAAAAGTAAAGGAATGTGAGAAGTTATAATTTGGCATAATGGAAATTATTTTCTATATGATTGTACTTTGTTAGATTCAGCATGACGAATGTGAGAAGTTGACTAACATATATACTTGATGGGTTACTCCTAATACCAATTGGTTTTAGGATGGAACCTCATCGGGCTTGTGTGTAGCTAACTCTCCTCTTATGCGGGTCTTGTTGTGTACAAGCCCGATAACAAATTTATCAAAATGAACATGACTACGGCCCTTATAATTATGGCTCCAGTTTTCTTGTACTAGATGTTAAGTTCCACAAGTCTGACCAGTCAGTAGTCTGTCCTAAACCAGTCCCACAAAGAGTAGATAGATCCCCATATAAGCAAGCAGAAATTTGAGGCAAATAAATGTTTCTTTTCCATCTAGTAAGTCGGATTTGTTGCGGTATATTGTCTAGGGACTAGAGCTGAGTTTCTACCATTAAGCTGCAATACTGCAGTTACAAATCCTGAAGGATTACCAGAGATTTTCTTGCCAAGACATGCGAGCAATGTCATCAAGCAACCCTTTGACGAAGAAAATCCGAGTTACACCCTCCATGGCTCCATCCATTTGAATTTTCACTAAGGAGCCAAAAAAGCGCACATTGAAAGGGGATATGGTTCAAACTCAAGGGAATTGAGGGAGAAATTGACTAAGCCTATCATCTCGGCAGTTTATCTTTTGATACTTGGCTAATCTAGTTGTCATGTTTCTTGCAGTGCCTCAAGCTTAAGCATTTCGTTCTCCATTAAACACACTAGGATACTCCACTCTACTGGTTTGTCAAGGGAAAATAGGAAAACCAGAAGAATGGCCACAAAAGGTTAAGCGAGAACTAGTTTTTTTTCCTATCCATTCACGCAGTCTGATCAGTAATTGTATTAGCATAAATTCACTTGCCTGTAAGCAGCTCTAGTAACAAGACTCCAAAAGAGTAGACATCAGCCTTTTGGGTGAGCCTGCGACCATCTAGAGTTTCTGGAGCACGGTAGCCATTGGATCTTGAATTGATGGTGGATGCAGGAACAAAGCTCGAAAGACCAAAGTCAGAGACACAAGCATTGCCAGCTTTATCAATGAGGATGTTTGTGGATTTGATGTTGCCATGAATGAGCTTCAATGCTTTGCATGAATCATGAATAAACGTTACTCCTCTTGCTGCTCCTGCTGCTATTTTTAGTCTCGTTGTCCAGTCTAATGGGGTCCGCCCAGGTCCTCTATTCCCTGCAGCATAAGAGAAAACAATCTTCCATTTTAGAGGATTCTAAAGCCAACAGTAACATGAACTCAGAACTTAGAGCATATCGCTTCAGCTGTTCTGCACTAGTTATTGTTAGATTATATAACATATCTTGGGGCCTCAACCATAAGTTGAGCCAACGTGACAAGAGCTCATGAGTTCGAATCTCAATCACCCCTCAATGCATCCACACTTAGTTCGAGCCCAATGGGCTCTCGTGTGAGGAAACGTGTTAGAGTATATAGCATATCCTGGGGCCTAAACCATAAGCTTAAGCTTTTAGTTGTGTTGGTTCCTTGACAGTTATGAGTTAATGATATTGATAAGGTTCAACAATTGATGTTCAAATCAGTCTGAACAGGCTAACGCAAACAGTGTGCAATTTCACGGAAAGTCATATACTAATCCATGATCATATTGATGAAATTTCACAAGGGTATCAATGATTTTCGTCATATCTATGGTCGATTGCGATTGCAACATACACTGAAACTGAAAGAAACACAAACAGGGCCAAAAGGTCTCATCATGTATCAATCTTACATTACAGTATTACACAAACACATGCAGTGGTCCATAGAAATTAATAGGAGTACAGGAACACTTGGTTTGCTTAATTTTGTTATATGCATAACTACCTCCTAACAGTTGCATGTGGCTAATGACATAATAGGCGTAGCCCAACAAATCTAGAGAGAAAATATGAAATGGTAGTTATTTGAGATTGACTCTAGACTCTAGAGTATGTTTTATTCTTTTTTGCCTTGTTTAACTAGGAGTCTAGGAGTAGTATTAATTTATACTTCCTCTAAGTTGAGGTTGTGTTTCTTGTTTTCACACTATCAAATGCAATATATTAGCCTTAAATATTTTCAATTGTGCAAGATTAAAATTGTTAGTAGTTAATATTAAGAAAATAACTTCCCTTATTATTTAGATAAGGCCAAAGATTTATAGTTCTTTAGTTTTGGATTATAATGAACTATATTAAATCACGTGAACTTTTTATTCATGAGAATCTACAAATGATATTTAGTACCAAGAGTCAATCACAAACAATCTCTTTATTATCACAAATAAGTATACAACAAGGATAAAGACACAAGGTTACATATATCCGACCCCCAAACCCTACCCTAGGTGGGAGCCATTTGATGGCATTGGTGCAATGAAATGTTGTGTTGTAATAATAAGAAAATATACATGAGATGATTGGAATAATATCCCACTTAGGGGGTGTTTGGCAAACGGTAAAAATGTTGGTAGCTGATAGTTGATTTGACCGCCCGTTTATTAACCGGTTTCACGAGATGATTTTGAATCCGCTGCTATGAGCAGCTTGTTCAAAAACAGCTTATTCATAACAATAAGTTGATTCAACCTGCTAGTTTACCAAACAAGAGATTAGTTATTTTAGCACCCAACCCTTTATTTGTATCAAATAAGCTGAAATCGTCAAACATCCTTTAATATTTTTCTTATACATAAAGCATAAATTATAAGACTACATTGTTTAACAATTGGTGTTTGCTAGAGTGAAGTGAATGTAGCCACTATTATTAAACAAGGAGGAAGTATGAGTTATCACAAATTACCCCCAAAAAATGTAAATTTTCTTTCAAATATGGAATGTATAATATACTTCCATGTACTAGTTTTATTAGGCGCATTACATTAGCCCTAATAGCAGTAAGATATGGTTGTAGTAGTTGAATAATTATATTATTAGTTAGTAAGTAGAAAGTGGAGCACACATATAAGCAGATAATCTGGGGTTGGCTTTCTTTGATTGGAGAGTAAAATGGGAAAATAAAGGCATGAAAAGAACAAAAAGGCAAAGATAAAGCCCGTGAAAATGGTTGCTTTCCCTTAATTCTGAATGGTCAATCTTTAAAAGATATTGGAGAGTAAGCTTTTGAGAAATATCTCTCATACCCACTTTATCCCGCTCAAAGAAATTATATGTAGGGTCTGGAGAAAGAAGAACGACAACAACTTATATCCATAAAGGAGAGTGCGGTCAAAAAGTTCCTCGTCTCGAGAGAAATAGTGTAACAAAAATTCTCAAGTTCCAAAAATAGGGCAATGATGTTAATGTGAGGGGTTGTTTTCATTTTTCACTCTAATAATAAACATTACATTACAAGTACAACAAAACTCTCTCAATTATTATTCCTCTCAAAAAAAAAAAAAAAAAACTCACCTCAATTATTCTACATAAATAAACTGTTCACCTAATTACTTTCCTGATAGGGAGCGTTACTTCACGTGCATCCTTATTCTAGTCCTTTTATCTAGTGGTAAAAAATATTACTATACTTTCGTTTTAGTGATTTTGTCTCATTTAATTTTTAACATTATTTACAGACTACAGTTCACTTTTAATTTGTTTGATTCGTCAAGTGAGATGTTGTTTGATTAGTTTCAATGCAAGGATTACTAATATATCAACCTTTTATAATCTCTAGCTATGCACAGTTAAAGATATTACTACTTCAGTATACATCGTGTCAAACGTGCCCAAATAAAATAGGACAAAGTCATTGAAATGAAGCGAATATATTTTATGGAAAAAAAGTGTAAATAAAATGAAAAGATAATACAAATAGTATATAAAAATGAAAAAGGAATAGAATACATTTAAGATAATAAAATATGACAAATTCAATAGGAGGAACTACAAAGAAAATGTGGCTAATTTTATGGAACTGAGGGAGTATCTTCACTTCCTCTGCTAAAGCGTATCTTCGTTGCATGTGCTAATTATTATGCTCCTAATTATATGACTTATGATTTAATTAACCTTGTTAACATCTAATTTTTTTTTTTTGGACAAGTTGACTGCATACTACATTGCTTAGTTTCACTTCAAGTCTTTCGGAATAACATAAAAATTTATAATCGTTACGTTTATAAGTGATCATTTTTAGAATTTATAAGAAATATTCTTTTAAAGGAGAGAAATTTATATAAGATTTATCATCGATATTTACAAGTTGAAACATATTTATATAGAATCTTAGATTTGTCAGTAAATATAAAATTTTATTATACAGTTTTTATAATTTTATATGTGAAATTTATTTTAGATATTTAATCTCAAATATATGCATTGAAAACTGCGAAAAACAATAAATAAAAACATCAAATGAGAATGAAGAGAGTAAATAACTACTCCCTAAATTTTAATATTTTTTTGAAATTGAGGCATTTTTCTTTTGTTAGTGATGTTTACTTAGCAACATTTTATACGGAATTATTTCACCACTCTTATATTTTTTCTTTTTAATATCATCTACACAATTAACTCATCATTTCTTAATCATTGCTCGTACTCTTATATGGGGCCGGCCCTAGATATTTAAGGTCCTGAGTGAAATAGTACATTAGAGTTTTTTCCTTTGCAATTTACAATCTATATGGACCTTTTACAACCAATAATTTTGTTTTTTTGAGATGGGGCCCTGGATGACGGCCCCTCTTACCCACCCTTAAGTCCGAGTACTATTGTGTATATCACACACCTTACTAATGGGGATATATTTATATAAGCATAAAAAAAATACTCCTAACAAATATCTCAAATTCCCTTCTCATGAGTTTTGTTTTCTACTAACTAAATTTTGAGCCTTCATATCTCTAAATACACATCATAAAAAACTATATAAAATATATAATAAAAAAGTATACATTAAGACGAATCTAACGAGATTTCACATGGATATACTTTATCATCTATATATATATATGAAAAAATTTAATCAAATTTCTCTCTTCAATATAGAATATTCTAAACGGGAATAACATTAGAAAACGTATTTTACTCATCTACCAACTCTGTAGACATGCAACATAAACATAGCCTAGGAGAATATAAAAATGAGATCATTCACAAGGAAAAATAAAATTAAAAAAAAAAGATAGAATGTCAACATGTGTCAATTTTGGACTTTTCGGTGCGTCTAGGAATCCAATAGAATTTGGAATACACCAAAAACCAGACCCTCATATTGTTTTCTCTTGCAATATATTTGACCTTTTTGATTGACTAGTACAAGTAGCTAAATTACAACAAAGAAAAATAAAAATATTATTTAATTTACTGTTAATGTCCTGTTTTAATTTTAAATATCTTTAATTATACTTAGTTAAAAATTATAAAAAAATAATATTAATAAATTTATATTTCTCTTATTCACTGAAAATGAGACAAATACTTTTTGACACTATTTACTTATATTCTTAATTTATATTTTATTTATAATCTATAAATTAAAACATAGTCAAATGAGATTTTATTTGATTTATTTTATTACAAATATTATTAATATTTTTTTATAATATTTTATTATGTATAATAAAGAATATTAAGCAAAAGTAAATATTTCATTTTTAATAAATAGAAGAGAGTATTCAGTATTCGCTTAATTATATTTTAATATTTCATTTTATAAATTAAAAATTAAATAAAAATTAAGAGTGATCCAATAGTTAAAAATACAAAAGAGGGTACTTATGAAAGGTCCCTATAGAATTTTAGAATAAGTTAAACATTAACACACATCACATGCAAATCCTGGCAAGACGCTACTACCTAAGCATTATTAAGATTGAGGCAGTAAGCAGACAGGCCAATAAATGGACCCTCACCACACCAATCACCTCACCATGTAGGAAGGGGCAGACAATGTATAAATAAATAACGATTATTTAAAAAAGTAATAAATTACGCTTATATGTTTTAATTTTATAGGAGGGGTTTTGAGAATTTAATTTATCTTTTTTCTTAATTTGTTTATTTTAATAGTATATATTTTGTCTTTTTATACTTCCTCCGTTCTGAAATACTTGCTACATTTTGTTTTTGGGCACTATTCATCGTTTAAGCTTATTTTATATATTGCGGCTAATATGTAAGTAATAATATAGTCAAGTGGGATCTTGTTTGAATCGTCCAATCGCATATTTTCATAATATAAACTTTTTTATAATTTTTAAATGTGTATAATTCAACATATAAATGCACAAAATAATACATTAGATTGCGTAAAAAAATTAAATATAATAAGTATTATGGAACGAATCAAGTAGTTATTTACAAATAACCATTTAGGATTTTCTTAGGAAGGAGTATCCCATTTTATAATACTCCCAAGTCGCAACACCCATCCCATTCATTATTAGCGGTTACTCAACTTACCCCTACTCACCTCCTACTTGCTTCCTAAAAAGGTTCCATTTTTAATTGCTCCAAATTCCAATTCTCATCCTTCACTATACACTCTATTTCTCAATCTGCACACACATTAGGTCACCAAGTTTTTTTTGATAGTAATTCTTTTCTTATTATTTCCTAATCTCGCTTAATACTTCCTTTGATTTTTATTAATTTCCGTAGATAGTGACATCTTGTGAGGAGAAATGTCAATATATATAGCAATTAATAAAAATCAAAAGACAAATTGAAATATAGTGGTATCACATTCGCCGCATTGTGAATGCTTTCATCAATACAAACCCATATTATTCATGGGCGTAAAAAATCACATTGTGAAATGTTTGAAGGGATAACTTATGCTTTCGGCCCTCTTTAACATTACAATAATTGTATCACTCACGTTATCGCAACATCAGCGTGCCATTACCACCGTTTAACAAATATTTCCTTAAGGCCTAGCTTAAACACACGACTTATCGCTGGACAAATCAACCAACATTTTCGACCGATTCCAACTAACTATTTGTCGAACAACCCTATGTCCAAAATAATCTACTCAAAACATCTGACTCGACACCCGACCCATAACCCAAATGCTATGCATTGAATACATTTTTCATTATTAGAGAATTACTACAAGATCATCATCATTGTCATCATACCCGGTGTATCCCGCTCATAGACAGACTATGATGAGGGTCTGGGAAGGAAAGATAGATAGACGGTAACTCATACCAAAATTACTACAAGATGATTGTACAAAATTAAGTATTCCAAGCACGAGATAACATCAAACAACATCAACCAAACTTAAACCCAATCAATAGAATGAAACAATAATAACAAGAAAAGATTAGCATGCTTACCATGAAGAAGCCAAAACAAGCTAGCATTAGGCAAGTAATCAAACACCAACAATTTCTCATCCCTAGCAAAATAATATGCCTTCAAACTCACCAAATTAGGATGTCTTAACCTCCCTAAAACCTCCATTTGTTGCTCAAAATCCTTCTTCCCACTAACTTGCGCCTCCTTCAACCTCTTAACGGCAACAACGTTTCCGTCATCTAACACCGCCTTATACGCCGTACCAAACACCCCTTTACCCAACATCTCCGCCGACGCTCTCAATAAATCTTCCAACTCAAACTTCTTCCCTCCTTCGAAGAACACCATTTGACCCGGTTTCTCCAATCCATTTACTCCATTCGGGTATGGACTTGCTGAGTACACTATCTTTTCTCCGCCCGAAATTGTCCCTGACCTTTTGCTTTTATGGGTTCTCCAGAAGTAGCAGTATAGTAGTATACTGATTGCTGCTAAAACTAAAACATCGCCTACAATAATGGCGATTATTGCCCACATGCTCATTCTTCCCCGATTACTGCCCGATTTTTTTACGGTTGGATATATTTTTGACGGCATTGTGGGAACTGGGGAAGATGATATTACTGCTGTGGTGGGTCCTACAGGTGGTGCAACGGCGTCGTTTCCGGGTTTTGTTGGGTCGTTTGAGACTTCTTTGCAGTTTAATAATGGCGGACCGCAAAGAGCCAGGTTGTCTGAAAACACAGATTCAGGAAAAGAAGAGAGAAACTTAGGAATTTCACCGGATAATTTGTTCCCGGAAACGTTAAAATCCTGAATGTTAGGAAGATCCAATCCAAAAATTTGTCCAGAAAACGCATTTTCCTCTAAACGAAGAGTCAAAAGATGGGTCAAACGGTTAACATTTTGAGTAATTACACCAGAGAAACTGTTATGGGAGAGATCAAGGCGATAAAGGCGGTAAATGGAGGTAACAGAAAGTGGGAAAGAACCAGAAAAATTGTTATAAGAAAGGAAGAGAAGTTTGAGGGAAGAAAGAGAAGAAAGGTCAGGAAGAGGACCAGTAAACTGGTTATGCTTCAGAGAGAGAACACGAAGGTGGGAAAGAGATAGTAAGGAAGTGGGTAAATTTCCATGGAGGTTAAGGTCTTCAAGGACGAGTTTCGAAACGCGATTTTGAAGGCAAGAAACGCCGTACCATGAACAAATGTGAGTTGATTGGTTCCATGAAGAAAGAGAATTGGTAGAATCGGCTGAACGTTTGAAGGAGAGTAAGGGTTGAGTATCTGGATTAGAGGTAAGAGAGGCAGAGAAGTGAAAAAGAGTAGAGAGAAGAAGGAGTGAGAAGTGAAAATGGAAGTGGGGAGGTTTGGTGTTCGCCATTAATGGAGGGAAGGTAAGCTTAGTGGTGGCCTGGTGGTAGTGGGACTGTGGGAGTGGGAGTGAGACAGAATTGGGAGTAAGTAGGTGTTTGAAGAGGGTAATTACGAAAATAAATGCCAACGCCAACGGTATACCAAAGTAAACAAACGATATAAACTCGATCTGAATCTAATCTGAAATAAGTAGGTTTGAATTGAGATTTTTAACCCAATTAACTAACTCGATCTGAATCTAATCTGAAATAAGTAGGTTTGAATTGAGATTTTTAACCCTATTAATTAAATGGATCGATCTGACCAAATCTGTTTATTAAATGGGTTAGGTTCAGGTCAATATTTAAAACATGAAAAAAAACTGTATAACTCATTTAATTAAATATGTTAATCTCGAGTTAAATCAATAAGTATAAGCTAAACTTAATTCATTTAATATTTTCTTATTTTTCAGAGTAAATACAAAATAAACAACAAAATAACATAAAGTTAAAATTAAACCCCAAAAAAATTGATTTAATCAATGTTAAAAACCTTAAAACGAAAACAAAAAAATTATAAACGAGTTAAGTTGGTCGAAATCAGGTCAACCTGATTTGTTGCAGGTCGTGTCAAGGTTGTGATTTTCGACCCAATCAACTAGATGGGTTGGGTTTGGGTCAAAGATTTTCTGACCTGTTTATATATGACTCGAACCCGAACCCGACCCAACCTGATATGTTTGACATGGTTAGATGAAAGAAACACTCTCTTTGTGAGATGATGATGAAATAATTTTATATTTACGGCAATTAAGAAATATAAATTTAAATAGTAAATATATTATTTTATTAAATAATAAATTTAACGAAAGAAAAAAGTGGAATCATATATATTAAAAAAATATTAAATAAAAATTAGTGAAAAAGACATAGAGATTACAACTAATAAAAAATATTTTTAAAGTTATTGAAAAACATATAGGGATAATAACAAATATAAAAATGTTAAAATGAAGTTGGCGGAATGTATATGAAGACCATAAGGTTATTAAAATATTAAAAATAAAAATAAACAAGAATTATTTTGTTCAAAATTTATGACATAAATAAAAAGATTTTAAATGAGTACAAATAAAACATCTAAAAATGACAATGAACATCTTTGAAGAAGGGGAGGAGTACTTCATATACTACGTTCTTGTGCTAAATTGTTTTAACTTCAAAAGAGATATTAAATGATAATGAAATATGAATAACAAAAAAAAAAAAAAATACTCCATCTATTTTTTAAAAAAGTTTTCATTTGCCATTTTAGATTGTTTCATTTGTTATTCTCATTACTCATTTTAATATTTTTATAGTCTCCATATGTTTTCCATTAACTTTAAGTTCCTATATTATTTTCCACTGACATTATTTTAGTATTTTTGTAAATTTATTATCAATAAAATAATATATCCACTATCTAAAAAATTCTATCTTTCTTAAATTATGTGAATATTCTTTGTGGAAATTTCATTAAGAAATGAATCGAGGGTAATATGGCAAAAGTAATTAAAATAGTAGTCAAATAAGAAAAGTATGTCAAATACTTCTATAATGAAATTGAGGAAATATTAACAACTATGTGTCTTTCGATGAAATCTTCTTAAACAAAAATCTGTGATACGAAATTTACTTTTAACAACCCGTCTTGTATGATATCGTCTTATCGTAAGACAAGTTCACACAAAGGCTCATTAGTAAAAACACATTAAAAAACAATAAAAATTAAATTCCCCCTTACAACAAAATCGGTTCGTTTTTAATAATTTAGGCTAATCTAATTAAAATTTTCTGACGGTGAGACGGGTGAGAATTAGTGTACTTCTAAACCTGTCTAGTGCTATGTTTGATTATTGGTCTAGAGTGGTACGCAGGCATTAAAAGAAGTGCTTCGTATAGGTGAGAAAAACAGTCGGATACTGGATCCCTAGTCCATTTATTGGGTATTTTTTTCAATATTTAATATTTAATTATTGCTTCATGCCATCATCTGAAATTCTGAATGATATTTTCTCTGTTTCAAAATACTTGTAACGTTTGATTTTACATGCAATTTATTGTATTAAATTAATTTTTAATATCTATAATTCTTAATAACGTTTGGGCTCCTTCTTTTGATATGATTGTGAAGCGTATGAACAAGCATAGGCGGAGCCACATGCCCTCCTCTGCCCTCAAGTGAGGGCACTGCCCTTTCTTAATAAATGGGTAAAATTGCTATGAAACGGAGTTGAACTCAAGACCTCGTAAGTTAAAATATGCGGACTTCATTATATCATATAGTATATATCTTTTCTTAAGTACATTCACTACAACATAATTTGCTTTAGTGGGATATATTTAGCGACATATAATTTAAATATCGCTATTTCAATTTTCTTATAGTGTCTATAAAGGATTTAGTGAAATTTATTAGACCCTTTAGCAGCATATTAAAAAGTCACACTAAAGCTTTTAGCGACATAGGATTTGGTGACATTTCTCACAAATGACACTATAGACTATAGTGACAATTACATATACCACTAAAGACCAAATTAAGTGTCGCTAAACCACTTTATGGTGGAACTTAAAATAAAAACCAATAATTATTACACTAACAATATGAATTAGTGACATTTTTTTAATGCCACTAAAGCTAATGTCGCTAAAAGCTAAATTTGTTGTAGTGATTTTACTCCATATTCCAAACTCCCTCCATGCACGACACCTCAACTCCAATTCCCCAATTGATGTTTTCACTCCACATAAAAATAATTTATTACACTGTGTTATATATATATATATATATATATATATATATATATATATATATATATATATATACCATAGATTTATCTATCTCTGAAATGTGATGATGATATATATATATATATATATATATATATATATATATATATATATATATATATATATATATATATATATATATATATATATATATATATATATATATTAAGTGGTTTTTTTTAATTTGATTATTCCAAAACAACAACTCGTTTTTCAACGTGTGTTCACATTACTATCACGGATAAATTTAATATTTTTTGTCCACAATAAAATCATTTCCATTTTTAAGAAGTGTATTTCATTTGATATATTATGCTCTCACTGGCTACGAATTCTGAATCCGCCACTATTAGTATCCATAGACTTAAGTATCCTATTACCATAATTTATTGTAAATTCATATTTTCTTTTTCTTTGAGTTTGTAATATAAGACTAAGAAAACTCTCATATATTCAAAATTTTGTAATTTATGATGGAAATTTAAAGAAACAAAAAAGTAATAATTTATATTCTTTATATAAAAATTGAGGATGGACAGGAAAGGACTAACACGAAAGGGAATATGAGATCAAGGCAATGGGAGTGAATATAGAGGGACATGGAGGTTCGGAAAAAGGAAAGGCGGAAGAAAAATTATATTTAGCCTAAACAACAAATATCGTTGTCTAGATGTGAAATAAATCAGTGAAAAATGGTGAATAAGAAAATAAATAATAATTGAAATTATTTTTTCGAATGGTATCGTCATATTGTTGGATTGTGGAATTGCCATTTGATTTTACTATTTAAAATTTTTTCCCCATGAAAATCGTTAGATCCTTCCAAAAAAAAAATGAGATTTTAATAACATGAATATTAATGATAATAAATAATAATTTCCAAAAAAAAAAATAATAATAATTTATTGAAAAATTAATTATTTTTTATTTTCAAGTTTGTGCAAGGAAAAACTGTTAAAAAGATGGGACAAAGGGTAGGGACAAAATAATGAAATATGGCCTATGCTCCTTAGTCCTTATGTTCTCCGATAACGGATCCCCAACCCAGTACCAATTGGATCTGCCGGGTTTACACATAATAAATTGAAAATTTTGAAAAGAATAAGTAAGTCGGCCAGTCTCTTGAGAGACCGTCTTTTTTAGAGACGTCTCTCAACTCCAATCTAATTAAAGCTTATTTTCTACATTTACTTTACATTTTTTCTAATGGGCCAACCCAATTAGAGATGGTCTCTTAAAAGACCGTCTCTGACAAGAATTTGTGTAAGTAAAATAATATTTAAAAAGTCAAAAAATAAGTAATTTTTGAATTTTATTTCTAAAATAAGTACTTTTTGTGCAGTCTAGAGGTTCTGTACTATTCACTGTTAGTAATAGCAAACAAAGAGGTTTGGTAAAAAAAAGTCAATATTTTTGTTTGTTGTTACTAACAGCGAACAAAAATTTTGACCATTTTTTACCAGTTCTCTTTATTCCCAAAATAGCATCAAGTAACTGTTAACTGTTATTAACAGCGAACAAAGAGAACTGGTCAAAAATGGTCAAAATTTTTGTTCGCTGTCATTATCTTGATTTTTTTTTACCAAAGCTCATTGTTCGCTGTTATAAAATTAGATATTAATTGTTGGCTATTTATTAAAAGTGAGTCAACAAGTTTAAAACAAAAAAAAAAAGCCAACCAAATTAGCCTTTTTATTTTGACATAAAAGTTGTAGAACCATTTACTATAAATGTTTTTGGTTTAACAAAAAATATAAAATTTTAAAAAACAACATAAAAGCTATGTAAAATTTGAAACAATTAAGCAAATTTAACTAAAAAAAATTAAAAAAAAGAATTTCGGGTAAACTTAATTCAAAAAATAAGCGTTTTTATGTCCGACCCTAAGGTTGGTTATGTTCGCAGTTAATAACTGTGAAAAAAAATTGGAAAAAAAAGTCAAAATTGTCTGTTCGCACTTAATTACTGCGAATAAAAGTGAGACAATGTCATAACGTTAGAATTAAGAGTGATTTTGAAAATTCCAAGAATTGTGAGTGATTATCAAACAACTGATAACTAATTTGACAGATTAATTTTATCAATTGATTTGACTAGTTGATTTCAACATGCAACTAAAGCCTAGAGGCAACTAGCTGCAACTAGCTTGTTCAAGAATAATTGATTATACCAAGTTTTTCGAGCAACTAATTAGTTACTAGTATTAAATAGATCGACCACTTAACTATTTAATTATGCCAATCAAGCTAAATTGCTCGATCAAGATAAATATCAAGCTAAATACCATGTAATATAACAATTTTGGAAAATGAAAATCTTTATGCCATGTTTGAGAACAAGAATTTCATTTGGAAAATTGAAATTGGCTTAAATTTATTGTTTGACCAATTAAAAATTTTCAAATTTGGATTTGAGTCAAATCCACTATATTATAAAAGTAGTTAAAAATGAGAATTTGAGAATGACTCCTCAAACTTTGTCATTTTCAAATTCTTAATTAATAAATCCATGATTGAAATTCGAAATGAAATAGACGTTCCCAAACACAGCCTTAATTTATTCACCCAATAATTTTTCAAATAAAATCCAGCTCAATTTCAAATCGAATTAAAAATTAACAAGCGTATGAGGTATATTGTATCTACTATCCTTCACCTAACTCGGACCACGACCACCCTATTAGAAAGAAAGACTTAATAACCAACGTATGTTTACAACATATTATACAACCAAAACCAAAATAATAAAAACAACACATAACAAAACTCATACATTTTTTTCCTTTCATTGAACCAAAACTAATCTCAAAATTTACATCACACAAAAAAAAAAAAAAACATTGTTTGTGTCATCATAGTTCACATTCAAACATAAGATTACATCATCACAAATTCTTACTATAGACGGTCTATAGCATAGACGGGTGTAATGGTTCAATCCATTTTTACACTTTCCAAATAAAAAAACAACCGAAATTTCCATTGGACTGGACTGCTGAGACTGTCGTCTATGCCATAAACGGTCTCTCAGGAGACCTTCTGATACATCATCACACCCCGCCATCTTTTAACTAGGCTTAAAGAACTTTAACTTAAGCCCATTAGTTATGATACTCCAAATTCCTCCAATAGAAAATGCAAGGCTAAAAGCAATTCCTAACCATCCTAAAATCCAATTGAAATACCAACTAGCACTATGTTTTGGGGGTTGCTTTAGGAGCACCCACATGAAGCAAGGGTAAGCAAACGTTACCGGGAGAGTAAGCCCGCCCAATAGACCCGCAAGGCTCGACAGGAACGGGAATGCCACACCAATGAGGAGTGACACAAATCCGTAGAATACTCTAAATCCCGACCTAACCCATATTGAGCATGGACGATTAGTGTGGCTCGTGTAACTGGCTTCAAAGCTATCAAATACAGGCATCGAGTATATTTGGAAGCTGCTCAAACAGTTGAATACGACCAAAAGGAACGCGACTGCTAGTAGACCTCTCGCAATGTCGTGACTATGGAATGCGTATATAGCGGTTAGCATCCCACCAGAAGGCATCTGTGGCAGGAATCGCGTTCAGTTTATGGCATCATAGTTTCATAAATGTTGTGTATAAATTGGTTCAGTGGAAGTCGACATGCTTACGTTTTAGGTAGGGATGGGCATGGGTCGGGTCCAACAAGACCCACTTGAAGGCATCTGTAGCTGGAATTGCGTTCAGTTTACTTTATAGTTTAGAAACTAGGGTCGGGTCGGGTCAAGATACTCGTAAGAAAAATTATCATAAACATTACCATTATAATTTACTAGTGTAGAAACCCATGTAATCAACGGTTTATTAGCATTGACATTTATAAACATACTTCATATCATAATATTAAAAAAAATAAAGCCAATGATATTATGTAGTGGAAACATTCAATTTTGATAGTTATATGTATAAATTAACTCATATTGTAGTATTTTATATTCTCTAATTTAATAATTTCGCTAAAAATAAATGCTAGACAAAGATACTTTAAACGACAAGGACTTACTAGGTTTCCGTAAGCCCAATACCCTCCGATTGCCATAGGAAATAGGCACATCGCGATGAAAAAATATGCAACTTTAGCTCCCTTCCACATCGGCACATGAGCTGGATGCTTAAAAGTTGATGGCATGGTAGCCTGGAAAAGAACAACAATCCGACTTAAACGATAAGATTATTTGCAAGCCTTATACGAAGGTCAGAGATTACAACAATGCCCGAACCATAATCCCAAAAAATTAGAGTCCTTACTCTTCATTTGACATCAGCACGAATAAGCCCTCCCTTTTTGTCACATAATCAAGATTTATTTTCACTATGCAACAAGATTTCGTAATTACCCATATTTCACACGTTTGGACATTTATTAATCCAACGTACCATCAGTTTATGGTTTTTTTCGTTATGGCTTCACTAGTAATTCGCTAAATAGAACGAATTTAGCTGGAAACTTTAACAATACAAAATTCCATACCTGGATCTCCAAGGCCAAATTGTGGCCTCGGAATGCAAAGGCTATTATTCCAAGAGCATTCAGAACCGAAAACAAAGAAGCCGATGCAGAAGGAAGTGACATTGGCTCATAAGAGATTTGGGGTGGCCTCGGTTGACTCACCGAAAGCACCCAAATCATGGTAGAGTAAATGATGGCGGTTATAGCCCCAACGAGTGAGAGTCCTGCTATTGAATTAAGATTCGGAAGTTGTGATAGAACGATGCACAATGAAGTGAACACAAGATACCACTCGACAGTCGTTAGAGGGTTAGATGTGCAAAGCGGTCCACAGACAATATGAAAAAACAGTTTCATAGTCTCTCCTCCGACAAGTATTATAGCCGTTGCAGTTCCAGCAGATAAATATACTGTTGGAAAGAGTGCAAGCCATACACCTAATTTTTCCCCTGTATAGTAAATAAAATGAGTGAATACTAGCTCGTAAGCTGGTAAATAATATTTTCATTTTATATTGTCAGGAAACTAACTCAACCAAAAGCTTAAGCTTATAGTTTAGGTGCCAAGATATGTTATACACTCTAACACGCCACTCACACGAGAGCCTTTTGGCTAAAGGGTATATGATATCCGTATATGCAGTATAGATCCTCCTCATAAGTCATACCTGACACTAAATATTACACTTAAATAACGGGTGGTTGAAATTCGAACTCGTGATACTTAATCATGCTGGCTTCTAATACCATGTCAACTGATACCATGTCAAGAAACCAATTTAGCCAAGACTTTAAGCTTATAGGTAAGGTGCTAAGATATGTTATATACTCTAACACACCCTTCACACGAGAGCTCTTTGGCAAGAAGGGTAAATGCAGCACATACCCTCCTCATACCTAGCGCTGAATATTTCATTTTAAATAAAGGGTGGTTGAGATTCAAACCCGTGGCATCTTATCACGTTGGCTTCTAATACCATGTCAAGGAACCAACTCAATCAAAAGCTTAAGCTGATATGAGTTTGATTGCACAATCAGATTACACAATCAATATGCATACTTACCAAATGCAGCTTGTGCCAATTCGATGTATCTGTTGTATCTTTTCCCTGGCACAGCTTCATGTAGTTGAACCAGAACCCAAAGCGTGTATAGTTGCCAGAAGAAGGCTATCGTCAATGAAAATATACCCCAACCCCTGCGATGCATATAAATATTTGTTATGAATTTAATAAGCATAAGATCCGATTTTAAACCAACCCGAAATATTTGACCCGAAATTGATCCGACGACCTGAATAAACACCTCTAGGCTCTAGCCGATGCATATAAGATACTAGAGAGCCTACATTCTAGCGCCAAATCGTCATAGATACAATCCATGGTGCTACGTTCCAAGCACTAGTAGAAATAACAATTATTTGTATCTTTGGTTCAAACAAACGTTATAAATAACAGGTTATTTGTATCTTTTGTTAAAAGAAAAGATACAAATAGGAGTTACTAATAAAAAAATTTCGACTAGGGAAGGGTCCAACTCGAAACCTAAGGAATGGTAGTATCAACTATGTACTATGGAAAAGGAACTCATGGGGAGAGCCTAAAGAAAAAGAAAAAAAAAAGGATAAATTGTTACTATAAGGGGTCGCTTGGATTGAGAGTAAATATTTAAGGTAGTAAAAAAAGTCAAACTAATGTAACAAAGGTAATAAGGTATGCAAATGAAGTTATTGAAATAATTGTGATAGAGGTAGAATAGGAGTAGATTAAAAAGGATGAATAGAAAAAGAGTTTGATTTCACTCATTTGGAGGTAAAGAATTCCTCCACCTCCCCCTAGGGTAAATTTATACCCCAAAATAAGGGAACTTATTGCTATTTTCTCTATTTTTCATTACTTTTCTAATTCATTCTTCCACCTCTCCAACAATCAAATTCCTTTAATCATCTACTTAACTAACTTTAAATTCCTACTTTGACTTTTATTACCCCTTAAATATTTACTCTCAATCCAAGCGACCCCTAAAGAACAAAGATATCCTCTAAGCTTAACACCAAGTTAGACAAAAACTACACAAAGACATCGGAAATAGAGGTGTTCAATGGGGTGGGTTGACCCAACGGGTCAAGGATCGTGTCACATTTAAATGGGTCATCAGCGGGTCGGGTCAATAGCGGGTCAGGTCATTAACGGGCCTTTGGGTAAAGGGTTAGGCCGGGTCGAATGATTATAAGAATTGGTTATAAAAAATATTTTACCACTTTTTTTTATATATTTTTATGTGATATTGTTATATTCATAGTTGAATTGACCTAAGCCTTAAGGGTCCATAAAGTATAATAAAAAAACTATTTTATGAACTTTTAAAAACGGAGCAAGGTGGGTTGTATTTAAACGGACTTAACCCGGCCTGGCCCGTTTAACATTTGACATGACCCGCCCCGAGCCATTGAACACCTCTAATTGGAAACCATCATTATTTTCACTAAAGAGGCCAATATCACTCAAGTCTTGAATATACAAAAAAAATGAACATTTTTATTTAAGAATTGACAAATGTGAATCAAATGGTCCCATGCTTTAAGGCCTTTCAAATGAAAATAGAGCAACATAAATCATTACTGGTCCCTGCAATTAGCAACAACAAGTCAAAATATCATGGGAAGTATGCAAAAAGCAAAAGTTTGTTTGCCATAAAAAATTATAATGTTGCTAACTAGAGGATAATCTAGGAGTGGATCTGCCTAAATTGTGAACAGTCTTGAACAAGATTATTTGATTATAAACTCTATTAATACTCAAATAGATTGTGTAACATATAAAAACAAAAAAATTGCGTAATATATAACATTTAAAAACGAGTGTTCAGCTTATATTATACTTGAATTTGCCTCTACCTTTGCTAATCCAATTATCTCACTTAACCTTGCTTTGTTAATAAAAGTCTAAACATAGCAAATTAGCAATATAGCATCATCCAAAAAGCAACTATTTTTAATTCAATCAAGACCCACTTGTAATTATTCCCTTTAATTACATTAATCTAGGCTTGACAATTCAAAATGCTAACGACTACTCCAAAAATATGAGAGTTTTTTAAGTTTTATGATACAAACTGAAAGAGTCGGCCTTAGGTTTTTAGGGACTAGGGGCAAAAGATTATTTATGGGCCCCTAAACCATTTTATATATATATATATATATATATATATATATATATATATATATATAGGGGTAGGATCAAGTGAAAACACTTAAAGTGGTGAAAACTGAAAACCAAACAGAAGTTTACATATTATAGCAAAAGGGTACATATTATCTTATAGAGTACATATTTTTTGTGAAGAAAAAAGTTCATATTATTTACAAAAATGTCATCCGAATATGTACCCCTTTTAAGCATATATGTACACTATTTAGCAAATGTTTAATTATTTACAAAATTGTCACCCAAATATGTACTCCATTTAAGCTTTTATGTACCCATGTTTTCAGTTTTCACCATTTTAATTGGTTTTCATATGATCCAAATCCTATATATATATATATATATATATAAATATAAGTTCAAACCTTAGGACCCACCCTGCTACCAGCTATTTGTCTATGATGCTTATTATTCTCTATGAATTCATGAAACTTATTAGCAACAAGGAGTTCTAAAAAGCTGAAATTATATACTTCTTCCGTTTTTTTTTACTTGCACCCAAACACTATTTTACGCAGTCTAATGCGTTTGTCGGGTTGTTTATATCTAGAATTATACTCAACTAAAAATTACTATAAAAATTTAATATAATAAAAGTATTCGACGAGACGAATAAAACAAGATCCCACATGACTACATTTTTTTCTCGTTTAATAGCCGCACTATGCAAAACACTATCAAATGATGAATAGTGTAAAAAGTGAAAATGGTGCAACTAAAAAACGAGGAAGTAGAAAAAAAAATCAAATTTGACCAAAGAATCATTTAGAGATATAGATTTGACCAACAAATATGTCCTTTTCCTTTTTATAGAAACAAGGGTTTAAACAAGTGGTCCTTCCTAGAATTCATTTATGGCACGATTTATATTTTCTCCGTTTCATAATAAATATTTGTATTGATGGTAATATTTTCTCACATGATATGTCACACTCAGTAGCAAATATTATGAAACGTCGAAGTTCTAGGTATAGGTTAATAGTTATGACTAATTGGTTTGGTCTTCAATTGTAAAATTCCATGGAACAGAAATTGTGCCTCAAATCATCTTCTTGCTCTGCATTGACTTAAATTTTACTCTAATTACTTGAAATAAAGCTTAAGACTTTAAGAATACAAAAATACCCCCTTGTTTATCTTATATCAAGAACAATTTGTTTGCCCAAAATATGAGTTTTCTACTCTTACTTGAAACAACCACAATATATAACAATGGAAAGTTGGAAAACCATTTATGATTAGTTAGTTATAACAAAAGTCTCAACCTTCTTATTTCATTAGACAAGAATATGATCATAAAGTTTATAAGTGAAATATTAACAACATGAACATGATGATGACCCAAAACCCATCGGATATGATCCCATTTCGAACAATTAGAGAGATCAAGAGACGAACTCTAATGGGTCAACCCATTACTAAATATTAGACATTTTTTTAATCAAATACTAATGGATTGGCCTCTAAGAAGCGTCTCTCAAAGACACAGTTTCCTACCGATTAGAGGGAGGTTTACTAACATATAAGTTTGATGGGCTACTACTTCTATCACCAATTGATTTTAAGATAGAACATCATCGGGTTTACATGTAGTCAAGTCTTCTTTTATGCAAGTCAAGCCCAAGCCCAAGCCCAAGCCCAAGCCCAAGCCCAAATTTATCAAAAACAAAGAAGAAGAGTAAAGTAAAGAAGGAAAATACCATCCAAGAAAAGAGAAGGCAACAGGAAGAAAAAGGGCTTGAAATCCAAAACCAGCATTAAGATTATGAAAAGCAGCATAATGAGCATTTCCATTTCTAGATTCAGTAATAGGAAGCCAAGCATCATGAGGATTAAGTTTAGTTAAATGACCAACTTCTTCTAAATAACCCTTCATATTAACAAAAACCCTTTTCATGGGAGTCCCAATAGGGCTTAAAAATCTAGGAGAAATGAATGAAGATGGAGTCCAAGCAGCAGATTTAGAGTCTTTAGGGAGTGTAGTAGTAGTAGTAGCAGCTGGGTGTTGTAGTCTTGGTGATCTTTGCCCAGTGGGTGTCAGGATTTCTGGGGTTGATGTTGCCCTTGGTGTTGCTGGGATTGAAATTAGCTCTGTTTCTCCTCTTTCCTCCATTTTCATTTCTGTTTTTCACACTTTTTGTGTTTCTGATTGTGTTTCTGATTGTGTTTGCTTGATATACATATATTGCCTTAGTAGGTAGGGCTGGTCCTACATATTTCAGAGTTCTGAGCGAAATAGCACATTTAAACTCTTACTTGGTAATTTATCACTTATATAGACCTTTCTACAATCGTTAATTTTGCTTTTTTGACATAAGGTCCTGAGCGACGAGCCTTTTGCTTACCCCTAGAGTTGGCCCTGTTAGTTGGTTTGTTTTGTACAAGGAGTGTAGGGTAGATATTTGTTTTCAAAATAGACTCGATGACATGATCTTTATTCGACATTGTAATTGAATTTGATTTGACTCGACTTAGATATGGATTTTACAATTATGTAAAAATTAATATAGACAAAAGGCTCGATTTTGAACTGCGCTTAAGCATTTGACCCGAAATTAATATGATGATATGATATTCATCTGACCTTGTAATCTAATTTGATTTTGATTGACTTAAAAATGAATTTACAATTATATAAAAACTAACATGGACACAAGACACGATTTAAAACCGACACAAAATCAACCTAATAACCCAAATGAATCTATTGTGTACTAACTTTACCGGTGATCACTTTTATTTTTAGTTTGTTCCTTTTATTTTACTACAATTTTTTTTATTTGTTTATGTTTTATCACTTCATTTTATTCTCGTTATATTTTCAAATTTCCTATAACGTAACTTACAAATTTATATAATATTACTATTTTTTATTTTTGTATAATATACAACTATGACAATTTTTTAATAACATGCAAGACTGCAGGAGTACTGAGCAGCAGTGAGTAGTGGGTGTGGAAAGGTGTGAGTGTGTGAAGCTGGAATTAATAATTGGAATTGAAAAAGTGGGCTCTTCGAGATATAGGTATTCTATGCAACTTTGTTTATGGCGTGCACTTTGGCTCTTAATTTATTTTTTCTTTCTTACTTTAATTCAAAAAGTGTTTTTTAGACTTAATCTCATATGCATGTACGTTGGTTAGTTTATTGAGAGATATCTTTTTTAGAAACATATTTTAAGTTCAGCCTATTAAAAAATTAATGTCCATTTACGTTTTCTTAATGTCTACTTACATTATCGTTACTGTCTGTTTAGTAAGTGATACTAAATGGTGGTAACGGAATAATTTATAGTGTAAAATTTTATCAAAAGTTTCATATTATTCTCATGGTAATGAAACTTTGATCACAAAAAAGTTTTTTTGTTTACAAATTTTCATTACCACCTAATATCACCTCTCCCAATGGTAATACATTGGAATGAATTTCATGAAGAAAATGAGATGATTAGAGTTGAACAACCATAACTATCATGGTAGCCAAAAGATTTTTCAACTAAAATTACACTAATTTTTCATTTCCAATATCACCGTTTATTACTACCTACCAAATGAGTCGTTACTCGTTAATACTTACTATATCCACAGGGAAGGGCTCGGGTGAGGTTTTTCTTTTTCATTAAAGATGCGGACAAATCATGCCCGTTCCCCAAAAAGGGAGTAAAGAGAGATACACGCAGTAAAGAAACTCCTAATTGATGCCTGCACCCAGTAGAGATCGAACCCCAAACCTTCTACTACACATGCAGATACTCTATCTATTGAGCCACAAGCGCTTTTGGTATAACTTTCATCCATACCATAGACCTTTTATCATGGACAATGAGATAGAGTTTGATTTTCAACGAGTTGGATAATGAATTTTTGATTTCCTCTTGCTTGTTCTAAGAATTAAAATTTGAAAATATTACTACTTTCATCATAGAATTTGCAATAATTACTTAAATTTATTCTATTAATTTTGTAGTTTGGTGTTACATAGAATAAGAGAAAATATTAGAAATACATCAATGGATGAAATAATAAGTTAAGTATGTGTACACATAGTCATAAATGGTAATCAAAATTGAAAATATAGCAAATTTTATAGAACAAACTAACATAAAATATAGAGTAGGAAATTTTATAAACATTAAAACAATTTAAAATTTTAATTTTAAGCCAAGATTTTTAAAAATAGTTTCTTTTTAACGATTGTTTCATTGGGTATTAATTTGTTAATTGGTCAAATAATAAATTCTTATTCAACTATAAAATGAGTTAACAATTGAGCTTCTCAACATTTATCCTTATTTTAGTGGGAAAAACAAATAAGCCTCTCTATTACAATAAAACCATAGCGATCGTCAAAAATACCACAAATTTATGCTGCATTTATATTTTATACGAACTAATGTCAAATGTCGAGTCTAGTAGATAAAATTATCGAGTCTAGTAGATTAAAGGGGTGTTTGGCAAATTAGTTTATTTTAATATAAATAGAAGGTTGGGCAGTCAAACTAGCTAATGCTAGTGTTTGATGAATTAGCTGGTTGAAACAGTTTATTGATACGAATAAACTGTTTTTGAACAAGCTGCTTATAGCAACGGATTCAAAATCAGCTGGCCAAACCATTTAATAAAATCAGTTAGTCAAATCGGCTACTATAATCAACTATCAGCCATTTTCCAAACACCCTCAGAATTGTTGGAAAAAACAATCGAAAATAAGTAATTCAGCTTAAATGTCGAAAGAAGATCGACACAAAAAACAATAATCTTCGATATAGAATTAAAAATACAAATGATAATAATTATGTACATGAAGATTAGATGCTTGAGAATTGATCATCAGCTCATCTGAACTCGAATCGTTTAGCTTGAAATATCATCTAATTCTACCACCTATACTAATACTACTCCTAATTTGACCTAAAAGAAACGAAAGAATAACCTGCCGAATGGTTAGAAATTAAATGAATTGAATGGTCGGAAAAACAATCGGAATCAAGGAAACTTGAAGCCGCTAGGGCGTTTTCCTTCCATGGCATCTTTCTTGTTTTGGCAATCAGCGCAGAGGAAAGGGCCTTGCCAAGGGTTGGAACTCGTTGAGAAAATGGAACCAGCGTGTACGGAGATCCCTTCACTGGCAGCAAGGTCGACTTGACAAATAGCACAATTGAAAAGACTAGACGTTGATTGAGCAGGCGTATCATCGCTTCCCAATCTAAATCCCACAACACAAATCGATTAATAATTAATATACAAGATATGCTAATACATTAGCAAGGCCCTCAGGAAATGAGAACAATACAAGCAAGAAAAAAAAAACTAAAACATATGTTCAAAGAAAGGCAAGCCAGATGATAATAGCTGAAAACTAGAGGTTGTTAATGGATGGGTAGAGCCGCGTTGGGTCGGAAAATGTATTTGTGGGTCGTAGCGAGGTTTTCGAGTCATGGAGTTGCGGGGCGGGTCACAGGTCGTGGGTCAAATCAATCCATTGTAGCAGAACTTTTACACACAAAGTCCATTTACACCGAAAATCAATCTAGAATGGGAATAATGGAACTATTTGCAATGACCCGATATTTGGATTTATAAAAGGGTAAAATAGTAATTCTCATATTAGGGAAGACTTGGGGAAAAAGTTACTAGTTTATTATAAATAAGGGAATTAGAGACACATGATAATCATGAATATTGTTAAACACTTGATGGATCGGTTTTACTCATTTTAGGAGATCTCAAGCTTCTCAAATTGCTTGATCTATCGTCCGTTACTTTGTGATCGTTCTTTAATCATCAATTTGACAGTATAATTTCTCTTTTGTCATTTTATTCTCAATTTACTCTTTTAGTTTACTTTACCGGTTCATAGCACTATCTTTTTCTTTCAGAAGGTTTATTTTGAGTTCATTGTAAATCCCGTAGTCCTAACACCATGAATACAGGTATTAGTGAGACGCAAAGACAATAGTAAATACCTAGATCAATAAGGTGCATCTTATTTTCAAGAAAGTTCATTTGTTAAGAACTTCACAATTAAGCGTGTTTGATGTGGAGTAGCCTTAGGATAGGTGACCTCCTAAAAAGAGGGGTCACAAGTGAGGACAATGTGTGTCAAAAAATTTTAGGCTGGTTTGTGGTGTCGATCTACAACCTCCGACCCGAACAAGGTTGAAGTGTTACAATCCATTCATGTAAACACGCCTAAAATCAACCATCAACCTTACACCGCCAACATGCGCACATCAGAGAGAGAGAAGATGACAAAGAGTCAATATGCCAATCTAAAGCAATTCAGAAACAAGCAAATATAGCAACACGAGGAAAAACTTCGACTAATATCATTTGGTTTAGAATTTTACTCTATGTTTGGAAAACAATTTTGGAGAGAAGGGGAAGGGAAGGAAGGGAAAGGAAGGGAAAAGAAATGGAAGGGAATTAACGTTTTTTTTATAGGAGGGAATGAAAGGGAAAATAAAGGAGATGAGAGTTATCCCTTCAAATCTTTCCAACTTTGACGATATTGGAACCTTAACAAAAAGTGTCCATCAAAACCTTCTAATTTTCTTCCCTTCAAATTCCTTCCCTCCCATTTTGTCTCCCATTTTGCTATCCAAACAAGGGATTCTTCCTCTCTCCAAATCCCTCCCTTTCCACTCCCTCCATTTCCTTCCATTCAAACACACCCTTAGTCTTGGTTTCCTAACAAAAGAGGCCACCATTTGGAATTCAGAGTAGATAGTAGGCATAATGAGCATAAAAAACGACAGAAAGTGTGTACATTTAGCGGTGTGCATAATAACCCGATCCAGATTATCCGCTTTAAAAAACTGGATAATTCGGATTGAGTATCCTAAACTGGATATTGGATCCAATTTTTTGAAAATCAAGACATTTGGTTTTAATTAATTTAATTTTTTGTTTCATTATTTAAAAAATTAGAGGACAGCAAAACTCAAAACCCCAACAAAATTAAAATAATATCGCGCTATGTTTACTGCTATGAATGTTTATTATTATGTTTACTCTATCAATTTTGTTTAGGGTATTTGTCAAAAAAATTTCTTTATCAATTATTTATGAATGAAAAATTTACAATTTAACTCTATTATATCTCAAAAGGAAAAAGCCCATGAATTATGAATGTCTACATGAACTTTTTTTCCTAAAATTTCTATTGTTTAAATTTATATTCATTTATCTAAAATGACAAAAAAACTATGAGAGTCTTACTGAGGGTCTAAGTATTAAAGTTACTAAAATATAATTGAATAAACATAAAACATAAATTAGCAATTACAAAACCAAAAAACAGATAATAATCGGATAAACAATTTTATTAAAATTGGAACTAGATCATCTTTTTTACTATACGATTTTCCAGACCGGATTAGATTCGGTATCCAGATTTGAAAACCCCTATCCACATTTGTATTCCTACTCAAGCATTCAACTCCTAACTCCCCTGAAATTTCACCTTCATCTTTAGCTAAACAAACCTCAAAAACAATGTGATCATTTCCTTAAATAAATGTTCAAAACTACAAGTCTACACCATATGATGCCTTGTTCAATTAGCATAACCATTCAAGTTTTGATACTTTGAACACATCTACAGACACTAAGTATGATCAAACTGATATTATGGGGGGTTATACTTCTAATATTAGAAACTTGGTGATATAGTCAAGTAATAGAAGTAATTTAATCATCTAATAAAACAATTAATTGAACAAATTTTTCATGCCACATTCTAAATTCACATCTTCTCTTCCGCACTTTCTTAAATTTTTCTATCCTCCACATATTTCAAATTTAAATTCAACGTTCAACTATTATTCTTCAATGTCGTGCCAACCCCAAGAGCAAATAACTCGAGCGGGAGGAATAAATTTTTTAAGGAAAAATAAAAAGAACAAAGTCCGAATAAAACTTGTAAAATCTCACACCATCATTAAATGAAACTAAAGCCCCTAATGGCCTAATTACTTGCACAAGAAATAATCTTCTTCCATTAAGCGACAAGTAGTGTTCTCATCTAATAAAGATACTTCCACTGTTTTATATGCACCAAATATTTCCATTTAAGAAATTTCTAATTGAGAGCACCATTTCTTTTATAGTGCAGTGGAATAGTTTAGCTCATACTATAATCATCCATGGACGATCATCCTCTGTCCTCTCATGACATATGCGCTATATCCCCATTCGAGAAATGTAGTGATTTGGAATAAGGCAACTATCTTAAAGCGCTTGTGGAACTTCATTTTGAAAAAAAAACATATGGGTCATGTAGGGTGCATATGTATTCTATTACAGGTAGATGTCTTTTGTCTTTATCACCCTCCAACTATGCAATCATGGATTTTCAAAATAAACATGAAACTCGGTTCTTGATTAAGGCCTGGGGGGTAGGGAAACATCATAAATAATCATAATAATTTCACAGTTCTAAAAGCTTATGAAATGATTCAAGGGCATGAGAGTGGATAGATTAAAAGGTATCTAACTAGCTCTATAGCCAGGTTTATCATGTGGCTTGCTATGCAGGACAAATTGGTAACTACAGACCATAGTGCTACAATGCAGTCGTGATACGGTGATGCGGCCTTGTTTTTGCACTATGCTATGGACAAAGTTGAAAATAGGGATTTTAGGGTGCACTGGATGTATGCTACACAAATAAAGACAAACAATCATCTTTTATTTGTTGTGTGATAATGCCATTAAGATTAGGTCAAGGTACTTTCTTTCCTAAATACTCCAATTTCACATAGTAATTTCCAGGATGAATTAGAGATTATAGCCAACTACAAGAGCAAGCCTTATTTGTGCTTATTAGACTGAAATGATTTATGAAATTCGGAGACCGTGAAACTAGATGTCGATTGAGAGGAAAACCACTACATCAAAAAAAATTGCAATAAGATTATTTTAGGAGTTGCTAGACGAACCTATGCTAATATGAAAACTATTCTTGGAACCAAGTGCTTTGTGTTTTAGGCATGGTCTTGGGGTGTTTCTTTTTGGCTTTGTTTTGTTTGGTTTTTGTGCGTTCAGATTTTAGCTAGGCTTTCACCCCTTTCTTCATATGAGAACCAAGCTTATATGAGAACCATTATCTTTGAAAAGAAACATTTATTTGTCCAAAAGTAATGTCTTTTTACGTCAAAAACAATATTTTTTTAACAGTTTGTTAGTTTCTTTTTTTCTAGTATTTTTTACAAAAAAATTATTGTCCCAAAGATAACATTTTTTATGTGAGAAGTAATACTTTTTGACACGCTCGTTAGGTTTTTTTTCTAAAATATTTTTTTGGGCGGAATTGTTTTATCAGAGAAGTAGCATTTTCTTGCCAAAAAGTAATTGTCATTTCTTACCTGATTTTTTACATTAAAGTAACAGTTTTTTGACAAAAAGTAACACAATTCTCAAGTTCCAGTGAGAACTAAGCTTAGATGAGAACCATGAGAAGCAATCACCCCGATAAAAATGCATTACTTTTCTATAGAAAAGATGTTACTTTTGACAAAAAAAATGTTACTTTTCTTTTAAGAAAAAAATATATTTTAAAAAAACAAATATAATACAAAGTAACACATTTTTTCCGAAAAGTAACACTTTTTTATCTAAAAAGTAGCACCTTTTTGTGAGATTTTTTTCTGAATTTTTTTCTTAAATTAACAATTTTTTTACATAAGTATCATCTTTTTTAAAAAAAAAAAGTAACATTTTTTTGCCTAATAGTAACACTTTTTTGTCAGGCTGATTGGTTCTCATGGTTCTCATATAAGGATGGTTCACACACACACACACCCACCCACCCACCCACCCACCCACACACACACACACACACACACACACACACATATATATATATATATATATATATATATATATAGGGGTAGGATCAAGTGAAAACACTTAAAGCGGTGAAAACTGAAAACCAGATAGAGGTATACATATTGTAGCAAAAGAGGTACATATTATGTTATAGGGTGTAAATATTTTTTGTGAAGAAAAAAGTTCATATTATTTACAAAAATGTCATCTGAATATGTACTCCATTTGAGCACCCTTGTTTTCAGTTTTCACCATTTTAATTGGTTTTCACATGATCCGAATCCTATATATATATATATATATATATATATATATATATATATATATATATATATATATATATATATATATATATATATATTACTGATATTCACAAAAGAATGCTGATTTTTGAGTGGATGATTACCTACATGGCTACATGGACCATAAATCATTCATTATACAAAGATTGAAGGATCAAGGAAGGAAGATACTGACCTTTCTGCAAGCATAGCTGATCCTTCTTCAAATAACTCTTCCACAATACTTATAGGTGCTAACTTCTTTGATGATTTGTTTGAAGAATCCCGTAGTTTCTTCCAAAAAAGTAAAGCCTTAAACATGCTTTGCTTTTTAGGTGGAGGCAATAGTGGCACAGGATTTTCAGGCGGGATTATGTCAACAACTAGGCAAGTTGTGTCATCCCTGAGCCCCCTTGAACGTAATGCTTCCTAATCAACAATCATAATAAATGAAAGATAAGTGAATATGTAATAGCAAAATAATCAGGTGATGCTAAGACTACAAAGATTGCATTTTTATATTTTTGAGGATAGAGATTATAAGTGAGTGATCATGTACTCCTCTTTGTGCCTTCGAGTTTTCCCCGACTACTCAAAAAGATATCACATGGGAAGTGGAAATGCAGTAAACTCAAGTATTGGGGGGAGCCGGGGAGGGGGATAAACGAGTAAAATAATTTGCATTACCTTTACAACTTGTCTAGCAGCAAGTTCAGCAGGCAAACCAAAGCATGATTTTGAGGCCTTTTCCGATGATAGCGCATCCCAAATGCCATCGGAAGCAATGATGAGTCTCCCACCAACATTTGATAGCTTTCATAAAAACATTAATAAGTCAAAGAGCCGACATACCGAACATAAAAATGGTGCAAAAAGACATTATAAACATAAATCATTATTAGGCTGTCAAACAAAATGACTGGCGGTAAAAACAGGTACTGACATTACCTTCACTTGTTTCACATAAGGAATCGGTACAATGAATTCTCCCACATCCAGATCTCCAATTGACCTAGAAAGGCATAAGCCCCCCGGCCAGCAACGAAGTGGCCCTATCTGTAAACGTTAAAGCGTACTGTTAAGGCAACGATGCAAAGTAAAATGCACTTAAATAGAAAGAAAGTTCAGCACAAATAATAAGCGGAAGCGGAGACGGGAAATATAATAAAACTGCTGACACCCTCACCTCTACACCTCCAACAATACTAAGCCTCCCAACTGCACCTCCACTAGCGGTCACACGCTGTCTCCTGCAAGTTACAGCACTGTCAATTTATACATGTAGCGGAAAAAAGAATGAAAAGAGACTATTAAAATCAAAGAAAATAAGGTGGGTTAATAAAAACACACTCTTCTAGATTATCTTCCAGCCTATGATCAACAGTTAAGTCTGAAACAGCACCTCCCTGGACATCTAATACACAACGAGAATCACCAACACATGCAACAGTAACTGTCCATCTGTCCACGATTACGAATGTCGCTGTTGTCCCAGATGTTTCTCCTGAATAAGAAGTCAAAGATAGAAATCAATAAGAACAACCCAGAGTGAAGCATTCACAAGATGATGGTGCAAGTCAAGTTTAGAAGCAAAAAGAAGCTCAACTACCTCTGCGCTGGAATTCCTTGTCGGTTTTAACAAATCCCGCAACTAGCGCTCGAGGTAGGGCATGAAGCCATTCATCACGACTAATCCCTCGAGGGATTGCAGCTAAGACATGATTTAGTAAGTTTTCTCTTGTATATATGGCAGCAGCATTTCCATTATGCCCATCAAAAATCTAAAATTGCACCAAACAGAGAAATGATAATTATTATGCAGCCGTACTTGAGTCGATCGAAACAAAATCAGTAAATTATTATGAGCACAACATAAACAAACATAAATTCAGATCAATATAATCGTGCAGTTCAGCTATATATTCAGTCTATATGTTTGAATACACCTCAAGGTCCATGAGTCATGTGAACAATCATAACTCAGATCAAACACAAACACAATGGGAGACCATGGAAGTAGATCACACATACATATGTAAAATGAATACAGCCCGTCTTGTATGAGATTGTCTCACGTTGAGACAACCTCAATACAAGAAGCCCATAAGCTAAAAGTTTCTATTATTGGGCTGTCTCACCCAAGTATGAGGCATGTCTCACAGTGAGACCGTCTCATATAAGAATTTATGAAATGGTTAATAAATTATGATATAATTTCCTATCAAAATCAAACCCTCAAACAGGATCAACACAGAGCCAAAATCCCCATAAAAGTACAGTGCAAAAAGACCATCTAATTTCTACCTTCTATCATATGCAGTTGTATATTATAGACCAAAATATTTCAAACATAACATTGCCACATGAAAAGATCAATGTAAACAATATATTCATATCAACAACAAAGAAACTCTTAAAAGAAAAAAAAAAGCCAAAAGAAAAAGCAACTCAACTCATGTTAAACAACACCACATCACTTCACAAATGATATTAACAACAGTTGTCTAAAATTGACCCAATTAATCGAAACCAAAGATGACTCGACTAAACCCAAAATAACCATCATCATTATCCCGATAACTCCCGTCTTCTGGGGAGGGCGGGAAAGAAGGCAGGCAGACCAATACCCTCATCACGAGAAGGTCGCAATCAAAGGGAGCCCTCAACTCGAGTATCGAACACTAAACCCAAAATAACCATCATCATTATCCCGATGACTCCCACCTTGGTCTGGGGAGGGCGGGAAAGAAGGCAGACCAATAGCCCTCAACTCGAGTATGGAACACTAAACCCAAAATAACCCACATGTGAAAATCAAAATCAGATTTACATACAAACAACTACAATGACTGAACCAACATGTCACAAACGATAATGATATGTTGATAACAAATTAAGGGAAAAAGGTAACATATTACATACAGCAAATACTGAAAAGGTGGAAGAGGAATTGCCCGGTACTCTTTGACAATCAGTCTTAACCAAGTAATAATCCTCTCCTTTCTTAGATTGTGCTGCATAACCATAACTAATTTTTGGTTTCTCCATCTTCTCATTCTTCATTTCCTTACTAATTAAAGCTGCAAGTGGTATAAGCCCTTGTTCTTGCCATTGATGCCTTCTTGCTTCTCTTAACGCCATAATATTCCACTTCAAAATCTCCCAAAAACTAACTACCAGTACGCGTCTTTCTCCGAATCATATGATGAATTTTCAAATCATGGGTTATGCAGCAAATTCAACATGTAACATCAACAACCTGAATTAACTGAAGATCTGTAGGAAAACCCAGAAATAATTAATCAAAAAAGGGGAATTTTTATGAATATAATAAGAAAACCCAGATAAATTTCACAATTTTAGAAGATAATGTGAAGTAATTACCCGCCAACAATAATAAAATGATTGAATGATAGAAGTCAGGAATCAGATCTAAATGACTGGAACCGACAATAGGACAAATCACAAATGCAGTGATCCTAAATCCTAATGTAGAAGAGAAGGGGGAGAAAATCGATACGGCAAGAATACGCGGAATTAATGTCAAACTATCAATGAACTGTAAAAAACCCAACTAATAACAATAATAAATAAATAGATAGTCCTCCTAATTCCTAAATTGCAATATTAAGAATTGATTTTTGAACATATTGGATTTTGTTTTAGTTGAAAAAATTTAAGGTTTTTCACTAAAGTTGTAGGGTTTGATTCTCGTTGCTCTTCTTATTAGTTTTTTTTTCTTCAGTTTTATTGATATTAAAAAAAAGTAGTTCGATTATATTGAAGTTTAGGGTTTTTAAGTAGTCTTTCTCATGCGGTCCGATGATCACGGTTCGAATTGTGCTGGTTCTGGTTTCTAAAATCTAAGTTTTTTTCTCGACCTAATCGATACTAAATAATAATTTTTAATTACATCGAAGTTTAGGGTTTTAAAGTAGTCTTTCTGTAGTTTTGGTAGTGATGGTCACAGTCTAAGTTGCCGCCTGTTCTGATTCTTAAAAAGTGGAACCTAGACTCTTTTATTTACTCGACCTATCCTGTATCCGTAACTAAAAAATAGTAGTTTTAGTTATATTGATGTTTAGTGTTTTAGGTACTCTTTCTCATGCGGTCTTGGTAGTGATGGTTACGATCTAGGTAGGACCAGTTTTGTATCCTAAAAACTGAAACCTAAGCTTTTTCATTACTCGACTAATCCAATATTCGATACTAAGAATTGGTTTAAAGAAGTTTTTGTTTGGTGTTTTAGTGTAAATCATCTTTTTCAGCAAGACTTTTTGTTTGGGAATTAATCGACTGTGCGCATTTCTGTTTGTCCTTTCTTTAAATAGAGTATATTAAAGAATTGGTTTAAAGAAGTTTTTGAGATTGTTTGGTGAATTGGAAAGGGAAAAAAAGGAAAAGAGAAGTTGGGTATTTTGCAGGTGAATTAGGAGATGGAGTTGGGCAAAAGGCGGATTGGGTAAAAGTTCAGTAAGAGTGAGTGTGAGGTGGATTTGTGGAGAATTGACGATCAAAAGTATATCAATACTAAGCCTATAGGTACTTTTGATGATAAAGCAAAAAATAAAAAATAAAAAATAAAAAAAATCTTAGGAAAAAACTCTTTAAACCCATTTTTTTTAAAAAAAAAATAGAAATGGGTTATATCATATTTACAATAATCATCTTAGTTAAGATTTAAAATATCAATACAAATAATTACCCTTATGCAGTTATACGAACAACATCGTTTATGATTTGTTCATGACTCCTGTAAACATTTGATGTTTTTGCATCTTTCTTGACGGAGCTCTATTGATGTATAGTGACAAAGATAATACCACTTGAATGATAGTTCAAATCAGCAAATTTTGTTAGACGGATCTTCCAAATGTGCAATCTTAAACCTAACCCAAAAGAGAAAAACGAAATGCGAGACAAAGTGTCGTCACGAAAATGGGAGGCTGATTAGAGCAAACAACTTCTACCATCAACCATAAGATTGATAGTAGCCCTATAAAACAATAGCGACTAGGGTTTTTTTTTTAGAAAATAGAGAAAGAGAAAAAAAGGAAGCCTAAGCTTTTTTTTCTTAGTTGTGTCTGTTTTAACCCCAACTTAATTAAATCTACATTTGAAATGATCAAATAACGATTAAAATCAACTCACTTTGACTTGAAAATCAACTAAATTTGAAAAGAAATCGAAATTTTGAAATCATGAACTTAAAATGAACCGACTTGAGAACCAATTATAGAGAATTTATGAGAGTTTAGAGAAGTGTTTAAAATGATTGTCAATATTAATCATAACATTACATTATATTGATACTAGAAAAGAAATATCTAAAATATTGTATAGAATAATATAAATGCTAAAAAAAAAAGACTACAAGTAATAGTTACAAAATAAAATAATTATATTTTCAAGATAATCATCATATCAATAGAGTTATTTTGATTGATATGTTGAGATCAAAATAATATGCAATTATATTCTCTATTACCAACCAACCGTTAAAAGTGACCCATAATTGAAGTTAGCATGAACCGAATGTGAACCGAGCAAGACAATTAAAATTAATTTCAAAATTAAGGCTACCAAACCCGATAATAAACCCTAAAAATTTGATGATATTAAATGGAATATTTGTACTTCACTTATTTAGAGAGTTAGTATATTTTGTATCCACGTTATAAATATTGAGATTTGAGATACTATATATGTTGCCATTTATAATTAAATGACTAACAGTTTTGCTGCATTTGGCGGCAAATGGTTGTTAGACTGTCATTTATCATTTAGCAGCAAAATTATAGTATTGTATGATTTGGAAATAAATTAGGTGACAATTGAGTTAAAATGTAAATTAAATTATAGAATGATTCAGGATGTGACTATTTTTATGTAAGTCAATCATATTTTTCATGACTATTTTATAATTGTACATATTTTTATACTCAAATTTGAATTTGAAATGTGTTATTAATAACTGTAATACTTTATATAAATTAATGTAATTTATGTCGAAAAATTTAATAAAATATTACATCGCACAGGCATTATCTAGTAGCATACAAAACAAAGTGCTACAAATAATTTCTCAATATTTTTATCAATAAATTATACTTAAATAGTTACTACAAGTATTATTTTTACCCTTTAATTTTAACTTATAAAGCCAATTAACAATAAACAACTACATTCACAACAACAGTGCACCGAATCAACCTATAGCTTTTGAAATTTTGATGACACTATTTAACAAAAGATTTTGCTGAGTTTAAAAATAAAAATGATAAATATTTTTTGCGAAAAGGAAATACTGAAGGAAAATTTACTTAGAATAATCCAACATATTTGTGATTTTCCTACGATAATTCCTCTAAGGATTAACCATGAAAAATCCCAACTTTAAAGGATATTTACCTAGAGTAAACTTGAGTAACCCGATGATCTGCTATAATAGGTAATTCACCAAAAAAGTAAACTAAAAATTAATTTAAAATTAGAGAAAAGTTTTGAAAAATTACATAAAAAATACAAAATAAAAAAAATCATAAATTTTTTTTGAACAATTTTTTAACATTTTTTTCGATATTTTATTTTAATTTATCTTTTTTTAATAAAAAACTTGCTATGGTAAGTCATCCGGTCACCGGGTTTACTCTAGGAAAATACCCTTCAAAGTTGGGATTATTCATGGTTAACCAATAGGTGAGATTATTGTAGTAAAATCGCGAATAGATTGGATTATTATTGGTAATTTTTCCAAAACTAAAGAAGTTGATTTTCTTATAATTTGTCAAAATACTCCATCCGAATCAATTTAGATGTCCCATTTGCTTGGGCACGGATATTAAGGGTGGTGTGAGATGAATTAGGATCCTCTCCATTACTAAAATGTAATGGAGGATTTATTACAAAATCCAATGGTTATAATTGACACATATTTTAGAATAAAAAATAAAATATCATAATTCCTCCTATTAAAACAAAATCAAGCAATTATAGCCATTGGATTTTAGTAATGGAGAGGATCCTAATTCGTGTGAGATGGGGTATTGCAAGTAGTAAAATTGAGGGTATTTTGGTCATTACTTGTGTGAACATGGGGTATTTGGGTAAAAAAAAGATTGATAAAAAGGAAATGAGACAATTGATATGAATTTGCCAAATAAGAAAATGAGACAACTAAATTAGTTCGGAGGGAGTAATTTGGAAAAATTGACTCTTATATCCTTTGGAAACCAACCTTTTGCTGCCGGCAGATAAAGGTCAAATGTTTAATTTATTTTTCGAAAATCCAACCTTTTACTCTTCTCTATAAAGAAAGAGCGAAACAACTTTTAACATGTTAAGTTACAATTTGAATTTTGAAGTTTTTTTTATTATTTATACATGAAACAATCATAAAAGAACACATGACATTATTTTTTTATTTTTTAAAATTACATGGTGATGTTGATGTACGTTAAAAAATCGATAAGTTTTTCATTTGCAGATGAGGGTAAAAAGTTGAAATTCTAAACAACAAATAAAACGTTAAGACCTTTATTTGCTGACAGCAAAAACTTGACTTTTTTATAAACAATTTTTCTTAAAAATATATTATTTATTTTTTTTACTAAAGTTACTCATTTTTTTAATGGGTAAATTGATAATAATAAATCAACCTTTGCTTGATTAGTTGAAAATAAATTCATCTATTATTAATTTTTTAAATAAACTCACTTATTAGGTATATTTGCTAAAAATACTAAACTATTATATATAACAATTTTCAAAGCTTCTTTGTAAGTCAAAAATTATGAATAAACAAGGAATAATTGCCTTCTAACTTTGACAAATTCCGACTATCAATTTATTCGCTATTGCGCGTGATTAACAATATTGATAGCTAGTCTTTTGAGAGATTGTCTATTTTATCGTACTTTTAATGTCTACTACATTATCCTTACTTAGGCTTGTGTAATGGGCTGGATCCCCATTGGGTCCCCTGATCAAGCCCTTGATTGTAAGGGTTGTATATGGGGGAGGGTTGGACTTATAATTAACAGAAGGTCTCCTGAGAGACCGTCTATGGCATAGATGACACTCTCAGCAGCCCAGCCCAATGGAAATTTCAATTGTTATTTTTAGAAAGTGTAAAAATGGGCTGGCCCATTACACCCGTCTATGCTATAGACCGTCTATAACAAGAATTTGTATATAATTTAACTTATAAAAATAAAAAGATAAGGGTTGAATAAGAGTTTAAAAATATCTCAAAAAAAAAAGACTTTAAAAAGAGTTGTAGATGAGCTCTGATCCAAAGTCCATTTCTTTTCTTTTTTACCTCTTAATATTAGTTAATACATAACTAATGTGGAGCTTATTACTGCTTCAAACTTATTGAATCTCTATATTAGCCAAAATATTTATTATTATTCTTATTATTATTATTATTATTATTTTTTTTTTCTTTTGAAGGGAAGATGTCAGATGTTGGTTATGTAACAGAATGCTTGCCAAAGGTAAGCTTTAGTTTTTGTAGTGGAGAATATTATTATTATTGTCGTTTTTTTTGTTGTTGTTGTTATTATTATTATTATTATTTTCAAATTTTAGCATGTATTTGTATGTTCAATAACATAAATGGGCCAGGTCGGGCTTTACGGGCCCAGCCTGTTAAAACCCGTCTTCTATTTTGTAAGGTCCATTTTGACCCGACCCATTTAAACTAAAGCCCGATCCGACCCGTATTCGACCTGTTGCACAGGCCTATCCTTAATGCTTACTTACCATATCCTTGGTACCTAATTTTAATATCTTAAATGTGTACTTACATCATTCTTAATGCCTACTTATAATATTTTTAAAAATATACAATGGACCGAACCAATTAGAGATTTTCTCTCAAAAAGACCGTCTTTCACGATAATGCTTGCAAAAATATTAATGTAGGTGCAAGGGAAGAAATAGTACTTAGGGGGTGTTTAGTAGAAGGGAATGAGAATTGTGAGACTTAGAGGTGAGATTTATGTTAGAGACTATAAGTGAGACTTAAGATAAAATGTCTCATGTATTTGTTTGATAAAGGATGAAACTTGATTAAAAATTATATCTTTTTATTCAAGTCCAATGTCCCAACCTCAAATACCGTAAAAAAAAGTCTCATTCTCTAACCCCTAAATTCTCATTCCCTCCTAATAAATAATAACATTTTTAAAGTCTAAATTAAAAATTCCCATTCCCTCCCCCCAAATCCCTTCTACCAAACCACCCTTACGGTAAGTTGATAACGTCGACAGATAAATCACGGCAAAAACCCAGATGTCAAGATTCTGTAGAAATTCGTACTTCTACTATTATTACTCGCTCTAATAATCAAAGATCAAATCTTCCATTTTCGAGCATCAAAGATCTAACCAAAGTCAAAAACCCAGAAATTCCACGCTTTTTTTCCATCAGATACCCATCAATTCAATTGAATACAAGCAATTAACCTTTAATTCTCCTTTTTCTTTCCCTTTACACCGTCTTGACCCCGCCATTTTCTAACATTCTTTCTCTCTCTCCAGTCCCCCCTTTGAAGTATTCTTTAATTCTTGATCACAACCTTTATTCTTAGCTTCTACAATATATATTATAGTTTTATCCATTCCCTTTTCATTTTTCTTTGTAATTGATTAAATTAGTTCGAGATGACTGGCGGTGGACCGTTGCCGGGCCGCCGCAAACCCAAAATCCTCATCTGTGATGCTGTTGCTGGTGCTTCTGCAGGTTCTTTTTATTGGGTTTTTAATTTATTGGGGTTTTTCTTTTTCTTGATTGGCATTTTGAAATTAAAACTTTGATGTTGATATTGGGTGATTGTGAATTGTAGGTGCAATTGCTGCTACATTTGTGTGTCCATTAGATGTAATTAAGACAAGGTTTCAAGTTCATGGTCTTCCTGTTACTTCTACTTCTACTTTTAAAGGTATTGACTGGCTTATTTGACCTCACCCTTGTTTAACATATGTACTTGTATGTTTTTGTTGAAAATGGAACAAAAAAAATGATGCTATACCCAAGTTTACAAGTTTTTTTCATGGGTTTATGGTGGATGTAATGGATGAATTTGGTTAAATACATAATGGGACTTGTTTAGATTTCAAAGTTGAATTGTGCTCTCTATTTTGATTTGTGGAAGATGGGAGGGAAGCTTTAATAAGTGTGTGGTACATTAAATCTTCAAGTATTGTTTATGAATCCTTTTTGAATAGTTAACACTAGGAGTGATCAATACTCAATATTTTTTGTTTGTTTGTTAAATCACCGATGGCTAATTGATTTTGGCCATATGAATGTTGTACTTTTTAGCAAGAAGAGAGTAATGATGCTTTGTTATATTCAAATGTGTTGAGTTATGAATGGCATTGGTCTAGAAGATTAATGTATATTCAAGAAGTACTAGGAATGACCAAATGATATGGTGTAAGAAGGCATTTGATATATTGGATCTACTATGGGTCTGAGTCACTCCTTGTAGTATAGCTGTATAGGTACATCAAAGCAAACATGGGTTGTGTTGAAAAAAAGTGGGATGCTCAAGTTTATATCGCAAGTTTTGTTCTTTCTTCTATATTTCAGTGGGATTCATGATGACTGGAAGGGTGGTTGCATTTTTTCTAGAAAGTAGAGGAGCTTTGTTCTAGGCGAGGTTTAGCGAACACCCATATTTGATATTTTGATTAGTGTATTCTTTCACAATAATGCCAAAGCTAAAGATTGGGGTCGCCTACATGAACTAATATATAAGTTTCATTGGTTATCCACATTGATTTTTGCCACCCAAACGTAATTTTATTGGTCACATCTTGTTGGATGTCTGTACTACTTTGAAATATGGGATGTCCCCACTACTCTGAAATATGGACCCAAGGTATTTGAAGCATCCACTTGAAGCGATTCCTTTCTCTTATAGCTTTTTAATGCCCTTTTCTTCTAGGTAGTTGACTCACCAGTCTTTCTCCGACTTAATATGAAACCTCGTGACTCTTATTCTTATCTCCATTGTTTTAACTTAGCATTTACCCCCTCTATGGTCTCATCTACAAAATAATGTCATCAGCAAACAACATGCACAATGGTATGTCTCTTTGTACCGATCGAGTTCATCTAGGACTGCCGAGAAAAGAAAGGGGCTTAGGGCATTCTTCCAATTTTTTTTATTTAATACTTTCCCCTTGCAAATCCTTTTATTGGTTGTTCTATTGACCCTCTTATTTTCAGCTTCCGTACCTAAATTTTATATGGAAATTAAGGTGCCTCTTATGGTGAGAACTTTTTTGTTGATATTCATTGAGTAGGAGTAGTAGCACTAATGATGTCCCCCAAAGACCAAAAGTATAGGTCATGTTTGGGTTTTTGATGATTTTGGTGTGGTTTCTTGAATAGTGGTGAGTGTCTGTATATTTTCACTCATAGTATAGGGGTAAGTTGCAGTAGGTTGGTTAAGGGGCCTTAAATGTGTCGTAGAAGGTTGTATAAGGGTCTTTGTAAATATCCATTGGATGTGTTGCATTGATGGTAGATTCTTATTGTGGGGTATATCGAGGAAAAGAATACTTGTGGTTCAATAGCAATCATGGGTTGTAAGGGGTTTTCTATATTTTTTCAGGGTTCCTTGACTTGTTATTGCAGTCAAATATTCGAATTTGGTAACAGGAGTACTATATAATTGTTTGGCAGACACCTTGTCATCCATTTGGGTACAACTTAAACTATTATAAACAATCATTTTTTTGTTCTCCTGTTTTCTAAATAAAGGTTTTATTGACTTGTACAGAAAAATGCCTCTTTCATGAATTGTGAGTTGTGAACTTAATCTGTTTATGTTCATGGTGGAGAAAACACCTCTCTATTTTCAATACTTGTCTAAGTATTGGAAGAACAATTGGATTCGAGTTAAACATGATCCTAAAAACTATACAATGCTGACACCTAAATAAAGATTTATGACGCTTGAGATCATTTCAAATGCCTTATCAAACACGAGCATCATTACAAAATGTTACTTTTTCTAGGATTTAAAGTGAAAATTTCCTTACACCTTAAGCTGTCAAAATTTGTAACTCAGGGTTGTTCTGTTTTGTTTAATATAATGCTTTATTGTTCCTTTCCATTTCTGAATCATTTTTTAAAATGATTTTACTTAATGTGTAAAGCAGGTAGTGTAATCATTACAAGCTTTCAAGACATTATTAAAAAGGAGGGGATTCGTGGGATGTATCGTGGACTCTCTCCAACAATTTTGGCTTTACTTCCAACTTGGGCGGTAAGATTTTGTTCAATAGAATTAAATGAAACAGTTAAAAGCATGTGATCTGCTATATGGTGTGTTGTTAGTATGATCCTTATTTACCCCCTCGACTCACCTTTTGGGTTGTGAAAAAACAAAGGTTCTTGACAATTTTGATTATTTGGAAACTATTTTGTTTACATCAATTGATTTATCATGTGATCCAACCATGTTAAACATAGCATACTCTAATTACCTATGTTTCTTTTTTCATTTAATTTTCTATGCATTACGACTTGAAAGGTGGTAATGTGATATTGTGAAAAAAAAAAGAACTTTGAACTTTTTCATGATTAAAGGAATGACATGGTGTATGTCATGCAAACTTACACTACAAATAATTCTCATTACCAAAAACCAACCAAATGGGCCATTAGAGTATTTATTCCTTCTCATTGTGATGCATCTTTGACCTTGGCATTTTGAAGTAAGTTCTACTTCTAGGTTGCATTGTAGGATGATGCACTAGCTATTGCTTGGATCGTGCAACTTACGAATCAGAGTTGCTTGGATTTGGCCTTCTTTGTCCGAATTTCGCAGATAATTGAAGGATACCTACTTTGTTTAACATGTACTTCCTCTGTTTTTATATGTTCTTCTCACTTTTCCTATTTGGAAATTTTTAAAAGTTCTTCCCATTTAGAATTTTTCTATTTTAGTAACCAATAGAATTCAAGGAAATTATTACACTTACACTCTAATCTATAAAAAATAATTTACATGTTAATTCCCAATGCATTTACTTTACATACACCCAATGAAATTTAATGATATTATTACACTTACACTATAATCAATAGAACCTTTATTTTTTATATTATTTTACTCAACTCTCATAATTTCTAATTTGTAATTATAGTTTATATTGGTTTCTTCCCAGATTCCAAATGGGAAGAACAAATGAAAACGGAGGGAGTATTAAGCTATCTGATTTTTTGAGCAAATAAAGTTCAAGTTTAAGGTACCTCAAAGTAGCAAATGATAGCATAAAAAATGTCTTGAGTAACAATTATGTGTATATATTTTGACAAAACCTTGCATGTGGCATTTTTTTCAGTATAAAAATCCTGTACTATAGTTTACACGGTTTTTACATGCTCTTAACCAAGATACTGAGCAGTTCAAGGTTGTAAGTCCTACTTTTTGCCTTTCAGGAAACGAAGGGCTACTTTTAGTTTTCTGAAGAACAATGTTTATAAATGATGTAAATCGTTTTTTTTTTTGCTCCCTTGTAGATAACCAAGGAAATATTTTCATTCAACTTTCTTCCTTTTAAGTTTTAGTTAAGAATATCCTTACATGATTTTAACCGACATGCCCAAAGAACACCAAGAAAACTTGTGATGAGAAGTAATTGGCCAATGGAGACGATTATGGAATTGGTAGAAACTAAATATATGTTATATGAACATCATTTTGAGCAAAAAAACGCTCTTTGCAGTATTGACTTTTATTGTATGTGCCTATTTTACATCTTTGTGCCCATTTTGAGCAAAAAAAAAAAAACACCAAGAAAGAGTAGTCTATTATTTCAGTGGCCATTACCTTGTTTGTTTGCCAAAAATGGTAACGATTGGATGGTCGAATTTCGTCCTTGACACGAAGTTCTGCATCTAATATCAAAAAAAAGTCTAGATATATCAATTTCTTTAGTTGACACTTGTATATTTTCCATGTTTTGTCCCCCCAACTCTATTCTTAGCTTTAAGTGGAAATATGGGTTTCAATTTACAATCTTATACACACTTTAAATCTCTTTAATTGACGGATGTGCTCATTTCTTACGTAGGTATACTTCCCGGTTTATGAACATCTCAAAGGTTTACTTAAAAAGGATGGTTGGTTTTTTTTAACATCTTCTATACAATTTATTATTTTGTAGTGTACTGATTTTTCAAGGTTTTGGTTCCGTACTTCCATTAAATCGAACAACTCTACTTCCATCTATGTAGAGCATGGTGCCGATCAACTTACAATTGGTAAAAATATGATTGCTGCTGCTGGTGCTGGGGCTGCTACAGCTGTCACAACTAATCCCTTGTGGGTTGTGAAGACACGACTCCAAGTAAGTTGGATATTGGGTGACTACTCTAGGGCATCTTTGCATCATTACCTTTTTCTTTCCAAACTCTATAAACTAGTAGTAATAAATCTTGTAACATCTTGAAGGCATTATAAAACAACAAGAGCGTTTTCATAATTTGTGTGGTATTTTTCTCCGGCCTAATATTGCAACCGTTTGAAGATTGATATCGATATGATTAGAAAGTAATAATACTTGCATTAATTGTATTATAAATATACTTCTGGATTGTTGATGTGTGAAAGATTGATCATTATAAGTGGTTTTCTCCTTGTTCTTTAGATGCAGCTATACACACACACGAACATTACTACAGTCCATCATCCCTAAGCCATTAATGGCTTCCACAAAGGTTGGGCATGGGAGTATTGGATGTACGCAACCTTACCCTTGTAAAAGCGAGAAATTGTTTCCGATTGACTTCAAATTCTTTCCATGCATTAATAAGAAGTGCACATGATTTAATAAGTCAATTTACTATTGTCTGTTATACTCTTAATCCAAAGATATGTAATTCTTTGGCAATAAGTTATGCGACGCACTTGCTCTGTTCAAGTAGATGAGGAGGGTTTTGTTAGTATGTCAATAGGTACAAAAATTGTTTGCTACTTGGTCCGACTTATATTGTACGTATGATCATTTTTGTTTTTGAGGAATATGATCAAGTTTTAGTACAACTTCAATTAGAGGACTTTTTATAGAAAGGTTTTTGATGACACACTCAACCTTGACGGGACCTACTTTGATCATTAAGCTTCCTTCTTTTCAGACACAGGGAATGAGAACAGATGTAATTCCATATACAAGTATACTTTCCGCCTTGAGAAGGATAACATGTGAAGAAGGAATTTCGGGTTTGTACAGGTATAATTCATCGATACTAGAAGAAACGATTTAATATTTCATTTGTCATGTCTCGTTCAAATAAATTTGTCATATTCCTTGAGAAAATTGCTCAGCACGTTATGGGGGATACTTTCTTTCTCTTTTCAGTATCTTGCTTTTAAAAATTTTCACACAAGTAATTTGTTATCATCTCTTCTTCTAAATGATGATATGTTTTCAAAAGCAATATTTTTTTATCCATGGATACACTATGAAGTTACCAAATCCTCGTATGAGGATTTTGAAACTTGAATTATTGAACTAGAGATGTTCATACTTTTTTTACGTACTCTTATCTGTCCTATTGAGTTTGCTACATATCCCCAAAAGTTGTTACGTGGGAAAATGAAATGTCCCGAACTTATGGGATGGAGGGAGTATTCAGAATAGAAAAAATATCTACTGTTTGGTCGCTTTGGACCATATGTGACTGAATTAGCAAGGCTACTTAATCATCTCTAATTTGTTTTGAATAAGCACAAATTGAATTTTGACGGAGTTAAGAAAATGGGTTCTTTTCTATCACAAGGGTTAGGTTACTTAGGTATTAGCTGCATATGAGTAATCTGGAAAAACATTGAATTATGTTGATGATTTGAACATACGAGTAATTTGGGGATTTGGAAGTAAAATCACTGATATTGTAGCTGAGATGGATCATATAATAGTCTTCTTTGCACTTCTCATTATTTGTAAAGGACTCAAGATGTCGAATTTATGTTAAAATCTCAAATGAGCGTTGTGCTGTTAGCTATATATATGAGATGTTAGTTGATATTAGTGAATACCAAATAATTTTTCATCTTTAGGTTTGTGTGGGAATTTGCATTGGGAAGGTAATTAATTTGATACGGTTTATATCAAGTCCTTCATGCTAGAGTTTAAATACTCAAAATAAACGGACACTTTGGTGGATGTTTACTGATTTGTTGGTTTGAACAGTGGGCTTTTGCCTTCGTTGGCAGGAATAAGTCATGTTGCCATCCAGTTCCCTGCATATGAAAGAATAAAGCTCTATTTGGCGAGAAGGGGTAATACTAATCAGCATTCTTCTCGATCCTTTTTCTTTCTATTTGCTGCGCTGCTAAACTTGGTACTGTTTGACAGAAAACACGACAGTCGACAAGCTAAGTCCCGGAAGTCTAACAATAGCTTCTTCAATGTCTAAAATTGTAGCGTCAATATTGACTTATCCCCATGAGGTTTGTCTCTAATGGAAATGCAGATAATGCCGATTATGTACTATAACTGCTTAAAAAAGTTAACTTTTGCCTTAAATGTTTTCGCTTTTTTAGGTTGTGCGTTCTCGGCTTCAAGAGCAAGGACAAGCTCGTAATAACAAAGTTCGTTACTCAGGGGTTGTTGATTGTGTGCGGAAGGTTTTTCAAGTGGAAGGCCTTTCTGGATTTTATCGTGGATGTGCAACTAATCTATTGAGAACAGTCCCAAATTCTGTCATAACATTTACTAGTTATGAAATGATACTAAGGTTTTTGAAACGGGTAGCAATTCCTGCAACGAATACACCATTTACCCCGTCGAGTATCGATGGTGATAAGCACAGCAAGCTTAACTGTAATACGCAGAGTAAAGAAGAAGATGGCTCGGGTTGTGAACACATAGAAGACCAGCCTAGTCGAGCACCCTCAATCCCCGTGAATAAAGATCAATTGACCGCTAGATAATGAAATATGCAATTCTAATGTAGGTCAATCGAAATTGTTTTTGCGGTACTTACAAAGGAAGAAACTAGTGAAATTCAATTTAATGAGAACATTTACAAACCTCATTTTGGTAAATGCTCTGGCTGGGAAAGCCTGATTGATTCAATTGTTGCACTGATTCTAACTTCTGTATAGATGACAAGTAATGTAACAATTTTTGCACTATATATTCCCATTTTCTGGTCTTCCATGAATTTCCAAACACCTACAAATGAGTTGAATTGTAGAAACAATACCGGCAAATTCCAAGTAGATAAGTCGATAAACAGTTGAAACGAACAGCCTCATTCATAGTATGAAGATACACTAAATTAAGTAACTTACATATAGTTTACATTACCTTTAATATAGTTTAATCACTTGCTTTTAAACTCAAAAAAAAAAAGAAACATAAAAAATGTATATAATAAATAAATCTCACAATTTATTGTGCATTTTGCTCTGTTATCGGTGCATCAAATAACGGTGATCCTTCGGGTATAACATCAAGCAATGGCCGCCATGGTCGTTTGAGAAACCGCAGTCGGAAACCGGCCGAAGGAGTTGCTGGTCTACTAATTCTCCGTTTTATCTTTTTGGTGCCATGACAGCCGCCGCTTACCAGCGGTGGCTGAATATTGGCTTCAAGAATCTGATGATCATTTACCAAATTAGTATCAAATACTAGGTTTGTAGAAGACATCAATTCCTTCAATGTGTTTCTTCTGAATGAGGCCTGCCTTAACAGAACATTTGGTTTCCGGTTGTTGTCAGTCGCACTGACGAGAAGCATCCCCAAAGTCATCCTCCTATGATGGTGCAGTAATGGCGTCCGAGTTGGACTATTGCTGATTCCACATTTTCTAATCATCGCCATTTTTGTTGATTTGCTCTCTTCTCCTCACACAAAATACTCGTCTCTGTGATGTGTTGTATTGTGATTTGTGAAGTAATGGAGCTCAAATCAGTGATATAAATGGTGATGAGCGATGGATGAATGAGAATAACGACATTTTCTGAGAAAATTCAAATTCGAAAATGGTAAGAATGATTGTAATAATGTGTTATGAGAGTGAGGGAAGATGGTGATTATGTCTTCGAGTAATGAATTTGATGTCTCCAATTACAAGTACCAAAGTTTATCTCATTCTTAACACCTAATGCACGCTTAATCATGCTCACCTTTTATGTTCTTCTTTTTTTTATTTTTTTTTAACATTTGTTCAAAGTTCATTTGATTAATCAAAATTGAGTGTGATTCGATCTAATTCAAATTAGATTGTCAAATATTTATGATCAAAAACTTGAATTGATTTGTCTAACATTCGAATTGACACATCTAGTCGTTTTGGATTTATCTAAACTTGTCAAACAGAACGATATAGAGGTTGTTTGGGGTCGATAGGATCTAACTCAACAAGTCATTATTTTATCAATATTTTATTTTCGTTATAAATAGCAATTAAATAAACAAATACCATGCAATTTTTTCCATTACAATTCAAAATTGGAAAAATTCTCCGAAATAATTTCACCTATTGTACATTTGTTGTAAATAAAATAGGAAAAATTACCAAGAATAATACAACCTTTTGCTCATTTTCCTACAGTATTATCAACTTTTGATTAACCATGAATAATACCAACTTTTGGGGGTGTTTTTCTAGATGTACCTAACATGTTAAAAATCAAACTATAGTGATTATATGACCAAAAAAATTAGTAAATTAGTTAATATACTAAAGTTGGTATTATTATTAGGAAAAAACACCCCAAAGTTGGTATTATTCAGGGTTAATCAAAAGTTCGTATTATTTAGGGAAACTAACAAAAGGTTGTATTATTTACGGTAATTTTTCCAATAAAATATACAAAGGTTGGATTATTTATAAATAATCAATAATAGAAATTATTCACGGCACATGAAAAATAGGTGAAATTATTCTAGATAATTTTTCCTTTAAAATTTTCTTTTCTATTACATTTTTTAATGTTATAGGTGCTTTCTTGAGAGACCGTCTTTTGTAAAGACGACTCTCAAAAGTCCAGTCCAAATCTATATTTAGAGTTGTAACAATATATATTTAGAAGTGGACTGGGCTTTTGAGAGCCGTCTTTACAAAAGACGGTCTCAAGTAAGAATTTGTGTTACTATTGAGTCAGATAATATAACTTGACGAAACGATAACATTGCTAGTCGAAAATATTAATGTAGAACTTAAAAATTCGCCAAATATAAAGGAAAACGGGTTGAATGAATCTTTGCAACTTTTATTTGTTGACTCCCTTGATCTATAGCAACGGGCTGGTTTATTACTAGCAATATTTACTGTCAAAAACTTGAATTAATCGGTCTGATCGATAAATTATGCCAATCAAACGACTCCTAAAGCTGACTTGATCGTCTCTATACATCAAAACTTCTTACCTATGTGCACCGTGGTTAAATATGGTTCATTTTACACGAATAAATGCATTTACATCATTAAATTAGAGACTCGAATAAAGGCGTCTCTTATCGTTTTGGATTGCAAAAAAATGAAATTCGTGGAAGGATCAACTTACTTACTGTTGCTATGTGTAGTTGATCTACTATCCCATTTTTCCATGACGGAACTTGGAGATGGTGGATGAAGCCGAAGATTATTCAAAAGTTGTGTGTGATCGTCTTCTGTAGGAGAAGGTGGCGGAATACTATTCTGCGTTTTCATGTCTTGTTGGATATTTTTACCCGTTTCTTCGATCTGCAATGCGTCATAATCATTGGTCTCAATCCTCTTCAGAGTTTCTGAAACTACATCCATAGACGGCCTGAATTCCTTCTCGTGTTGCAAGCATTGGAATGCAAGCTCGGCTACCAAAGTAGTCATTTTCCGAACTTTGAAATCTGACGCAAACCCTAGATTTGGGTCGACTAACTCATCAAACGCACAACGTTGGATCCTGTTCATCGCATAGTTCGACAAGTTGATCTCGTGTCGATGTCTATCCATGTCAATAGCAGGGAGAGACGAGATAAGTTCAATGAGAACAACACCGAAGCTATAAACATCACTCTTATCGGTTAGCTGATAACATTGGTGATACTCTGGGTCTACATACCCAGGAGTACCCTGTGGGGCCGTTGAGACATGAGTCACAGCACTAGGAAAATCTCTCGAAAGCCCGAAATCAGCTACTTTAACTCGGAAATTGCTGTCAAGCAGAATGTTATTCGTTTTGACATCCCGATGAATGGTATCAGAAGCGTGTAGGTACGACAGTGCACTGGCTGTTTCGATTGCAATTCTGAGACGAACAGGCCATGTAAGTAATCCCGATTTAGCCTTTTCACCGTACAAATGATCAGCGACTGTGCCATTATCCACATACTCATACACAAGCAGTAAATCTCTCGAGTGCTGGGAAGTGCACCCGTAAAGAGAGACTAGGTTTTGGTGCCTTAAACGAGTAAGGATTTCGATTTCTTTCATGAACTGCTCCAAGCTTCGGTAGTTCTTTTCGTACAAGCGTTTTACAGCGACTTCTCTTCCGTCTTTTAGCTTTCCTACGGTTTAAAACTTTCATATTAGCCTTTTTTTTATCGAGTTGGGAGCACGTTTTTTAGAGTGATGCAATTTAAGCTTACCATAATAAACTGTTCCAAAGCCTCCATCACCGAGCTCTTTAGATTCACTAAAATTTTCGGTAGCTTCTAAGAGTTCACTGTATGAGAAGAGCGACACGCCAAAGTATAAGCTTCCCATTTCAGGATCGGATTCAATATGATCGGCAGAAGCACTCCGAGTCATAAACTTTGAGTTACCAAAATTTAACTTCTTTCGGTTCAAAATAGCGAGCAGAGCTAAAAGCACGAACACGAATGCTCCAAGTCCTGATAATTAGTGATTTCATGTGTTAGTTTAGTAGGATCAAGCAGCAAATCGAGGTTTACGAGACGAATTAGCAACACAGTACTCACCTAATCCAAGAATTACTCCCCATTTTTTCTTCTCTACAAAGGAAACCAGTGAAAAATCAGTACAAATTAATTTAAATGAATGAATGATATGGATGAAAAGATTTCTCGAACTAAAAAGAAAAGCAAAGGGTATATTATCTCATACACAATATAGGTTTTTTCCTATAATAAATGCGAGTGTTAGAGATGTTCAAAACAAACCCGACGACTCGATATTTAACCAACTTTCTAACCGAACCCGATTCGACCCAACTTCAAATTAATTTAAATTATGTAAAAACCAATTTGGACACAAATATCGATTTTGAACCGACCTGAAAAACCTAATCTGAAATTGACATGATGACCCGAATGAACAACTCTAGCGAGTGTTATCTACGGGTGGAGGTGATATGTATCTGAAGTGTGACTACAGTTTGAAACATGGCTTCAGGACATCCATAGAGGAAACTCAATGCTGTTTCAATTATCGAAAGCAACTTAACCAACAGTGTTCTAGCGCCACTTAATCCGACTTATAAGTAGTACCAAGTTATCGAAATCTAATGGTACCATCGATTCAATCCTGCAAGGAGTTTCCTGCACAATGATAGGCCGGATATATGACAAAACTTTCTCTCTACTTCAACCCAATTGAGTAGCTCAACCGAAATATGACATGTACTTGAATATTTTCAAAAATAAACTGAAGTCTTGGAGGTTAAATCTATTCAAGAGAATGCGTATTGCCTCAGTTAGAGAGCAAGTAGAATTTATGTTCTAGTTCTCGAACATTGGAAGTGGTAAAACTAGAAACGATGGACAAAATTACCTCACATCATTAGCTAAATGGTTACTCCTATTACTGAAAGGTTGAGATTGATAAGCACCCCTGGCTCATAGTTTTACAGACAATATGAGCTGCTTAAAGCACTGAAAAAGAGCAACCTATGTAACTTGAACTCGGGCACTGAAAAAGGCCAACCTATGTAACTTGAACTCGGGTACCGATGCTGGATACTGGAACGTGTACAAGTGTCGGATACGTCTAAATACTCAATGCTACGCCTAAAACGAAGTGTCTAAGTGTCATACCAATGTCCGAGAATCAAAGATTGGCCACAGGTACGTGAAACAAAATGAAGTGTCCGAGTAACATAGAGGGCAACATCTAAACCAGAACAATATGATAATGTAAGAAGAAAGACATAGATAGAAGAAGAAACATAATAAGAGTCTCACTCGGGCAAGAACGAGCATAAACACCATGAGGGCAGAAACACTGCATCTCCGAACTCACTTCATTTCTATACCCACATCGTCCTCCACTATTAGTACACTCACTACAATTACTCGCTTTCCATTTCAGCTGAAATCCCGATTTCAACACATCCACAATATCATCAAAGGCCCGACCTTCATATGGCACGGCAACAACCTTTTCACACTCGCCACTAAAAGTTGTCCAGTTCATCTGTTGAGCATATATAAGAAGTTCACTCTTAGATTTGTTACCATAAACACATGAAAACTCGTTGTATTTCTTGATGCTATTTCTAGCTTCCATATTGCAGTTATGCAACATGTATATCTCACTTTTATTACAAGAAAACTCGAATCTTTTGTCGTCTAGGGTGAAGTTATGAATCGGAACATCACAATTGTAACTAAGATTAAGGAAGGCGTTGTTAATAACATTCATCAACTGATTTTGGTAAAGGATCTTAAGAATAGCATATTCATCACCTGAGACATTGATGATTGTGTGATTTAGGCTATTACAAGTGACTTCGTAATCTTGAAGACCACAGAAGGATTTATGTTCTCCTCGAATGTAGAAAGGATACGTAATGGTATTGGTTCCGCACACTCTAGGCTCGCACTCTCGAAAATAATCATCCATGGCCAAAGAATGATGTATCAGAAAGAAGAGAATTGGAATAGGTAGGCTTAAGAGTTTATATATAGAACTCATTTTGGAAAGAAAATGTGAGTGGCAAGAAAATGAACTGATCAAAACCAGATGAACTGTAAATTGTGATCAATAATCAATTACATAAATTCCCACATAAAAGGAAGTTTCATAAATAAGTTTCTTTGACTTGGTATTTTACCTGCTCCAATCCATATTTCCTGCAATTTACTATTCTATAGCTTGACCATAACTTTTTGAAAGGTATTGGTAGACCAATAAATTCCCCTTTTAGAAAAGATGTATACATGAATTCTGTCACAGCTTTTTTTAAATTTAGATTTTAGCAAATATCAGGCTACAATAACATAACATCCCATTACCCAATGCAAATAAGCGACTGCCATCTAGGGTGGAATAACAAAACGGTGATGCGGTAACAAGAGTAATGTGGTTCTCATAACGCCTAAATATCGGTTGAAACCGTAAGATATCCCTTGATACTGCCAAAACACGGTTTTCTTTAAATTTTTACAACGCGGGAAATATTGGTTCGTTGTTTTTGAAAACCTATACAATACGGCCGGCACGATACAATGTGGCCTTGTTTTTACACTATGGTCAGATGTACGCAAACTTACTCTTGTTTGAACAAAAATCATCTGCAACTCCAGATGAATAAGAAGTGCACATTGTTCACTATAATCCCAAACAAAGAATTACAAATCATTGACCCATCAAAACAAGGGAACATAGGCAAAGATTAGGCTGCTAAGTGTATTATCTCCTTGAATGTTCATATTTGAGCGCGTACATTAAAACAAGAAGTCTAAGAAAGCCTATTAAAGGAGTTGAAATTTATCCCAATTGACATTAAACAATCAATCCATAAGATTAATCAACTGGTCAAAATCAGGTTTTAAACTCTAAAGAATGTCTGAAAAAATATCATTCACACTGAAAGTAAGACCCTTTGAACATCTCAGAATATTCTTCTTGGAAAAATAAAATAAGAAAATGTCTCTTTCAGGGTTTTGCATAGTCTTCCATATTGAATAAAATCAAAGATGTATAATCTATTTTTAGTCAATGAGAAGAGAGAGTAACAAATAGGGAGAAACAATAAATTTAGAAATTGGATAAGTATGATCTTCCAAATGATTATGACCTTCATATAGTGTGCAGAATAGTAGCTATTATCAGGGTGAAAACAATATAATCATTAACTTTACACTCGAATTATAGTGCAAAAATGCAGTAACGACACAATGATGTGGTAGCCTGATTGCCAAAGTGATAAGGTTGTCGATCATACCACTAACGGCCCGTTTGGTAGGTGATAATCAACGGTGGTAATGGAAATGTTTTACTAGTGTAATTTTAGTTAAAAAATCTCTTTGCTACCTTGATGGTCATGCTTGTCCAAATCCAATCATCTCATTTTTATCATAAAATTCATTCAAATGCATTACCATCGGGAGAAGTGGTATTAGGTGGTAATGGAAATTTGTAAACAAAAAAACTTTTTGTGATCAAAGTTTCATTACCATGAGAATGATATGGAACTTTTGATGAATTTTACACTATAAATCATTTCCATAACCACTATTTAGTACCGGTAACCAAACGGGCCGTAAATAACAACCAAAATTATGACATATCCCTTGAATTGGGCTATAAATCAATGTTTTTACACCTTCATAGTATGAGTAATATCGGTTTTGTAAAGTTGAAAACATATACAACGCGACCATGTTTTGGCCCAATAGCTCCAGTGCTTAATAAGTTTTTCAGAAATTAAAGCTTAAACAGTAACTTAATAAACTACCCTTATATGGACTCAGAATTATCAACTTTAGGTTTTTGTCTTACATTATAAAGAAGTATTTTCTCTGTCCTTTTCGCATTAATTTTCATTTTAGATTGTCCCACTCATTTTGCATTATTTTTTATTAGCAAATAGACCCCGCTACTTTTTTTAATATCATCCATACAATTCTCTTTTAATATCATCCATACAATTCATACTCTCTCTTCGTTTAACATTACATTTTCACCGGGACAAAGAGAGTAAAGAAAATGAAGTTTGACGTAAGAGAAAGGATGAAAAGCTAATCTTTGCTTAAAAACAAATGCTGAAGATGTCAGCAACAGGAGAAAGTTGAGTAGAAGAAAAGACAAAGAGGAAATAGGAAATGGGCAACTACCAAAAGGACTAACAGATCAAAGGTGCATTACGTGCATAAAGAATTCGGTATTCATGGTTTCAACAACTTCACAATCTAAAACTTACTAAAAAAATATGTAAAGTCGACCGGCGTGAAAATGTGATATTTAATGATGATATTGAATAAACTGTATAAATGATTTAAAAAGGCTAAAAATGAAAATTAATGCAAATAAATACGTTAAAAGAAGGTTATATGATCAGTGCGAATAACAAAAAATGAAAATTAATGCAAATTGAGAGTCGCGAAAACTAAAAAAGAGACTTCAGGTTACATGATCAGTGCTAATTCCTCTCATCTTATTTTTATGGGTGCCTTTTTATGGAAATTATTATATTAATCTAGAAATCATAGAAAAATAAAAATATCCCTTGAAACTATTCACCATTGATAAACTCTATCATCCTTTAACTCTCTATTAATGTAAGAATTAAAGTCTGATTTGTGTGATGATTACCCAAAAAATATCTCCTCCAAATTCCCATATGAGATTAAAAGTACTTTCACAAAAGAGATAAACATGAATTGTAGGTCAATCTAGTGGATAGAGTTTTAATCTCTCACCCTTGTAAGTCTAAAACAGGTCGATTCTCACAAGTCACCACGTACGGTTGATATCTGATAGCCGTAGCTGATAACAGTGATTGATTTGACAAGATGATTTTGACAAGGTAATTTAATTTAACCTACTAGCATTAAATAAGTTGTTTCAACATGCTAATTTACCAAACACTAGCATTAAATAGTTGAACACACGATTCTCTCATGATCATCATACCCAATACATAGCTTATAGTAAAAATATGATCAGGATCCAGGAAAGTAAGAAAGACGACAACTCATGCTACCCATAAAGAAGAATGCAGTCAAATAATCCCTGGATTCCAGAAAATCAACTAATAAACTATTTGGACAAACACCCAATAAACAGATATAGAAACTTACTTGGTTCTTCTGCATTAACACACCTGAGAGCATGAGTTCTATCAGGGCAATAACAATAAAATTCAATAGCACTAGCATTAAATCCACACTGCCCACCAGTATTTCTACATGTCATACAATCATAAGCATTCCAAATCAACAAAAAACCCATTTCCAATGTCTTCAAAATCCTCCCTTCAATCAGATTTTCATCACTATAAGGTACTTTAATCACTGTTCCATTACAATCCCTCTTCAAATCCTCCATTTTTGAATCATTCTTAAAAACCCCAATCCCCCCACATATTTTCTCCATAGTTTTCCCCAAAACCCTAATTTTACAACCCGTATATACAAATAAATCGCTCTGATTTCTCGCTAATTTCAACCTATTTTTAGTCAAGGATAGATTATCAATTTTACATTCGGTACCACTCAAAGAAGGATTAACAACTTGAAAAGTTTGATTTTCATACCAAATATTTTGAATCCGATGAAGAATCCCAGAAATTTTGATCATAGGATATAAACCATCCTTGCAAATTACCTCAAAACCTTCTATACCACAATAGGGTGTATCATTGAAATGGATATTGAAAGGAAAGCTTATAAGTAAGGGCCCACATTTGTTCATCTTGCAATCCCCATAATGATTTGTTCCTAAAGATAGAGTAAGATGTAGTTTGATCAATATGATGAGATTGAATAAGATGAATTTGATGAAGCACATTTTTTTCTTTTTTGAGGAATATTATAAGTTTATCACCATTAAAATGGAGATGATAAGGGTGATGAAAACAAAGGAAGAAAAGAGGGAAACTAGTGGAAGGTGAAAATATTATTTTTAAATGGCTAATCATTTATATACTTTCTCGTACCCTGTGTATTTCGCCATAGGAAAATACTTCCTCTGTTCTGATTTACTTGCTATCATTGCATGGACACAAAGATTAAGAAGTTACCGTGCAATGATGAGTTGTAGGTAAAAAGTTACTTTTTTGAAATTTTTTAATATTATTTATTGAAAAATGAAAAAGAAGAATAGGGGTAATTAGATATAGAGTAGGATAAAAAGTAGGAGCAGATATAACTTTAAATGATTGGTTTTTTACTAAAAAAAAGGAAATGTAGCAACTAGCAAGTAATATGAAATTTTCCAAAATGAAAAATGTAGCGTGTATTATGGAACGGAAAAAGTATAAGATACTGTTTGTTTCACCAATTTTACGGGATTGATCGTAAAATATAAATAATTGGATAGAGTGTTTTTTTTTGAAAATATAGGAGAAATACGTAAAAGTAAAAATAGATCAAATTTATAGGATGAACTTATATAAAAGTTGGGATAATTTTGATTATCTAGAATATTAGAAGTGAAGAAATATTATATAAAAATTGCGCCAAGAAAGTGCAGATAAATTAAGAAAAGTGAATAAAATGATGCTGCCTACGAATTATTTTAGATGTTTCATTTGGATTTTCACGGTTATTAAGGGTGATGTGGGGTCTATTAAAAAAGTGATAGTTGAGTATTTTAATTGATTAAATTAATTGTAAATGTGGTAGTTGGGTATTGGGAGTAGTAAAAGTGGGGGTATTTAGGTAAAAAAAAAACAAAAAAGGAAATAGGATAATTAATATGAATTTGCTAAATAAAAAAATGGGACAACTAAAAAGATTCCAATTATATAGACAAAATTAAAATTAAAGATAAAATTGAAATTGATCGTAGATTGTGACAAAATAAAATAGACAAATTGTTAAAAAGGAGTACTATTTAAGATTTATTGGAACTTTTGACTTGAAAATAGTTGACTTTATTTGTCCCTTTGCTATCATAGTAAGAGTAGTTAAGTTTGTCTTGGTTATACAAGGATGAGCATTCAGCACCACATTGTAGACCGTTGAAAATATATTTAAACCTTTTGGGTTCACAAATCTTCTTAGTATTATCCCTCTATTTTATGAATACCGACACGATCTTATAATGAGATCATCAATTTGGGTCGGTTTAATTCGCGTATATAATAATTTAAATATTTTTTTTGTCAATTTTGGGTATTTTTCAATGTTGATTTTAAAGGTATCAAATTTGACCTTAAATGTATACATTTTTCAAGATTAATACCTTTATGGTCAAAACTGATAAATACCAGAAAATTAAAAATGTTGTAACACGCGCGAATGAGGCCGGCCCAAAATGATGCTCTCATAATGAGACCGTCTCGCCCAAATTTTTGTGTTTTATGAATTACACCTCATTTTAATATGTCCTTCTAATATTACAATACTTTTTTATGCTATTTAAACGTAGAATTTGTGTAAAATTAACTCAATTAGTCAAAACTAGGCCTGTGCAATGGGCCGGATAAGGGTCGGGTCGGGCCTTAGAAAAAAATAAAATAAAATAAAAAAACCCAAATAATAATAATAATATTGCGAAAAAACAAAAATATTTGTACAGTTTGATCAGCTCTTTGATTCCTACATGTCCCAATTCTCACAGTTTATTTAAAGTGAAAAAACAGAAATAATTCAATAAGCAAATATTTGTACAAGTTTGCTTCCCAAGTCATCATCAAAATAATTCAACAGTTTCAACAATAAACTATACTAATAAAAATAAGAAGGCCCGTTTAGGGCCCATCAAAAAACCCGTTTTGAGCCCGCTCCGTGTATAGCTAAAGTTGACCCTTCAAAAGTCCGGCCCATTAAGGCCCGACCCGTCAAAAGCCCGTATAATAAAGGGTCGGGCCCGGAGGCCCAAAAGGCCCCCGGCCCATTGCACACCTCTAGTCAAAACTAGTATAGAAACTCGTGCAATGCACGAATTTGTTAGTGCAAAATATATACAAAAACAGTTTCAAATAATAATGTAAGTAGTAACTACCGCATTAAATTTACCAAATACATGATGTTTTAAATCAAAACATAATTACTGACGTTTATTTTAATTATTTACCTGATATATATAACTTTTTTTCATTCAATTGAACATATTAAATTCAAAGTTAACAATATAGAATTATTGTAGTATATCCTACAAATACTTTACCTAATTTAGCTTCAAACTTAAACAAAAAATATTAGATTTTAAATTTGATAATTATTGTCATGCATCTTTAAATGATGACACTTGGAGTTTTTCAAGACTTTTATAGTATCGTATGATTGAATGTTCCCTCATCCCTTACTAGAAATAAACTATCTATAAATATTAAAGTTGAAGGATTTAGGAAAATTATCAATCATATTCCTAAGTTTTGACACCTTATTAACGGTACTCTCGTATTATTGAGCGTTTTACAACCGTAACCTTTTAAAAAAATTTCCGTCCAAAACCGTTAAATTTCTTTTCTTTTATTTTTCAATTCAAAATATAAAAGAAAGTTAATGATTTTAAACGATTTTGAACGGAAAAAGTTAAAAAAGGTCACGGTTGTAAAACGTTCAATAATACGAGAGTGCGATTAAAAATTCAAAAAAACTTAAGAATGCCAAAACAACTCAAGAGTACTATTGATAATTTCCCAATAATTTACATATACTCAAGATTTAATATTATTCCTACATATCATATATCATCATCATCATCATACCCAGTGTTCATGCACATAGATAAATCTATGGTCAGGGTCTGGGGAAGGAAGATCGACGGCGTCTCATACCCATAAGGAGAGGGCGGTCAAAAGAGTCCTTCGGCTCAAGAAGGGTTTTGAATTTGCACTATTTTACTTAATTATCCAAACTTTTAATACACTCTCAGTGTTTTAAATTTGCACTATTTTACTTAATTTTTTTAATATATATTTAGTATTTCATTCGTTCTAAAATATTTATTTGCAACATTTGACTTTTTACGCAATATAATACACTAATTTAATCTTTAATATCTCTAATTATGTATATTATAAAAATAAAAATTTAAGATTAATAATATTTACATATTGAGACGAATAAAAAAATATGTCACTTAACTATACTTTAACTTATATATTATAAATTAATTTAAAAAAAATAAACAGTGTTATTTTTCTAATATTGCAAGTAATTTAAAACATATAAAATGGAGACTTAGGAACAAGACATGAGTAGTAAAATACTTCTGTTTCAATTTATTTGCAGCATTTGCTTCTTTAATCAGTCCAATGCAGTAATCCAATCTTTAATATCTTTAATTATGTATAATGAAAAATTCTAAAAATTTGATATTAATATTCTTTGGAATTAGACAAATCAAACAAATTTATCTCACTTGTCTATATTTTAACGTATAGATTAAAAATTAATCACAAATTAAGAATAATAAATAGATAGTGTTATTTTTGTCAATATTGTAACTAATATGGAACCGATGAGCTAGTAATGAAAAGGAGGCAGGTTGGGAAGGAATTTTATATTTCAATATAATGACATTATGTTTATAGGTGACATTAATGGAAGGAAAAGTCGTGATTTGACAGCTTTAGGGTAGTGAATTATGGATTGTGGATCGTAGGAGCGGATATATAAAAGGAAAAATTGACATTAATAATTCAATTTTTTGATCATCCGTTGTGAATAATTTAATTATTGATTATTTTTTAATAATTTAATATTTACCTTTAGTTTGTTGTTAATAATTTAATCTTTATTTTAGTCTGTTAGCAGCATACCTTATTATTACCTATTATTAGTAATACGGTATATTGTAGGCAAATTTTTTACAAAGGTTGGATTATTAGAAAATAATCCAATTATTTATAACGGATGAGTAAAATGTTGGATTATTAATGTGAATTTTTCTTATATAAAAAAAAGGATAAAACCACTAAAAAATGAAGCAATTGGTATTCGGCTGCATTTAACTACCACCACTCTTGTTCATGTGACACTTTTCTACTTGATTTTTCACGTTTACTATCTCTACGTGGCTTGCACTATACCACACAAAAAAGTACTTATACAACTAGTGGCAGATTTAGGAGTTAAATTCAATGAGAGCACAATTATGATAAAAACGATTTAATAAAAAATATGAAAAAAAGGAAATTATCATTGGTGCCCCTGATCGAGGTATGCGTTTTTATTAATGGTGTCTAAACTTATTTTTTTTTCTAATGGAACCCCTGAGGTTTAGGGGTAATTACAACCGTGACACTTTTGTACTGCTTCCGTTAACTTAACGTTAAGTTTGAAATAAAACCAAACTATGGTTTGTATCTGATTAAGTTACTTGTTTTGGCTCTTCATTTTTCCTCCTCGATCATTCTCTGTGTTCTTCATCATCATCATCATCTCCTTGCTTGATCACGCCATTGTTGACGATAATTCTTCCTCTTTGCTGCTCGAATTCACGCTGGTAAGTTCTCGATTCTTCTTTACTTTTCTTTCTGTACATGCAAGTACTTGGTCTGTGTTGTTTTTTGCCCTAAATGCCGACTGTAATGGAGCAATTTTTTCCATTTTTCGTCTTAAAATGTGGTAGCATTAGGGTTTTTTTGGTGAATTATGGTATTTAAAGTTGTTCTGAATTGTTCTCTGTAAGAATGAACCCTAAAAATTAGGGCTTTTTTGAAATTTGATTTTTTGGTGCAATTTATGATTGTTGATGGTTTTTTTTTGGTTTTTTTTGTTGATAGATTGTAAATGGATGATTGTGTGTTGTTTAAGTTTGTGTATAAGGGTATTGAGACAGAAGTCTTTGTTGAGGATGTAGACTTAGTCAACTTGCTAGACATGATCATAGATTATTGGGATAAAGCTGAGTCTTTGGGACATTTGATGCCTGATCATCCCAGTTTCAGTTATCTTTACAAAAAGAAACACGTTCAACTTGTTGATGATAAAGCATTGTTGATGTTTAGCAGAAATAGGGGAGTTGAATCTATTTGCATCCATGTTGGGGACTCTAAACCCAGTGTGTTGTTAGATAATGCTAGGAGACTTAGAGAAACCCTAAAGCAAAATGAACAGAAGAAAGTGATGGAGCCCAAACCAAACCCTGTTGATTCTGATGATGGTGATGATGATGATGTTGTCATGATAATTCCAACCCCTAGTGTACCCCATGAGAAGCCTGTTTTGAATGTAGATGATGATGTAGACCCCACTCCTGTACAATCTGTAGAACATGTAGAACATGTTGAGGAACCAGTTGAAAATGTTGAGGATATGGTAGTTGAAGATGTTGTTCAACCTGAAGAAGATGTGATTGAGGATATGGTAGTTGATGATGTTGGTGAACCTGTACAGCCTGATGAACCTGTGATTGAGGAAATGGTTGTTGATGATGTTAGTGAACCTGTAGAAGTTGTTGAACCTGTAGTGGAGCCCATTCCAACCCCATTACAGATTATAAAGCCCAAGACACCCAAAAAACCAAAGGGGTACTTCAGACCCGAACTCCCTGTCCTTAGACCAAGGAAAAAACCCGTGGAGAGCATTGTAGTGAAGCTCTCCTGGTGACATAAATGATGTCATACTTGAAAATGTGGAGTTCTTGAATGAGATAAACCAAGCTACTGAGGAGGCTCATATGGAGAAAGCCACACCCAAAAAATCACCCAAAAACCAGTAAAGAAATCTATCCAGACTAGGGAAACCCCAACCAAAACTCCAACAGTTACTGTAACCAAAAGAATTCCAAAGAGTACTATGAGAAGAAAGGGTATAAAGCAGGTGGTTACTAGAAGGTCTCCAAGGCTAATTGAACTGACTAAGGAAAAAGAATGTGTTGCATCTACTTCAGGACCCTTACTAAGTGAAAGTGATAATGAATCCTTCATTCCATCCCTGTCATTGCACACTAGTGACAGTGAGAGTGTGTCATTGGTTGATAGTGATGAAGAGGTTGAGTTAGATGATGTTGATGTAGTTGGAGATAACTTTGATCCATTTGAGGGTCCAGTTTGGGATGATCATTGTGATAGTTTTGACAATTATTTGAATAAGTTGTATAAGAATGGACAATTGTATGAAGACAGGACATTTGGCAACATTGTGATTAGAGAGTGGCAATTGTTTACTGACAAGCACCATCTGAAGGATGTTATTAGGAATTATTGCATACAATCTGGGTTTTCATTGGTAGTTGATAAGGCTGATAAGCATAGGTACACAGCCAGATGTAGTGATGCAAAGTGTGATTGCAGATTGCATGCATCTAGGTTGCCTGATGGGGTTACCTGGGCTATCAAAAAAATTCAAAATGCAGAGCACACATGTTTGGGTTTAGAAACTAGAAATAGTATGGTGACTGTTAAATGGGCATGCAATGCCTTACTTGAGGATATCAGGGCTAATAATGACATCCCAGGTAAAGCCTTGAATGAGCTGTTGTGGTCCAGGTATGGTGTTGAGATGGCTCAAGTAGGCTTGTACAGGGTAAGGAGCATGGCTTTGAATATCATAAATGGTGGGCATGATACATCATACAGTTCCTTGCCAGCTTATTGTGATGTAATCAAATCAACAAATGAAGGGTCACATGCAAATTGTGCTTGGTATCCCCCTACTCATCTAGACAGACCCTTGGTTTTTAAGAGCATTTTCATTTGTTTCAAGGCTTCCTTGAATTCATCTCTATTCATGACCTTAGGAGCAGGCCCTTGAGCATCTGTAAGTGTAGCTTCATGAAGATTTTCCTTCAAATCATACGAATAGCCCCATTCAAATGCTTGGCACGAAATACAATTGTAGTAGATTCTTCCAAGATTGGTAACTGAACCGGAAACCCTAACATCATAAAACTTAGACGGATCACAGTCGCATTTCTTCAACCTTACCCAGCTATCACCAGCTTCAACATTGGGATTGCCTGGTGTCTTTTGGAGGTACTAGAGTATACTTTGCCACAAAAAGATGAGTTCTTGGATGAGGTAGCCATGGAAGGAGAAGGAAGATGATAGGGAAGAAACAAGAAAGAAAATCGAGCTACTGAAATGAAATAACACCTGGGTATATAAACATCCATCAATGTTAAAAATTAATGTTTTCAATTCAACTCTAAAAAATAATATTATTATATAATCTATTTTGATGAGTTTTCATATTGTGAGATTAATTTTTCAAATTGTGAATTAAAATATAGAAGTATATATATGTGCTTTATAGAAGATTAAGTAATAAGAACATTAAAAGACAAGAGTTACACAGAAAGTGTGTAGCTCAGCTGGTCATGAGCGTACTCATAAGTCATAAGTCTTCAGGGTTTCAAACGAGAGATCGTCTTACCGTGAAACCACCAGTAGTTTAATCAGTTTAAGGTCGTACTTCATATTTTTAAGGTAAAAAATTCAAAATCGATGTCACTAAAAGTTATAACCGAGTACTTATAGTTTATTAATTGAGTAATGGACCGCTTTAAGATTTCAATTGATCACCTTATATATAACTGGTCATTTTAAAGTCTGAATTGATCAACACTATTAACATTTATCCTCTATAGAGAGGACATGTTTCTTTTATTTTGCTTAGGGCCCATTAAAATATTAAAAATGACCTAAAAACACATCCTTATGAAACTCAAACAAATTCACAATATTTTGAATAACTAGATAAAATATAAAAAAAAAGATTAGAAAAACAATCAACTTCTTAAAATATTTAATCATCATCATAAACTATACTAAAACAGTAACATTTTTAGCCATGTGGCAGCTCTACAACAAATGTATTGGCACCTAAAACATCTTCCTGGAAACGTCTTGTTGATGGAATTATTATAGCTAAAGCAACACTATAGATATGGCAAGTTAAGAAATGATTTCTTACTAATTTCTATATATATTTACTAGGTCTTTAAATAATTGAAAATTTTATACTTCCCGAAAACGTCTTATTTTATTTTATTTTAATTATTTATAAAATCTTTATAATGTTATTCATTAAATAAGTATAGGATATTTTGAGATTTTTAAAATACAAAGCTATTAATTTGTAATTTTTTGTTTAAACAAATATGCCAAAAAAATTTAATAAAAACGTGCATCGCATCACTACAAGAAAAAGGTTTTTGGGCGACAACATTATTGACTTTTGGGCTACAATTTTTTTTGTGTGGCACATACATAGAGTTGGGCTACAAAATTTCCCTTTGTGGCCAAAAGAATACACTTGGACGACAAATTTTGTATGTGTGGCCAAAGATGTACACTTGGACTTCAAGTGTATTTTTTTGACGCCCAAAGGTAAATTTTAGGCTACAAATTAGCTTTTTAAGGCCCAAAATTGACACTTTAGGCTACAAATTTATCATTTGTAGTATATATACATTTAAACTACAAATTTGTTGCAAAAATTCAATTTATCTCACGAATTAATTTTTTGGTTTCATTTTCCACCAAATCTCACCATTTTCCTAAAAATAGAAAATAACTCCTTCTACTAATAACTCCTCCCACTAATAACTTCTCCCACTCCCTTGTTTTTCATTTCCCACCCAATTTCCAAGGATGAAACTTCCTTCTTACGAGTCACTCCTCCCACTCCTCATTCAATTCTTCATATATTCAGATTTTTAGTCAATTTCATTTTCCTTTCAAGAGTTCATATGTTCAAGAATAGAGGTAAGTTGTTCGTCTTTATTTGTTGGCTCTGTTTTCATATTTCAATTAAAATTTTTGATTAGGGCTTTCAATTAGCAATCTTCTCATTTCATTTTCAATTAGCGGTCAAATTCATTCTTTGTTTTTTTAATTAGGATTTTCGATTAGGGTTAATTTTAATTTTAATTAGCAATCTTCTCATTTTAATTTCCTGCTAATCGTGAAAGGTTGATTTTTTTGTTGCCCTTGTAAGTAAGAGATACTACAATACTTGTAAATATACATTCTGATCTTTACATGTCTTATATATGTTTAGGTACATCAAGTTGGAGTCCGTTCAAATTCTACAAATTTCTAATGACTAATATGTAAAGATCATGGTGAAACTCTTGTAATGTGTATTGTTTTTTATTACCAAATTTTTTTATTCATTTGAGATTTGAGATGTTTTTGCAGAGATTGTGTATTTATGCTTGAATTTGGGTTTTCATCTTCGTCTCCTTCGATTCCTTGTGCTACTCTATCAAATAAGTTGGCTTCTTATTTTTTTTCTCGGATAGGAAGATTGTGAAGGTTAAAGTTATAGCTTGGCTGTTTGATTATGGTGATCGGTGTGCGGCCTAGTTGTGAAGTTAATCTGAGGCAGTCAAATCTTCTTCAAATTGGGTGAAGATATGTCTTCAGATTGTTGCTAAGGCTTTGTCCCTGGTTGCGTTGTGTGTCGTAGCGCTTTATCCAGTTACTTGTCATTTTGATAGCATTTTATGCAAAAAAATATATTTAATCTTGTATGAAGTTAATTTTGAGGTTTCACAAATTAAAAATTTGTAATTTTGGATGTATTTTTAATTAAAATTTTAAAAATTTGTAATTTTGGATTTTCTCAATTTTACCTAAATACCCCCAACTACCCCAACTTATATTATTTAAAATACCCCACCTACCACCTTTTCAATTATTATAATCACTTAAATACCCCAACTACCACTTTTACAATTATTATAATCACTTAAAATACCCCACTACCATTTTTCTTAATTTGCGTGTCCACTCAAAATTGGACAATAAGAATGGAACGGAGGGAGTATTTTATATAAATCAAAATCGTTGTTTGATATATCTAAAAGCCTTGTATTTATGTTTTAAGTCATATCATAAAAGCCTTTGGGCTGCAAATAAATATGACGCCCCATGCCTAAGTTTTGCCACAAAATATAGCTGAAGTCCAAAGTTTACCTTTGGGCCACAAATAATAAAGACGCCCAAGGTATTTTATATGGGCGACAAGTAGAATTTGACGCCTAAAATTTTTTACGTGGGCAACATCGATAGGGCGACAATTATGGTGACAAATTTGTTTTTGTCGCCTAATGTGTGGGCGACACTTTTTAATACTTTGAGCCACACTTTTTATTGTCGCCCAAAAACCTTTTTCTTGTAGTGCATGGACATTATCTAATTATTATTATTATTATTATTATTATTATTATTATTATTATTATTATTATTATTATTATTATTATTATTATTATTATTATTATTATTTATTACTAAAATAAAACATAACGTGACTTGAATCATCTCATGACTCATACTAAACCTTTTACCCGATCCATATTCCACTTAAGACACCAACCCGACAACTCGTGAGTACTATTTGACCCGTGAGTGACCTAACCTATTTACCAAGCCCATATTACAAATTCTTCTAAGTAAACCACACACATACTTTAGAAGTCAAGATAATAACCAAATCAATGAACAACTAGTCTCCTGAGAAACCGTCTCTCTGTCCAGTTCATTAAAGATTATTTTCTACTTTTATTTCATATTTTTTTAATGGATTAACTCAATAAGAGATGGTCACTCAAATAGACCGTCTTTCACAAGAATCTCTGATCAATGAAACTACAATCATAATCAAATCATGATACCAAATTCATAACAAGCAATACAATAATTCATATTCACTCATTCTTAACTTAAGGTCATACTTAATATTCATTTGATTGTAACTGATTTTTAATTATAAATTGTAATTGCATTGTATTGATTGTAAGTTGTAACTGATTTTTACTAATTATAATTTATTTTTGCTGACTAAAACTGAATTTTCTAATTATTTATTTTTTTAAGGGGATTTAAACAAGACCTATACTTGATAAAAAAAAAGGCCTATTAAGGCACCAATTCACCAATATCAACATTGTACTAGCTCATTCTCATACCTCATATTCATATTATTTGTTCCTGTTTGCTTTTGTGTAACAATTAATTATGAGCTTAATCCTGTGGTTTAGGTTTAATCAAAAGCTTAATGCTGGTTGAAGACTGTCTTTACTATCTTGCCAAGTTATGCAGTAAGATCACCTGAGAAGATGATTGTGCCTGTAAAATGCAACAAGGGGTTGACAGGGCCCGGAACGCTTTTACAGGGACCCACTTTGACGCCCCAATCAATATCAGTCTAAAATAGTTTGCCTAATAGGTCCTTCCAGGAGCACTATGGCTACAAAGTGGATTACTACTTAGGACTTATTTTGACGTGAGGTCTTTATGAAGAAGTTGAATTACTAGAAAATATTCCTAGTCTCTGACAAATGTTCTATTGAAGATTAATTACAACAGTTATAATTACTCTCTTATATTTATGATTATGTTTTTAATGTTCTTCTGAAAATTAATGTGGGTCTTTGAAATTCAGTTATAATAACTCCTTAGTGATAAATTACTTAGAGTTCTTTGTATCTCTCTCAATAGTTGAATTTAGTTACCCTATGAAGTGTATTTATAGTCCATTATTGTGCATGTAGAATGTTTCTTCTGTTATTTCATCAATCCCCAAAATTCCCTTGCATGCCACTGTTGTTGTCTTTGACGAGTTGATTTCTCCTTTATTTTGGTGGTTTTCCCTCTAGTTTAAATGGCGCGCTTTGTCTCTTCTATTAACACGTGTCCCACTAGTTTGTAATAATCTTCAACAATGGACAAGTGTCCTCCTAATCGCACATGACCTTCCCATGCACTAATATTCTTAATGCACATTCAAAAGCTTCTTCAATCTTCCTAGATAAATGTTGTTAGATATCCTTCTAATCTAATTATTTTCTCCCAGATTAACATTAATTTAATCCTCCCATATAATTTCTGTTATAATTACTTATGACTAATATTTTACATATACAATTTGCCCCCCAAACGGCCAAACCTATGAATTCAGATTCAAGAATTCATGGGTCTGTTTTTAATATCAGATACATATTTAAACAGATTATCAATCATCTCAACTCTTGAATTGGCTAGATACGGGTTTGAACAGGTCGTCAATTATCTCAACTATTCTTATTGAGTTTAATTTTCTGGGATGTCTGAAATAAATGTTCATTTCTCGAATTTCTGGCAATGTGAAAAATCTAGATACTTTGGTCTCTTTTATCTTCTGGGAACACTTATTTTTCTTAGCAATTTCTTTCATCAATTTTTCTGAATATTTCTCCACTTTGTGTAATTATTCTAAAGATTGTTGTACATGCCATAATTGTTGCAGTATACTTCTCATCATTATCCCAACTTGATTGTACTATCATTAAATGCACATCTAATCACTATTCCATACGCCTGGAATTTTGAATTTTTCGTGGTTCCATCTTGACTGTTGTTCGTCCTTTTCAAATTTCCTCGTTTCTTAACTGTTGATCTTACCACTTTAAATTTCCAATGATTTTCTTGCCTATAAATATCTTTATACTTGCATTTATTTCAATTTACGCTCTTGCATCTTTAATTTTTAACCTACCTGCAAACTTTGTGTAGCCATACCACTTGTAGCAAATTCTACCAACATTAACACAACACATAAAGAAATTACATTCGCAACAAATAAACAACATACATTAAATTCAAGCAACACAAGGCAATCAGAAACCCTAAGAAATACATTCAATTTAAAAAGATTTTTGAAAAGAGGAATTTACCCTGGCTTAGCTACCATTGTGAAATCAATCCTTTTTTCCTTTGATAATCTCCTTTTTTCCCATAAAAAACAAGTTGATTCAAAAGAAAAAACATGAATAGTTTAAAAGCTCAAACGAAAATCAAAGGAAGATCAAAGGAATAGAGCAGAGGATCGAGAATCCGAAATTTCAAAGCCAAGATTTTTCATTGAACAAAACCATGCAAAAACCACAATTCACAACATATATGACTGAAATTCAAAATTGGGGAGTAGATTAGTGAAATAAATATCAATTAAAGAATTTACCAGTTGATTAGATTGGATGATTAATATTGCATTGAACTGATTGAGTGTTGATGGGTGTCTTTCATGAAACAGTGAGAGAGATTATCAAACGAGAGTGGAGGGAAAGGAAAAAATAAAGGAAATATAAGATTTCAGATATATAAAATGAAGTCATGTGCGAGTCACGTGTAAAAGTCAAAGACCACCTTCACGGTCAACTAACGGATTCTGTCAAGTGGTAGTCTTTTGGAAACGTTTATATCATTTAAGGTAGTTAGTAGTTTTTTTTTGCAAAAGGTGCTATAAATTAGGTTGTTTTTTTAAAAAAATTTCCAAAATTATCTAATAATCAATAGTAATTTTGAGTAACAAAGGCTTCAAATTGATAGATTAATTCAGATTTTAATTAGTGAGAGAGAAAGAGGAGAGATATATACGTGTCTTTAAAGCCATTGTTGAAACCTCAAGACAAGCCATTCTAAAACGAGTAACTTTAGGTTAATAACGGTTATTTGCCACCTTGACAAATCACACTTATGTGAAAGGATTTGTTAGGGTGACTTTTTTAGATTGTAATTTATCTTTTTGAATTTTACTTTATAGTAATATTATTTTTGTCTTTTATGGTGATTTACAAATCACCGTGATTGATTAAGATTTTTTATCGTAAAACTTCAATGTAAACATGAGTTAGATGAGATAGAATCAATAGATGAGTTAGATAAATTAGCTCAAGTTAAGAGTTAAAAGGTAATTTAATTTAATCAGATGCCATTTTACCGATAAATATGTCACTTTATTTTCCGGTGTTCGGAATTCGCTGAGATAATCACTGTGATTACATTTTTGATTTACAGTGCTTAAATGCTACCTCTTATTCAGACTATTAGTCTCATTTGATTTTTCACACTTGTTGAGACAACATTTTAACTTTTAGTATCAATAATTGTTTTTAATTAAAAATTATAAAAAGTAGATATTAATAATTTTTGTATTGAGATGAATCAAATAAGATCCCACATGACTATGCTTTAACTTGTAGATTAACAATTAAATACAAATTAAGAGTGATAAGTAAATAGTGAAAAATAATCATTGAGACTAATGGGTAGAATAGAAGGGAATATAAAATTTTACGACTATAATAAAATAACCTAAACTTTACTGCTATTGAGCTAGCTAATTAAAAATTCAGCTCATCTTGTATAAGACCGTCTCATCATTAGATGAGTCTATATAATAGCCTATTTTTTTAAGTGATTACTTTAAGATCAGAAGTAATTGTTTTACGGTTAATAAGTAATCACTCTAAGACTATAAAAGATAATTATATTAAAACTATAAGTGATTATTTTAACGTTATACATTTTAAGACAATAAATATTTATTATATCAGCACAATAAAAATAATCTCACATAAGACCATCTCAATTCTGAATTAATTTTAAAAATAAAAAATAACATTGAAGAAGACACTACTAAAACACGAGGGGCGGACGAAACTCAAGAGGGATAAAGCAGCCAGACCAGATACTGTCATAAATAGTTAATTTTTTTTGAAATAATTATAATAATTAATTAATTATAATACTCCCTTCTATTCAGCTTAAATGTCTCATTTTGTTTTTCACACTTGCCGAGACAACATTTTAATTATAGAAATTTGATATTAATAATCCTTGTATTGAGACGAATCAAACAAGATCCCACATGACTATATTTTAACTTATAGATTAAGAGTATAATACAAATTAAGAGTGATGGATGAATAATGCCAAAAAAATTACGGGACGTTTAAGCTGAGTAGGAGGTAGTATTATAATAATTTTTAATAAAAAATACTCCCTCCTATTCATCATAAGAGTCCCATTTACTTTATGCACTCTATCCAATACACTTATTCAATGTTTAATATATCAAGTTATGTATAATTAAAAATTATAAAAAGCTGATATTAATAATCGTTATATCAAAACGAATCAAATAAGATCTCACATGACTATGTTAATAAAATGCAATATAGATGAATAGTATCCCAAAAGTAAATGGGACAGTGAATAGGTGGGAGTATAAAAGAGAATCATTGATAAATAAATGTGTTATATTTTCCTTGTTCTCCATATTCAAATCCCATCCTCTTATATCATCATTCATCAGACCCTCACTACTTCCTCTTTCATTCTCATTCTTCCATCGCTTCACATTTCTGATTGTTCTTCATTTTAATTTACTCTTGTGTTTTTCTCTTCGGTGTTTGATTCAATTGGTGATCGGAGAATTCATTTCTTCATGTGGTTTTTAGTTCATTCAAAAAATTATTGATTTTTCAATCTTTTTTACTTCGATTTTAATCTTTTTTTAGAGTTGTTTGTTTTAATTGTCTTACATTTTTCTGGATTTAGTTATTTGATCTTGGAATCGTTTCGGTATATTTTACCGATTCGATTTTGAGTTTTTGGGATATAGGTGGTATAATTTGAATAGTTAAATTCGGTTTTCATTTTCGATTAGGGTTAAACTTTTGTGGGTTTTGTAGGATTTTTATTTTATTTTTGTTTAGGGTTTGTGTTTTTTTCGTGCTCTTTTTTAAACAAAAAGGGTTTTTTGTGGGAAAATAGTAGAAAAACAAAAAAAGGAAAAATGTTAGGTGCTGGCTTACAGTTTAATCGGAATCCTAGTGATGATCGGTTCTACATTCCAGTAAAAAGCCGAAGAAATTTTTATAACAATCAAAAGAAATATCAACTTCAAAGGACGCAAAGTGATATTATCAATGGAGGAGTAAGTGCAGGAATCAATTATAGAGACAATCCTGTCGTATCTGGGAGCAGGGAAACGGAACACCGGAACGAAGAGATAGTGGAACCGGCAGCCTTATTGGATTTCGAGGATGAGGAGGAAGAGGATTCATCGAGTAATATTGAACGTTTTCTTGAGGCTATAACTCCTTCCGTGAATTGCCATTATCTTTCCAAGGTATAATCACTCCATTGAAATGCTGTTATTCATTTTCATGCATGGTTGGGATTAAGATGATTGATCATTCGGAAGGGATGGGGTTGAAGAATTTAGGTGGACGATCTCTTAAATTGATTTATTGCCATTGTTTTTGTATGGTTTGAATTAAATTTTTTGGTTAATAAAAATTGTTGCGTATTTGCAGACTACAATGAGAGGATTGAGCACATGTGATGTGGAGTTTCAACCCTACTTTAATCTGAGTGATTTGTGGGATTCATATAAGGAATGGAGTGTTTATGGGGCTGGAGTTCCTTTAGTATTGAATGGCAGTGATTCTGTTGTTCAATATTATGTTCCATACTTATCTGCTATCCAACTTTATGTTGATTCTTCTAAATCACCCGTTAAGTCAAGGTATTAAACTATCAATGTTTGTTCTATTTTCTTTTGTGTATGTCTTATCTGGAATTATTTGAAGATGCTTTTCTTTGACCAATACTTTGATTAGCTTTGATGGTATTGAATGGCACTATTATGGGATCTTTTAATTGTTGAGAATGAATCTTATGATTTGTTTTGTGTTTGTCTTGTGATTCAGATTGTGTTAACTGGTATGTGAGTTCTGGATACTGATGTTGGGGAGTATTATGTGCATGTTTTCATTGCTTGCTGCTTTTGTTGTACTTTACCATGATGTGTTGTTCTTCTAGTAAGTAGTTCGATTGTCATGTTCCTGATGATACTTGATAGTCTTATGCCCTAATTGTTTTTGATATTTCTTAAAATGCTAGAATGAGTACCTAGTTTATATATTCCTTACTTTACACTAGGAGTAATACTAAGACATGCTTATGTTCTGCTTTTTAATGCAATGGTGGATCAATTTGGGAAGATTAGGTTATACAATTACTCTATACAGAATGGACTGAAGACGTGGAGAATCCATGCTATGTCCTTTACTTGTACTGTATTACCATATATTCCATTTAGAATGCTTTAGTTTTTATTAGGGTGGGCCAGTACTTGTTGCTTTTAGATCCTCTTTGGCGTTACGTTGTTTTTTTGGACGCTATTGCTTAGTACCCTTAGATTTCATACTAAATATAAAACCTAATGTTCAAAATTTGAACCACTGTTTGTTGATTTAAACTCATAGAGGATGATGTAACAATCGAGCTGTGAACCATGTTTTTGTGGTACCATTCGTGAGTTTCCATGCATGTTTACGTAGAAGTATGTGAGAATTGGTTTTCATGGGGAATGTTTATTTTACATTTAATGTACTGATTTGATAATCTGGAAAGGGAGTTTATGGCCTATTTGGTTTCATTTGCATATAGATGATTAAGTAATAATGAAGAATAATTTTAATTCTGGATATGTGGATAGTTTTTAATTATGTGCCTTTTTTTCAAAGTTGCATGGATATCTAGTTGTAAACATCCCATTTTTGTTCGTTCCAACAGTTTATAAAGAAATATACGTAAAGAAATCTACTTTAACTCAATAAGATTTGTGGTTGTATAAAAGTACATAGGTATATCAATCTACAAGATGCATTTTCGGTTAGATCTTTTGTCGTATTGCTTATAAATGGAGCCGTTTATAGTGGGAAAGGGATATAGTGGCCTTATTGTGCTTATATCATATACTTTCTCCGCTTTTTAATATTTGCTACTCATCTTTCTGTCACGCTTTTCAATGTACTATTTCAACCCTTAATATCGTTAGTTGGTAACTTGGTAACTAAAAACAATAAAATGTTACATCTATATGCACCGAGATGAAACACTAAATCCCACGTAACTATGTTTTTTTCTTATACATAAAGAAACGATGTTGTCTGATGAAGCATCCCCTTTGGTGGCAGCGGCACGTGCATGTTGGGTAAAAGTTTTTGTCTTAATGCTCATTATTACTGATGATAAAGTATAATCTTTTTAGTAGGAAAATTATTATGCCTAATTGACCATTTATGGACAAGGAAGGATAAGTACCAGATTCGATTCTTTCGTACAGTTTTGGTGATTTACATATTTTATGTCATAGAAATAGAAGTACCTTTTTGAAACAATTAGCATGCTACATGTGCACCTATGATTCATGTAATATGTTATGTAGCTCGTAGTAATGGACTTGTATATTAAGGTTAGGATTTGATCAAGTAATTTTGTATTTTGATCCTAGATACTAATGGATTGAATCATCACCTAAAAATGAAAGAACATTTTATGTAAAGAGTTTCTAGAAGAAGATTCAAGTGAGGCCATACTTATTCTGGTAGCGGCTAGAACACAACATTGAGCTTTTGGTTTGAACTAGTTTTCACTTTTGCTGAACGTTGCAAATTGAACTCTGCTAAGCACAATACTATTCAAGTGTGGTTATGCTTTGGAGTTGGAAGATTCGATAATTTAAGACTAGAACTTAAGTTTCGGCCTTGCATTTAAATGCTCACGTCAATACCTCAATAAATTTTGTTTTAGCAATGTTGATTTTGTTTTTATGTGGTAATACTAGTGATTGACCAATTAATTGGCATATCTCGATAATATTGAATCGCTCCTAGATTTCCTTTGAGCAAAAAAGAAATATTCACATTCAGAATGTAAGTGTATCTACTGAAATGTTATTGAAAAAAGAAATATTTATCTTGAATACACCTGTTGCGTTTTCTCTGCTTCATACTACTTGATTAGAGAAAGTTAATAGGTATGAGCGAGTGGGAATCATTTGAGTTATATTTTCTTGTTGCAAAGATCAAATAGGATTGGTCGTTTCTTTTCTATTAACAGTATAAGGATTACTCAAGGAAATATTGAGAACATGAAGTTGCTATCATCATTGGAATGAGAAGAATGGGACTGTTGGCATAATGGATACAAGGGAATTATTAGAGACCTAGAATTATTTAGCTTAGCAAACATGCAGAATAAGGGTTTGAGTTTATAGTTTTGGCCTGATTATCCATGTTCATTGTTGTAGTTGTGCTCTTTTATATCATTTACGCTGCCTAATTGCTGTCAAGTATTGAAAGTCAATGTTCTGTAATGTTGTTGACATCCGTCTGTCATTTTTTTATGTTTAGTGAATTAAAGGTGGACATTAAGTAGTTTTTAATTGAGTTAGAAAAATATTGCCCTTGAGGGTATTTAAATTGAAGTAGCTCGTCTTTTCTTCCTTCTGACTGAAATTTAGGTAATTAAAAGAGGCCAAATCATTACATTCTGCATAGGTTTTAGGTTCATTATATCTGAAACCCCCCTGATGATTCTTTCCTATTCATCATGTGCATTCATTGTTTATTGATTCTTCCTATTTTCCTGATGTTTTCATGCAGTGTATTTCATTGCCTTGTATTTCATTTCACAATTATGTTTCAAGGATTTGACTTAATTTTCTCATAGTTAATGTGGCGGCTGACACCTTTTTCTTTTTGTTATCGTACTTATTTACACACAATATAAATTTTGTATATTCCATATATAGATTCAATTATATGGAAAATATTTCAAACAACTGTGGGTGACAATATGTAATAATTCTTTGCGTGACAGGCGCACAAGTGAGGACAGTGATTATTTTAGTAGGGACTCAAGTAGTGACGGAAGCAGTGATTCTGAGCGTGACAGGGGTTTGGCATACTCAAGGGGCCAGCAGAATCCGCAGACAGTGTTACAAGAAGGTTTTTCAAGTGATGATGGTGAATATAGGGCCCATCAAGGTTGCCTATTGTTTGAATATCTTGAACATGATCAACCCTATGGACGTGAACCTTTGGCTGATAAGGCTAGTTTTGTTTTACTTTGTAGCATTCATAGGGGGACAATACTGATATCTTTTATTCTCTCTTCGGCTTATTCCTTTCTTTTTGGATTTTGATAGATCTCTGATCTGGCATTGCGTTTCCCTGAGCTGAAGTCACTTCGCAGTTGTGATTTACTGCCTTCAAGTTGGCTTTCTGTGGCTTGGTATTTTCCGATTCCAAAAACCTTGTTCTTTCTTTGTAATTCCAATTGTTCTGACATTTATGGCTTTGTGACTTTGATAGGTACCCTATATATAGGATACCTATGGGACCAACATTGAAAGATTTAGATGCTTGTTTCTTAACCTATCATTATCTATACACACCCGTTGGAGGTAATGCTTCACAAGTTTTGTATTTTTTAGCCGACTGTAGTAAGTTACTAATAAGTTTCATTTGCATGCTTCGCTCTTTAAGTAATCTAAATTCCATGCTTATGATCTCAATATTAAGACATCGATAAAAGTGAGAACTGGATGTAATGTGTTGTTGAAAATGATTGGAAGGATGCTTGTGATAACGCAGAATAACAATTTTTTTTTTCCTTATATGCTTGAGAAAATGGAAAGCTATTTGGCTCCCCCTTTAGCTTAACCTTGTAGATCATCTTTTATAAGTTATCAAATGATTGCAATATGTGCAATTGGAGCATAACTCGAGTACATGTAAATGGAAATATTTTTTGCAACTTGACACTTGAAATTCAATTTGCATGGATGGAAAGCTTCCATCGGTGATTTATCTTTTGTTGTTGTTCCTGGGGGCACATATATTGGCCAGATTTGGACTATAATTGATTGTTGTAGACTTTAGTTGGTTCAACTAACTTATTTGGCCACTGGATTTTATCTAATATTTACGTAAAGGGGTGAATATTTGTCGGACGTGATCATGTAGATAATAAATAAGGTCGTGAGACCATTTATTGTCAGTATTTGTTTGCTAATTATTTAGAATTAGTCCATACTTTGATTTGGAAAATATGTTGGGAGGAGGGGTGGAGTTAATAGAAGTCTAGCTAAAGAGAACCTAAAAGAAAAATCTACTGGAATTGACCCAATCATCTGGTATTTTAAAGTTTTTCTTAGATCCGAAAAAAGGGTTTGTCAATACTAACCTGTGTTTGAGTGTCATGAGGATCAGAACCCAAGGTTTCTCTACCATGAGCTTGTAGTCAAGACTGAACAGCATGATGCAGGCCACGAGGAGTAGATTGGGGATTGAGAGTAAAGACACTGGGAAAAGAGAGAAAAGGGATATATAGAGAATGGAGAGGGAGAAGCTGAAATGTCGTTATCTATTTGATATTATTGCAATGTTGTGGCAGTCCAGTTGTCACAAAAAGCTTAGATTTTATTTTCTAAAATATATTCACTCTTTTAAGTTTTTATAAGGAAAATTTACTTTTAAAAATCCGACATTTTGCTTATTCTCTTTTAAAAATCCCACCTTTTGATTATTTTTTAAAAATCCAACCTTTTGCCTCCGTTCTCTTTTATAGTACATACCTCCCTAACTTACCTGAACAACCGGTTAATTTCGAATTTTTAAAAAAAAGAGAATAGGAAAATTTACTTTTAAAAATCTGATCTTTAGTTTGTTTTCTTAAAAAAAATCTCACCTTTTGCTTGTTCTCTTTTAAAAAATCGACATTTTGCTTGTTCTCTTAAAAAAATGATGAATTTTTAAATTTATCCAGTCACCGGTAAAAATGTTCTATAAAAGAAAACGGAGGCAAAAGGTTGAATTTTTAAAAAATAATCAAAAGGTGGGATTTTTCAAAGAGAACAAGCAAAAAGTCGGATTTTTAAAAGTAAATTTTCCTTTTTTTAATTGTGTAAAAGACTCCTATATAAATAAGGTAACAAGTTTTCACATATAGCCATCAAAAAAATTAAGAAAACTAAATGTACCTTTAAAAAAAATCTTTGTGTTTATTGCTGTCCAAATCTGAATTTTGGACGACAAAGTTCAAACGAGTTCTCGAGTTCTTAAATTAGAATTGGATGAGTTTGACGCCTGGATCCCGTACCCATTACTTGTATCATGGGTTTTTGCTACAAGTTTAACTAATAAATTCTTGGTTGACACTTTTGATATAACTGACCAAATTATAGAAGGAAATGTCCACACTCCTAATTTGAGGTAAACGTGAGATAGTCCAGAAATATTTTTTGCAAGAGGACTTAGCATGCTAAGAGGGATTGGTGGAAAGGATAAGTTGATTGAAAATTAATTATGATTTTTGAGTGATTGATAAAACTGTAATTTGTAGCAGTATACGTTTGAATAGGTAACTCAGAGCAAATAAGATTATTCAGTTAATTGCAAAATCTGAATATCTTACATAGCAATATACTTCATTTCTATTTTAATTGGCTGTTTTGTATTGATGTTGATCAGAAATATTGGTTCCCTTTTAAATTTTGTGTAACCTTGCCTGTTAAAACTATTTAATGTAGACTAAGAGCTGAATTGGATTGTCGAGATTAGTTGGTTATATTTAGCCTCTTGGCTTTTCAAACATTTCTGGATTTGTTTTCATGTATACAATAAACTAATTGAACACTGGTGCAGACTGCTGGGCACATTATTGAGTAGAGTAGATGTAACAGGCTGTTGCTTCTTCTGAAAAACACTATACAAAGTTTACTCCGCATTTATAACTGATACGTTCATGCAAAATCAATTAGCTAGTGTTTCAAATTGGTTCCTGTAATATATCTTGGCTTTCTCCATTAGATTGCAAAACCGGTTTTTCCACTGCTTTCCAAGAGTTTGTGGATAGAATATACGATAGAGCTCAAGATCTGCTGTCTGTGAATTATATTTATAAACTGTTTGATTAATACCTGTTTTATCTTCAATTGTCGATTGTTTTGGTTTTTATGGGGCTACCTACCAGCTGTTGTGCCTAATGTTTGCAGATGCCCCTTCTGCTCGAGCTCCATTAGTGACTTATCCCAGTGAGATTGATGGAATTCCGAGGATCTCTCTTCCCGTATCTGGTCTCGCCTCATATAAATTCAGAGCACCATTGTGGACCTCAAAAAGTGGGTGTGAACGTCTTTTGTTGAACAAGCTTTTGCAGGCAGCCGGTAATTGGCTCAGACAGCGCCAGGTCAATCACCCTGACTACCTTTTCTTCTGTCGTAGCAGATGATGTTGTTAAATAGATTGTAACTGTACATTGCCTACCATTGTGGAGCGATGTGCAAGTGTGGGCCTCTTTCAAGGAGGTTCCATCTTGTTAAGGCATCGGTCAATGAGTTGAGAGAGACTTAAAAGACTCTCCGACATGTTCTAGTTGTCTGTACATTAGTAGACAGTTTTTTTTAAAAGGGAAACAAAAAAATGTGCAAAAAAAGGAAAAAGGGTCGGAAAGGAAAACAAAAAAAAAAAGGATAGGAAGGTTGTTCCAGTGCCAGTGTAGTTCAAAGGTTCAGCTGGATTGGAATAGAAACAGGGGTGCAGCGGACAAAGCTTGCAACCCGCGTCCAGAAGTGTCAATGTGTCGAAACTTGTAATTTTCCGTTTAAATCTTGTTTTCATATGAGCAGATGGGAAATAGGCTGTGTTTATGTTCTATCTGATCCCCTGCCCTGATTATCAGTGACCAGAATGTAACTGATAAATTTGTTGTGGGAGATTTTGATAGTTTAGGTGGTTGTGTCGGATTTTGTTGTTGTTTAAAACTATATATAGACTATAGACTATAGAGTAGGTTATAGTTATAGAATAAAAGTAAAAAGTTACTCTAATTGCTTCTACTCTCATATATCTTTGTTGGTGAATCCAACATGGTTTAGGTGCTCCTATTTGTACAAGTACCAAGATGGTTGTACTTGTAAGCACATATACCGTCCGCCACTAACCATCTTGTTCATTTGGCGCAACCATTTTTGTCCGTTCATTTCCTCAGTCTACTCTTAGATGAAAAAAGCTCGGACATTTTATTGCCTAATACCCTAATCCTACTGCTAATGTGAACTTAATTTTGTTAATGCAAAATGAAGTCTTAACAAATAAAAGCACAAAACAACTTGGCTTGTACACTTATACACCCATTCAGCTCCACCCCTTCCACCATTTACAATTATTTTCATTAACCGTTTTAACTTTTCTACTTTATGTGGGAATGCATTGCTTTTGACCAAGAGTTGGGGTGAGGAAGAAGGATTAATTGTTTTTTTAAGTTTGAAGTATTATATTTAATTATTATGTTTATTAAAAACTAGTATTAATTAGATTAAATTATGTTTAGTAAATGTTTAACTGTTAATTAGGTTAAATTATGATTAGTTAAAGTCTATATCATATTTTACAATTATTATTAAATAGGTTGATTAAGATAGGTTATCAACTTATCATGATTAATTATGTGTTGAAGTCTTTAACTCTTAACATAAACAATTGATCAACTATGCCTAGAAATAATACATAACATGTGTAAATAACACATTATTATAAATTATAATTGTAATGTTGTTTTGTTGTGCCTAAAAATATGAGTATACTAGTAGGAGAGATGTTTATTTGCTATTCTAATTTATTCTATTGATTATTGAATGCGAATTTTTTTACTAAACCCCTTTATGTTGTGTTTTGGAATATGTATTTTATTTTAGATTATTGATTTTTAATTATGAAATCATAAATGAAGAATCTGAGAGTGACAAGTTTTGGAAACTCATTCTCATATTAACAATGGTGCAATTGATCCGAATCTAAATTTGAAAATTTTTAATTTGCTAAGCAATAAATTTGAGCCAATTTCATATTTACAAATGAAAATCTCATTTCCAAACATAACAATAAAGAATAAAAATAATCACAATTAGTATAAATTAAAAATATTAAAACTTAAATTATTATAGTGACATCTATGGAAATAAAATTAAACACTAGAAACCAGAAACTTCTATGTGTATTTTTGTATATATAATATAATATACTTTTTGAATATATAGTTTGATTATTTAGGCGTGAAAATTTTCAACCATAACTTGACACGTGTCAATAAGATATTTTTTGGTTTCTCTTTTAGTATATTAGTATAGATATAGATATAATAGATAGTATATATACTTTGATTGAAAATAGTGTAATCATCAATCAGATGGAAATTCATGCACAAAAAAAAACAATAGCTTAATTACCATATTTAGGCGAATGAAGGATTTTCTAGTATATACCCTTTTGTCTCTTGGAGGAAAATATTGAATGTGAGAGTGACATGTGTCTTGTTGAAAAACCCTTTTAGTATATAGTAATAGATTTTTTAATTTTATTAATACAATTCATTAATGCTATGTTTGAGAATGAGGATTTCATTTGAAAATATAGATTTGACTCAAAATTAGTGTTTGACAAATACTAGAATTTTAAATTGGATTTGAATCATATCCACAATTTTTATCAAAATGGTTTAAAGATGAGGATTTGAGAATGACCTCCCAAACCTTGTCATTCTCAAATTCTACATTCATGATTTCATAATTGAAATTATTAATTTGAAATAAAATGCTAGTTTCCAAACACAACCTAATGATATTTATTACATAAAAATTAACAAATTCTCTTCATCATCAATAATTTAAAATTTTCAAAAGAATCTAAAATACAAAAATATATATATATATATATATATATATATATATATATATATATATATATATATATATATATATATATATATATATATATATATATATATATATATATATATATATATATATATATATATATATATATATATATATATATATATATATATATATATATATATATATATATATATATATATATATATATATATATATATATATATATATATATATATATATATATATTAGTGAACCAAGCTTATATGAGAACCGTGAGAACCAATCTCTCCGATAAAAATGTGTTACTTTTTCACAGAAAAGATGTTACTTTTGGACAAAAATATGTTACTTTTGTTTTTAAAAAAATCTGTTACTTATAAGCAAAAAAGTGTTACTTTCAGAAAAAAATATAAATACAAAGTAACACATTTTTGTCGAAAAGTAACACCTTTTTATGTTAAAAGTAACACCTTTTTGTGAGTTTTTTTTCAGAATTTTTTTCTTAAAGTAACACATTTTTGCCTAAAAGTATCATCTTTTTTATTAAAAAAAAGTAACACATTTTTGCCTAATAGTAACATGTTTTTAGTAAAAAAGTAACACATTTTGTCAGGCAGATTGGTTCTCACGGTTCTCATATAAAGATGGTTCTCACTGGAACTTCTTCCTCTATATATATATATATATATATATATATATATATAAAGGTGTTATTTTTTACTAAAATGGTGTTACTGTTTTTTGTGATACTATTAGGCAAAAAAATGTTACTTTAAGAAAAATAATTCTGAAAAAATCTTATAAAAAGGTGTTATAAATGCAGTTTTTATTTTTTTATTTAAAATATTGGAAATTAGAAACTGATTTTATAATTGGGCTGGTCCAAGACGAATGGTCTATAACAAAGACCGTCTACGGTAAGAATTTGTGTTTTATTAATATTTATTATACACAAAATCTTCACTTTTCTTTGACTTCAGTAGAAAACAAAGAGAGTATCAAACCTCTCTTAAACCGCTCACCTAATTAGAGCCGTTCAAACCGGTCTAACAGTTTCATCTCCGACTAACCGTAATTTGCCGCACAAAAACATGCCCTTTGTCGTTTCTGGTGACTGCAGCCTTCTCGAGCCTTGAACCAATTGTAGTGTTATCAAAATCACAAGTCAACACATCCTTCACAGGTGATGTATAATTTTGGTTCCATTTTGTTCTTTCTAATTAGTTTTTGCACAATTACACTTGTTCATGTTTACAAATTGCATGATTTCAATTTTTCATAATCATTTGAGAATCGGCGATTACAAAACATTGATTGAATTACTAAAATTGAATCGCTACTATAGAATCTGCGCTAACAATCGATTAATTGAATTGAATTATACAGAATCCGCGCTATAAATTGTATGGAAGACATAGTCAAATGAGAATTTGTTTTGATTGTATTATCTAGGTAAATGCTGGCTGATAATCCGATGATGCGAGCATTTATCGAGGCAATCCATTCAACACCTACTCAAGCTGTTCTCTACATCGCCGGCGGTGCTTCGCATGTACTTTTTCTCCTTGCAATTTTTACCATGGAGTATGATTTGATATTTTGATAACTAGTTATTTTAACTTATTATGATAAATTGAATTTTAGGCTATTGGATGGTTAACATCAGTTCCTGGAGCATCTAATACTGTTCTTGAAGCTGTAGTTCCTTACTCTAGGATGTCTATGATCCAATTGTTGGGGAAGGTGTATTTTGTGAATTAATTATTTCATACGTTTTTACCAGGGTGAAAAATTGACTGTGTTTGCTGTTCTTGTTTGTTACCAGATACCAGCACAATTTGCAGATTTGCAAACTGCTGAAGAAATGGCACTTGTTGCCTATAATCGAGCACTCAAGATATGCAAACCAGGTTAACTAATCTATTTTTTGATTTCCAATTTTTTAGTATTTTTGTTGAGTCTATATTTTGTTTTTCAGTTGGTTGAATGTAAAACATTGTTGAAGAATGTAATTGGTTTGGGTTTCTCTTTATTGTTGTATGTTTTTTTTAAAGTTTTTGTTACTAGCAAACATCATTGCTTACAAAAAAAACGGTGCTTGCATGTATTTAGTGTTCTTTAGTTTATTTATTTTGCTTTTTGTATAGGTTATCCTGTTCTTGGTGTTGGTTTTACTGGTTCTTTGGCTACAAATCGTCCGAAACAGGGGGATCACAGGTATGTTGTTTTTTAGACGATGTGGTTTAGCTCATAAATTAGCAGTTTGTTCACTATTATGTTGGTATATTTGCCTGTAATCTATGTGCATTTGGTGGAACCTTTGTTGCATGACTTTGCAGGGGGTCCCATTCATTGGTGTGAACCTTTGATTTGTTAGCGTGGTCTTTAGTGGATGTCGTATGCATTTTTAATATTATTGACTCATGAATTGAATCACTAAAGTATGGTATCTAATTGGTAAACCTGTTAAAGCGTTCTTGAGTTTGAGCAATAAGAGTATTGAGAAAGCTCTTATTTATGTCCACCAACATGGTATTGTATCCAATTCCAAAATGTATCTTGCAAATGAGCTATTGGACTACTTTGCCTAAAAGCATGGGTTGGGCACACTTATTCAGAGTGTCTTGTAACTTTTTTTATGATGATTATGACCGAAATTCAGTCGCGAGTCGCGACTATAACCAAAATCGTATTTTTGCATTATAAGTTATGTAACGAGAGTTGTGGTTGTCAATGGTCAAATAACGGTTGAGATTATGAGATATCCATTAAACCAGCCTAAAATCGATTTTTTATACCTTACGATGTAGTTCGGTACATTTGAAATCTTTTACAACTCGGTCAATGACAAAATACAACCTTGTTTTTTCATGACTCTATTTGGTTATCCCATGTCTTGTCAAGGTTGTCTAATACTCCAAGCTACCTCCCTATATGAATACATAAGCTTGTTATCAAAATCTCACTTATTGCATTTAAGACGGTGAAAAATTACTTTGTTAGCTTGATTTGTTATTGGTATTAAATGGTGATGATGGAAATGAGTTATGGTGATAATTTGAAGAAATGTGCTATTTCATTTCCTTGATAATGAAGCTCTCATCATCTAACAAAGTTTTTTTCTTCATAAACTTGCATTACCCTCTAATACTCTACTTCCAAGAGTTAATACACACACAACAATGTCAAAGCCTTAATCCAAAAAGATTGATATGTGCTACATGAACCACTAGACTGATTCTAGTGGTCGTCTACATCAATTCTCACTGTCCATTTTGTTTAGTGATGATTAGTAATAGATGATAATAATAATATCGTGTAAAAAATTTCATTAGAGTAAGACTAGCGTGGTCTAGCTAAATTACATTATATTTTTCTTACCATTCCAACTATTTAATACTATTTTATAAACGCTTTGTACAATTCTTAATATTACTAAGCGGCGACTCTATGGAAATTTGTTGCTATATGTACTTGGAAAATACAATGTAATTGGGTTGTTTATTATTTGTGCATTGCTTTAAAATGCTTAATAGAAACAATGGGGCTGTCTTTCTATTTTTTTTTTGAATTTAAATGTTTTCTTGTGTCTGCAAGGTTTCACTTATGCACCAGAACATCTAATCGGATTTGGCTTTCTACTGTCACCTTGTCGAAGGTATCATAAGTGAAATTCTCTTGTATTAATTTGTGTTTTGGTCATGTAGTCAACCCTGGAAGTTTGAATAAAGGAGTTGGCATTGTTGTTGTTAGGAGTCATATTCTACAGAGGGTACAAACTCTTGATTTCATTGTAGAATTTAAAGAGGACTCTTGATCGTGTATGTTATATATTTATCTTCCTTGAATAAAATTATTATAGACTTCTTCAAATACTGTAGGGACTTCGAACTCGAGAAGAAGAGGAAATTCTTTCTAGTCAGTGTTTGCTCAAGGTACATGTTAAACATCAGATAAGAACGACCTATGTCATATTTCCTTCCATTATGAATAAAACTACTTGCTAGACAAGCAGTAGAGTTCATTTGGTGTGTTCACTCGACAACTTGTTAATGGTGTGTAGACTAGTAGCTCTGTTCCCTCATTTGACATTTAATGACAGGCAATTGGTGATGCTTGCAAAGCTCCTGTAGGCTTTGCTTCGGAGTTAAACATATTGGATGTGTCTACTGAAACTGAAAAGTTGTTTAGTGAAGATGAGGAGTTAGAACAACTCTTGAACGGGCAAATAAATTTCAAGGTTTACCCTTTTACAAGTGGTATGGCAACTTTGGTAGAATCAAGGGGCATTATGTACTGATATTGCAAGTAATTTTTCTCTGCTTTTTGTAATTAGTTGTAATTATTTCAGGGGGACTGACTTTGAGTGCAGAAAGAAGGATAATTCTTCCAGGTTCATTCAATCCTTTGCATGAAGGTCATTTACGGCTAATGGAAGTTGCAAGCAGGTGGACATAATGTAGTTGAATTGTGGATGTTGGCGTCCTTGATTGTACTTTTAGCACTGCTGACAATCATTTGTGGGACTGTAAAAAGTTCTACTTACTCCCCCCTCCCCCCTTTTCCTATTTACCCTTTTTTTCTTGTTCTTTAAGTTAGTTTAAACCTCAATAAATAAGAGGTAGATAAGGCTATAAAAAATGGATAAGGTAAAAGAAAATCTGTACTTGAAAATTTAAGGCGAAATGGGGATGCACCCCTTGGAAGTGGAGTAATGAAATTTCCTATTGGCCGCTTGAGTATCTTCAAATATATGTGTTGCTGAACTATTTGACAATACCACTACCCTATAGAAAGTAGTGACAAGGGAGGGGGTATTTTTTATAACTCATCTGGGCAGCTTAGCTTTGTGAATGGCTTCAAACGGTTAAATTAAATTGGGTCTGGCTTATTTTGTTCGCTATTAAGAAATGTTATGGGGCTTTGTTTATCCATAAACCATACCTAATAAATTCAGTCTATCAGCTTCAATCACCTTGAGTATTCTGGTTGTTGCACTCACCTTGATTGGGTTGGTTGGATACTTGGATTTGGACTCATTTTAATTATTATGTTCACTTTCATTTTGAATATAAGTTCTTTCTCCTGTATTAGCTGTTATGTATCTTAGTAAAATGTCTGAAAGTCATTTGCTGTGCTGAAGATTTCTACTGTATTTGAATTTTTATGTTCACTTTCATTTTGAATGAGTTCTTTCTACTGTATTAGCTGTTGTATATCTTAGTAAAATGTCTGAAAGTCAAGGTTTCCTATTGCATTCCGTTCAAAAGGACTTGTTACTCTTCACTTATATTTGCTACTATTGTGCAGCTTGTTAGGAAATGGTTATCCATGCTTTGAGCTTTCGGCAGTCAATGCTGATAAACCACCTCTAACAATATCCCAGATTAAGGAGCGTGTCAAGCAATTTGAGAAAGCTGGTGAGAGTTATTTGATACTTCTTGTTTAAGAAGGTTTTTAGATTTTTTTTATCCATTTTGCAATAATTGTAGTGATACGTGGAGGAGTTTTGGATGTCCAACAAACCAATGTTTACCGAAAACTTCTCTCAAGAATCACTAAAAAACTTCTCGAGGTTTTACTGAATTCTGAAATGTCTTGTGCATAGTCTTCTGTTGTTTCTTGTGAGAGCTAAGAAAGGGAGGGGATGGGAGGCAAAGAATAATATTGGGCATGGTAACTAATCAAAGTACTTGAAAGCATCTTGGTCTATTCTGTCATTCATACCTTTGAACTAAATATGTGAAGTTATGAGTGATCTGAGATGCAGCACAATATTTGTCTACATCTTTTCCGTGGTGAATAAAAAGAGCCTATAATTTGAGAATCAAGACAATAGCAGAATAAGCATGTCTGAAAACAAATTCTGTGTGAAATAAAAGTGATGAACTTTTCTAGTACTTCTATACTATCATCTGAGCATTGTTTCCTATGCTCTTCTAAGCTCTATAGATTGTATAAATTTCAACTCGGAATAGAAGGAAAGTAAGTTGTACGGGCCTATTGGGTTAATCAAGAATTTGTCAAGATTTCTTTCATGCAGCGAATGATATGCAATCTGATGAGTATTATTTTGGTTTCTTTATCTTTGCATCTTCCAGATGCTTGCAAGAATTTTTTAGTGTATCAGTTAGCTGGAATGATACTGAATGGTGGCCGTGTTGACAGGTAAAACAATAATAATATCAAACCAGCCCTATTTCTACAAAAAGGCAGAGCTTTTCCCTGGGAGTGCTTTTGTAATTGGTGCCGATACTGTGGTCAGGCTTATTAATGTAAGATATCTTGCTATGCTTGAAAACATTTAAATCTTCTGGCTTTTGAGACTTCCATTTGTCTTTGCTGTGCTCTAGCTAGATGTTCAAGTGAAGTTTTCTTCTATGATGCATATATACCATCACTTAATGTACTGCACTACTGCTGGTATTGTTGGCTGATATAGTTTGCCCAAGAGCTGGCACATTTATGGACCTGTAGTTTAAAACAGAGAATAATACCTGAATAGTTGTGCCTTTTTTTTTCCTTGTTTTCTGTTTCATTGCAATCTACACTTATCGGTCGAGTCTCAAGACTTTATAGTCTTTTGCTTCTTGTAATGATGTCATCCAAAGACATCATTCTGTTACTGAATCAAGTTTGTCTGTTTTTGTTGGGTAAAATCTGATAATTTGCTTCTAGTAATTTAAGGGACTAAAATCACCAAGTCAAGAACTTGAATGTTTTTGGCTGCAAATGAAGTACTTTCAAGTGTCCAGTACTCATTATCAGAGTACTCATTTGGCCCCATGATCCCTGCTCATCTAACTTCTGAAAATGTGAGCTTTCTTTAGGTAATTTGAATAAAAAAACTCATCAGGAGGGAGGAAACATCAAATAAGCGACACATGACTCTTTGCTTTTGAATCAGGCATGAATTATTTGTAAACTGTGAAGTAGTGGGGGACTTTCTTACAAGTATATAACAGTACATTTGGTGGGAAGAATTCGGAAGGAAGTGAAAGGAAAAAGGAACATCCCAATGTTCAGTAGAAATGATTGTGTGGGAATTCATTGAAAATTATGGGAAAAGAATACTAAGAAATCTCTATATTTCCCAGTTTCCTCCTTCTAATCATTTCCTGTACTAATAATGAAATAGACGTGTGGATCCTTTCAAATTCACACTTTGAATCGAACAATGGATGTTATAAATTATAATATTTTCTTTTCTCTTTTCTTGCTTTCTTTTCTTCTCTTCTCTTTCTCCAGTTCCTCAATTGATAAAAATGTCAAACGAGCTATACGGGTCAATTAGGAACAAATCTCTCTGTCATGCTCACGGGATGATTACATGCCCCTTTCTGTCAGAAGGAGCCCTTTTAAAGCTTTGTATCATTTCTAAAAGATGGCTTTCGTCTGGCCATTAAGAGAATTGGAATATATCTTGACTCATGTTTAATATATCTTTATCTGACTTTACAGCCGAAGTACTATGATGGAAGTTATAATAGGATGATAGAGGTACTCCTTCAATGCAAAAGCACTGGGTGTACATTTATTGTTGGTGGCCGAAATGTAGATGGTGTTTTCAAGGTATCCGATTCTTCTAATGCGGGATGTGTGCTTATACTCATATTTTCATCTCGTTTTGCAAATATCACATTTGAATCTGGCGTACATCTCTGCAGGTACTTGAAGATATTGATATCCCAGATGTTCTAAAAGACATGTTCATCTCTATACCAGTTGACAAGTTTCGCATGGACATATCCTCTACAGATATTAGGCGAAGCCTTGGAATGTAAGTGCCACTTTGATTTTCTTCTCAAGGTTGTTTTATCTTTTTTCATTTTTAAGGTGCATAGATTATTAATAGACATGGAGATTCTTAACATTTTTTACAGGACATAATAAATCTGGAATTCCGAAATTCTTTTCTCCACCCGAGTGCTTTCTAGCTTATTTTTTGGTAGATTTATTGTACGGATGAGTATGCTATTGAGGCATATAGAGTCTTTTCTGGAATTTCATTGCCTGAATATACATCATTTTCTTGTGGTATTGCTTTATTAATACTATCGCCGTATCGCTCCCTTGGTGGAAGTTCCAGTACTGAATTGCCCAAGTCGGCAACTTCCAAATCTCATCATGCTTATTCTCCCTCTATTTGGTGTTTGGTCTTCACTGGGGTTTTCGAATCTTTAATGATTTATGATATTGCAATTGTCTTGTTAACACTCGCACTTGATATTTTTTACAAATTGTGAATATATTTTCGTGATTTGAAAGATTAAAACGATGTGATCTGTGTGGACTGGCAAAAAACTACGCTTCAAGTGATTTTTGGAGGTGGGCCGTGGCTGACCTTCCCCAAGGTACCTATGCTCTCATGCACACACACTCTCTACAACACTTGACTTGGGCATCAGCAAAAGGTTTCTCGAAAACCACCTCCATGGTAGTATCAGTTTTTTTTAGGTGAAAAACACTAATGGAAGAAGCCAAAACACCCTATAGAATCAGGAAACGAGCACTCTAGTAGCCCATCCTTTCATCCACAATTATACATTCCTATCACTATCTTCACGAGATTGTGCTAGTGCCCTAGTGCGAACAATCCTACATCGTCAAGTCATACTTTAGGGTAATTGTGTACATTAGCGATACATAGAAAACCAAAGTTGATTTTGAATTAGATATTATTTTGCTCTTCACAAACCTTAGCTTCTTTAAAGTACATATGACATTAGGTTCGAAATTCACTCCTTCATTCAAGAAACAAATAACCCATAAGTTTAAACTTCATATAATAGCAGTAAAAAATATATTGAATGTTCACTTTTGTTTAATTTATTGTTGTATAAGACTGATCACGGATATTTGTAATTCCATATGGAGTCTGGAGCCACCCTCTGAAGTGAGTTTGATGCCTATTGTAAGCAATGAATTCCAGTGTGATAATATTACATGTATTTCTTCTCCTTGACAGGGCCTCTAGGGATTTTACTGATAAATTTACTGTCCAACTTGTTGTATATTCTCTTCATATCTCGTTTCCCTTGAGTAGCGATGTAGGTCACCTCTCTCTCGTATCGTTCATATAGAACCGGAATAGTGATCATGCAGAGAAAGCCTGTAGCAAGCACAACACCATTATAATGAAACAATTTTGTAGTGATAGAGTACCTATTATTATGGATACTCAACCATCAGCGTCAGCTTTTGTTTGAATAGGTTTCTTTACATGAATATCACAAGCCCATGTTATCCGCAACTCATCTCATATGAGTGGGCGCGTGACAGGCCGAGTTGATTTCTTTGATGTATAGAAATGTTAAATTTGATTTTCCGATGAAAATGTTAAACTTACCAACATACAGTACGTTGAGAGCGCTCGAGTAGCTTCCCAAAATGGATAACACCCAAAGAGACGCAAGGGCCTGAAAACAATGTAGAAACTTGCATATAAATGTGGGGTGTTGATATTTCTTTTGTGAAACTAAATGCACGCAATGAGGGATTAGCCAAACTCAAAATGTGAACCTCCCTTTCATTTAATACTTCACTCGTCTCTCTAAATATGCCAGATTTCCTTATTTGAAAAGAAACAATACTAATTTTTTTTAATCACATTTACACGCTTTGATTCTCTTTTAATATTATTCACATAATTTAATTTCTGTTTTAGTTTATCATCTAATTTTCATTTTTTATTCAAAAAACTTCATTTGCAATAAATAATCTTTATGATTTGAGAGTTTTGATGGGAAATTGCACAACTTGGGTTTGGCATAAATATTCAGAAATGTGCCCAATTGTTTAATTGGAAAGGGTAAACATGAACATTGCTTCATCTTATGTACTGGGTAAACAACTTATCACTAATACATATTACTCCCTTCTATTCATAGAGAATGAGACATTTGTTTTTTCGACACTATTCACTTATTACCCTTAATTAGTATTTTATTCTTAATGTATAAATTAGAACATAGTTAAGTGAGATCTTGTTTGATTTGTCTCAATGCAAAGATTATTAATATTCACTTTTTATAATATTTCGTTATGTATAATAAGAGATATTAAACATTAAATAAGTGCATTGAATGGTGTGAAAAAACAAATGTCTCATTCTCTATAATAGAAGGGGTAATAAATAGTGAATCTAACCCATGAACAGTAAATATATTTTATTTGTCTATTAATAGCTTGTAGTTTATCCACTTGGTGAGCTAAGTTTTTTTGAGGTAAACATTAATTTTACATACCCCAAAGAAGCGTGCAATTTCCTGTCCACATGAAATTCTGTAAAATATAGTAAGCAGATAGTTTATTCTTGATTGTATGTGTCTCGCTGTTGTTTCTGATACTTGAATGTCATTTATCGTTGGAACCTTCCTGCAAATTTCAGATTCATATTAACAAATGTTTATCAACGATCAAAAGCAAATAATTACGTGTAATCATGGGCAAATCCGAAATACTGGTTTAAAGTGGATTAAACACTCATTTCTGTATTAGAACCACTTTGGTTATTATCCTTTTGTGTTATATGTTATACAATTTGATGATTCGAGTTATAGCCTAATTGAGTTAAGCTAAACATTTGATGATTCGATTCGGTATCCAGTTCAATTTTCATTCGCATCCGATTCAAAAATTCGGAAGTCAAATAAATACAGATTTGAATATCGGATATGGGATATTAATAAAAATGAAAATATTAAATTCAAATGTCGTATATCGGATATCTAATTTAAATTTTATCCGATATTTAATATCCGATTCAATTTGGGCCGGATGTTGGATAACGGAATATGTTAGTTCCGAACATCCAATCCACCTATAAATTGTAATAGTTAGTTATTCATGATCCACTATTTCCTTTATAGTATAATTAGGTGCTAAACAAATGAAAAAAATCCATTTATAACAACCTTTTCATATTATAAAAGCAAACACATTAATTGATTGCTTTGACTATAGGTTAAGTAAAGCAAAAAATGAACTTATATTTCGAATAAGAAATATAAAATACTCCTCTGACTCATTAAAGTTAAATAATTATGTAAATATATGTGAAATTTTTTATAGAAATACTGCAATCTCAATGAAACAGAAAGAGTAGTATATAATTTGTAAGAGTATGTAAAATGTTTACCATTTAAAGAAAGTGGCTCCTTGAATGGAGATAAAAAGGATGAGCATGAATGTCATTAGAAGGTAACATAAAACAGTGATGAAATGAAGCTCAACCACCTCAAATAGAAACCATATTATGGAAAAACCACCCAAGATTGTTGCTGTTAATGCCTTGTTCCTCCACAACAATACATCACCAACTGCAAATATAATTCAAACAAGAAAATATTACGTTATCCTAATACCATTATCTAACCGACTAAGCGGTGTGATCATTGTTTGTGATTTTCGATTGATCACTGGTTATTGATAGCAGCCATAACGTGCAATTTAGCGATAACAATTTTACACAAATAAAAGGGCGCATGTGATTATACAACATAGTTCGAGAGGAGAGGAAATGATACCCTTGCGACCGCCTAAATAAGAATGCAAGGGCTTGTTTCTGCGGAAAAACATAGATGGTTGTGATGAGCCGGAAGCTTGTTCATTAAAGTCCGAGTAGATAGGCATGGTCGCGGGCTATATGAATGAGTACTCTTGTTTTGTTTTGTTGGTTATCAAAAAGAAACGGAAGATAATAGTACTTAACCGTTGCACGTACAGTTAAAAGATTGTAGGTTTTATAAACCGCTAATAATACTTGATTATAGTATGATTAGTATGATGATGGTTAATATAAGGTAAGGTGTTCCAAACTTGATATCAAAGAAAGCTATTCCTAAAACGAGATTTAAGCAAGGTATGGCTTTGGCATGCCCTGGACGATTGCTTCACATGCTCTTCATCCCAAGTACTCCTAGAGTCTTGTCTTAATTTTTTTTGTCCATGAAATTAATATCATTATGTTTAAATTTTTGTGTCAATGAAATTAATATTAATGATATTTATAGCCCTTAAGGTTGTACATAAAAATTAACAATTTTTTTTTATCATTAATAACTTTAAATTTTTAAGAGAATCTAGTCTAGAAATTGAAAACAATTAATATTTTACAGAATGATTTTAACTTCTCAAGAAATAATAAATGATAAAATAATAAAGTATAATTAAATGTTAATGTTTTCAAAGCAAAAATAATATTAAAATATATAAATTAAATATAAGATTCTTTCTTATATACAGCCCTTAGGGCTATATATATATCATTTTCCTTATTTTTATGACTTTTTATTTGGCTTTAATTTATATTGATTTAAAACTTACAACTTAATAGAGGTGGAGCAAGAATAAAATCTTTGGTTAGGTCTTAATAATTTGACAGGACTTATCAATATTAATTTTTTATTTTTTTAAAGTTTACTATTTCCATCTGTTTTATCCATCGGTCCCAATGATTTTTTTTACTATTCTTATTATTCATAATTTGTATATTATTCTTAATCTATAAGTTAAAATATAGTCATGTGAGATCTTGTTCGATTCGTCCCAATACAAAGATTATTAATATCTACATTTTATAATTTTTAATTAAAAACAATTAAAGATATAAAAAGTTAAAATGTTGTCTCGACAAGTATGAAAAAACAAATGAGACTAATATGTTGCATAGGAGGTAGTACTAACATAGTTTTTTTTTTAATTTAAAAATGGTAGGACCAAGTCCCCACCTCCCCTACCATGGGTCCACTTATGTTTACAAAATCATGTGTTATATGTATCACATTAATTATTTGTTGCAATTAGTGTCTTATGTAGCATACAAGTGTTTGTTAGTACATATATTTTGGCTTTCAAGATGTTTTCTTTTTTTCTTTTTTCCAAGTTATATAATTCATAAGGTCAATGGGATTAACCTAACAAATGTGCATACCTTTTTAGTTTACTAGCTTAATTAGTAGTGCATTGTGAAAATAATCAACAGATGTTGATATCTCTTTAAAGGGGTTTGGGTATGATTTATCGGTCACCTTTCCCTCTAGATCCCGCTCGTGCTACAAATTGATTGATTCAACTTATATCGAAATTAGTAAAATACTTCTCATCACATGCAAATTATTGTTATTCTATTCTACGTGTCATTCAATTTGTAGGACATTGACACTAAAGAATATTTCTTATCACATTGACATTTACCGTTTGGTAAGTGGTAATAAATGGTGGTAATGAGAATGAAAAAAGCATTGTAATTTTGGTTGAAAAATCTCTTGACTACCTTGATGAACATACTTGTCCAACTTCAATCATCTCATTTTCTTCATAAAATTCATTCCAATGCACTATTGAAAGAGACAGTATTAGGTGGTAATGGAAATTTGTAAACAAAATCTTTTTTGTGATCAAAATTTCATTACCATAAGAATGATATGAAACTTTTGATGATATTTCACACTATAAATAATTCTCATTACCACCATTTAGTATTAGTGGCCGTTAGTGATTGAAAACAAAGCAAGCAAAGAAGGGTGAAAATGAGCTCATGCTTGTTTTTGCTTGTTTTTTTGGATGTTGAAATGAGGTCAACAAATACATTTTATACCCCCCAAAAAAAAAAGAAAAAAAAAAAAGCAAATACATGTGAAGGGTATACTAGTAATACTATGTAGTGCATAACTTCCATTTTGAGTTTATAAGGAATACATATACCACCAATTAAAAAGATAGAATACAAAGCCTAGCATACTCTCAAAAATCTTCTCAATAACAAACTTAAGCATATGTGATCAGAATATAAATCAAGATTATCGAATTTTGAGTATGATTCAGGTCTAGTCAAATTTGAATCATAGGTTAAATTCTTAAAATCAAGTGATTAGAATTTGTGCTTTTAAAAAGAGTTGTAACACACTCAAAATATAAACGTACACGACACGAAAAAACAGACTATGAAAGTCTTTAACTTGGGAGGGTTAAAATTCGGGTAGTGTTGGGAGTTCAATCGTTTATCAAGAACAAGCAAATGCAATCACCCGAAAGATGTTTGCATGTTAGTTTGTGGCATTTGCATTCGATATCCAGAGAAAGCACACAAAAGAACAGACGAAGAGGCGGAATTTCAGACGCCCAACAGCAGAAAAAGTGTCCAACGATCCATTAAAAGATTAATATACAGCTTCAGTACATGAACAAACACGACAATCTACTTCAATATATATAAATATCAATTGTTAAACCAAGTTATATCATAACATACAAAGATATATATGTATATATCAGCACATATTACTAGAAAGTCGTTTCTGACTTCGTTTAGAACCTTGTGTAATCAACTGTACAGTCAAAACTGTGTCGATTACCAAAACCCGATCATAGAAACATTACGGCTTGCTGAAATCACCTGTCTGATGTTGGGGCGGCTGACTCGTATCTGAGGCTGTCATTCCAATACCTTCATTCCGATGCCTCTGCCAACCACCAGTGTCGGCCTTGGAATGGATCCAGTAGTAGACGACAGACCCAACCATCGACAGCAATGTCAGTGCAGCTGCTGCAGCAAAAACTCCCTTGCGGAGGGTAGCACAAGATATACGTTCTCCACCAAAGATACCTCGGTACTTCGTGTGATATGCATTTCTTGCTGAACCCGCTACCAAACATGCTTCTGCACCCAGGAAGGTCACCCTGAAACGCAATTCAAGAGTACTTGAGTAACAAATGAAGGCATCAAGGCACCAGTTACAAAAACTATGTTAGTGTATAGTATAGACTATAGGAACCTAACTAACCAACTCCAAACTATTCACTGGACATGCAGTCATATTCCAAGAAAGGGGCCAGCCCGCGGAGCAATGCTGATTCGTTTTTTGCAGTGATTTAACGATCATCTGTAACTAAGAGCCTGACTACTTTCCATATTCATACTACCACAAAAAAGTTGTTCGAGAGCAATATTTGCTCCATTTCAGAGTTACTACCGACATTTATCGTTAGCGAATACTGGCTACATGAAGTTCGTTACAGATCAATTTACATTCTCAATAGTAGTAAACTCTAACAGACAGAAAATTTACAAATTCAGCAACAAAGACAGCTTGAGTTGCTCAACTTACATTAGAGGGTCACTGAGGAGTTGTATGTTTATAAAAATTGTTCATTTTATCTTCTGTAATCAAATTGAAAGCTTGCTAATATCCTATAGTCAGAGGACGGGTCTTCGAATACTTCGTAACACTACAGAAACCAAGAATGCAGGACTAAACCCAAAAGCTTAAAAATTGGAAAACAGAATCAGAGGTTACAATGCTTAGGAAATTATTATTCCCTCCCCTTCCTCTCCCTTCCCTCCCTTTCCCTTTCCCTTTCTTTTCTATCTCTCCTAAATTCATACCCAAATACAACATTAGGAAAGTATAGCACAAACAGCTCTTATTAGCAATATGATACAAAAGTCATCCCAGAAATTCTGATTCTACCAACTCACAAAACAAACCAAAAAACCCAGCATCCAACTAGTACTTGCCTAACAAAGCCATATTTGGTTCTTATAGTTAAGAAACAATAAATAACACTATTCTAAACTTAGCATCCCAGTCAAAAACTGAAGATGGGCATTACACATTACAACAAAAAATCAAAATAACTTTCTAATTAAGTCATATACAACTACTTAAAGACAATTATAGCAAGGTCCACAACAGAATCTCAAAGATAAACACAATAATTATCATTGTCATCAGGATAATAGTACATAAGGTGGGCAGAATACTCACCTCTGCATCTCCTGAACTAACTCGACTACCATTCATTTGGGTTATAAGTTAGGTTTTTAATGAGATGACCTAGACCATGTCCTAGATTCCCTGTGGTTACTACTAGTAAATTAATTCAGAAAAAAAAAAAGAAGCTTACCAAGAAAAGATGAAGAAAAAAATAGCCCATGTAGTGGAACCACCATTAACAAGACCTTTCCCAAAACAAAAACACTTAGTAACTCCATTAATCAACAAATGACTAATAAGAAGCAATCCAAACGCAGCTAATCCGTACAAAGTGGAAGCGTCGGAATCGTATTTGCAGTACGTACGCTCGTCATACTGGTCTGGGACTACTTGTGCCTAAAATAACCATCAAACCATACAACATAAAATCAATTTCGCAACAAGAAAAAATGAGTAAAGAGGAGAAAGAAAGAGGGGTTTCGTTTTGTTTACCGTGCTACGACGTCGTTCAGCGCCAACGGCAAAGACGAAAGCAATGAGATGAAGAGCAATGACTATGGCGAAAATGGAGACAGAAACCGCCATTATTGTTGGTGTTGAGTTTGAGTGAGCTGGGGTTTCTTTTGATTTGTGCTCTCTTTACTAATCAACTCAACTTGATGATTAAATTACTGTTACTTGAGTTACTACTTTTTGACTCTTTTCTTTTCTTGCCTTTATTTTATACTACTTCTCCTAAGTAGCTCAACTCTAGTGTAATTCAATCACTATAATATTTTGCTTTTATAAAATAAATTTAATTGAATATATATATATATATATATATATATATATATATATATATATTTAGGATCAAATGAGAAGGGGTCTCAAAATGAGAAGGGTAAGAAGAAATTTCAACCTTCCAAATGAAAGATCAATGGTCAGAAATAAGGCAAGATGATCCATGATGCTACACACGGTTCAAAAGCAATTTCAACCGGTTTTTTTACTTTTAAAGAGAATACAAGTTTATATCTTAAAATACTTTTCTCTCTGGGTTTATTTTTTGACATTCTCACTCCCCTTCTTCAACATTTTCTCTTTTTGGGTTCATTCTTCAACATTATCTTGCACTTGTTTCATTGTTTTAAGGGTTTCTTTCTCTAATGTTTCATGACCTTTTTCCTCAACTTCATCTAAGTTCTTCAATTTCTTATGTTCAAGCTTTTTCGATCGTCCATCTTCTTCATCTGCTATGTGTTTATTTTGGTTTTTTTAGTTCGCTAATTTTGATTTCACTAAATTCGATCTTGTTTTTTTAGTTTTATTATGCATTTTTTGAGTCTTAGATGTTTGTCATTGAGTTATTAGCGTGCATTTTAAGTTTTTCCAAAATAGTAATCTTCAGTCATAATATAGTATATTTTTCTAAGAACATAGTAGCATTAACATTTATAACAAAGTTTTTTAAAAATTACAAAAGAGAAGACAATAACTATACATAGTCATAGTAACCTTTAATCATAACATAATATCTTTTCCTAAGAGCATAATAGAATTAACTTTTATAACAAAGTTTTTTCAAAATTACAAAAGAGAAGACAGTGACTATACATAATCATAGTAACCATTAATCATAACATAGAATCTTTTTTTTGAATAACATAATAGCATTAACTTTTACAGCAAAGATTTCTCAAAATCACCAAAGAAAAGACAATAACTATACACACTCATAGTAACTTTTAGTGATAACATAGTATCTTTTTCTAAGAACAGTTTTTAATAGTTTTCCGACAATTTTTGAAGGTTTTACGAAGAGCACAGGCTTGGAAGTGAAATCAAGTGAAGAGGACATGCGCTGTTGTATTTCTATTAATATCGATTTCAATTAAAACAAATTTTCTTTTCTTGCCCTATTTTCTTCGGTTCATTATCCTGGCCATTAGATCTTTTAGAAATCAATGGCTCAAAATCCTTCTCACCCTTCTCATTTTCACACCCCTTCTCATTGGATCCCTCCCCTATATATATATATATATAAATTCTTACTGTAGACGGTCTTTGCTATAGACCATTCGTCTTGGATCAGCCCAATTATAAAATCAGTTTCTAATTTCCAATATTTTAAATAAAAAAATAAAAATTGCATTTAAACATTGGGTTGGGCTGTTTTAGAGAGTCGTCTTTGCCATAGACGGTCTCTCAGGAGACCTTCTGTTAATAAAATATTTTCAAAAAGTTGGTTAAGAATACAGGAATCATAATTAATATAAAAATGTTTTGATAAGGTTATTGGAAAACATTTGGAGATTACAATGACATAAAATACAATTATTTTTAAAACATTTGTATATGATCTTTTAATAATATTTTTACTTAGTAAGAAATTGTTTCTTTATTAATTAATTAAAGAAAATACAAGCAATAAAATAAAATAAACTTGTTTTATCATCAGTCCATTTAGCCCACTATAAAACTAGAAACTTAATGATCACACAAACTTAGAAAAAGTGATTGAAAATATATAAAACTAGAATTTTAATTATAGTCTCATTTTGTAAAGTTTTTTTAAAGATATTTTTAATTTTTTTTTACTAATTGTAAATTATTCAGAACTCTTTACTATGAATATGAATAGAGGTAGTTAAATTAAGTGCAAAATTTTAACACACAAAAATATACTCTTAAAAACTGATTTTCTCCATTTATGTATCATTATATGTAATAATGTATATTGTCAAATATATTGTTGTTGTTATCGTAGCCTTATTTATTTATTTTTGAGAAATTTGTTTATCGTATACCCCTATTAATGCAAGTACCAATATCCGTGATGATGACGTTAACTTTAAACATATAATCGAACATGTTTTGTCTTGTACTTTGGAGATGGTTGATAAAGATGTGTCGCATGTGAATTGTTTGAAGTTTGCAACGATTGATGATGTGCTTGATATAGGACAAATGAAGCTTCATTAAGAGGTGTGAACTATGCCTTGAAAGAGTCAAGGCATGGCTTGAGGGGTTGGTTGATCAAAGGCAACAAGGAACAAAGTAAGTGATGGCTCGATATTCTGAGATGTGGCTCAACCAAGTGCTCGGTCGAGCAGTTAAATCAGAAGATATAAGTGGGTAGTTCAGAAGGCCATGGGACGTTTTTTCTTCTTTCTATTTTAATGCTATGCTAATGTACTCTGATGATCATGTATTATTACTAAGTTAATTGCTGAGTTTATTGTGAGGAGTTACATGTGAGTTTATGGTAAATTAAGAGGGTTTCTCGAATTAGTTTCTCTCACTATAAATAGGATTCGCATTCATAAGAACAAACACACCACAAACACACATATTAAGAGTAGTCTAGTGCATTGTTAGAAACTTGATAGTGTTTTTACTTTGCTAGTATTTGTGATTTTGAGAAATTGTTCTTAAGATAAGAGATATTTATTATAATTATATTGTTGAGTTATTTATAATAAAACTATATTTGAAGGGAAGGAATCCAAGATACCTTATAAAACACATTGCGTCTATTCCATAGCTTTTGTTAGATAATTCTCATATTGTTTTTCATTGTTGAACCTCTTTGAGACTTTCATTTCAACCCCATCCTATTGTGTTAAATGTCAACTAGTTTTATTTACTCTTTGATCACTATTTACTTATTATTCTAAAATTGTATTTGATTCTTAATATATAAGTTAAAATATAGACAAATGAAATCTTGTTTGATTTCAATTAGAGATATTAAGAATTAAAATACATTTAGATAAGTGTAAAAAAGTAAATATAATGAATAAAAGGAAAAATAACCTAGAATAATCCAACTTTTTCATGATTTTCTTACAATAATCTCACATATTAATTAACCATGAATAGTTCCAACTTCAGGAGGTATTCGCTTAGAATAAGTTTAGGTAAGCCGATGACCTACTATAGTGGTAATTCACTAAAAAAAGTAAAATAAAAAATAATGTAAAACTAGAGAAAAATTTTGAAAAATTCACATAAAAAAATTCTAAATAATTAAAAAAATTAGAAATTCTTTGTAATATTTTTTTATATTTTCTTCGATATTTTATTTTAATTTATCTTTTTTTAAAAAAATAAAACTTGTTGTAATATGTCATCAAGTTAACGATTATTCATAGATAATCAATAATTGGTATTAGGAAAAATTACCGTGAATAATACGAATTTTCACTAATTTCCCTACAATAATTTGAACTTTTGACTAACCCTGAATAATACCAAATTTGATGTGGATTTCCCTATAGCATCCTTAACTTGTTGGTAACCTACAATTGTAGGTCAACTAGGCAAAAAAAAAAGGAAAATATAAAAAAAGCAATAAAAAAAGTAAGAAAAATAAAAATGCACTACAAAATAGGGGAGGGTGGGGAATTATTTTTCTTACTTTTTTTTTCTTTTTTTATTGCATAAAATTTTTTTTTTGTACTTTACTTTTTTTTTTGGCAAATTGACCTACAATTGTAGGTTACCAACAAGTTAAGGATGGTAGAGGAATTAGGGGTGCACACGGTCCGGTTTGGTCTGGTCTCACACTAAAATCAGACCAAACAAAAAATTCCGGTCTGGAAATTTTCTGGACCTGACCGTATCGTTTAAAATGTCATACCGGACCGGACCAAACCGTTCTACAACGGTTTGGTCTGGTCTGGTTTACGGTTTTTATTTTTATAATTTTTTTCCAAATTAATATATGTTCTATGAAAATATTTCGCACTTACAAACACTAAATAAACATAAATTGTGATTAGTTGATTGCATCAATATTATTCAAGTATATTACTATATAAAAATAATAACATCTCAAAATATCTAAGTAGAAACCCGTTTTTTTATAAAAATTATGGTTTTTGGTCAAAGTACGGTTTACGGTCTGGTCTGAAAAATTTAAAACCGGGACCAGACAGTAAATCGAATTTTTTTTGAAAAAAAACCAGACCAGACCATTTACACCGTAGACCAGACCAAATACTTAAATTACGGTTTTGTCCGGTTTGGTTTACGGTTTAGACCAAACTTTGTTCAGCCTTAAGAGGGATATCCACATCAAAGTTGGTATTATTCAGGGTTTATCGAAAGTTCGTATTATTATAGTGAAATCAGTGAAAGTTTGTATTATTCACGGTAATTTTTCCTTGATATTATTGTAGGAAAATCACGAAAATATTAAATTATTTTAAGTATTTTTACTAAATAAAATTAATAGGTTTTTAAAAAAGGAAAAATTGTCGGGAATAACCCGTACTTTTAACGTTTTCCTGTGAATAACCCCTACTTTTGATTATTCATAAATAATCCGAACTTTACACTCAGTTTGCTCACAGCACCCCCTCGTCATTTTTGACCGGTTGTAGCAAGTAACACCTGCGAAATGACTTGCTTCCCCCTTATTTGAGTTGCTGCTTGCTGCCAAGATTCATCATCTTCAACATCTCACTTTCCTCCATTGTTAAACCCTAACTTAGAGAGAGAAACTTCAAAGCTTTCCATTCACTTTTTTTTTCAATTTCTTTTTACAAAAATAAATTCTCATTGTTCTTCAACATATAGTAGAGGTTCTAATTTGAATAAGAGTGTGAAATGTGAGCATGAATTTGTTGCCAAATTAACAATGGCGAAGAAGGGTTTTCGTGCTGGAGAACGGTTCTATTCATGTCCAAAATGGCCTGTAAGTATTTCTTTATGCTTTATTATATACATCTATTGAATTTCAAATAATATTTTGATGAACATTTGTAATTGTAGGATGCCGATTGCAAATTTTTTAAGTGGGAAAACGATGTTGTTTCCAAAGAAAATCAAATTGGAGCATTGGATTGCTTAGAAGCTGAAAATCAAGTCTTGAAGGAGAAAATTCAAAAATTAAAGCTAAAAAAACACACTTTGAAGAATGAAGTGGATGTCCTCAAAATTGAAGTTACGAAGCAAGCTACTTTAGTTAAAGTCATTGTCATGGTGCTTATGTTCTTATGGATGGTTTTCATTGCAATTTTACTTGTGTTGTACTGAATGTGAATTCTAATAACAACTTTGAAATTTAATGGAATGGTATCATTTTGTGATGGGAAAAGTGTTTATACATACGTAGAAAGTTAGCACAAACAATTTGCCATTACATTTTAATATCATTTCTTACATATTGATTGATCTATACACATCATCAAAATAAGTGTTAGGCAGCTAAAGTGTTAATACATACTTTACATTCCATACCATACACATCAAAATAAGTAATAGGCGACTACAGTTAGCAAAAAGTAATTGCCATTACATTTCAAAAGTAACTATTCTACTACTAATTAATGGGATCATTTGAGATTGATATTTGGGTAGAACAATTCAACAATGCTTCAGAAGATATGCTTGAATCCTGCATGAATGAGAAAATTTAATTAGTAGTCAAAACAAACCTTCTTCAAATGTCGAAGAATTGTAGCCATTTCCATAACAGATGCATCACTATTAACCCTACGCAAACCTTCTTCAAATGTCGAAGAATTGTGAAGTGAGTAGTATAGCGTATAGTCATACTCAACACCAACATTAGTAACTACCAATTCATCCAAATCAAACCACGAAATCAAATCGAGATCAACGGAAACTGTTCGAAATTCCCCACCCAAATACTCCAAACCAACCCCAGTCCTTTTGAGTTTACCACCATACCAAATCTTCACAGTAAATGAATGAAGTATATCAATCTATGAATGCAACAAAAAGAATTGAAAAATCAAGATACACAATGAAATTGCACAGTAATTTCACCATGGTCATACTCCACAATGACACAATGAATCACCATTTTTCACAATGAATTGAAAAATCAAGATACACAACAATGACACAATGAAAAATCAAGATACACAAAAATTATTGCACAGTAATGACACAATGAAATTGCACAGTAATTGAAATTGCACAATAATCCACAATGAATCACCATGGTCGTACTTCAATGAAGATACACAATTTTCGCACAGTAATTTAACCATTGAAATTGCAATTGCACAATGAATCACCATTTTTCGCACAGTAATTTCACACAATTCACCATTGAAATCGCACAGTTTTTTGGCAAAATTCAGCAACATTTTTCGCACAGTTTTTCGCAAAGATTATGGAAATAAATTGCAAAAAAAAACTCCATGAGAATAGAATCTTACCATTTTAACGAAGAAGAAGAGTACACACAATCAACTGAAGATAGCCCTGCAAAGATTTGTCTTTGATTTGCAAAATTTGGGATGTTCTCATGAACCCTAGAAATGAATTAGGGATTTTGTTTGTGGAAGTGTCATTTAGAAAGAAGGAAGGAGAAGGTTGTATGGGATTAGTGGTAGGCAACCTTGTATAGCCGGTTATTAAAAGTTGGGGGTGCCGTGAGAAAATTGAGCGTAAAGTTTAGATTATTTATGAATAATTAAAAGTAGGGGTTATTCACAGGAAAACGTTAAAAGTACGGGTTATTTCCGAGAATTTTTCCTTTAAAAAATAATGGTAAAATTAATAGACTGCGTGACTTTAATTACCGCCCTCCGTTACATAACTGATTCAATTAAGACGTCATTCGTCCTCTGGCATGCGGTGGAGCCGAGACTTAAAATTCCTTTGCCTCGCACATTAGGGTTTTCCTAGGGTTTCCTTCAAGCCCTAATCAAGTTCCCAAAACAACCAAGGAAGAAGGAAAAAACCAGGAAATGCCTTCTGCTACTGCCATGGCGACCCTATCAGCGGAAGCAATCGCCGCTGCTGGTCGTTCATCTGATAAATTGAGTCTACAAATTCTACAATCAAAGATGAAATGCGATCCTGAAAGTTATGAGGCAGAATTGCAGTTGATTTATCAGCAATTCAATTCTTCTCTTGAACTTTTCAAGCAGCAAGCAGCTCTCAGTTTCAATTCCGTTAGCGGAATTTCTGCTGATCCTTCGGTTGCGAAAGACCTCGGTGAAAAAGCGTTGTTTTTGGCTCATTTAACTCAGTTTTACTCTAAGCATCTGTCCGGTTTTCCTAAACAGCTTGCTGATCTTCTCCGTAATACGGCTAGGTCGTTGTTGTCTTCTCTTCGTTGCCAACTCACTCAAGCTCTCATCCTTTTGGTTAATCGACAGGTGCGTTTTGGCTCTCAACAATTATTTTTCTAGTATTTAGTTGGTTTTGGAAATTAGTTCTATGTTCTAATTTTGGCTGTTTGTTTTAAGGAATCTGGTTTTGGAAATTAATTCCATATTCTAATTTGGGTTGTTTGGTTTGATGCATCGCCTTTTCATTCTTGTTATCATCAATCATATGGTGATGCAAACTTAAGTATACGAATTACTGTCAATTGTTTATTTGCACCATAAATTGTAAGTTAGCTGAAATGTTTCATGTTGTTGACTACGCACTAATGTGGAGCACGCTGGGAACATTGCATTTAGAAAACAAAAAGTAGTGACATTGAGTATTGTTGTAGTTGGGATTTTTTTGCTAATAAGGTATATCTCTTTGCGTGAGCCAGAGTATATGATTGTGTTTTCCATTTGCAGATTGTTGCCATTGGTGAGACTTTGGCATTATTCATGGAACTTCAGATTCTTGGTGATAGGACTTTAAGGAAATTGGCATATTCACATGTCATTCGTTTTATTCAGCGCATGAATAAGAAGCACAAGGATGAGTCTAAGAACAAGCCTCTTCAGAATATTCTTTTTCAAATGCTACAGGTTTATATTCCTTCTAATTTAATAGTAAATATTACTGATATCTGTTACTCTTTTACTTGATTGAAAATTGTTTTGTGATTGATTGTATTTTGTAACTTGCAGCGTGAGGAGGAGTTAATAGCAAAGAGGTCTCTTGTCACACTTTGTGATCTTCATCGTAGGAAAGTTTGGTGTGATGAAAGGACTGTAAATGCTATTTGCATGGCTTGTTTCCATCCATCATCACGGTAATAGCCTTTTGTTTCCTTGTATTATATTGCTTCAGATGTGATTTATTCAATTGTGAACTTATTGTGATAGTATGAACTTGGTCTTATCGTAAATATTTTCAGGATCATGAAAGCTGCTCTTTCCTTCCTTCTTGATTATGAGAAAATACAAGATGAAGATGACAGTGATGCATCAAGCAGTGAAGATGAGGGCTGTGCTCAAGAGCCTCACGTGGTTCTTAGTAGAGAGGATGTGTATAAGGTTTCTTCTGCTCTTTTCACTTGCTGATTCACTTGAAAAAACTCAAATTTTGATGATTTCATGTCTTGTGAACTGCTTAGCAGTTTAAGGAGGAGCATTTGAGTTTGAATTGTTTTTAAGGTTTCAAAAGAAATACATTGTTTATTGTAAGAAAATTTTTTATACTTTCATTACTGTTCCCTGAAAATAGAGCACACTTAACATTTATTATTTTTGAGAAAATATTATTAAGTTGCTGATTCTTATTCAATTTTGATCTACATTTGCAAATATTTCTGGTGCTTGTTACTTTGTTTTGATTAGATTGATTGACTTTAATCATGTGGAGATCCTGTTGATATTTTCACTGGATGTTCATCTTTCACAGTAGTGGCAGGGTTTTGGAGAAGGCTCTTGTATATATTTTCTGTACATAGGAATTTGTTGGTAAATAAGTTTTTCTCTGATTTCAGGCTCACCATAAGGGTACATCTTCAAGCAAAAAGAAAAAGAAAGCTAAGCTGCAGCGTGTAATGCGTAGCATGAAAAAACAGCAGCGCTTGAGTTCTGAGAAAACAAGTCCAAATTATTATTCACCACTAACAAAACTGAAAGATGCACAGGTTTGTTATGGATGTAACTATGCTGCTTTCTTCATTGGTTTGAATTTATTATGCTACTTATTCTTTGATCTGTTATTTCTTAAGGGATTTGCGGAGAAACTGTTTTCTCGACTTCAAAGCTGCAATGAACGTTTTGAGGTATGTATTGATCAAGTGTTTGAACTTATGTCTGATTTCTCAATTATTACTTATTAAAGTATGAAACGACACTTCTTTTCAAGACTAAACCTAACTGGCCTTAGAGGCTTTGAGGGGTTTACTTTTCAGTTGTGATGTATTGTTTTTTTTCCTTTGATGTACGTATTCTTATCCCCTCATGAAATGTACAAAATTGTGTACAATGTGGGTACTGATGAAAAAGACATCTCAAACAGATTTACTTGTGGCTTGTTGGTTGGAGAGAAAACTCTAAAAAAACAAGCTCGTACTTTTGCAAATGCCTTCTCTCTAGGTGCAAGACTCCTAGTCCTTGAGCTTTAGTGCATCTTGGGCCTTGTAAAACTTTCCAAATACAATATGCTCATGAAACTAGAATATATATTAAGGGTTGAAAAAGTTTATTTCTTATACCTAGCCGGATCCGTGAACATTTTTTATGCATGGAAGCATTTTTATGGCTTGATCCTTGGTTCAAAATGACAACCCAATCTTTTGGCATTAAGACTTTGTCAATGTTACATATCTCATAAATATTATTGCATTTACCTTTTTAACTGTCAAGTTCATATGGCTGTGATATGCCAAATGCATTTTGATGGATGTTATGTTTTGGGTTGTTATATTTGTGAGTTCCAAACCTTGTGTAAAATCGATTTTGGTTACTTTCATGAAGGGGCTTTAGTCGTCAATGCTGATGATTTTGGAGTTGTCTCGGCCTGTGACCTATAGTTCGATCGCAATAAGCTTAAAAACATTTACGATATGGTCACGATACACGATAATTCGATGCAAATTATATTTTTCCCTATGGTTATAATTTAGATACGTAAGAGTTTGATTCAGCTTCAACTATAATATGGAGATTCTGTATATATATTGAAGCCATGATGGGAAAATCATCTTTTTTAATTTATGTGCTTTGCTTGTAGCATTGATTGGCTTGGTATTTATTTTGGTGTTCTATCATCCGAGGAGCTTAAGACCTTAGACAATTGTTGAACGCATACTTGCTAATTTGTTAGTAATTGGTGACCATCAATTGCAAAATTGCATTGAACATCAAATGCAAAAAGAAAAAATGTTTAATCACACTCTTACGATTCAAAATGAAGCTTAATATTCCTTTTATGTTAAATGCCGTTGAAATATTATTTTCTTTGCAAGAACCGCCTTTAAGCTTGTCTATATAGCTAGTATGATCATCACTTGGATTTTGTAGAAAAAATGGTAACAAAAATGAAATCAAATCATTTTATAGATCAAAGGTAGTGTTTGGAAAAGAAAAAAGTTAAATAAGGTGCCTCTAATAAAATCTTTTGGATGGTTGTTTTCAATTTGACAAATATAGAAGGTGGTGATTGGCAACTTTTACTATGAAAATACTTAAACTTTTGATTTTATGATTTCTCTGATTGGGGATTGCTCTCATCTACTAATTTTTCTTTTTTCTTCTTCACTATTCTTGTCCTCTTGGGCACCATCTATAACTTAAAAGAGGAAGTTAATATTAAACAGCTGCGTTAACTCTCTGGGAATGAATCGTAAGTAGAGTTGTGCATGAGTCTTGCATTTTCAGGACTTGCTTTACTGTACTCCTTTGTTCAAAATGAAGCATGTCTGGGGGAAAGACTTTTAAAGATTCATTGATGTGAAAAACTTTTTTTAAAGTAGCTTGTGTGCTTGCATTTTTGCCTTTGATTATAAAGAATGTGGTATTTTCGTTTAGGCATGAAAATGAACATGAATATAACATCTTTTAGATAACCTTGACATATGGATTATTGTGCTGTTTAGGTTAAGATGATGTTGATGAAAGTTATTGCTCGGACAATTGGGCTTCACCAATTGATTTTGCTGAACTTTTATCCCTTCCTTCAAAAATATGTGCAGGTTTGTGCTACTCATTCATTCCTTTTATAGTTTCCCTTTTATCTTTGATCTAATTTGCTGTCTATTGTCAAATGCAGCCTCATCAACGTGATATAACTAATTTACTTGCTGCAGCCGTGCAGGCCTGCCATGATATGGTCTGTTTGTGGTGTCTTGGTTTGCAAATTGTTACTGTATTGTTGTTGTTGTTGTTGTTTTCTTTTCTGGAGCTCCTTCATTTTTGTTCTGATCTGATAGGTTTTCGGGTCTTGGATGAATTAGGTACCACCTGATGCCGTTGAACCTTTATTTAAGCAGGTTGTGAATCAGTTTGTGCACGATCGTTCGCGTACAGAGGTATTGAATTTATTGTGTTAAATGTTTTATCTGAAAAATTTATAGATATTAAGTGCTTGAAAAATGATACTATTTGTTATTTACTGACATTGATGTGTTATCTAAATTGTTCTGGCATTTTATAATTCTTAGGATATGTTATCCATCCCTGTAAATGTATTGCCTGTGTACTTGTTTGGGTTGGTGAAATTATAATTTATGACTCATTTATTCTCAACAGGCAATTTCTGTCGGACTGAATGTTGTGAGAGAGATATGTCTGCGCATGCCTTTGGTACACTTATTCTCTTTTAATTTTACGTCTCTTGAAGCTGTCCATCTTAAATTTCGACAGCGTGATTGTAACTCATCGTGCATAGGCACTTGATCTTTGAATTATTTGTTTGTGTATGTACGGAATTTATTGAGTTTATCAATTATGTTTATTTACTAAATTCATCACGTGTACTCTTAATTTCCTGTCATTGCAACAACATTTTCTTTTGATCTGTATGTTTTAGTTGATGAACGAGGATTTGCTACAAGACCTAGTGTTGTATAAGAAGTCACATGAAAAAGCGGTTTCTAGTGCCGCTCGCTCCCTTATCACTTTGTTCAGAGAGGTAATTGCCTTAACTCTCAATGTTTCATGAGGGGAAGTTTCATAGATACTGCTGTATGTAACAACTAACAATGTTGTTATGTCTAGATCTGCCCTTCATTGCTCATCAAAAAAGACCGAGGACGGTCTACTAATCCAATGGCTAGACCAAAAGAATATGGAGAGGTGAATGTTGCAACTGGCATCCCTGGTGCTGAACTATTGCAGGAAGATGAGGAGATTTCTGATGGAGATAGCGACTTGGAGGGAAATTGCTCTAACAGCTCTGACGAAGTAGAGAAAAATGACGCGGAGGATGATGTGGATGACGATGCTGATCAAATAAGTGACTCTGACAATGAGGATGACACAATAGATGAAATTGGTGCCGAGTTTGAGGACGATGATGAGGATGAGAACAGGACTACTAATGGCGATGATTGTAGTGACGACGATGATCGTAGTGATGACAATGTGAGTCATTCAGATGACTTGGAGTCATGTAGCTCAAGTGATTCTGATACTAGTGATGTAGAGGGTGATGATAGAACCGGAACAAGGAAGAGGAAATTTACCGATTTTGATCAGCAACTGGATACTGCTAAAGTTAGTCTTAGAGCTTTGAAAAAATTAACTGCAGCGAAGTTTGAAAACTCACCAGAAACTGATGATTGCATCTTATCTAATGAGGATTTCCAACGAATAAAAGAATTACAGGTATATTGATGGTTTGTGTTTTTTGTAAATCATTTAAATAACTTTTAGGAAAAATTGACATTAATAATTTAACCTTTCACTCATCCGCTATGAATAATCCCACCTTTGGATTATTTTTTAATAATCCAACCTTTGTAAAAAATTTGCCCACAACATACCCTATTACTAATAACAGGTAATAATAGGGTATGCTGCTAGCAAACTAGAATAAAGATTGGATTATTGACAGCGAACTAAGGGCAAACCTTGGATTATTAAAAAATAATCAAAAGGTATTCACAGCGGATGAGCAAAAGGTTGGAATATTGGATTATTAATGTCAATTTTTCCTAACTTTTACACTATGTTTGGATAGCAAATTAGGAGAGAAAAGAAAGGAAGGGAAGAGGAAGGAAAGGAAGGGAAAGGAAAGGGAGGGATAAGGAGGGAAAGTGTATATTGTTTGTTTAGAAGGGAAGGGAGGGGAAAAGGAAGGAAAGTGTTTTCCTTCCAAATCTTTCCTCTTTAGGAGAGATTATCTTCTTAACAAAATTTATTTAAATTTTCCTTCCAAATCCCTCCCCTCCAAATCCCTTCCCTCCAAATTTGTTATCCAAACAAGGGATAACTCCTCCCTCCAAATCCCTCTCCTTCCTTTCCCTCCATTTCCTTCAATCCAAACACACCCTTAATGTAGTCCTCATAGTATTGCCTATTACTTCGTTCGTTGGTTGTTGCCTCATTGCTCTGTCTCTTTTTGGGTGCATACTGTAGGCAAAGAAGAAAGCAAGATCTGCTTTGGCACAACATGGCTTGATAAAAGGCTCAAATTCCAAATCAGCTACTATTAAAGTCCCTTCTTCAGTTGATATAAGTCTCAAGCCTTTTGACTCTGATAAACTTAGGGTAAGTATTTATTGTTTACTAGCTGAGCTCGCATCATATTTTTTCTGAACTTCTGTGTATGCCTTTGCCTGTTTCTGTAATTTGGGTTATTAATTTTAATCGTCTTACTTCAAAAAACAACCTGTTTCAAACTTGTGCAATTAATATCTGATTATGGTATTCTCAGTATTATCTTTATATTTCAATCTTGCTTCTATTATTGGTATAGAACTCATAGAAAATGAATGTGATGTTTCCTGTTTCAAACTAGGTTATAACCACTTTGGATCTCTTACTGCTAAATTTGACAATTGGGCGTATATGTTATGTTTCTCTCTTCTACAATATCTCATGTCCCTCCCACAAAGAAAGAACTAATAAGACAATCACTGAAGATTTCCAAAGTAGAGACCTATAAAACAACTTGGATTCAAGCCGGTCCAGCCGTTCAGGATCCATTGCCATCCCTAGACTTGTGGCAATTTAGTTTTAAAAGACACAAGGTGAACTAAGGTGCAAATAGTCCTTGCAGTCGAGGTACTAAGTGCTAGACAAAGGCATAGATTTTTTGCATCTGTGTTATTCACTTTTTAATTTTATTTTTGTACTTCTCTTGGAATAAACTTTAGTATCAGATATCAAATGCATGTAAACTAGAAACAAAAGTATTTAAATGAACATACTGTGTCTCCGTAAATAATGAGCCTACCATATAAAATATAGCTTTCGACTATTCATTTAATATATTAGGAAGAACACTGAAAAAAGAAAGATAGGTGGGGTAGTCAGTTATCAACTTATCACGTGAAGGAGCTTTCCTAGCTAAAAACGTTCAAATGAAAGGTGGTCTTTACAAAGAATAATTTATATAAAAGTCAGATAAGGAAAAGCCCTAAAAAACAAAAAGAAAAAACTAAGAGAGAACTTCTCAGAGAAGCAGATTTACAAGAAAAAAAATCCTTGACTGGCGATGCCAACCAGATACGAACATTCAACCGCCTAAGCAATATCAGCCTCGCCTACCATGATTGTGGGTTTCTTTTTTCTTTAATTTAGGGGTTATAAGATTTTTTGTGTAAAGTGATTGAATTTCTTACAATGAATGTGGGTTTTAGATTGAATTTCCTTTCTAAAGCTTTGTTTTGGGTTGTTGGAACAAAATTTAAAAAAAAACCTAACTTCCCTTCCTGGAGAAACCTGCACAATGCTCTTTACCCTTCACTAGGGCAAAAACGACCTAAAATGCACACTTTTGTGCGCCGATTGTACCTTGCTGTAACCAACACCGATTAACCAAGGCGCTTTTCTTCACGCTTCTGTCTTGCTGACAACCTCTTTACCCTTTATTTTTGAACTCCAAAAAGAATAATGATAAATCAGCCATTAACATCCTCTTAAGATGAATTTGGTAATAAGTAATGTATCATATATCACCATATACATTTGTGTATGATTATGACCACTTAGTATATTGTAAAGCTTTGTTTGTAACTCTAGATGAATCATTTGTCACAGTATAACCATGCATTAGTATTTAGTATAGACACCTAAAAATCATCTTAAAGAAACTTTGAACTACAATAGAACACCTAATAACAGTCTCAATAATCAACATATCATCTTTTCCTAGCTCATCCATCATATAGTTCTTTAATCATTAGTGCCTTGGACGTAACTTTGTAGTTTGTGCTTTTCAAATCCCTATGAGTTTGGGTTCTGATTCACAATACAGTATACACTAGTGTTTGTGCCTGCGCTTGCTAATTTAACACTGATATTTTGGATTGCAGTTTTAAAAGGATTAGTATGTTAGGTAACACTGGCCAATCTTTTAATAAGACAAAGAATGGATTTGTATGCTCCCCTTTAGTCTCTTTTTATCTAGATTAATAGATTTAGGTATCTAGATATGGTTTTTCTTTGAAGGAAAGCGTGTACATCTGTTTATTTACTTGCCTTTTAAAATTATTGTTGGGGAAATGATGAAGCCTGTTTTCTGATTTTTGCTTGTCATGTGATTTTGTTAGGCAAACATTCGAAAAAAGATGACCAAGGAGCAAAGAGTGGCGTTAATGAAGGCAGGGCGAGAGGAAAGGGGAGAGTACAGGTCCAAAACTGCTGTGAAACAGAAAAAGGTTTGTTGTTACACCGAGTACTCTTTTGATTTACGTTATGTTTCAAACTTTAGATGGCTATTTCAGTTATTTTAGAAGTGAGCTTCCACTGTTTTATGAGATTAGTTACCTTTTATGCATGGTAAAAGCTAATGAATGCCCCTGGGGCTTCTACTAACAAGAATAATAATACATTTGAAAGTGTAAAGAGCAAGTTAAGAAACAAAATAAAGATAAAAATATTAGGAGTATTATATATTTTGACGTGTGATTTGGTGATAAATTTCAAATTTGTGCTATATTAGGCAATATAATTAATGCTTTTATGAAGTTCAAATATATGTCAGTTTACTATTTAAATTGATTTATATAAATGCCTCGGCAGCGTACGTTAACAAGGTCTTTTTGCATTAATAGATGTTGTATGCGAATCCTTTATCCTTGTACAAGACTGGCTGATAACTTTACATGTTTTGCGCTTCCATCCTCGTGTTCATAGTATACTAATAAAACAATAATCTTCATTATATCCAAAAAGATCACATCATCATACATGATGTTTTTAAAGTGAACTATTGTACTTAGACACCCACCCATGTACTGGCTCTTGTTCTTACAAGAATTTTGGATTTGAAGTAGTCTTTAATGCTTACATCATATCATATCATTGTTTAATGATATTGCTTTTTCCTTGTACAAGACTGGCGTATATCTTTATATGTTTTGCACTTCCATCCTCGTGTTCATAGTACTGTGATTCGATGCGTAGAATCATAGTTTAATGCGATTGTTTGACTGTTTGCTATTGCGCTTTATTCTTTTGCTCATGGAACTAAGCCTCTTACTTTTGGTGATGTGATTTTTTGATGTTCAATAGAAGGGTGGTCTAAGCAACAGACAGAAGGAGCATAAGAAGTTCATGCCTATTGCAGCAAAACGAGGCAAGATAGCTAGAAGTAAGCAAGAGAAAAAGATAAAACAAGCAAGGTCTAGCAAACAGTTTCGTGGGAAGAAGGCATGGAAGTGATTTTTCTAGACAAAATCTTATGGGTGCGTATATTGAAGGAGGTCGCCATCTCCTGTGCAATTTTGATCAGTTATTATTTTTTTCAAGTAACATTTTCTATCTTGAAAAACTATGATGTAAACGGATTGTTTGTTTTGGAGTAATTTAAAGCAATGCATTTCTTCCTTTCCCCTTGTTGATTGGTATTTCTGGTAAATAGAAAACCATATGAAATAGCATTAGCTTAGGTATTTGTTGATTACATTATATCTTTAAGATGTCCGGAAAGGATGGAAAAGACTCGGAAACTTGTACCGGAGCTGAAAGCACCGGAAAAGAAGCTACATTGATTTGTTCTCTTGAGTGGCGGTAATCTTCAAATGCGTATGATTCCATGGCTGCCTTGTGGGTTTTTTTTGAAATCATCTCAAAAAAAAAAAAAATCATTCACAGCCTTTTATCAAAAAAACAAAAAATTATGGTCGTCAGCCAAGCCAGACCTCATACGCATCACGATTCACGAGCTAATAAGTAATAACTCAAATCTTGATTCAAATTTCCAACACATCTTTATTTTAAAACAAGTCGGTCCATTTCAAATGCGTCATGCGTTGTATATTGAATGTCTTATTCTGTCCAGCGCTATTCCATTGGCTCATGCCCCATCCTTATTATTCCCTCCGTTTCCGAATGTTCTTCTCGTTTAGAATATTCTCTTTTGGAGAGAGAAATTTGATTAAGATTTTTAAGACATCCTTCCGTTTCCGAATGTTTTTCTCGTTTAGAATATTCTCTTTTGGAGAGAGAAATTTGATTAAGATTTTTAAGACATATATTGATGATAAAATATATCCATGTGAGATCTCGTTAGATTCGTTTTAATGTATACTTTTTTATTATATATTTTTTATAATTTTTTATAATGCGTATTTAGAGTTATTAAGGCTCAAAATTTACTTTGAAAAGTGTGAAAAAGTAAATGGGAAGAACATTTGAAAACGGAGGGAGTACCACTCTGTCCCTCAAGCAAAGAGAAAGTAATTGTTTTTTTAAGAAAAAGGTAGATAATGGAAATAAATGAAGACATAGAATGAATTGTGTGGTTGAAATTAAATGGTAGTTATATATGAATGAGATAAAACGAAAATGGTGGGTCATAGTACAAAAATAGAAATGATGCAAATTAAGTAGGCCGAACCAAAATGGAATATGCTGCAAACTAAATGGGACGGAAGGAGTAATTACTTAAAAAAATGACTGAGGTGTTTAAACTAGTTTCAATCATTCAATGTTTATTTGATTTTGTAATTGAATTCGATTTAAACAACTTAAAAATAAATTTATAATTGTACAAAATTAATGTGAACAGAAAACTCAATTCTAAACCGATCCGAAACACTGATTTGAAATCAATCTAATGACCCGAATAAACACATAGTTTTAATGACCGTGCTTCATATAACAATTTGACTTTTCTTATTTTTTTTGTTTGTAAATGATGCTCTTATTTATCATTTTAGACATTTGTATTTATGGATTTGGTCGTATTTAACCTTTATACTACATATATTGGACAAAAATTATCTCTACTTTTTAATTAAATAAAAATAATGAAATGTCAATATTCTCTTGTGGTCCTATTTACTCTCCACATATAGCTAAAATCAATTGAAAATATCAAATCTACAAAAATTCATATCTATTTTTACTTATGTTGCTCTACATATTCCCCTTACAATTAAATTCAAAGTGATTTTTTTTTAAAGAAATCCAATGTGAATTTTTACTACTCCTATTTATTTTATAATTTCTCTGATCTTGAATATTTATTTTCTTAATTTCGGTAAATATATATATTTTTAGCCTCTTAATCTTTCTCGAGTCAGGAGACTCTCTCTGACCGCGCTCTCATTTATTGGTATGCGTTATCGCCATCTTTCCCTTTCCAGACTCTGTCCATCGTTTTATATGAATGTGATACACCGGTTAAGATGATGATATATATTTCTAGCAAGTTAAGTCACCCACCCTCAATCCTGACTACCTGAGTACCTGACGGGCTGACCCGACCTATTCCAGAAAACATACTCATTAATCATTCCATTTCAATTCTCCTTTAGCTATCTCTTGTTTCGGCTTTCTGTAGCACTGGATCATTATTCTTCCGTCAATCATTATCTGGTCTTTATCTTGCTTAATCTCTTCTATTATTCATGCCTTTTGCTCTCTATAATACACTTCATATCCATGTCTTATTGCGTTCTATTCAAACAACTGAACTTTTTCGCTGTTAAGAATCATTCATTCATTTTTGTGGCAATTGCGAAGTTTTGCTATCTGGGTTCGTTTTTGTTAATTGAAAATTCTTATTTTTTGATGATATTTGTTGCCTTTTTCTGTTTTTCTTGATTTTTTCACTTTTGGGTTTAGCAGAAAATAATTTATATTGGAGGGTAGTGTTAAATTATTCAGGTAGGAGCCGCAAATGTCAAGGAGAGGCTAAAAGGGGTTGGGGAATGTGTAAGAACGGTTTGGGCAGGTGTAAAGATTGGGTATTACTGAAAAGATAGGGTATATTTGCGAACCCTTAGGCCTTATGTAGGACCGAAAGCTGGAATTCTGGGGCTTAAAAAGAGGACGGGGAAGACCAAAGATTACCCGAAAGGGATGGAAACAAGTATATGGAGTTTGAGATGTTAGAAAATAGATATGTATAGAGAAGAAGAGTACAAATGGATCCTTTGGTTTATTCACCCCAATCTTGTTGTTGAATCTTTGTGCTGTTTGACTGTTTCCCATTTTTAGACTCTTTTTATTGTACATAAATGGTGTCTTGCAGTAATAATTATCCATATTATGTAATTTAGTGGACATGGCTACTTACCTTTATGTTCTTGTGGTTGTGGGTCTCTTCTTGTTAGTTGCTTGCTATAGCTTCCATATCATATACGTTTCTTTAATGATTTTTGAATTTTTAAAAATAAATTTTCACTTTAATGCATTTCTTTTACTCTTTTAGGCATGCTTGATTGGAGGGGTTTTCTCCTTTTTGCTACAACCAATGTCTTACATTCCTTTTAGGTGACATTTAGTGCATTCCTTCAGTGATCTGTTCAATTTAGGAAGGAATTGATTTTTATGTATGAGTGAGTGTTGAGAAAGTGACTTGCTTTTTGACTGAACAAAGTTATCTTTTCCTTTTTGATTCAAAATTCAAATTTAGCTTATTGTATTATTGTTGTGAATAGTTAACCGGAAACAACCAGTTTGTCAGCCTTATTCCCACTAAGGCTAAGGTTGCGTACATCCAACCACCAACCCCATCTTAGGTGAGCACTGAGATGATGTAATGTAATGTATAGTTGCTCAACATGAGTGGGCATTAAAAAGGTGTTTGACGTAATTCATCTAGGTATTATCATGCATTTCCTTCATAATGTGAGGTGAATTGATACTGTTTTATTACTTTCTGATGAATGCGTTTCTTTGTAGTTGTTGAAAATGCCAGAAATTCAACTTGGTGCTCATACCTTAAGATCTCATGGAGTGCAAGTGGCTAGATTTCATATGCATGATTGGCTAATACTTTTCCTTCTAGTGGTCATCGACATTGTCCTTAATGTCATCGAACCATTCCATCGATTCGTTGGGAAAGGAATGATGGAAGATCTCATGTATCCTTTAAAAGGGAATACCGTTCCTTTTTGGGCTGTTCCGGTATGTTTAATCTTCTATGTATGATAATGTATCCTGTCTAGTTTGGCTTTGATGAACTTATCCTACTTAGAGTGTAAACCAAGTAACTAATATAGTCTTCCTCCCCTATTTATGCTCACAGATGATAGCAATTTTATTACCATTTTGTGTGATTGTTCTCTATTATGTCATTCGAAATGACGTCTATGATTTCCATCAGGCAACTCTAGGTATGCATCCTTTTTCCCCTCCTTTTTGGAATTGGATAAAGGATTCACTTGTTTTGTTAGCATTAACAAGCTTCGTGTTCTTTTCATCCTTAGGTCTCCTGTTTTCTGTGCTTATAACTTCTGTGATAACTGATGCCATCAAAGATGGAGTTGGTAGGCCTCGCCCAGATTTCTTTTGGCGTTGTTTTCCTGATGGGAAAGGGGTAGGTCTACTTTTTTTTTTTGTTTTTTTCGCTGGCTGCAACTGTGCATTTCTTTAGCTTACGAGCAAATGAGAAGTTTGGCTATTCATTTCACGCTTTATAGTTATTCTACTCCAGGTGTTTAATAATGTCACAGGAAATGTTATGTGCACTGGTTTTAAGAGTGTTATCAAAGAAGGCCATAAAAGTTTTCCAAGTGGGCATACGTCATGTAAGTGATACAATTTCTATTTGTCATGTTATGCAACGAGTAGAACTCTAATTACCCAATATATATCATGGTTCATTAACATGTTATTTATATAACTTATGCCTATATCTGATGCTACGAAACTGCAAGTAAGTTGCATTCTGAGGCCCGTTGTATTCACTGAAGGACGAAGTAGGAACCCTGTGGACCAACACATTATCTATTTTGATCGCAATACCTTCTGTTCCTGTTTTGAAGTAGGAATCATTCTGTTTAGTATGGTGATTTCAGGCAATGTAAAATTTTCCTGAAATTGTTATTGTGTATAAAGCACAAGCTTCTTTTTTATTTTCCCTCGGTTCATATTGAATAAATCATCTAATTATTGCGCATTGTATCCTTGCTGAAAGATTTCCTGTCAATATGTAGGGTCATTTGCTGGGCTTAGTTTCCTAGCATGGTACTTGTCGGGGAAAATTAGGTGTTTTGACCGAAGAGGCCATGTTGCAAAGCTTTGCATTGTTTTTTCACCCATACTTTTGGCTGCAATGGTGGGTGTTTCTCGTGTTGATGATTACTGGCATCATTGGCAAGATGTCTTTGCAGGAGGTTTGCTAGGTATGTAGTGTGTAAATCTGATTGTTTCAGAAAAGTATCGGCACCTTTTTTTTTTAATTCCATTTATGGCATGAATTTCTCATTCTGTTTTTTATGTTCTTCCTGCACAGGTTTAGTGGTTGCTTCATTCTGTTACTTACAGTTTTTCCCACCACCATACCATCCAGATGGTAATCCCTCTTGATTTCTGGTTTTGTTTGTTTTTCTTTCTACCTGCATATGTTATCTTTTGCTTTCAGCAAGGCTCACTTGACGTATGCTACTTACTAGATGTTATCTCCCAAGTCTTGTACGAGAGGGAATGATAGGTAGAAATAATCACTTTTTGGTCAAAGTATAGCTTTCATTTAACAGACTTTGCACTTGACTGTATGCTACTTACTAGATGTTATATAATTATTCAAGGTGGTGTGGTTACGTTGATTAGGGATGTATTGTTGGCCTCAGCCAGTTTGGGGTGATGATGTCCAACGGTAAGTTATGTTAACAGCTCTCATGACCAGATGTCTTTCAAAAGATGCCTACATTGTCTAGTGAGGTTGTGGAAAATAATCATCATGTTGAAATATTGTAGAAACATTTATGTGGTGGAGCAACAGTGGTTGTCTCTTTTAACTTGGTTGTAGGCTGTAGCAGCTGAAATTCAAGATGTAATAAGGTTTAAGCAATATATAAGGTTTATTTTGGTGGAGCTTACCATTGTTGTGGCGCTCTGGGTGTTTTTGGTGTAAACCTTTTTGAAAATGCGATATTTACTGTAACTTGGGATTTACATTTCTCGAAGAAGTGATGAATGTTTTATATCGTAGTAGGAGGGTGCTAATTGTTTAGCAATTGAAGCTTGCGAGGTAAAAGGTTGAAGAATAGATCGGTAAAGAGGAAGAAGTTTTAGGGTTGTTTTTTGGGGAATGTTAGAGAAGTAAAGAGGAATGAGGAAGATTGTAGATTTAGGCATTTTTGAGAAGAGGTGAGATTAGAGCAATAAAAGTCTCACACGTAGGCTTATCTTACAAAATGCATTTCAAGGTTTCGAACCCCAAAACTTGAAGTTTATCTTACAGAATTAATAATTTTGAAACATTATGTATTGTATACAAGCCCCCCTATGTTTTAGCCCAGTGCGGTAGGGAACCTTGACCCCCCCCCCCCCTATTGATTATTTTCACAGGTAAAGCATTTGATCGTGCTACTCATAAAAATGATGTTTATATGTGATGGTTGTTAGCACTAGCTTTTTTGTTGGTATTTGGTTAAGATGCTAAGGTATGTTGAGATACAAGGATTTTGTTGGTACTTGTCAGACTGCCATGGGCAAAGTTCATATGTATATTTTGCTTTGTATGGGGTATTTTTATAAAATCTGTAAAGATGGCTGACACAAAGATGAAAGCTGACTTTTGCTCAAAGAGAAAGGATTTGGCGGATGAGGGACACTGCTGTGCCAGAGGTGAAAGTCACACAAAAAAAGCAGTTAATTTAAACATTTAGTAGTAGCATGTTGGATTTTGATTTGAAAAAGCAGTTAATACTCATTTTTTTGGCATTTGTTGGTGATTGACGAGCTCCAACTCTTTCTGTTCGAGTTCCGGATTTTACATCTTCAGGTTAACATAGAATAAAGAGTAAATATCAGTAATTTATAACCGTTGCTTGACATCTGACTGGATAAAACTTTAGGAGGCATTTTATACCTAGTCCAACAATTAAGTTTTGTAGCAGATTCCTGAGTTAATAGCGCAATGCATCTGGTTCAGAAAGCTAAATTGCCAATTTTATCCTATAGTTGTAAGACTATTGGTCAAACAAATTGCTCCTAGTAAAAGACTGCTTTGACCCTTTCCCTTCTATGATGACGAGGCAAAATGTAGCTTTTGGGTTGCAAAAACCTGGCAAATTGTGGAAGTTCAGAGGCTAAAAGAATTAAAGCAGCTAGAGTTGACTAGCTCCGTCTTTAGAAAATTATCTGCCGAAAATAAACAAATAAAACAGCGGCATATAAGGTTGAGAAAACAGAAGAGCTATGCTCAAGCAGAGGTCGTATGTGCAATGGCTGAAGCATGCTGATGCTGTCTTTCCTCTGCTTATTTTCTCAGGTCTGTGAAAGATAGAAGTTATAGAAACTGCATTACATTGATGGGAGTAAACTTGACTCAAATGAGTTCAACAAGAACTGGATTCAATTATGTTCTTGAGCATTTGTTTAGTAGTGAGTAGTGACGGAGGATTCTACAATTGATATGTGAGTAGCTAGGAAAGGCTTCTCTTTACCTCAAGATCACATGGATCCGGTGATAAGATGTAGATAGGATGTAAATACAAATACTAATTTTTTTAAAAAAAAAAATTCAAATGTTAGGAACCTGGATAGATTGTTGCATATGTGTCTTGAGGTGGGATTTAGTTTTAGAGATGCAGATGATGGTCTACTTGATTTCTTTAGATATGGAAGATATTGTTTTGTGGCAATGCTGCTAGAGACAACTAAATCGTAGTAGTAAAATTGGGATACTGCCCAAAGTTAGGATTCAATGTGATCTTATATGCATAACTTGCAGGTTTAACTTTGAGTTACAATCAACATAACACATATTCTAAGATGTTAGCTTATAGGTTGCAATGACAACAACAACAATTCCTAATTCTGTTGAACCTAATTGTTATGTTAGCCTCTTTAGAAGTTCCAGATTGATTGCTTAAATCCTTTTTATCTTACTGTCCCGATTAGTCCTTAACTGTTCACTAATGGTCAATTATAGCATCCCAATCAGTATTGTGTTAAGACATGCTGCAAGTGTGAGGTCAGGGTGTCATCTTGAGTTGAAACAAATATGTGTTGGAGTCCTGTCGTAAGTAACTCCGCTGTGACACAATGTTATTGGACAAGCATAACCGGTAATCTGGTGCACTGAGCGTCTCAGTAGAACTAGGGTCTGAGGAAGGGTAGGGGTTGGAAGAACAATTAAAGACCTTGGTTTTGTTCGGGGGTAGAAGGGAGAGTCTCCAACCATCAGGCTAACCCATGATTCTCAACTGTTTATGTTTCGTTTTGATGTTTTTGTTCTCCATTCAACCATCATTGGATAATCTGGTGAAACCCCAAACATAAAGGACCGTCGTTGATGGTTTTCTTTTGATGTTTTTGTTCGTTTTGAATGGTGTTCAGGTTGGGGTCCTCATGCATATTTTCACATGCTGGAGGCATCGAGAAATGGCGTTCAGCCTTCAAGTAGCAACATCAACGCTCTTGGCCTTCGTACTACAGAGTTGGAAAGCGTACAAGTAGAACCACAACATGGATCCGAGAGGTCAGAATTCGGTTATTATCGTCGAGATTCTAGGCCAATTCTAAATGAAACGGAAAGTCGCATGAATCATTGAACCATCTTTTGTTCATAGTGTACAAAAACACTAGTCGAGTGAAGTCGGAGTCGTAGTCAGAGTCGGATCTTTATTCCCGTTTAGACAATTTTTTTGCTTCAATTAGGGAAATGTTAACGAATTCATTTTAACAGATCTTGCACTTCTGTTGTGGATAGCCAAGGTCTTGATTGAAGTTTTCGTACTCCCTCCGATTTTTTTTTATTGTCTACTTTCCTTATTTAGTCAATTCACTCTAATTGTCCACTTTCTTTGTTCCACAACAATATTATTTTATTTTGTGGGATTTGGTATCAATCTTGATTAAAACGTTACTCATCTGTCTCGCTTATTTTATTCTTTTTTTGAGTTAACTCATCTATCTCGCTTAAATAGCCACATTTTGAATTTTATTGCAAGAGTTTTTAATTTAAGTGGTATAAAATGAGTAGAACAAAGAAGCATTGTACATTCTTGCTGATGACATATTAAACTTGGGGCTAATTTATTTACAATTACCTTTTTAATTGAGCAAAAAAATGATTTTTTTTAATATTATTTTTGTGTCCTTGATGTATTTTATTTCCTATCAATGACGTTAAAAATACCTTATATATTTATGTGGTCATTTTTTAAGAATAGTGTTCTCTTTTTGTCTTCAAGAGCTTATTATGTTTTCCTTTTAAGTCTGTCTCGTTTAATTTGTTATATTTTCCTTTTATGAAAATATTATCCTTGCATCTTTACTCTTTAATATCATCTACATAATTTAGTTTCACAATTTCTTAATTCTAGTGTAATATACAAGTGTGGAAATTTTTTGGGTACAGATGAAATATGGGTTTATACTTTATTTGACTTGTTAGTTGGATGAGTTAGTTGTTTATTAGAGAGCTAAAAAAGTCTAAAGCTAAATGTAGTGAATATTAATTATTAGCTGATGGTTATTTATTAGAGATCTAATAAAGCTTTAAGCTAATAAAAAAAAACTATTATGACTTTGTTTATAGAATTTTGGTTTAAAATCAATTTCTCAGCTGGATTAAAAGTTGTTTATTTAATACTTTTTAGCTATGTGACCAATACAAAAGTCTAAAGAAAAAAATCTATTCGTCAAACGACTTATGTATTGTATTGACTATGGAACACATACTTCCTCCGCTCCGAAATACTTGTTACATTTTGTTTTTGGGCACTATTTATCGTTTAAGCTTATTTTATATATTGCGACTAATATGTAAGTAATAATATAGTCATGTGGGATTTTGTTTGAATTGTCTAATCGCATACTTTCATAATATAAACTTTTTATAATTTTTAAATGTGTATTTTTCGACATATAAATGAACAAAATAGTACATTGAATTGCGTAAAAAAGTTAAATGTAGCAAGTATTATGGTACGGAAGAAGTATTACATTATTTGGGTACAAATATTATTGGCGTCATGGCGTGCTATAATAGCCAAGAAATAAGATTCACATGCCTCATTATTTGAACAAAACCTACTTCTCCACCGTCCAACAGCTCACGCCGAGATGATAGAGATGGAGTAAATCATAATAAATGGGGATTTTTTATTAAAACAAAATCCAAATATTTCGTATCTTTCATTTAGGGTCTCATTTTAGTGTCATTAAAAAAAATTACCGTGAATAATATGATTTTTCGTTAATTTTCCTATAATCAAATCAACTTTTGAGTAACCATGTATAGATTTAATAATTTTTTGTCATATAATCTCCTATAATTTAATTTTTAACATGTTAGAAAAATTCTAGGAAAATATCCCTCTAAGTTGGTATTGATTGAATTTAGAAAATGGGTCTGGGCAACCCTAACAAGGAGGATAACAAGTAGTCAACTCATAAACCCAAAAAAGGTTCACTACTGAACCCAATTGGTGATAGTAGGAGTTACTTCTTGAGTTTTATAAAGTAATGCATACTCTTCTCTTTCTCCGATGTGGGACAACTCACATGTGGATAACACATGGACACTTCAAGAGGTATTATTCATAGTTAATCACAAGAGTCTTTATATCTATATCATATTTGTTGGATATACTTAATTAGTCTTGATTATCCCAACTTTAACAAAATTTTAAGGTTTATAGTCCCCACATGTTTGTCACAAATTTTATTTGTAACATTTTCAAATGCTTGTGCCTTGTAGACTATAGTCTTTATATCTTTCTTTTTCGCTAACTTTATTTGATAATAATCTAATATTATGAAAATGGGTAGAATAATTGTAAATTGTGTAAATAGTTAAATTGCATGAGGGTATATAAAAGGAAATGTAATAAAACTGATAAGACATGCTAAAAAAATACTCTCTCCTATTAATAGATACATTTGTTTTTTCACACTATCTAATGTACTTATTCAATACTTAATATCTCTTATTATGCATAACGAAATATTATAAAAGGTAGATATTAATAATTTTTGCATTGAGACGAATCAAACGAGATTTAAATGTCAAAAATACAAATTAAAAGTAATAAGTTAATAGTGTAAAAATTTAAATGTCCTATTATCTATGAATAGAAGGTAGCAGCAAAATCCATAGGACATGAAACAACAGAATGTGATGCTAGTTCGTGATACTATGTCAAAGTGTAGATAGTAACTTTAGAGAGAAAAGAAAAGAAAGAACAGGGAAGAGAGAAAAGGAAAAAGGTGGGAATAAAAATCCAAGCATAAAAAGTGACAAGTGTTTTTTCTCTAAATCTTTTCAAATATTAAGAGATTTAAGACCTTAAAAAATGATTCATGTAGTTTCGCTTGATCTTTTCCCTCATTCTGAGAGTTTGGTTTATATCGACATTATTGTTGACTCTTTCATTTAACATCATTTGTTATTTTATTTTGTCCTATTTATTTTACATTATTTTATTTTTGAACAAACGTTTACTATTTTTTAAATCCCATCCATAAATTTAACTTTCTTCTAAAACTCATCTACATAATTTAATCTATTTTTATTTATTAGCAAATACTCTTTCCGTCTTATTTAATTTGCAGCATTTTCTATTTTGGTATGTCCCACTTAATTTGCATCATTTCTATTTTTGGACTAAGACCCACCACTTTCTTTTAATTTCATCAATATATCTTAACTCTCTTCTAATTTCAAATATATAATTTATTCTTCCTCTTCATTTATTATAATTATCTACCTTCTCCTTGCTTCAAATTAAATAGAAGAATGAAGTATCGATCTTTATTATTATTTCACTCGGGTGGAGGAATAAATGGTCCCACAAATCATATTTCCCGCGTCAATTTCCTGATATGGCTGCCGTTTTTGACTCCTCTTATTCGGGTTTTCCTAACATTAGAATCTAAGAGTTTAGTTAACCAATAATAAAAAATACCCACTTTCAATCAAATCATAATATTTATTTGACATATTATATTCAATCCCATCATTTTTTTAATGATTAATGATCGTTATACCAAATAAAATTCACATGTTTGACATAATATAAATATTTGCTCTAATTTCTTTACACGTACCTCTTCAGTTACCTTATATTTGCTGTTGAGTGTGACATATTGTGCGGGAATATATCACTATCGGTAGCAAGTAGTATGAAACATAGGAAGTATTGCATTTCTCATGAATACGCAATCTAATGCATTAATTTGATTATTTATATCTTAAGTTATATAAAACCAAAAATCATAAACACAATTCAATATCATAAAAATATGCAATTAGACGACTCAAACAGAATTTCAATGTCTTTTTTATTTATAGACTAAAACAAAAATAAGCTTGAATATATCATTTATCTCAGAACGGAGATACTAATCTTCTGTTCTATTTATTTTACATTATTTCAGATTACGACGTGAGATTGTTTTAAATCAATGGTATAGGGGAGTTCATAATAAATTACTCTTATATAGAGTTTGGTATTATCAAAGCAACAGTCAACAGATCTACATTGCTCTGTTTCTATAGTCAATGTCCATTTCCCCTATCAATCCCAAATTCTTTGGAAACCCAGAAAAAGAAAGCACAAATTCATCCAATACCACACCTCTTCTAACTTCTAATCATCTTATCTTATCAGATACAAACATGGTATATTCATCGCAAAACGACGTCGTTTCTTCTGATACTGGCCATGCTCGTCTTCATCAACTGGGTTACAAGCAAGAACTCAAGCGTGATTTATCGTAATTTTCTTTTATTGATTAATTAATTAATTGATTCAAAAACTAATCTAGCTTCATGGGTAATTAATTAAATTAATAAAAAATGTTGTATTGTTTCAGGGTTATATCAAATTTTGCGTTTTCATTCTCCATAATATCAGTATTAACAGGTATAACGACGTTGTATAGTAGTGGATTGCAGTTTGGAGGACCTGCAGTGATGGTTTATGGATGGTTTATAGCTGGGTTTTTCACCATGTTTGTGGGTTTATCAATGGCTGAGATTTGCTCTTCTTATCCTACTTCTGGTGGTCTTTACTATTGGAGTGCTAAACTTGCTGGTCCCACTTGGGCCCCTTTTGCTTCTTGGCTCACTGGCTGGTATATTTCCTAACTATACTCTTTTTACCGAGTCTTGTATGAAACCGTTTTACCATTAGACAACTTATATAACTATCTATTTTTCTTTCTATCTATTTTTCTAAAGAATAAATTGCGAACTATAGCCTTAAAATTTAGCACTTTTGTGAATTACAGACTTAGTATTTACTTTTTGAGAATTACAGTCACCAAAGTATCAAAGTTTATAAGTTCAGTATAAGACACAGAACTCTGACCACTTAACCTAAAATTTCGACCAATAAATTGGTCGAAATTCTGTGTTTTAGCTGTAATTCGAAAAAAATAAATATTGAGGGTGTAATTCACAAAAGTGCTAAATTTTAAGGTTGTAATTTGCAAATCATTCTTTTTTAAATGATCACTTACAAATAAGGCCAAAAAAGCATAAGTTGCATCTGTTACCCAGGGTCGGGCTTAGGTTTTTAGGGGCCCGGGACAAAAGATTATTTATAGGCCTCTAAATTATTGTATACATAGAAATGTTTGAACCTTAGAACTAACTGAAAACTAAAATTTTTTGGGGCCTTGGGCATAGGCACGCCTTACATGCCCTTGCTTAGGTCGGCCCTGCAGTGTTACCGTTAGGTAGTCAATTTTGATATTGTACCGAATTAGTGCCTAACTGCCAATAGGTTGATTGATTAACAATCACTTACTTATATTATTATGTTACTTTTATGTTTTGGTTTCATATGATGAGTTCTCTCATTTTGTATGATAATTGCTTTATTGGACTCTTAAGGCATGTATCATTTATGGATGCAAATTCTCACTTTGTTATCCATAGTATTTGTTCTCCATGCATGTATTCCTTTTGTGCCTTTGAAATTGTAACAAAGGGAGTTAACAAAGATTAAAGAGTGGCGGGGACATTAAAACTTTTTGAATGATATTAAAAGAAAAAAAATGTGTGAACGAGAATTAAAGAAAGTGGTGGTGACATCGTAGCAATTTCATAGAAACCTTTGAATATCACTTGGATAGTTGGATATTCTTATGTTTATATTTATAGGGCGTTTTTTATGAGACCGTCTCACCATGCGATAGGTTCATACAAGCAGCCCAATTAATGTATTTTTTAAAATTAATTAAGTAAATGAAAAACTATTTTTTTTGAACTAAATATTGGATCAACCTATATTAAGCCATCTCACGATTAATAAAGAATTTGTCTTATATTTATGTGTTTACTAAATGTTTGCAAATGTTTATGTTCTTTTTTAAATCATGTCCATCACTACAATTTTAATGATAGATTGATGTCACCTTACATTTTGCAGGTTTAACATTGTTGGGCAGGTAAGTCTCCATCTTTATGTTCGAGCATATGCTCTAAACGTCTGATAACTGATAGCTACACAAGCTTGTCGTCCGAAAAATACTTACATTTGGTTACTTATATGGACAGTGGGCTGTTACAACTAGTGTAGATTTCTCTCTAGCACAGCTGATTCAAGTGATCATTCTACTTAGCACAGGGGGTAAAAATGGTGGCGGTTTTCAGGCTTCCAAGTACATAGTCATTGCCTTCCACGGTGGAATTCTACTTCTGCACGCGATCTTGAATAGTCTTCCTATTTCATGGTTATCCTTCTTTGGACAGCTTGCTGCAGCATGGAATATTGCAGGTATGCAAGTGTAATTTATTACTGTCAATGAGCATTTTGAATCGCTCTAGTATTTATAATCGATCTTATCGTTCATCTAGGAGTATTTGTCCTAATGATTGCCATCCCTTTGGCTGCCAAGGAAAAGGCCAGTGCGGAGTTTGTGTTCACACACTTCAACACCGATAACAGTAATGGAATCGAAAGTAGAGCTTACATCTTCGTTCTTGGACTTCTGATGAGCCAATATACTCTAACAGGTTATGATGCATCTGCTCATATGGTAAGGACTATGTCCTTGATCTCATTTGCATAAGAAGACTGTGTTAAATTAGGCCGGACTTATTGTGAATGCCAGCATATTATCAGGGAAATACGAGGTGCACACACTCCATAAGTCGAGGAGAACCATCCCAAAGCCATATGGCAATGGGAGTAAGGGATCCAATGTCTTATAAAATGTACACATCATCATTAATGTATCGATGTGAGATAAACCATACCAACAGACCGTTTTGATGTTTTAACTCAAGAAGAGGATGTATTTGTATTAAGTCATTACTTCTAATGGACAACTTTTTGATTTTTGACAAACACCATAAGATGTATTTGTATTAAGCCAATATTTTTGTTTTGCTGATGTCAAACTTCGTTGGCAGACCGAGGAAACTAAGGATGCAGATAAGAATGGGCCTAAAGGAATTATAAGTGCTATCGGTATATCGATAATTGTTGGTTGGGCTTACATCCTTGGGATCACCTTTGCAGTCACCGACATTCCTTCCCTTCTAAGTACCGAAAATGATGCTGGTGGTTATGCCATAGCTCAAGTTTTTTACCAAGCATTCAAGAGTAGATATGGAAATGGCATCGGAGGAATAATTTGCTTGTGTGTTGTAGCTGTGGCTATATTTTTTTGTGGCATGAGTTCAGTTACTAGCAATTCTAGGTATACACTCTCCTGGTTCATCCACATCTTGTATTTGTTGGAACCTCATCGGGTTTGTGTGCAGTCAACTATCTTCTTAAGCGGGTCTTGTTGTGTACAAACCCATTAACAAATTTATCGGTATTTGTTTGTTCAAAGTTGAAGAAACATGAAATCTAATGAAGTAATGAATATATCTGCACAGGATGGCTTATGCATTCTCCAGAGATGGTGCAATGCCATTCTCATCAATATGGCATAAAGTGAATCAAAACGAGGTTCCTATCAATGCAGTTTGGATGTCTGCATTCATCTCATTCTGCATGGCACTGACGGTAAGCCCTTGTCTCTATCTGACCCCAATTTTTGGTGATTAAGACTTCAGCATTGTTGTTTAGATGTATCTCACTAGCTATATCTTCTCCTTTGTCAGTCACTCGGAAGTCTGGTGGCTTTTCAAGCGATGGTATCTATAGCGACAATCGGGTTGTACATAGCATATGCCTTGCCTATCTTGTTCAGAGTCACCTTGGCTCGCAATACATTCATCCCAGGGCCTTTCAATCTAGGCCGATATGGGATTTTTGTAGGTTGGGTTGCAGTGCTTTGGGTCATCACCATTTCTATCTTGTTCTCATTGCCTGTTGCGTATCCAGTTACCGGAGAGACTCTTAATTATACACCTGTGGCTGTCGGTGGCCTATTGATCCTGACGGTGTCTTCTTGGATTTTAAGAGCGAGGCATTGGTTCAAAGGTCCTACTACAAACATAGGTAACTATATTGTTTCTTTTGGTTCTAATAGATCATTCAATTCTGATGCACTCTTAACTCTCATATTCTAGAAGCTTCATATGATTGTTCATCTCATTTACGATTTATGTCATCTTATCACACTTGGATATAAATGTTTACACCATCTTACTATTCGAGGGAGATCTTTCTTATAAAATAATCTCTTCTGTAAGTTGTATAGACATTACGTGCAAGAACGTTTTGAATAATACAATCGAAAACATCTACTTTAACACCATCATAAAGACTAACAAATGGTTGTTCTTGAACAAACCCTTCCGATTCCACCATGTCATTCGTGGACCTACACAATATTAGAGCTCGATGGTTGTAACCTCATGATATGTTACATACTTTATCATACCCCTTCATATGAGAGCCCTTTTGGGCTCGAAGAATGGATGTTGCATACCATGTCAAAAAACAAATTCAACCAAAAGCTTAAGCTGATGGTTGTAGCTCAAAATATGTCATATACTCCATCAGATCAAGGCGTGTTTTACAAGAGAATTGGGTTGTTTGGATCTTGTTTCTATTGAAATTATTGTAACTAATTGTACAATAAACGCTAGGGATTAACGTTAAAATACATTACTCGTCTATAAGTGTCCGAATCACATGTTTTCACATTTCTTGGTGCACACAGAGTTGTATAAAGATCCAAAGAGACATGTATATTATTTTTCAAGCTTTCTTTAGGTGCATACCATTTTAATCCTTGTGTCTTCGATGTAACTTGTTAACTGCTTGAGCTAAAGCCTAAGCTCTTGAGATCATTGTTTGTGAAATCACCTTGTATCTATAAAATGCGAAAAAAATCACCTGTTAAGTTAAAGAAAGTGTAATAGCTCTTGTTTGAGCTTGATTCTCATTCAGGCTGTGAAATTTTAGTTAATAAGATGTTGAACTGAACCTGGTTTAACATTTCGTCGAAGAAAATTTCATCGTCAGTAGCAGTGCGCTGCAGTATGTTACTCGTGCGTGCAAGTTGCAGGCCATTTTCACTGGAATTTATTGCTTGATATGCTGAACCATCAGTAAGCAACACACTATTATCACTATCTGTAAAGAGAAAGTTTGAGGCCTGAACTAATCCTGTTTCTTCCACCTGTAACTTGCTAGCACTCGGCAAATTAGGCTGAACATAATTCTGACCTGCCGGGAATACATATTTTTCCGGTGACAACCTCAAATTCATCGTGCTCGATCCATCACATCTAGAATTACAGTTCACATCAGCTCCAACTCCGAGCACATTCTCATGTCTGCTTACGGAACCTGTTTTTTCTATAGTATAAGATTTACGCTGATCAATAATGCTAATTTTTCTTGTGCATTATGAAAAATCATAAAATTGATTGAAATACCGTGTACCTGATTCATTGTTAGTCCAATATGCACGTCGAATCTGATCAATCCTTCCTTTAAGATACAATTGTTCGTCAGTCGTTTCATTAACTTCCAATTGGTTACCGATGTTGCCTAATAATGAACTTTGACTGACATATTTCTCAACGTCTAGTGTCGTATTGTGGAACATGTGTGACTTTGAGTTGAACCTTTGGCTCTGCCCAGCATGTTCTTGTACCGAAACATGGCTCTGCCTCGCACCAGCAGCAGTACTGCTGACTGATTTTCTTGAGTGTGGCCTTGGATCAGTCACTGGACTCTGAAAAATGGAAATTTATGTATGGTTCAATTCTGTGCAGGTTCTGTATAGAGCAAGAGATACTGGTGATGGGTAGCTCAAATTATCGGAGAACTTTTACAAACAAAGAGATACATGAAAGAACGGTAATTACTTGTATATTTTGAAGTTTCTTAAGAACTACATTCTTGATTCTTGAATAGATTACTTACAAAGAGTAGATTGATTCCGAGACCAAGAAAAACTTGTGCTCGAAAATTGGATTGTAAGGTAATCTTGAATCGACATGGTTTTAAAAGGTCGATGGTAGATTACTTGGTAACGTCTTATGGGATTGTAATGATATCTTAAAGGGATCTTCATTTTTGCATTTACAGTCACATTCTAAATTTTCTCTCCTCGTTTTATAGAAGTTTAATAATCTGACAAGCAAGATTGTTATGATCGAAATCGGTAGAATCAGATTGTAGGATCGTAAGAATAAACATGCATGTTTCCCATCTACCCTCTAAATGATGACTTTGCTTAAGATTTGCCTGAAAATTATGAACCTAAACTGGCTTTTGTCTTGTTGGTTCACGTTTTCTCTTATGAATAGCCTAAATCAACTACTTTTACCAAATATTTCTATTTACAGCTAGCTTAACGGCCAACAAAAACGACTAATACTACCAATTGGTCAAACAAGTCAACTGAATCATCCGATTAACAAACACCTTCGCTTACTTTCTATAGTTACTTACATTCATTAATCGCGTATGAAGCTCATGATTCCACTCGACATGATTCTTCACAGATTTAGCATTTTGCTTCTTTTGGATCCCTAAAATATCCTCCGGGATGCAACCTATATCCTTCTCCGTCTGCTCATCACCATAAACCGATCTTTTTCTCTTCCGGATTACTTGATTATTCACCTGATTCCCTGTAACTTGATTTGCAAATAACAAATCTTTTGTAGGGAACTTACTTTCTTTCGATTTTCCTTTCGAGATTTCCATCGAATCAACCTGATGCAACTCGTTTTGTACATTTCTAACCTCATTTATTCCACACTTTTTCCTTCCTTTCCTGAACACAAACTGCCATAAGCCCTGAGCATCCTCTCTACTGATCGGTTTCTCAAAGAAATGACAGGCTCCTTGCTGTATAGTTCTGATTGCTAGTTGCTCATCCGTTTTATGTGAGGTCACTGCCATCGATTTAGTTGAAGACTCAAAATCGTTATGATCGAAGAATAAAGCTAGAATCGAAAGAGTAAGGAGTATAAGTTTGTTGAAACATACAGACTACAGGGATGTCTGACAGGGTTTTCACGATTCTGAGGAATGTAAGGCAGTCCATTCCGTGCATTCTCATTGCAGCAACGACTAGATCGTACTCGTTTGCTCGTTCTTGCATCACTGAGATTGCTACATTCGGGAATGCAGTACTTGTAACTACAAAACATACGTTGGTTAGAACAGTTTACTTGTATTCATCACTTGCAAATCGAGTTCATGATATACAAATTAGAAACACTCAAATTTACTTGTTAGAATTCGACTAAATGCATAAATTGTATTAAGGAAGGTACTCCCATCATCAAAAGATATCAATCAAGCCAAAATCAAGGAATATGATCACATCCTCAAATCACTCAAAGAAATATATCCTTGCCTAGTATAGATATGAACGTTAGACTCATAGGCTTTAACTACCATTTATATTATTGTATTCAATTATTTTGTTTCCTCTTAGTCCAGTATAGTATAGCTCATATTTATCTCATTCCTTATTTGTATAGCTAGTAGCTTGTATTTATACTCTTATTCTCTTTGTAATAAAACAACCAAAATTCATAAACACTCTATATGGTATCAGTTTTTTCGGTCCTTTTTCTCTAAAATTGTCGTCCATTAGCTGCTCCCAAAACCACCATGGCTGCCGCTAGCACTTTCATTCCCAATACACAAGACTCCACTCAACCTTATATTTCTATCAACCTACATAACATTTTAAAACTTACACCTATTAATTACCTTTCATGGAAACTCCAAATTGAAGCTATGCTTGTTGGCTATGATCTACTTCAGTTTCTTGATGGCTCTTTCCCATGTCCTTCATCTACTATTATTGAGGACTCCAAAGAAATAACCAATCCAAAACACCCTTAGTGGATTCGACAAGATAAACTTCTCTTTGGCGCCCTCATCGGCACTCTTTCTCCATCTCTTGTTCCTCTTGTATCTCAATCTACAACCTCTAAAGAGCTTTTTGATGTTCTCCGCAAAACCTACGCCACACCAAGTCATGGTCATATCAAACAACTTAAAGATCAATTTACCAATATCACTAAAAACGATCGGTCTATCACCGAATTCATGCAAGAAATCAAAACTTGTGCGGATAATCTTGCCTCTCTTGGCAAGAACATGGATCATGAGGACATAATTGATCAAGTTCTTCTTGGGCTTGACAAAAATTATGACACCATCAAAGAATCCGTTAATGCTCGTGATACTCCTATCTCCTTTGAAGAGCTCCATGAGAAACTTATTAATAAAGAACTCTCTCTCAAACAAACTCGCCATGAGTCTCCCTACCCAGCTACTGCTTTTGCAATGCAAACCAAATATCCTTCAAAGCAATACTCTAATCGTGCTCCATCTTATGGAACACACCATTCATCAAAATCACCTAAACCTTTCCTTGGTAAATGTCAATGGTGTCGGGAACAAGGCCATGTTGTATCTCAGTGTCCCCTCTTTTTAAAACGCTTCCCAAACGCATCTCCCCCTCCACCCATTCGACATATCTCTAAACCACAAGTCAACAACCTTGTCATATCCCAAACTGATTCATCTTCCTGGCTTTTGGACAGTGGTGCTTCTCATCACGTCACCAATGACCTCAACACTCTATCCCTCCATGCCCCTTATGATGGCACGGATGAGCTAATTGTTGGCGATGGTATGAGCTTAAAAATAACTCACATTGGCATGTCACAATTTTCTAATATTAAACTTTATAATGTTTTAGTTGTTCCCGCTTTAACAAAAAATATTATTTCTATTTCTCAACTTTGCAACGATAATCATATTTCTATAACCTCTTTTGATGATTTTTTTTGCATGAAGGAGCAAACATCGAAGATTACCCTTTTCCAAGGACGAACAAATGAAGGTGTTTATATGGTGCGGTCTTCCAATCCTCAAACCTTTGTTCTCTCCAAATTACCTTCGCTTGATTGGCATTATCGTCTTGGACACCCTTCTTTAAATGTTTTTAGGCAACTTATTTCGCAAAATAAATTAAATGTTCCAAGTATTTCAACTTTAGATTGTAATTCATGTTGCATTAATAAAAGTCATAAATTACCTTTCTCTACATCCTCTATTTTATCAACTCACCCTTTACAATATATTTATACTGATCTTTGGTCTTCACCCGTTTACTCATATGATGGTTACAAATATTATGTCATTTTTATTGATCATTTCACAAAATATACTTGGCTTTATCCTCTAAAACAAAAATCTGACACAAAAGCTGTTTTTATACGATATAAAGCTTTAGTTGAAAAGTACTTTAATCAATCCATTTTAACATTATACTCTGATAATGATGGAGAATATGAAGCTTTAAATAATTTTTTATCTATAAATGGCATCTCTTATCTTACTACCCCTCCTCATACGCCTCAACATAATGGTCTTTCCGAACGACGCCATCGTCATATTGTAGAAACCTTTTTAACTCTCCTCACTCATGCTCATATGCCTTTGGACTATTGGCCTCATGCTTGTACTACTGTTGTTTATCTAATCAATCGCTTACCTACTCCAAGCTTAAACAATCAATCTCCGTTTGCCAAATTATTTGGTTTTCAACCAAATTATCAAAAGCTTCGCAGCTTTGGTTGCTTATGCTATCCTTGGCTAAGACCGTACACCAAACACAAACTTGATCTCAAATCTAAACCGTGTGTCTTTATTGGGTATTCTCCCACTCAAAGCGCCTACTACTGTTTAGAAATGCACACGAAACGCATTTATACCTCTCGACATGTTCACTTTATTGAAAATCAATTTCCCTTTTCCAACACAATTCAACCTTCATTGCCCTTAAATGATTTAATTGATGAATGGGCTCCTATATCTCTTGAAATTTTGCCTACTGTATCTATTCCTAACCCAGTAGCTGCCTTAAATACCCACAATGACAATACACAAACTGCTACTATTCCTCCTTCTCTACCCGCTGCTGCCTCCCCAACTACTCTAATTGACACCACCTCTATCCACCCTATGACCACACGTCTCCAACGTGGTATATCTAAACCCATCAACAAACTCAACCTTAATGTCTCTGTCTCCCCAATCGAACTACCCAAAAACATCACTCAAGCATTAAAGAGCCCCCTATGGCGACAAGCTATGGACCTTGAAATGCAAGCTCTCATTAAAAATCATACTTGGGATCTTGTCCCTTCAACACCCAATCAGAACATAGTTGGATGTAAGTGGATTTTTAGAATCAAAAGAGACCAACATGGCACTATTACTCAACATAAAGCACGTCTGGTTGCACGAGGCTTTCATCAACGTGAAGGCCTTGACTATGGTGACACCTTCAGTCCCGTCGTCAAACCCGTCACTATTCGTCTTATTCTCTCTATTGCTCTCACCAACAACTGGCCCTTACGCCAATTGGACATTAATAATGCCTTCCTTCAAGGCACTCTTCAAGAAGATGTCTATACCGTTCAACCACCGGACTTTGTCGATCCCCACAAACCAAACCATGTTTGCAAACTTCGCAAAGCTCTCTATGGTTTAAAACAAGCCCCTCGTGCTTGGTACACTGAACTTAAACAACACCTTCTATCCATGAAATTTCGCAATGCCATCTCCGACTCCTCTCTTTTCATCTTTAATCACAATAAAACTATCATATATTTACTTGTGTACGTTGATGATATCATTATCACCGGCAATTGTAATGATAGTCTACAACAATGCATTTCTAATCTTGCTCAACGTTTCTCTCTTAAAGACTTAGGATCACTAACCTACTTCCTTGGTGTTGAAGTCATTTCTCATCCCCAAGGATTGTTCTTAAGTCAAAAACGCTACATCCAAGACCTCTTAACTAAATCTAACATGGATGAATCCAAACCTGTTGCAACTCCTCTTCCCACTCATCCTCCTCCAAGCATTCACGTCACCTTTCTTGACAATCCTACTGAATATCGTGCTCTCCTTGGCAGTCTTCAATATCTTAGTCTTACTCGTCCCGACATTTCCTTCACTGTTAACAAACTTGCTCAATATATGCAACGTCCCACTCATGAACATCTCCAATTACTCCATCGTCTTCTACGCTATCTCAATGGTACTTTGAACATGGGCCTCATAATTCATGCAAAATCTCCCTCCACTATTCATGCCTTCTCAGATGCTCACTGGGCCCGTGACAGAGACGACTACATCTCCACTACTGCTTACATTATATATCATGGTCGCAACCCCATTAGTTGGACGTCCCGCAAACAGAAAACCCGAGCCCGATCTTCCACTGAAGCAGAGTATAGAGCTGTGGCAGCCACCACGGCTGAACTATTATGGATAAAAAATCTTTTACACGAACTTGGTCAACCTACTACCACAATTCCGGTGATATTTTGCGACAATGCTGGGGCCACATACGTTAGTGCAAATCCTGTTTTTCACTCTAAAATGAAACATCTAGACCTTGATTATCACTTTGTTCGAGAAAATGTCCAACAAAGAAAACTACGAGTATCCTACATCTCTACTAATGATCAACTTGTCGATGCTTTAACAAAGCCGCTTCCGCGCTCTCAACACCAACATCTCATAAGCAAAATTGGGCTCTCTTATTGGCCGCCCATTTTGAGGAAGGGTATTAAGAAAGGTACTCCCATCATCAAAAGATATCAATCAAGCCAAAATCAAGGAATATGATCACATCCTCAAATCACTCAAAGAAATATATCCTTGCCTAGTATAGATATGAACGTTAGACTCATAGGCTTTAACTACCATTTATTTTATTGTATTCAATTATTTTGTTTCCTCTTAGTCCAGTATAGTATAGCTCATATTTATCTCATTCCTTATTTGTATAGCTAGTAGCTTGTATTTATACTCTTATTCTCTTTGTAATAAAACAACCAAAATTCATAAACACTCTATAAATTGTTGGAAAAATAACATCATACGTGATCCAACATCGAAATTTTAGAAAGATGTCGACTAATATATAAACTTGATGGGAATTCCTCCTATCACCGTTTGGTTTTAGGAAGAAATTTCATTTGGTTTGTGTGCAGTCAACTCTCTACTCTTGCGGGTCTTGTACAACCCCAATAAATAATACTATCTCCGTTCCAAAATACTTGCAATATTTGTTATTTTCACGCAGTTCAAAGCACTAATTTAATCCTTAATATCTATAATTTTGTATAATATAAAATTATAAAAATTTGATATTATTAATCTTTACGTCGAGACGAATCAAACAAGATCCCACTTGACTATGTTTTTAACTTATAGATTACTTATTAATCACAAATTAAGGGAGATAAGTGAATAGTGTTTGTTTCCGTATGTTGCGACTATATTAGAACGGAAGAAGTAATAATTTTATAATGGTATTATCAGAGCTGGCGCCTGGCAGTTTCCGATAAACTGGAAACAAAAAATCTCGGTGTTCCATAAAACAATAATGTGTGGGTGTTTAGGGTTTGTAGCAGGTATAATGGAACGGAGTCTCTCATTTTTTTATACAATCATAAAATATGATCAGATATATTAGATATTGAAAAATGAGATAAAAGACGGCTCTCAAAAGCCCAGTCAAATTCTAAACATATATTGTTATAACTCTAAATTTAGATTTGGGCTGGACTTTTAAGAGTCGTTTTTACAAAAGACGGTCTCTCAAGAGAGCACCTATAAAAAAAAAAACATAAAGTGTGTAAATGAGCATTACAATATTGAAATAGTTTATGATGCAAAACCTTTGAGATTTTTAAAAACATTTTGTTTGTTGATACCCTTACAAAATAAACTTTCTTTTCATTATCATTTATTTATTTCATTATCATTTATTTACAATAACAGCGACATCATAGCCTTAATCTCAAACGATTATCACGATCCTTCACATTTAAAACAAGCATTATACACTAGCAAAGAAAACAAATACATAATTGATAAAATTAATAAAAAAGACTAATAGAGCATATAACGCGGAGTCTCTACCACAACTTAAACGTTTGGTTGATTTGATTTTATGATATAAATTATAATATTAAAAGCCAACGTGATAAGAAGTTACGAGTTTAAAGCTCATTCATCACTCATTTTAAATGGAGTTAATTTAGCACTATATATGAGTATGACGATCGACATAAATTGCATGGTACTTCTGATCAAAAGACAATTCTTATATAAAAAAGCGTAAAAAAGTATATATAACATATTATAGGGAAAAAGTTTATATTTGAACCTTGATAAGTTGTTTCTTCAAGAATTGAAGTTGTTTGAGAAAGAGAGGTCATGTCGGAATCGACCAATAGGATACGAGTGCCCACCGCATAGTTTGGGATTGGCATTTCACCATCATTTACCATTTCATCCATGAATTTATTTTCAAATTATTTGTAGAAATTAATATTAAATTTTAGAAGGTAAAAAGAATCAAAATCACATAAGAAAAAAATTAATTTGTTGATGAATTTTGAGAGAAAAAATTACATGAGTGAAGACAACAAATCAACGAATTTGTGCACCTTCATATATTTTAGTAAATTTTCAAATTTTCAAAATTATTATTATTATTACTGAAAGAGTAATAACTAAGTCAAATAATAATATGACAATTGGAAAATTTTTTAAAAAATGGCAAATTAAAATTTACTCATTTTACCAGAGCGCCTACTGAATCACACTGGTCAAAGATTTAGATAATGGATGGAATGGATATTATTTCAATAGCATTTATTGGTAGTTTCTATTATAATGAGATTATAATTAAAATTTTATTTTTTATGTGGGCTCGATTAAAGGAAAATATTAATTTTCATTTATTTATGTACTACAAAAAAATAATGCTACTATTCAAAATAATATCAATAGAAATATTTTGAGATTTAATTCATTTTGATATATTTCCTTACAATGTTCATTTATTTATTTCTAAAATATGGTACACAAATTTTAAAGAATAACTTATCATTGAATTATGTTATGTCATGCAATTGAGATAAATAATTGGATGCTTCAAAACTCATGTTAAGTTATATTTATAAAAAACTAAATAGATTTTTGTGCCAAGCTAAATATGATTTATGAATATTTTTTAATAAAAAGTTACTAATCAGATATACAACTAATTTAATATGTAATTTTTAAATCAAAATAAATGATAGGTTAATTTGATAATAACAATTGATATATTTAATATGAATCAAAATAATATAAGTATATTTAATATGATTTAAAATAATATGCCAGCGGTAAAATTTTGAAAAAAATGGCAAATTAAAATTTACTAATTTTACCAGAGCGCCTACTGGATCAAAATGGTCAAAGACTTAGATAATGGATGGATATCATTTCAAAAAAAAGATAATGGAGGGATATTATTCAATAGCATTTATAGTGAGATTTTAATTATAATTTTATTTTTTGTATAGGCTCAATTAAGGAAAAATATTAATTGTCAGTAATTTATGTCAAAATAATATCTGTAGAAATATTTAGAGAAGTAAACTCATTTTGATATATTTCCTTACAATGTTTATTTATTTATTTCTAAAATATGGTGTACAAATTTTAAAGAATGCTCTCTAAGTTCTTTTATGTTTGTCTACTTTATTATGACATGTAGTTTCAAACTTTTGTTTATTTTAGCATATTTTCCATTTCTAGAAATTTTTTTTTCCAAATATATCCTCATAATCTCTCTCATTTTCTCAATATATTTTCTATATATATTAATGACAATGATAATTTTCTTTTTCTTTATCACAAATTATTGTGAGAGACGGTTTCTTTGAGAGACCATCTCTTATTGGGTTGGCCCATAAAAAAATGTGAAGTAAGAGTAGAAAAGTTTTGATGGACTGGGCCTAAGAGACGTCTCTCACATATGCGGTCTCTCAGGATGTCAGGAGACAAGCTGTTTCTTTATTTTATTTTTAATTTAAATGTTTTTTCTCTCTCATAATACCAATACAATTATTACTTCACACCACTATTTGATTAAAATAATATCCACTTCATACAAAGATTCTAATTTTTTAATTTGTGTAAAAAACTCATAGCGGACAATAAACGGAAAGAGTAACTTATAATTGAATATGTTATGTCATGCAATTGAGATAAATAGTTGGATGCTTCAAAACTCAAGTTAAGTTATATTTACAAAAACTAAATATATTTTCGTGACAAGCTAAACATGATTTATAAATATTTTTTAATAAAAAGTTATTAATAATCATATATACATCTAATTTAATATGTAATTTTTAAATCAAAATAAATAATAAGTTAATTTGATAATAACAATTGATATATTTAATATGATTCAAAATAATAATAGTATATTGTTTAGATATAGAATTACAGATTTTAAAACTATTTAAAATCATAAACAAATATTTGTCTTTGACTCGTGAAAGACGAATTTTTGGGTAATTGAAAATCTCTAAAATCCTTAATGCAAAGACATTTACACAGAAACTTGCCTAAGATCGTCCTATTCTAAGATCACAACTGGGCCGGTCCATTGCGCCTATTTTCTTCCAAAATTCCATTTTTTTGTTTTTTTTTTTTTCATTTTCTGGGCATTTTTCAATTTGGACCTTAAAGATACCAATTTTGACCTTAAAGATATCAATTTCAACGTAAAGTAGTACTTAAACATATCAATTAAAGTAAATTTCAATTTGAACCTATAAGTGATCAATTGTGGCGTTAAACTGATCAATTTCTACCTAAATTGAAATTGATACTTTTATGGTCAAAATTGATACCTTTAAGAGTAAAATTGAAAAATGTACAGAAAGTGAAAAAGAAGAGAGAAAGCATGTAAGGAGCGCGAATGGGGCCGACCCACTCTTGTCTCAATTTGTGACGACCCAAGACCAGCTGAGACATTTATAAATCACAAAAACTTGCGTAAGACCGTCCTATTCTAAGACCACAATTGGATCGGCCCATTGCCCTCCAAATTCCATTTTTTTGTTTTTTTTCATTTTCTGGGCATTTTTCAATTTGGACCGTAAAGGTATCAATTTTGACCTTAAAGTATCAATTCCAACGTAAAGTAGTACTTAAACACATCAAATAAAATAAATTTCAATTTGAACCTATAAGTGATTAATTGTGGCGTTAAACTGATCAATTTCCACCTAAATTGAAATTGATATCTTTAAGGTCAAAATTGATACCTTTAAGAGTAAAATTGAAAAATGCCCAGAAAATGAAAAAGAAAAGAGAAAGTGCAATGGGCTGAAATATTGGGCCGTCTTAGAATAAGAAGGTCTCTCCCAAGACCGCCTGTTTATAAATACTCCTAAGAAATATTGTTATTTGTTGGTAACCAGGCCCGGTTATATTCAAGGGCAACCTGGGCTATAGCCCAGGGCCCCATAATTTGTAAAATTTTTGCTATATTTAAAGGGCCCAATTTGCTAAAAAATATAGGGTAACAAGTTGATATGCTTGGGCCCCTTAGTACACTATATCCAACTAATGAATTGCAAATGACGGTAGACAAAACAAAAAAACAAATTCTTGTGAGAGACGGTCTTTATAAGAGACCATTTTTAATTGAACTGGCCCATAAAGGAAAATGTAGAGTAAAATAGGAATATTAAGCTTTAATGGGCTAGGCTTGAAAGACGTCTTTCAGAAAGACGATCTCTCAGGAGACTAGCTGAAACAAAAAATAAAAGTTGATATGCTTGGGCCCCTTATTAGGGGGCCCAAAATTAATATTAGCACAGGGCCTCAGATTTGTTTAAGACGGCCCAACTTTTAAGACCCACGCGATTACTTTTAAGACCTATATGATCACTTTTAAGTCATATGTGATCATTTTTAGTTTTCAAGTTCACTCACATAAGCTTTAAAAGTGATCACATATATTGTAGAGGACATAATAATATAAGTTTTAAAAGTGATCATATATGTTTTAAAAGTGATCCCATATTTTTTTTGGCACTATTCACTCATCACTCTTAATTTGTATTTTACTCTTAATCTATAAGTTAAAACATAGTCAAGTGGGATCTTGTTTGATTCGTCTCAATATAAAGATTACTAAAATATCAAACTTTTATAGTTTTTAATTAAGAATAATTTGATATATTTGAAAAACTAAATGAGACGTTTAGGCTGAATTGGAGGGAGTCTTAATTTTAAGACGGTCCTAAACAAAAACTTGTGTTTGATTTATTTAAAAGCATTAGTAAGCAAAAATTAAAGATTATAAAACAACTAGTAGTCTAAATCCAAAATAAAAATTCATAAAGCCCTAGTTTTGGTTTCGCCTTCAGTCGCTTAACCGCTTTCCACCGTCCTTCATCCTCACACTTCTCCTCTCCATTTTTTCTGACCTAAACCTTCCTCCTTCAAGACCCTTACACCCTCACGCCGCCGCAGCCGCAGCCGCAGCCGCAGCCGCAGCCGCCAATCGCCAGCCCCAGACTCCCAGGCGTCAACTCCACCTGCCGTCCGGCGTCAACCCAACCTACCGCACAGCCGCAGGTCGCAGCCGGCCCCAGTCACCAAACCATGTACATACTTTTTTATTCTTTTTCTTCCTTTCCATAAAAGTTTTAATTTTACGCAATTGTTATAGATTTTTCATTTCTTTGAATGTTAATTGTTGAACATTGTTTGCTCATCAATTTAAATAAATTGTTAAATTTAGGGTTTTTAGTTGATCAATTTAGGGTTTTTGGTTTGATGGGTGGTATTTTTTAAATTTAGGGTTTCAAATTTAATTTCTTGGTATTTATTAGAGTTTTAATTGATTAGTAATTTAATTTAGGGTTTAAACATTTTCAAATGATGGATTAGTTATTTAATTCTACACACCCGTCATTGCCCATCGGACTTGCTTCCTGCGGTTATCATTCCCTTTATATTTCTCAGGTTAACATTTTCTCTCATGAATATCTATATTCTTAATTGTTATTACTAATTTGTTGCTTTGGTTTTTTTAACTTTACTTTCTCAATATTGAATTTAGTTGAGGTTTATATAAAATTATCTGGCACTGGGATAGGCCGATTTACACGGGAATCCAGGTAGCCCAGGAATAACAGTTAAAAAATAAAACAAAAACCAAGAGTATAGGACTAGGAAAAGAACTTGTATGAGTTGGTAAGAGCTTTAATCATGACAACCAAAGTGTACATGTTCAAAGATCATTGTGTTTTCTTGATATCTTCTATATGTTTGAATTTGATTTCTTGTGAATTTGTTGTCTTCTAAATGTTTGATTTTGTTTAATTTCTCATAATAGTAAAGGAATTTGTTTTCTTTGAATGTATGAATTTATTTTCTTTGAATGTATGTATTTGTTTTCTCTTATTGTTTGAATTTGGTTAAATAAGTTTTAACTTATTTTGTTGATAGATATTTTATAATTGCGCTGGGTAATTGCATTATAATAGTTTTAATTAGGTATTTTCATTTTTTTGATTTGATTAAACCGTGAATTGATTAGGTATTTGTGAAAATTGGAATAATAGTGAATTTTGATCAAGTTTGAATGTTTGATAGTTTAATAGTGTATTAACGATTGAAAACACTTGATTATTTTCTAGATCGGCCACTAGTATGTAGTAATGTAGAGGGATCATGTTCTAAATATGTTTTAGTAGAATGAGATATAATTGTATTTCATTTTTGTTGAGTACTACAGAAGATAATTGAATTTGTTGGGTTTAGAAGTAGGGTTTGCCAATCAGGGTTTTGATTCTAATAACTACCTTTTTCTTTCTGTTTTTTACTTGGCAGAATGAAGGTTAAAGTGATTTCACGTTCTACAGACGAGTTTACTCGTGAACGAAGTCAAGATTTACAGGTATTAGTTGTTCATAACTTGAATTGCATTTTTCTAATTTTTCTTCTATTATGCTAAGATGGGCAAAAATACAGAGGGTATTTCGCAATTATGATCCGAGTCTTAGACCTCAGGAGAAGGCTGTAGAGTATGTACGAGCTGTTAATGCGGCTAAATTAGATAAGGTACACCATTGTTTGCTCCATTTAAATTGAGTGTTTGTTTTTTAGGATGGTTTTAATTAATGGGTGGGCTGATTTTCGTTGTTGTGGGTATATGAATAGATTTTTGCAAGACCATTTATTGGGGCAATGGATGGGCATATTGATGCTGTTTCGTGTATGGCCAAGAATCCAAACTATTTAAAAGGCATATTTTCCGGTTCCATGGATGGAGGTACAATTCTATTTCACTGCGTTATGTGTAGTTTTTTTTATTGATGTATGTGATGATTATTTGTTTTTTGCATGATATTTTGGCATTTAAGTTGTGGCTGTGTTTCTTCTCTTTTGCAGATATACGTCTTTGGGATGTAGCATCGAGGTAATTAATGCATCTTTCAATTGGGCTTTTTGAGATGAATGGCTCCGTTTTCCTTATTAGCAAGCGTAACTCTGGAATTAAGTTATATAAATTGAAAGACTTCAGTAAAATTGCTCGTCAAAGTTCATTTTATTAGGTCTTTGCATACGTTTGTGCTTGAATTTAATGGTTTCGTCTTTCTCTATATAGTTGTCTTTGATATTTTTGAAGTGACCAATTGATTTCCGAAACTTCCATTATGCTGCTTCAGGCTAACTTTATGTACTTTACTCTTATATTAATAATCAACCTTAAGGGTGAAATTGAGTATCTAGACCTCATAGTATAAATGTATGTCATTTTAGTGTTGTATATTTAGTGTTATTTTGTGTTTGTTATTGTTCATGTCTTTGTAAGAGAAGATTTGACTATCGTTGACTCGAAGTAGGAACTTATGTGAATGTCTTTTGAGTCTTTAAGGTTGCTTTGCTGTATTATAAATGAGAAAGTTCATTACATGTTTGTGAATATTATCTACCTATATTGGATGCCTTTTCTCAATCCAACTTGGTGGTTTGATAAATTTAATTTAAAGGTATTCTTCCCCATTTGGATTGCTTGAACCTTCGAACTCCTTGATCAAAATAGGTTGGGAGATGGAGAAAGTGGGGCTTTTTTTGTTTTGTTTTTTGTTAGAAAGAGAGATAGCGGAAAGTGGGTGCATCGAGGTGGGCCATGAATAGATTATATTGAAAATTGGTTGAAGTGAAAGTGGGAACATTTTCATGAAATTAACTGAAATGAAAATTTTGAACATCAATGTAGATGATTGTAATATGGGCCTAAAATCTTAGTTTTAAGAAGTTTAATTCTGTTCTATTAAGTTGAAAGAGCCTTACTCATCTTGTAACGGTGATTGTTTTATAGACTTTATTATTATGGCCCTTCGCTTGTTGTGCTAATCTCTCATGTGCTTTATAATATGGAACAAAAGGATTATAATGGTTAAACTTGAAAAAGTTTTACCATTAAAATATCAACTATGGATTTTTATATGAAACTGACAAGCAGGGAAGATAGTTATCATGGAAATTTGACTCGGTGGATGGAAAATTATGGATCTTTCTTAGATGAAGCTTTTTAGATTTACTTGTGCAGTTCCAAATTTGCCGTAAGACCTTGTTTCATATGAAAAACAGTTTTTTCTTTTTAACCAGTTTAATGGTTGGTGAATTTGTTACGCACCCTTTTGATTGACGTGTTTTCTACAACATCTTTATTTTATATGTGGGAACTATTTTAGTTCTTTTGATTGAGCATATTGATGCACAGAGAGGAGGATACATCGGCTTGAATTATGCAGTTATTACAGAGAGCGATACACAAAATAAACTTGGCTTTCCCTGTTTTCTGCGATGTCTTCGTTTGCTCTTCTTAATTTTTTATTGCAAAAAATCTGTCATTTTTTGAGAACTTTCTTTGGTATCTGTTTATTGTTTTCATCATTTCACTTTTAATTTATTATTTCAATTTAGGCGAACTGTTTCACGTTTTCTTGGTCACCAAGGTGCTGTAAAGGGCTTGGCAGTATCAACGGATGGATGTGTTCTCGTTTCATGTGGACTCGATTGCACGTAGGTCTTGATGTTTAAAGTTGAACTCCATCCCTTTCATTTAAGCATTTTTTCTTGTACTTGTCTGATGTTTCAGAAAATTTCTTGTGTTTTTTTCAGTGTCAGGCTGTGGAATGTTCCAGCTTCTACCGTTGTGGAGTCGGATGCATCTTCTTATGGGTCTATAACGGTTTGTCTTCCTGTGAACTCCTTTTCATGTTTTGCGGTGGTTGAGTTCTGGGTTCAATTGTGGGCTAATTGAGTTTTAACAAAAAAATTCCAGCCTCTTGCAGTTTACACTGGACAAAATGCATTCAAGTAAGTCTACTAGTTGCATCAAGATATTGACTTTATGTAGTATTTCTTGTTACTTGACCTTTGAGGATGATTTGTGTGCTTTACTTATAGAGCTGTTGATCACCAGTGGGGTGGGAATCTTTTTGCTACTGCTGGTGCACGATTAGACATATGGGATCATAACAGGTTTCATTCCAGGCTTTTTTTTTGAATATCATTCCAGACTTTCTTGTTCTTTTCCTTCTTTAGCATGCGAATAATTATTTCTGACTCTCTGCCTTGTGGCTTAAGGTCGCAGCCGGTGAACAGCTTTGAGTGGGGAGTTGACACTGTTGTATCTGTTCGTTTCAACCCCGGAGAACCAAGTCTTTTGGTAACGTCAGGCAGGTTCGAAGAATAATACGTTTCCTAAGTTGCGGATTAACTAAGTTTTATGTGCAGTGCATGTGAACTGTCCATGTTTAAGTTATATTTCCTTTTTGATGCATACTTAAATGGCAAATCAACAAGACTTGATATTAAAACATCTTCACTCCTTGAAAGACATCTCTGGATTTGACCCAGGGTTTTTGAGCTTCACTCATTTGATGATTTAAGGTTCTAATTTAGATGTTTGGATTGATTAATTGGAAACCTTTCAATTACTTTTGGGTACTTTTTTTTAAAAGGATCCACCATATGGGAAGGAGAGAGTAGATGCTGATTTAATAATCTGAGTCAAAAAACTACGTGGTCCTGTTTGTTTGCTCATCACACTTTGAGCTTGTAGTCAGTTGCATGGGTTTTTGGAATTAAGTTACATCCCTGCTGCTGACTTTATTATTCTGTTTTGTTTGTAATCATGATGCTTTTTTGTTGGTTTCTAGCTATTGAGCTATTGCATTGTGGTACTGTTACTTGATTTAGACAATGTTGCTGTAAGAGTTCTGTTTGACCAAGTACTTTTTAAAAAATTATATGTCCAATGTCGATTTAGTTTTGTAACTTTCATTCTTTGCATTCTGTTTTACAGTGATCGAAGCATCGCAATCTATGATCTTCGTTTGTCTACCCCAGCAAGAAAGATTGTCATGCAGGTAATGCATATACAGACCCACGTTAAGTATTGAGGGGAATTGAATGATGTTTTAGTCAAAGATCTTTAGTAGAAGTGATGAATTTTACTAATAGGCTTCCAGTTGCCTTGTATTATAGGAGAATTTGTCAATAACTGCATAATATTTTTTTTTCTTGTCATAAATTACTTGTTGAATTTATTCTTTGTTAAAAACTACCGAATTACGGTTTTTATCTGCTGACTGTTACTATCTTTAAAGATAGTCTTTTACTAAGAAAATAATTAATTAGGTAGCTTTTCTCAAAGAAAAATTTTTAATGGTAGTTTTTGACAAGTATTAACAATCAATGAATAGACAGCGTTATCTGGTATTCTTTCACATAGAAAGTTTTTCATTAGGTTGTTTTTGATAAAAAGAATTTATTAGGTAGTTTTTTGACAAACTTTTTATTAGGTAGTTTTTGACAATTTTTGCATTTATCTTTCCATTGGGAATTGTGAATATTATTGCATAATTTTTGGTTTTCCCGCTTTGTTTAGTTTGACACTTGACGCTGGCATCTCTATAATATTGTCTTCGATCATTTTTAAAAACTTCCATTTTCGTATTTTCTTGTGGCTCTATTTTGACGTGTGGTTAATGTTTTCTCCTTGCAGACCAAAACTAATTCTATTTGTTGGAATCCTATGGAACCATTGAACTTCACTGCGGTATGCTTCCACATAGTCATTTCAATGCTAGATGTTTCTCAATTGGTGCTCTTATTCTTATGATATGATTTGTCACGCATGATCTTTTATTACAAATTGTTGCTATTTTATTTGTATTTTTAAACAAGTATTAGTGTTTTGATATTCAAGTGGCTGCTGATTATAATATATGAAGATATTTTGTGGACAAATATTATCAAGTGGAAGGATTTCACAAGTTGGACATTTTATATAATAACCGTGCGAAATTGATTTAATGTGATTTTTCTTGATGATCATCGTTCATCGGACTGTTTTAATTTCTGTTAAATCGGTTGGTTAAAATTTTCTCTATGTGATTAGCTCATGTATGTTGTGATGCAGGCAAATGAAGATTGCAACTGCTATAGTTATGATGCTAGAAAGTTGACTGAAGCTAAGTGTGTTCATCAAGATCACGTCTCTGCAGTGTATGTTTTTATTAAAAACCACTTTTTAAATTACACTACAACAGTTTACTACGTAGTAACTTTAATACTTATGGTATTCTTTACTTGATTTTTGCTCAGGATGGACATTGATTACTCTCCCACAGGGCGAGAATTTGTCACAGGATCTTATGATAGAACAGTAAGTCATTAGGTCTATTGTGTCTCTGTATGTGTCTTCTTATTTGGCTCTGCCCACTTCCACTAGTGTATTCTTAAGTTCAAGTAACTATTTTCAGGTAAGAATATTCCCCTATAATGGCGGCCACAGTAGGGAAATTTATCATACAAAGAGGATGCAAAGGTAACTTAATCATTGGTGATTTAGTTATTTAATACAAATTTCAAATCCATGACATCTGGAGTGGAGCCACGTTATATTAAATGTCCCTTTTTTGTGTAGAGTATTTTGCGTAAAGTTCACTTGTGATGCATCATATATTGTATCTGGAAGCGATGACACTAACCTGCGACTATGGAAAGCAAAAGCATCTGATCAATTAGGAGTTGTAAGTATTACCAGATCTTTTGTCTTGGTCCCTCTATTTAGTATATTGTTCATAATAGTGTCTGTAGTCTCTCAAGTGCTTTCATGCACACTATACCATGTTTTCCTATTCATCGTTTACATATTACTCAAGTTTTGATGCCAATTGAGTGATTGTGGATATGTTAAGTGGAATTCAATTTCTTTTCGATCTCCACATTTGCACTGGTCATTAGTTTTAAAGCCTAGCTTTTTGAAGTATAGCTAATTAATATAATTTGTATAGGACTTTTGTATTGGAACTAATTAGATCATGTTCTTTTGCAGCTTCATCCTAGGGAGCAAAAGAAGCATGATTATAATGATGCTCTGAAGAAACGTTACAAGTACCTTCCAGAAGTAAAACGTATATTGAGGTAACTTCAATTACAATTACTCACCCTTCCTATTTTGTTTTATTTCCTTTTAAACCTTCTCAGAATTCAGATGGCAGAATTTGATTTTTGAATGAGTTGTCTGGCTTTGGAGTAAAATGACGCTCTTGAACAAATTATGCGTGGCTGTCTTTTTGACTTAAAAAAATTGTGATTGCAAATATTTACCGACTTGCTGATGCTGCATTCAAATATTTACTCGAGAATTTGCTATATGGTCGAGGGCCAAAAGATTGGACTTATGACGTGTCATATAGAATCGTTGGGATTACATCTAATCCATGTATGTCAAATTTGCAGGCACAGACACTTGCCTCGTTTAGTGTACAAGGCCAAGAATTTGAGACGTACAATGACAGAAGCTGAGAAGAGGAAGGAGGATAGAAGAAGAGCTCACAGCGGCCCGTCCAGCGTGCAAAAGGAGCCCCTGCGAAAGAGGAGAATCATTAAAGAGATTGAGTGAACCGCTTCAGCTTCAACTTGCTAACCTTGGTCCTAGCGCCTGCAAAGCTCGGTGATAAGAGATCGAGGAGTCTTCAATTTTGTGGGAGCATATTAGAAACAGGATAATTTGGATTCGGAAGCTTTAGCTTTGAGTTTCTGTAAGCTAAGCTTTGTATCTAAGTGTTGGCGCGATTTTGACAAAACCTTATCATTTTCTGTTTAGGAGCTTGTAATTACTTTGTTCGTTTGTCATTTATCAAGATTCATTTGGAGTTAAAACCGTAGTTCTAGTCACCCAACTTTCTATTAACACAAGTTAAATATAATAAATAAATTGGGCATAAAATTTATGGTGCGGTTTGGACTCTCTTAGAGTCCTAATTGGTAAGTCCCTTTTCGGGCAATGAGTAAAGAGGGTTTTGTTGCAATAATCCAAATTTAGGAAGAAAAATCAATAATCATTAGAGATATTGGGTTTTTTTTATAGGCCTAACCTTGATGTACTTGATATGTTGTTAGCAATGTTATTAGGATCGAGATTCTACGTAGGATCGTTGAAGGGGTAGGATCGAAATCGGTAGAATCGGATCGTAGGATTGTGTGATTTTACAAACATGCATTATTGTTCTTTGAATTACTAATTATTATTTTGTTACCTTTTTACGTTTTAAGGTGTGAGTAAAAACTTATTTGGCTTAATCTATTAAATTTTGAACAAAAATTACTTTTAATAATCATTTTTAAACTGCAAATTAAGAAAATTTGAATTTTATAAAGGAAATAATATAAATATTTTAATTATATATTTATACGTAAGTCAAATATGTTTTACATGCAAATATTTTACAATTGAAACTACCCATGGTCTCATGTAGGATCGGATCGTAAAATCGTAAGATCGTAGAATCGTGTTATGATCCTATCATCTAAATGTTTAAGCTAAGTAGGATCGCACTACCTATGATCCGAATCGGTCGCCCATTTTTGGATCTAAGATTGTAGAATCGTAGATTAGAATCGGGATTCTGATAACCATGGTTGTTAGGTCTAATTACTACAATTACAAGCTGAAATGAGGAATATTGTTGTTAGATCATATTACTTAAAAAGTCTTATTCATCTTAAAATGTCTACCAATTTCTCCTTCATGGGTAATTCCAAGATCACAATTCCTTTAACCCTAAACTAAGTGTTTGAAAAGGAACCCATCTTGGAGGACGTATACTCCTCTACAGTCTACACTCTACGCATGAAGATAACGGGTCAGAAATCATAAACCCGTCCAAAAATAACCCAACTTAAAATCCGCCCGTCTGACAGTTTTAACAGGTCTTAATGAGCCTAAAAAATTTATAATAAGCTACTTCATCTCTGGTTTGATGCCCAAAATAAGCTTTATATCCCACTTGCCACTTGAAAGGACTTTAATAATTCACAAACTTTTATTTTAGTCCGTATTTTGTAAAGACGGCTATCAAAAGCCTAATCCAATTCTAAATATATATTGTTACAATTTGGCAAAAATAAACACTCTCAAAATGTTAATAATTTGGCAAAAATAAAAACTCTGAAAAAATAAAGCTCAGAAGCGCTTGGACATCGTCTTTTGCATAACAGACAAGTTGTGGCGACCCTTCTGCCACTAAAGCGCATTATTCATCACAGCTTTATATAAATGCACCAGCCGGGAATCGAACCCGGGTCTGTACCGTGGCAGGGTACTATTCTACCACTAGACCACTGGTGCTTATTGATTTATTAACGTTTTATTTTCTTATTAATTATACTATGTTTATTGTTTATGCAAATGTAGGGTTGAGGCCTTGAGATTTATACATTCTAGAATTTGGATTTGTTATGTTTAGCATCAAAAATCAAAATTTAACCGCATTAAATTAATTTTTATAAGAAGATATATTTATCGCGTGGTCTATTTTGTTTGCGTTATTTTTTTAGCATCAAAAATCAAAATTTAACGGTATTAAATTATTTTAACGACATCAAAAATCAAAATTTTTTTTATTAAGAATTGTTTGCGTTATTTTTTTGATAATAATTTTCGTAATTCTCTTTTTGTTGTAATTTCTACAATTATCTTTCAATCTCGTTTACAAATTTATTTTTTCTTTTAATTTTATTTAGCAATATCTTTACTCCATTTCTTATCTGTCTTATTTTAACTAAAAATTAGAAGTGATATTTACTTTTCTATAAAAAAGGTGCAAATTAAATGAGATGGAATAGAAAAAAAATATGGGATAGAATTTTAGAGTTAGAATAAAATTTAATCTTTATTACTCTTTTTATATAAAGGAGATTATTCCTAGACTTTTAATAGGGTTTTCAAATGGAACAAGTCATGATAAAAGATCCAATAATCATCTTCCTAAGATCAAATATTAAAGGTGTTTTTCATTTAAAATAAGTCACTAAAAACCCTATCACTTTTCTACTATCATATATTGATGGTTTTCAGGTGGAATAAGACAAATCATATTACTTTTTTGCTACCAAATAATAAAGGTTTTCAAATGAAATAAGTCACAAAACCCATATCATCTCTCTACTACTAAATATTAAAGGTTTTCAAATAAAATTTAGGAAAAATTATCAGGAATAATACAATATTTTGCTTATTTTTCTATGATAATATCAACTTTTAATTAACCATGAATAATACCAACTTATGGGGGTGTTTCCCTAGAATATATCTAACATGTTAAAAATCAAACTATAGGTGATTATATGACCAAAAAAATTAGTAAAGTAGTTAATAAATTAAAATTGGTATTATTCTAGGAAAAAGCTCCCCAAAGTTGATATTATTCATGGTTAATCAAAAGTTCGTATAATTATAGGAAAATTAACAAAATGTTATATTATTCACGGTAACTTTTCCTAAAATTTATTGTAAAAAATTCCACGCAAGCGATCTTTTGATTTTGCTACGTTGTGAAATTGAAATGAAAGGTTTTTGTATACTGTGTAGTAAAATTAAAGAGATAGTGAAGACCAGAGAATAGTTTGTTATTTGTTCAAAATCGTCCTATAACATTTGTAATGTAACTATTTGATTACAAAGTAAGATCCTTACAAATATTGATACACGCGATAACAACATATAAGCTATACAAATTTAATAGCGAGGAAACTGAGCGAAAAGCGTAATTTGTAAAAGAACTACCGCCCTGTAGCCTTCACCATCCAAGCACCGCCAAGGTAAAGCCCTAAAAGAGGCCCCGCTAGAAGCATTTGTGTCAAGGGATCGGTTGATGGTGTGAGAACTGCTGCAGCAACGACAGCACCAACCACAACATATCTCCAAATTGACAGCATTTGATCTCCGGAAACCAAACCTGTTTGTCCCAACAGAAGTTGAATGACGGGAACCTGTGCACGAGTACAAGCAAACAAAGAATTTATTGCGTGCACGAATTAAACGTTGTAACGAGAAGCACTAGTACGATACCTAATATTGGCAGACGGAGCTAAAAATATCAAATAGTGATCGAAATGTGGGGAAAAGATACCAGCAAAAGAGACGCTAAAGGCGGATAAGAACAGCAAAGGCACATAAACATACAAACTTAAAAGTCAAGTCAGGAAAGTTGGTCGAAAAAATGAAACTACGAAGCATATAACAGCTAAAATATTTATTGGGTTATGTCGTATTTCATCATCTCTCGAGTAAGTGAAACTATAGAGCACAAAATAGTTAGAAACTGAAGTCATGACGTATGACGATGAACACCAAGTTATCACTAGCTCTGCCTTTGCCCGGCTTCAAAAGAGTTTATTGATTCTTACATTGTTCGACACCCTTAAAATTTACAACGTTATAATAGACTACCATAACATTGCTCAATGACTCCAGAACAAGAGTAGATGGACAGCTTGGTGCACAAAGCATCTGTGCAGGCAAGAGTGTTGGGAAGAGTCACCCTGTCATATGTAAGCAGACATTATGCAAGTTAGGTATCGGAGATCCGAAGACCTAACTTGAGGGGGAGTGTAGGAAAGTATATATTGTAATATTATTCTGATTAGGAGGATTATTAGGGCTGATTATTTGTTTCCTTTATTAGTGACTCATATTCTGTATATATAGGGGCCTCTGTAATTATTATTAATCAATACAAACAGTATTCATAAACCCTAAACACTAGTCTTAACCCTAATTCCGCATTATTAACTTGTTTCACAGGGTGTCGTTACTTGAATCAACAATCTTAAGTTCTAATGACTTATTTCCCGATTACGTACAACTGCTGAAGTATTCCAGACAACTATAAATATAGTTATCCGCTTCGTAGGAATGAGTTTAAACCTTGATGGCATTTTGCTTCGGGCAAAAGCAAAAATTACATCAAATAGATTCATAGATAGTATTTGACCCCTAAACTTGTGCAGTAGCAAATCATCTTAACCAGAAGTTTAAGCATGTCACCAATGAAGAATCTTTCCTACCCACATTGTATGTGAGGCAAGAAGCTACTATTATTAGATATAATAAACAGTCAAAGTAAGATTACCTGGAAAGACAGGCCCGTGCTGAACATCAGAATAAGAACAAACTCAAAATACTGATCAATCGACCAAAGTGATTCAACAGCCCCTTCTGCATAAGTTACGAAGAAATTCAATGCTGCTGGGGTGAGAACAAAATAGGAGAAGGTGATTCCAGCATAGAAGAGCACAGAAGAGCCTAAAACAATAGGGCCCAGGAATCGTCTCTCTGCCCTAGTAAGACCAGGTAGCACAAATGCGATAATTTCATAGAGGATCACAGGGCTCCCAAGAAGAAGACCACAATATCCTGAAACCTGATGCACACATTCAATTATGTTAGCAGTCTTGTAATACAATGTTCAGATATAAAAGAACAGGTTCAGGAGTCTCAAAATGGATAATTACATCAGTGTTAGACCCATCACGGGAAAACCCAAAAAAACACATTCAACAGAGATTCTATTTTTGACGGAAAACTACGAGATTCAACAATAATTCTCAATTTTCACTCATACTGTTCTTTTTAGGTATCTCAGATCTAGCGCAGGTAATTTCTAGGCTAGTCAAGCAAAAGTATGTTTATTGACTACCGTAAGAACATAATAAATTTGTACTGCTTTTCTCCCAATCCTATTGGGAGGATGAGGAGCATAGTGTAAAAATGCGGTAACAGAACGCTAATGCGGTAATGGGGTTGATGCAATTATTATAACGTCTAAATATCGGTCGAAAGTCGAAACCATAAGATATCCCTTAATGCGGCCCAAAACGCAGTTTTTTTACACCTTTACAACGCGGCAAATATCGGTTCGTTTGTTTTGAAAAGCTTTACAACGCGGCCGATGCGATGCGATGCGGGCTTGTTTTTATTCATGTTTTTTTGCCTAAGAAAATATCACAATACTATGTTAAACTGGTAATTCCTATTTGAGACAACAAAAATAGAAAATATCACAATACTCTAGTTAATCATTAGAGTTCAGAAGAACACATAAAGAGTAGGTGCCAAATGAATGATGTTTTGCTGGATGAAAGTCAAGATACAAAAAACAGAACTACATAACTCATTGGATAGGGGAGGCATGAAGGGCCTCCGTTTTGTGCAATTCGTTTCAGTTAGTAGTCACTATACCTTTTTTTGGACAAAAAGTTTTAAAGAGTACTATGTGGTCATTTTTATGAGGTTCATAAACATCCTCACCTTTTCACTTTGCTAATTTGAAGGGTATTAGTTGTATTATCTTGACATAATCTAGCTTTGGGTTTATCATGACAAGCAGCTTGTTCATTTTAACGACATAAAGTTCAATGCAACAGTCACACAGTAACAAGCTATTCAACCTTTAATGTTGTGAAGAAGAACTCGCCAGGCGCTAGTTGCAAAAATCGAACACCTTGCTCCTTGACTGGGCCTTCAAGGAGCAGAATCAAATCTTTAGAGAAAGCAAAACAAGCCAATATAGCTGCTCCAACGGCTAACACTGACACAAATATTCTTTCTCGTAGCTCCTCTAAGTGATCAAATATACTCATCTCCTTATCATCGGGTAGTTCATCTTTATCTGGATAAAGAAAATCATAGATGGCACTCTGCTCGGGATCTTTGCTAGCATTCTCAGGTTCATCTGCCATGAGATAAATTTACATAAAATTTTACAAACATGAAAGTTATGTAACCATTCAAGGAAAAGTAAAATTTCAAGCCTCTCTTTTTCTTTCAACAAATTGAAGGGATTGATTTGGTGCATAAAACTCAAGTAAAATTTCAAGTCTGGTAGGCAAGTTGAAAGTAGACGAAAATGCTCATCCTACATCGAAGTGTGAAGTAATTCTCACAATGTAATTCACAAGGTAAAGATGTAAACCAAAAGCATGTCAACAGCAAGGCATATAGATCAATGATCTTCTACTTGGAAGATCACCATGCCAAATGAACCGGCGTATTTCCTTTAACTACGGTATTATCCAATAATTACATCCAAAATGAAAGCGAATCATACAAAAATCATTTTCCCACAGCCACAAGTTCATATTTGCAAGTGAACAAGTAATTTAGGGTGAGGAATACAATAAGTCCACCTCCTTCAATCACCGTGACAGCTACCAGTCACTGAAAATTAAAGCTTCACGTTTCCACACTATACTCTTTAATACATAACTAAACAACCACAGCAATGTATACTTTAGGATCATCAGACTATACCCCATTTTTGGTCGAGTGGCGAAAAGCTACACCAAAGACTAGGTTGTTCTGAGCCTATGCAACAGAATTTCATTATAGTTCTTGTGCAATAATTATATTGACCTATTCCATCAAAAACCTAGTAAAAAGCACTACCCACAAATGGGATTTTCCACCAGTATCAATAGCGTCTGATTTATGTAGCCTATGTCAACGGTGGAGCAAAAATTGACAAATTTTTTGAAGACCCTTGTGAAATTTCAACAATTTGTATCTTTAAACACTTAAGATATACTACGTAATTTAATATCGAGGCTCCTAATTTTTCGGGGCACTGTGCAGTCGAACATGTTGAACATGCTCAAAACCTCTCATACCTATGTAGCTATGTAAATCATAAACAAATATCATAGTAATAAAAATTAAAAATTACATTACCCACCCTCAGGGGCGAAACACAGTTAAGGGCGGGTAGGGGCTTCGCCCCTCCGAGATTTTCGGCAAATTTTTTTTAATATACAACTGTCATTTATATTTTCTTATGATTTTAGTCCAACAAAATAAAAGCAACACAATTAAATGAAGAGAATAACTGAAACAAAAAAAGTCTAATAAGTAATAATGGCTTATCAAATTAGGAATGAAATTATCATATTTTAACAACTATAAGAAACGAAAAAAGAAGAAAGCATCGGGAGAAATCGAAAAAAATAAAAAATATGCTTACTATCTATGATTAAAAGGTTTGTTTTATATTTTTAATTAATTAAATTTTCTAATTTATATTTAATAATTAGTTTGCATAACTGAATACTTGAATCAATAGAAACTCATACAAAACAATAATCTATTATGAAGATAGTAAAGACAAGACTTATAACAAAATGGACGACGATTATCTTGTTGATAGTTTAGTAATACTCCCTCCACCCCTTCTTATTGTCCACTTTCTAGTGGACATGCAAATTAAGAAAAATGATAGTGGGGTATTTTAAGTGATTATAATAATTGTAAAAGTGGTAGTTGGGGTATTTAAGTGATTATAATAATTGAAAAGGTGGTAGGTGGGGTATTTTGGTAGTTTAGGGTATTTAAGTAAAAAATCTTTGCCAAAAATAGAAAGTGGACAATTAAAGTGAAATGACCAAATAAAGAAAGTGGACAATAAGAAGGGGTGGAGGGAGTATATATTTAGAGACAAATAGCAAAAACATACGATGTCAATGATGTCAATAAGGTTATAGACAATTTTAAAGTGCTAAAAGAACATGTTTACTTTGATTCAAAATGTACGTTATAATTTTTGGTTACATTGATCGGCTATATTTTAGTTGAATTCAATTTTTTTTGTTAACCCTGCCCCTAAAATTTTGTTCAAGTTTCGCCCCTGCCCACCCTGTGCCTACCACTTAGATAGGGTTTTGGGCTCGGCAATACGCAACCTTACCTTTTTAGTCATTAGACAAAGATTGTTTCCAGTTGAATTGTAGCAAAAATCACTTGCAACTTATAAAAATTTGGACTATGAATCATTTAATATAGTCTATCATAATCCAAAACAAAAATCTGAATTGTTGGCCCCAGGATGAACATTATTATCATACTCCAGTAACAATTCAATTTAATTCACCTAAAACCCAAAACAAAGAGAACCCTAATCTCAAAAAACATTGAATTTAAGCAACCCAGAACTAAAATCAGCAACAAAAGTAAGATTAGCAACAACCCAGAATTCAATTCAACTGAAAAATAAGAAAAGAGAATACTTGGTCTTTCTTCAAGAGCTGAGCTAACCCCAAGAGTGTTAGAAATTTGATCAGTTTCCTTCAAATCATTGACAGCAAAACATAGAGATTTCCTCCTGAAATTGAAGCTTGTGGGTAATAATTTGTGCTTTTGGGTGTTGAAATGGAGAAATTCAGGATGGTTTGAATGGAGAGGGAGAGAATTTAAGCAGGAAGCTGTACTGTTGAGATGTAGCTGAGACATTAAAGCTCCACTCATGTTCTTCCCCAATTGAAATTGAGAAATTCTTGTATGAGTTTACAGATTACAGATTTTTAATCGAAGTTGAATACTTATGGTCAGGAGCAATTCAAGTAATTGGCTGCTTCAGCTTTGCACGGAAATGAAAATCAGGGCTATGGTCGGGTCGCAACTTGTAAGGATATGTTCCAATAAAATTAAGCACAAATTCTCCATACGCCGTCTTACGATAAGATCACCTCGATATATATTTATAATTTTAAATTGATTAATTATAATTGGAAAAACACAAATTTTTACTTGAGACCGTTTTTTATAAAGACGGCTCTCAAAAGCCCATTCGAATTCTAAATATATATTGTTACAACTCTAAATATAGATTTGGGCTGGACTTTTCGTCTTTACGAAAGACGGTATCTTAAGAGAGCAAAATCAATATTAATAATCCAATATTTTGCTCGTCGGTTGTGAATCATCCTTTTTTGATTATTTTCTAATAATCTAACATTTGTCCTTAGTTTGCCGAAAATAATTCAACATTTGTCTTAATTTGCTAGCAACATATCTTGTTATTAATATGGTATGTGGTGGGCAAATATATGACAAATGTTAGATGATTAGAAAATTATCCAAATGTTAGATTATTCAAAGAGATAGGTGAAGGTTGAATTATTAATGTCAATTTTTCCATGATAATTCTAATAGAGTGATTTATTTTAATTTTAAACTTATTTAAATTACAAAGTGATCAATTAGAGAAATTAGGATAGTTGTATCTTGTATGGGTCCGTTTCATAATGAGACACTCTCATACAAGACCTGTTGCTAAAGGTGTTCAAAATTATGGAGAAAAGTTATTCGGACAAAAATCATAAACTAAATCAATCCAAACAGAATAAAAAATATGGTTTGCCTTTGGATTTGGAGCTCACTTTAGCGCTCTTGCAAACAAAATCATCATCATCATCCTACCCAGTGTATCCCGTTCATAGAAACTATGGACAGGGTCTGGAGAGGGAAGGACGGCGGCAACTCATACCCTTAAAGGAGAGCACGGCTAAAAGGAGTCCCCCGACTCAAGATAGATGAAGATATGTTCCTGCCACGTGAGATTAGGATAAAACGCATATGGATAAATAAAGTTAGAAACAAAAGCAAAGCTTTAAAAACGATAACGCTAAACATAGAGAAGAAACGAGAAAAGCAAAAGAACAAGAACACCAAAAAGCAATGTTTTTGCTACTATCACTTTAAGCTTCATTTTTTCATTCATGTTTTTGCTACTATCACTTTTAAAATTTTAAATAAATTATTCTATTTTCAAATTCGGTTTTCAATTTACATTTGTATTTTGTTTGGTTTCATTTGGAATGTGACAAAATTTGATTTGAATTTATATTGAAAAATCAAAATCGAATTAAATTTGGTTTCATTTGTTTTACGTAAGAATCAAATTGTAAACTGAACTTTCACCCACAGAACAAATCTAATGACATGACATTTATCAAACCTTTTAATCGAATCTGAGATTAGCCTAACTATAAAATAATTCTAAATTATGCAAAATAACAATGTGGCAACAACATCGATTTAACAGACTCCAAACATCTAACCCGAATAAACACTTCTGATTGCTGCAAATTAAAAGATAAATAATGTTCTTCCCTTCTTTCTAACTGTAATCCAAAAAAACTAAAAAATAACATACTCCTAATAGATGAACTTTTGGCTTTGTACTCTCACTTTCTTAGCAAATGACTTCTTTTTTAGTTTAGATTTGTTATATAGTAAAAATTTACTGATTTAAACTGATTAAAACTTATTATTATTCTTTTCATTCTTTTTATCAAAAGCAAATACCATAAACTTAATTATGGTAGTCGAATTTTTAATTTCATATCTATTTCTTTCTTCTTGCAATAAAAGTATCTAAGCAAAAGAAATGTTAGGTAATTCATACATGATCAATGTGACCCTCACTTGATTAAAAAAAAATGTTAGGTAACCTGTTTAATGAAATTAAATAAATTTTATATAAATTTATTTCTAAGCTTAAAATTTCAATCTTAACCTAGTTTTTTTACGATAAAATTTACTTATATTTTAACTAAACTGTCTATAATTCTTACTATTTCTTTAATTTTTATTCACATAATTAATATTTTTTCATCTCATACAGACGTTTTTTTTTCAGTCTTACATACAATAATAACGTTTAATCCATTTTTAAATATGAAAAATTTGATCAAAATAATCTCAACTATCATCTGGGCCAAAAATAATCCCAACTATCAATTATTTTTTAATAATCTTAACTATTCTCATAATTTGTTAAAAACATACTCACCTCCCTTTTAACCGGCTGTAACAGTTTACTTTTCCACTTTTTTTTCTTTTTTTTACTCAACTGTTTAAAATTAACCCTCCCCTCATCTATTAATCAAAAAAGAAAGAAAAAAGTGGAAGAGTTACCTGTTACAGTCGGTTAAGAGGAAGGTGGGTATGTTTTCAACAAATTATGAGAATAGTTTGGATTACTAAAAAGTAATTGATAGTTGAAATTATTTTTGACCAACCGGTGATAGTTGGGATTATTCTGAGAAAATTTTCCTTTAAATTTTAATAATATGAAAAAGCTATTTTAGGAAATAATTCCAATTTAGGTTATTGGACTAATAATAGTGTTGCTTTTCCTATGATCCTATCAATATGGAGTTTGTTAAAGCTACAAAAATGGCGTCTCATAGACGACTCAGTACTCACCACTACAATTTGGAGTTCTAAATAATTGATCCAATCCCAACTAACAAAAACCTTCCTTCGACTTACTCATTTCGCTAAACAAGGTACTGTAGTTCATCCTTACCCTCTTTCGTTTCTCAATTCTCCCCTTCTAATTTCTCAGGTTTTTGTAATTGAGCAATTTCTGGATATTTTAGGGTTTAATTTGGTTGTCGATGTTATTATCAAACCCTTATTGTTAATTTATGGCTTAAATGCGTAAAGGAAAAGAAAATTTTGATTTTAGAATCATTAACCAAATGCAATGGTCCTATAAATAATCATCTGTTGAGCATATTTCAAGTTTCAACCCATTTATTGTTTTAGATTAGATTTGAATTTGAAGGGTGTATTTGATATAAAGATATGGGTAATGAAATAGGGTTTTATATAAGGAGTTAATAGTATAAATGTTGGGTGGAAAATAATGATAAATTAGGAGTATATGATCATTATTATCTTTGTATAATTGCATTGAAATCATAGTATTTGGTGAAAAGAAATGTTAATTGTATCTTTATTTATATAATTTACACTGAAAATGTAAGATAATCTAATTTTGAAAATGAATTTAATGGTAATAAATTGATTAATAATAAATCAACCTTTGCTTGATATGCTAAAATTAAACTCACTTCACGTATTAGGTATTAGGTATCTATCTATAATAATAACTATTACTAAAACAAAACACTGTTGACATCATCACTGTTTAAAAATGCTTACATGTCACAACCTCATGAAAAAATTTCCCCCCAATACTCAATAATGATGTCATTGTTTTTATGACTACTTTTTTATATTTAATTTTATTATTCACATTTAATGTATTTGAAAATCATATATATTATTTTTTTAAATATTCATAAAATCTTTTAATTTTATTTATTAATTGAATACTATTTAGTGTATTTGGATATTTTGAGATGGTTAAACCATAATATACTTTTATTAGGATCTTTTGTTATTTATATACTAAGTTGCATAAATGCAATGCTTAATTCTAATATGATTCAGATAGTGAATATTTTATATAAGTCAATTATATTTTTCATGAAAAAAATTATTTTTTTGTTTAAACTCTTATAAAATAAATTTACATATTTTCGTGTTAAATTTGATTTTGTAATTTATGTCGGAAAATTTAATAAAATTGTGCATCACACGGGCACTATCTAGTATTTGCTAAAACTAAACCCACCTTTTGTTTATAAGAATCTTCAAAGGTTTTTCGTAACTAAAGAATTAGAATAAACAATACTTGAATTTATTTTCAACAATTATACCGAATAGGTGAGTTTATTTAAAAATAAACAATAGTTGGGTTTATTTTTAGCGGGTCGAACAAAGTTTGGTTTATTTTTTTTACAATTTTCTCTATTTTTATTTGCCATTTTTTTTGGTTTTGATAATGAATTGTTTCCTGCTGCTTATTTTGATTGCAGTTTTATGATTGTAATTCTATACTAAACATAAATTTGGCGGAGATTTGGAAGTGATTAGAACATTTGATTGATACATGCCTATATCATTTCCCAACCTTTCTTGGCTGTTTTGGAGCAACAAAAGAAAAAATGCAAAATTGCACAAGACCTCATCTGTTAAATCTTCACCAGAATTGAATGCAAAGAAACTGGATATGATAAGATTCAATTCATTTACTGGGATTGAGCCTAATTTAGCTTCTAGAACTAGGAAGGTTAGGCGAAAAGGGCGTGTTCGAGTGGAGGGAAAGATCGATAAGGAGCTTGATGCTGTCATTGTTTCTTGTGATGGAGGGTGTTCTTCTGATTCTGAATCGGATGCTTCGGATTGGTCGATTGGTTGGTCGGAGCCTCATGCTTCCGGGTTTTTGAGTGAAGACGAGATGGAGGTTGGTTTTGCTGTTCTTGTGCGTTGCTATGGACCTCGCTTTAGAGGTAATCAAGATCATGGAAAAGATATTACAGGCATCAATGCCAATGTGCCTGAGCTTTGTTCTGCTGGTGAGTTGTTCCTGTAGTTTGAGATTTAGTTTTTTACTTGTTATAGTCATACAGTCATACTATGTTACTCGAACTCTTCATTTTGCTTCACGTACACGTGTCTGATCCTAGATCCTTGGATATTGGTATGACACTAAGACACTTTGTTTTAGGTGTAAATTGAATATTTAGACATATCCGACACTTGGACACGTACCGTATCCAACAAGTCCTAGTAACATAGACTCATACTTTGATGGAAGGAACTAAAGTTAAGCTCAGTTATTATAATTTATTATGTTACTCCCAGTGACCCTCCCTTTGAGTTTGCACCGTATTTAAGTTTTATGGTGCAAACCAGATGGATAAAGGGAGTATTTTATATTGTCAATCATGTGCTTTCTCTTGTAACACTTGTTTGGTTCAAACTTTAGATGTTATTGAGCTTGTAGTTGGATTACTATGTGCTATGTTACTTGGACTCGGGTACTGATGTTGGATACTGCTACGTGTCCAAGTGTTGGATTCGTCTAAATATTCAATTTTACGCCTCAAAAGAAGTGTCTAAATGCTATACCAAGGTCCAATGATTAAGGATCAGACACGGGTACGTGAAGCAAAAATGAAGAGTCCGAGTAACATAGACCATTTGTAACAGTCTCGTATCCTTGGACATATAATACTTATAATTGCAATTGGCAAAAGCCGAGTCGACTTGAATCAATTGGCTTAGACTCGAGCTTTCAACCTGATAAGTGTAATATAATTTGCTAGCTAATTTACTTTTTGAATTCGTGATTCGCCCATAATGCCTCAAAAGTAGCCCAAAACCCACCACAATTCGTCTTTTCAATTTGCAATGTGCGTGAAAATTAGCGAACCATGTAACACTGAATCCGATTAATTAAAAGTGTGTTGGCCTTAGACAAATGACTTGCACTAAGGTTGCAATGTAAATGTACTTTGTTTAGTAGTAAGTCTCCTCTTTTAGATGCACATATATTCTACATGATCTGAAGAAAAGAATAATGCGGAATTAAAGTTGTTTAATGGCTCTTGTTTAATGGCTGAATACTTAGTTTGTATTACTTTCAAATGACTATTACAGCAGATTATATACAAGAATTAATCTCTAACTATGGAAACAAATATTACCCTAATATTCTGAGAATAATTAAGGTAATCAGAAATATACTAAGAATATTAACAAATATTTCTATTATTCTCTACACTCCCCCTCAAGTTAGGTCATGGGATTTCCAATGCCTAACTTGTCTAATGTGGCTTCAAAGCAATCTGCTGTAACGCCCTTTGTTAGAATGTCTGCCAGTTGGTCTTCTGATTTCACATGAGGAAGACTGATAATTTGATTCTCAAGCTTCTCTTTGATGAAGTGTCTGTCAATCTCCACATGCTTTGTACGGTCATGTTGGACAGGATTTTCTGAAATACTGATGGCAGCTTTATTATCACAAAACAATTTACAAGCCTCCAAAGGTGGGAAGTCTAACTCGCTTAGGAGCTTCTTAAGCCACAAGATCTCTATTATCCCCTTGGCAACTCCTCTAAACTCTGCTTCAGCACTCGAAAGGGCCACTACCTTCTGCTTCTTACTCTTCCATGTAACTAAGTTTCCCCCAACAAGGGTGAAGTAACCAGAGGTGGATTTTCTGCTATCCCGATCACCTGCCCAGTCTGCGTCTGTGTAGGCAACAAGGTCAAGATGACCATTCTTCCCATAGAAAACCCCTTTATCACTTGTACCCTTTAAGTATCTGAGAATCCTCATAACAGCTTCCATATGTTGAACCTGGGGAAGATGCATAAATCTACTCATAACCTCCACTGCATATGAGATGTCTGGTCGTGTGTGAGATAAGTAGATCAGCTTTCCCACTAACTTTTGATACTGCTCTCTGTCTGTAGGTTTTCCTTCTTGCTCTGTACGTAATCTGTGGTTAGCAACAATAGGAGTTTCTGCTGGTTTACAATCGATCATGCCAGCTTCAGCTAGTAAGTCCAGAATGTACTTCTTTTGATTGATGAAAATCCCCTGTCCCGATCTGTAGACCTCAATCCCAAGAAAGTATTTCAACTTCCCTAGATCCTTCATCTCAAATTCCATAAAAAGTCTTTGTTTGAGACTTTTGATTTCTTCTTCATCGTTACCGGTTATGACCATATCATCTACATAAATGATGAGGCATGTGATTTTCCCTTTCTCTTTCTTCAAGAAAAGTGTATGATCTGAGTTGCTTTGTTTGTAGCCAAATTTCTTCATTGCATTAGTAAATCTGCCAAACCATGCTCTTGGAGACTGTTTTAGACCATACAGAGCTTTCCTTAATCTGCATCCTTCACCTTGAGCAAATTCCCCAGAATACCCAGGAGGGGCCTGCATGTACACTTCTTCCTCAATTTCTCCATGAAGGAATGCATTCTTAACATCGAACTGATATAAGGGTCAATCCTGATTTGCTGCTATTGAGAATAGAACCCTGATTGTGTCGATCTTAGCAACCGGGGAGAAGGTTTCAGAGTAATCGATCCCGTATGTTTGAGTGTATCCCTTAGCCACTAACCGAGCTTTGTACCTCTCAATCGTACCATCAGCATGATATTTTATGGTATACACCCATCTGCACCCCACAGTCTTTTTTCCTTTAGGCAGCATACACCTCTCCCAAGTATCGTTCTTTCGAAGTGCTGAGATCTCATCATCCATCGCCTTTTTCCATTTTGCATCTCGGAGAGCTTCTTCTGTATTACGAGGGACAAAATTCAAATACAGAAAAGTCATACATGCTCTTGCGGTTTGTGCCAGGTTTCCACTTTCAACTCTATCCACTGGATATCGAGACCTTTGTGATTCGAAGTCTGGATCATATCTTCTTGGGGGAATTCCCCTGGTACTCCTTGGTGGGAGTTCATACCTACATGGTGATTCAGCAGTATCCAGCATATTATTATCAATCAAGGGATTAGGCTCAGGTATTACCTCCTCCTGATGATCGGATGCATCAGACGGAATAGGAATGGTTTCTTCAGGCAAAGGCTCTTCCATGTTAGCAAGGGCAGTATCGGTGGGATTTTCATCTTGCTCTTTTGGGTCACAGTCAACAGTTATATGATAAGATAGCCAGCTCAAGTCCTTACAACTTGTCTCCCCCTGAGGACTAGACTGGGTATAGTAGTATGAGTGTTCAAAAAACTCACAATCCATCGTAGTATAAACCTTTTTCTGAACAGGGTCAAAGCACCGATAACCTTTCTGGTCAACCCCATATCCCAAGAAGACACATCTAACAGCACGAGGTTCAAGCTTAGTACGGGTGTGTGGAGGTAAATGAACATACACTGTGCACCCAAAGACACGAGGAGGTAGAGAGTGTATAGAAGGAATGGAGACATGGGTTTGAAGGGTTTCAAGAGGGGTGCGAAAATTAAGGGTTTTTGTGGGTAGGCGATTGGTGAGATAGGTAGCAGCAGCAATGGCTTCAGGCCAAAAAGTGGAGGGAACATGGGCCTCAAACAGAAGAGCGTGACTCTTTTCAAGTAGAGTCCGATTCTTCCGTTCGGCGACCCCATTTTGTTGAGGTGTATGTGGGCAAGTAGTTTGGTGGATGAGGCCATTGGTTATGCAAAAAAGTTTCATGTTTTGGTTCATGTATTCCCCCCATTGTCTGATCGAAGAATTTGTGGTTTGGTATCAAATTGGGTGACAATCATATTATAAAAACGGACAAAAGCATCAAACACTTCAGATTTATGCCGCAAAAAATACACCCAACACATTCTAGTAAAATCATCAATAAACAGCACAAAATATGAAAAACCCTGTTTATTACAAGCAGGCGCAGAGCCCCAAACATCCGAATGAATCAAAACAAAAGGTTTATCACTACGAGTTTGACTAGGAAGATAAGAGTGTTTATGACTCTTAGCAAGAACACAAGTTTCACAGTCCAAAACTAAAGTACTACTAGCTAATGACGGAAAAAGACGTTTGAGATACCCCAAGGAAGGATGTCCAAGACGTCTATGCCATGTCCATAGCTGATGATCCAGAGACCCGCGAACAAGAGATGTGTGACCCTTTTGAACTGCCCCATCAACATAGTATAAGCCCCCGCGTTCAGTACCACGCCCAATAATCGCTCCCGTCTGAGCATCCTGCACAAGACAACCAGAAGCAAACATAAGAACAGTACAATCAAGTCCCTTAGTCAGTTGACTAATAGAGAGCAATTTATGTGAAAGACTTGGGATTAAAAGACAGTTCAAGTTTTAGAGAGGGAGTAACAGCGACGGATCCGGACTTAGTAACATCAACACAAGCTCCATTAGCAGTTTGAACATGGCTACGAGTTTTGGGTTTTTGAGACAAGAGATCGTGAGGATCAAATGTCATAGTATCGGTAGCACCACAATCAAAAATCCATTCCGATGAGACACATGTACCAACAAGACCAAGACTACCAACATTATTTTTTGGTTTGGATTTAAGGTGGGCCGTGGGCCCAAGGGAGTTAAAAGGGTGCATTGACCCACGGCTACTTTTAGGTTTTTTTTTAGGGAAATCTTGGGTATTTAAGAGTGAGAAAGAGGAGTGGTGAGTGTGCTCCTCTCTTTCTTCTGTCGTTCCAATGATACCTGTACCATTTTCATGGCTTTCTTTTGCTTCTGGGTTTGGCACAGTGGTTGGTTCGCCAGTAGCCACATGGGCCTTGCCGCCGGTTCTTAGAACCTTGGTGGCGGCCTTGCGGTTGCGGTGCTCCTCCCACCATTCCGGAAAACCGATTAATTTGAAGCACCCCTCCTTTGTATGTCTAGATCCACCACAATGACTGCACTTGAGGTAAGCTTTATCATCCATGTCTCGCCGGAGTGAAGGACCTCCTGACCGGTGCTTGGTTGCCAATCCAGTCCCGATATCTGAGGGGTTTAACCCCAATGATGAATCGTGGGTATAAATCCCACGTCGTGCCACTTCTCTACGAATGATGGCGTAGGCTTGCTCAACTGTGGGAAGTGGTTCTCGGTTCAAAATATCCCTTTGCTCCTTGTCATACGAATCATCAATACCCCCTAAAAACTGGTACAATCTCTGTTTTTGAATATATATGTTGAAGATAGTGATATCTTCGGAATGAATCATAGGATTCGGCATGCGCCGATCTATTTCTTTCCAGAGGGTAATTAATTGTCCATAAAAATCTTCAATTGAATCTTGTTTTTGTTTTAATTTGCTGGCCTTGTTACTAAGATCAAAGATTTGCAATTCATCTTGCCCACTGCTTAATAACGTTTCAATCCCCTTCCATAAATCACGGGCTGTGGTGTAATCGAGAAAATGATTAATCAATCTAGTCTCAATATTAGAAATGATCCATGAAATTACAATGGAATCACGCTGCTTCCACTGTTGGTAAGTCGGTTCAGAGGGGTGGAGAGGCTCGTCTGTGATGTGACTGAGACGTCCTCTTGCCCCTATTGCGATATGCATCATTTTACACCATGAGGTGTAATTTTGGTGTGTTAATTTCTCTGCAATTTTGAGATCTGCGGGTTTGGTTTCTGTGACGGTTGCTGGTAAAGTAGCTGGAGTACTTGTCGTTGGTTTTTGGATTTCTTGGAACAACTTGAGCACTTGTTCCATGGTTAAAAGCTGTTGGTTTGGGTTTTGAGTGTTTTCGGCCATTGTAGGCGTTTTTGTGGTTTTTCGCTGGTTTTAGGTAGATGATGATGCCAACGAGTATTACCGATCCCCGGAAAATACCTTCGGCTCTGATACCATGAAGAAAAGAATAATGCGGAATTAAAGTTGTTTAATGGCTCTTGTTTAATGACTGAATACTTAGTTTGTATTACTTTCAAATAACTATGAAAACAAATATTACCCTAATATTCTGAGAATAATTAAGGTAATCAGAAATATACTAAGAATATTAACAAATATTTCTATTATTCTCTACATGATCATCTTACTATTAGCTTCATTCTATGCTCAAAATCCATCTTCCTTTTTGTTTATCGGTGTATTCTTATACAACCTCTAAGTGTATATCTTTGCCGTGGCATGAAGACGCATATAGGCTATTGCGTGCTTGTTCGAAATGGCTATGCTTTGATTTTGTGTTCTTCGGTAAATAGTGAGCACATTTCACTACTAATTCTCGCCTGTTTTTCTTCTTTTACTGGTTTCAGATAAAAAATCGTCCATGGAACGGTGGCTTTCCTCTTTGCATAGCAACTGATCTAGCCGGAGTCCAACCTTCAGCTTCTGCCGCTGTTTAATCTGATCGTCATTATCTAAAGCGGGTGTTTATCAGGTGATGCATTTCAACATCTGCAAGCTGCTCTACAAAACATTGATGAGATTGAAAGTTTTGAAGTCTTTACAAAATCTTTTTGATCATTAATATTATCAGCTAGTTTGTACATTTGTGAATAAAGTACTTGAAAGTTAAAAAAAATGTCTTCGTGATTATTGATCATTGTTTTCAATCGGAACTTCGCAGTTAAGCGGACTTAGGAGATTAGCAGTAATACGATGCGTGACTTTTAGGGAAGTCCCTATGATCGTAATACTTTTTATGAATATGATACACTGGATATGATAATGATAACGAAGTTTTCCATTATTTTTATAATGTTGATTTGAGATTTGAATTTTTGTTTATCTCTATCACTCTATGTTAGAATCCATTTTCAATTGTTATAGGAGTTGATTATAAATGATTATGCATGTATTGTGAATCATCAGCATATATGATCAGGGTCTGGGGAGGGAAGAACAACGACTGTTCATACCCAAAAAGAGTTCAAGGTGTGCATAAGGAGGTTGAACAAGCCTTTTGGCATTCAACTAGGTCACTTTCATATAATTTGAAATTAAGCCCAAGCTTAAGATGAAGTAAATTTGACTAAATTATAATTGCATGTAAAATAATCCACAACATGATAGTTTTGGATGAGCAAGATAATTTCGTTGTATACGAAAATTATGTTGAGGAATCATTTTAATTTTCCACAAATCAAATATGATCTTTGTCCACATACATGACTAATCGAGCACAAGTTTGAAGTTAACCAATGACTCGAAGCTTAATTAATCGAAAATGTATGGGCTTAATCTTGATAAAATGATTAGATCGAGGTGAATTGCGTGTTATTCATTTTTAATTTTAATTTTGATGTTTTTTCAAGTTTATTTTTGATTTTAGTTGAGTTGTTGATTTTTATTTAGTCTAATACTCTCTCCGTTCTTAAAAGATTGTCCACTATTGGTTTTTCACACAAATTAAGAAAACTATAATCTTTGTAGTAAGTGGTATTATTTTAATAAAATAGCAGTGTGAAGTAATCATTGTATTGCTATTATGAGAGAAAAAACATTTAAATTAAAGATAAAAGAAAAAAAAGAAATTATCGTCATTAATATAGAAAGAGTATATTTGGGGAAAATGGGAGGGATTATGAGGGTATATTTGGGAAAAAGAAATTTCAAAAATGGAAAGTATTATAAAGTGGACAAACATTTGAAACTCTTCAGTATCATAAGGTGGATAAACATAAAAGAACGAGGGAGTATTCTTCTTAAAAATTAAATATGATAAGTAATTTACATGGATTGCGAGAGTATCTAATTAATTCATGTTATAAGTTGGTAAAATATTGTCATTTTTATAATTTGATTTTTCATAATTTCACTATCTAAAAGTAATTTTTTAATTTAACGTTTTTATTATATAATAAAATTTGATTTAAATATAATATATATTATATGGGTAACTATAAAGAAATCAATTCATTCAAAAGCTAGTTATAGTCACAAGATATATTATACCTACTATAACGCTTTCTTACCCGAAAGTTCTTTGCACTAAAATCGAAGATTAAACAAAAGTTCACTATTTGCTTACATTAATCCACTTGAAAATAGAGATGAATCAAATTTGAATTCAATAACCTTTTTATCATTTTAGCTCAGATACCATATTTATAACTTACAATTTATTATATATACTATTAAATTTAATCAGTTAATTTTGATCTATTTACAAAATTATCATTTTATAAGATTAAGTAAAAATATAGTATTTCCTTTTGTTTGGAATCAATATTGGTTCCATTTGACAAAACATGACCTTAGTAAAAATCTAAGGAAAAACTATCTAGTATAATCCAACTTATTCGTGATTTTCCTACGATAATCTCACTTATTGATCTACTATAAATAATTCCAACTTTAAGAGTATTTTCCAAGAGTAAATCCGGTTATTTTTTTAAAAAAAAAGATAAATTTAAATAAAATGTCGAAAAAAATATTAAAAGAATGTTAAAAAAATTATGATTTTTTATTTTTAAAAATTTTTATGTAAAAATTCAAATTTTTTCCGTAATTTTAAATTAATTTTTTATTTTTTTAATCACCTACTATAGCAGATCATCGAAGTATTCAAGATACCCCTGAGAGTGGTAATCAATACTTTCTCCGTTCCATAATACTTGCTACATTTTGTTTTTGGGTACTATTTATCGTTTAAGCTTATTTTATATATTGCGGCTAATATTTAAGTAATAATATAGTCAACTGGGATCTTGTTTGAATAATCTAATCGCATACTTTCACGCTATAAACTTTTTATAATTTTTAAATATGTATTATTCGACATATAAATAAATAAAATATACATTGAATTGCGTAAAAAAAAGTACGTGGGGTTATTAGGAAAATCAGGAATATGTTGAATTATTCTAAATAAATATTCCAAAATATAATTAAATTTATTTTCAAGATAAAAATTTGTTTTAGTTGTGTACATGTGTGGTATAGAGTAGAGTAGACATAGAAATAGATGGATAAGAAGGTAGTTAATCGTTACACGTGGCAGCACCAGAGTAGAGTCCTAGGCAGGCATAAACTTGTTGGAAACCATAACCATTACTGTTCATCTTAGCTTCAAAAACAATGGCGGCTATTTGGGTGTCTGCATCACTTGTTTCTGCAAACCCATCATCCAAATTATTGACTCCATCTTTTAAAACTAATAAGTTTTTGATTAGTTGTAATCCTATTTTAACAACTAAATTATTACCAAAATTACAAGCCGGTTTGACAGATATTGAACCGGATCTTAATGAAGATCCTCGTGACCGTTGGGCTACTAATGGAATCGCACAGGTTTATCTTTTTCCATCTTTTTTCTTTCTTTTTTTTTTTAATTTAATTTGAGATAGGTTGGAGAATTTTGTGTGTTAGAGTATACTTCCTCCGTTCGAATATAGTCGCAACATTGGAAAAACAATCACTATTTTATGATTAATAAACATAATTAAGTGGGATCTTGTTTGATTCGTTTTGATGCAAAGATTAATAATATCAAATTTTTATAATTTTATATTATACTAATGATTATAGATATTAAGGATTGAATTGGTGTATTAGATTGCGTGAGAGAACAATTGTTGCAAGTATATTAGAACGGAGAAAGTATAACATAGTATGAGCTATTGAGTCTTACCATCAACTTAAACTGTTAGTTGAGCTTGATATGATATTAGAAATCACATCTTTTTATTTTTCTTTGAAAATGTGATTTTATGTTATGCTTTTGCAATTCTTTTTGAGTTTGTTAATGTTTAGGACGAGTTTGAATATGGAATATACGATGGGCATCACACATTTTTTGAAACTTCAGAGAAAGGTATGCAGCTGTCTTATCTTGTAGTAATATTTTTTTTAATTACAGGGTAGATTAAAAGGCGTAAAAAGTGGAATTTGCTCCCAATGAGATAAAACCCGATTCTCATTATGTAATGGGTTTGTTTCAGGAACATTTTGGGGAGCAGTAGCTGAAGAGTATGCTTCCATGGCACCACCTACTGGTTTCCAAGGTTTGATTCTAAACCATCAACGTGTATAATGTATTGTTGAGATATAATAGGCAAAATAACAATGTTATACATGTATTAATTACCTGATTAACATCAGTTTTAATGACAATTCACTTCAAATTATAAATGATTAAATTAAAAATGAAAATAAGTCAATGATAAAAGTCAACTAAAAAGTTCTCCAAAGGTCAATTACGATACAAATTGGTAGTAAATGTTGACGTAATATGAGTTTAAATAGAATTAATTTGGTTTTGTAACATTGAATGTGCAGGACTTATTTCATGGCTGTTCCTTCCCGCAGTTGCTGCTGGGATGTACTTCAATGTTCCGGTATTTAAGTGTCTCCCAATACCTAAACTGATTGCTTAGATATGTTATATATGTCAAGGTTCAACATTGACATTTATCTTAATGTCCAACTAACTTGTAGGGGGAGTATTTGTACATTGGAGCAGCTCTATTTACAGTCGTATTTTGCATAATGGAGATGGATAAACCTGACCAACCTCATAACTTTGAGCCTCAAATATACAACATGGAGAGAGGAGCTCGCGACAAATTGATTTCTGATTATAACACTATGGACATTTGGGACTTCAATGAAAAATATGGAGATCTCTGGGATTTCACGTTGAAGAAAGACGATATTACAACAAGATAACTCTAGGGAAACAACATACAATGACTTTTACATGTATGTGTAGTTCATAAATTGTTTATATGTAGAGCTACAATTTGAAACTTTATAATCATTTATATTTGAAACTTTATAATCATTTATTAAGCTTCTTTTGTGCTCTTCAACTTATATGCCGTTGTGGTGTTGTGTATAGTTCGGCAGGGGGATTCCAAATAATGCTAATATTGAATATTAAGCCAAGATATTATGCACATATTACTTACCAAAGACATACCAAGTAGGAAATCAATACTATGAATATATGGTTTGCAGTTGCAGGTTCGACATGACGCTACAAACAAGCTCTGCTATACAATGAATAGTGGGACGAAGCATGTACTAGGAGTACAAATTATTACAAAAACTAGTCCAGACTTATTGCTGTGTAACTTGGCCCTTCAGAACCAGAAGCAATTAGTGAAAGCTTCAACAGCAGTTTCCCTGCTTCATTGCTATGTACTTCTTTGTTTTCTGTTCTTAGTATGTATAGACAAATTTGCTACAAGTATATATCATCAATTATAGGTTCCACATTTGGCTTTTGTACGATTATATAGTGCATATTTACTTCATTAGTAGGTATTATTATGATATATTTGTGTGATAGTATAAGCTTTCAATCATCAATTGTGGAATTTATGGTACCTGAATAAGATTTCAGCAGCAGAAGGTTTTGTAGCAGTGGAATGAAGTTGCTAGTCAAGTCTGAGTGGAAGCATAAGTTTCTCCTCATCAGTGAGAGCGTGACGAAAGTGGCAGCGATGACCATATGGGCAGGGATCACCAGCAAGGACCATGCGGCAGACCTCAGTCTTGTAGCGAGGGTGACGAATGACAGGACGAAGTTCATTGATGCCATGAGCATATTGGCAATGGTCTCCATAAGGGCAGGTCCCAGTCTCTTGCCATTTGTTGCATAGCTCAGTCTTGAACATTCCTTGATTGTATACTTCCAGCTCTATGGGTCCATCCTTCTTGCTTCCTCCTCGGACATACACCTTTTGCTGTTGCACAGGATATGCCCAAAAATCATCAATCAAGCATATTATTAGTGTTGTTATCAAACAAACAAAAAAATGAGATTGTTGGATGATACAGAACTTATATCAAATGAGAACTTTAGAAGTACAAATAGTGCAATTTCCATGTATACATATAAGTTCTACATACTGTGGACGCCATGACTATCACAAAAAACTACAACGCATTGACTTGTATGCTGCAGTTTCAGATTTTGTTCATCCCAAAAACACTGCAACGATTAGAAAATGATCAATTCATGCATGCATAATACTCCAACTCCAAGCCCTACTTTAGGTCAAAAACAGTTTAAACAGAAAAGGGAATGCACTCTTTGGTACAGAGCAATGACTCAGTGATTAGGTAGGAGTACGAGACAAAAATGCATATACTCTAATATCTGCATAATGGTGTCGAGGACTGAACTTTTATGTTTGTAGCTTTAGGCTACAGCTTGATTCTAATTACCATAAACATCAAGGGAATTGATTGAAAAATTTGTTTTTTTAACAGCTGCGTTTATCATACCAAATATATACCACTTTAGAGTCATTTCAAAGCTTTATGTAGAAATAGTCCAACGCAGTATCCCATCAAAATTTTAAAATAGCTTATAAGTTACACAATTTAATTAGTTAATTAGCTTTTATCAAACTAACAAACTATAATTTCTTTACTGACAATTTGACGTATACAGTAACAAAATGATACTTCTATATCACCAAGTACAGTACCTTTGAAGGTTATAAGGCTAATTGGAAATTATATGTTCTACCAGGCAAAAAAGAGATCAAGCAATCAACTTAAGCATCTGAAAACTAATCTTAAGACTATTTCTCAATGCAAATTCCAAGAGTTGACGGACTAATATTAAACTTGTTGCTAGAAATATCAAGTCCAATTAATAAAAGTGATTTTATCACGAAATGCATCAGCGCCGACAAGACAACAAGAGTAAAATAACATATTTTTAAGCAACGTCCTTCAACCACCGTTAAAAACGAGTAAAGTACCGATGATCATTGCAATTGCCTAACATTTAGTTTTAAACATTATAAAAACTGAAACTAATACTAAAAATAAAGATAAAAACAAATTTACAATTCTAAAACTAACTCCAATCATTGAACATCCAGTGAAATTATTCGAAAAATCAAGTAAAGGAAATTACAAAAACCATAACAGATAAATCTCAAAAAAAATTCATAGAATTGTTAAAACAGTAGAAAAACAGAGATAATGAATAGTTGAGTACTTGAATTTAGAATGAAACTAACCGGTCCAGAGACAGGACTTGGAGCTCGAATCCTAGTTGCAGGACAAAGCGAAGAATTATTTCCAGCACCAGAAGTTTGATTCATCTTCAAGAATCCATTAGACCTCACTGAGATACTTTTCGGCAACGTAACTCGAGCTTCTTCATCCTTCTCAATCTCCGATTCACTGTTCTCCATCGTAAGCTTTGTTGGACTCTGACTTTGAGATACAAATCCTTCCTTCAGACCTTCATTTTCTCTCTCCTTGGCATAACCGCCACCGAACTTCTCAGAACTTGAGGAGAGAGAAGATGAGCCAGACTGCTCTGTATAATCAGAAATTGACACTGTCTGGTACCGATTCTTGAGAGTTGTTTGAATTAGGAGGTTAACCTGGTTGCCGAGTTCAAGATTTGCCATGCGGAGGTTTGTATTCTCTTGACGGAGATTTTCAGCTTCTTTAAACGTTTTCTGGAGCTGTTTGAGGCAGAGAGCATGGCGTTTCATAAGATCCTTGTGCTCCGACATCAGTATAGAGAGATTTTTCGCTGCAGCATTTGCGACACTTTCTTTTGTTGGCGTAGAGTTGTCGTATGACGATGTTTTTGAAGAAGTTACGATCGAGGTCGGAGATGATGTAGAGTGAAAGAAAATCGACGAGTATGGAGGCGGATTGAAGATATCCGAATATTGAGCTGGTGATGAGATTCGATTCATCGTCTTAGAAGAGGTCATTGTCTCTTGTTGCATTTTGCGACTTTGAATTACTTGATTCCGAATACAGAGCAAAAGATTGTTTTCAGTTCAATTCTTATAAATTTAACCACAATTCATATAATAAAATCAAGAAAGTCGATGAAAAATTCAGAATGTCACAATAACTACAGTAATTAGAAATTCAACAAAAATGAAACGAGAATCAACGAAATTTACACAATCAACATTTGAAGGTTGCAAAACATTTTGCATTAACAATAAAATCCACAAAATCTATCAAGAATAAAAATGACTCTGGAAAGAATCAACAGAAGCAGTAATCAAAGCAATCGAATTTAAATGAAATGAAAACTGATAAAACAAAAACATCAACTATTAGGATAGGGCACTTACAGGAAGTTTATGTTGATAATATAGTTGGAATTTGAGGTGATGAATAAAGAAATGTTTATGTTTATGATAAATGCAGAGAGTTTAGAGAGAGAAAGAGAAAAATGAAGGTGAAGAAATTGGCGGGAAGAAAATAAAAAGCAGAGAATCCGAATTACGAGTATCACTCACTAGTAATCACTATTGAATGACCTCAAAACCGAAATGAGAATTTAATTTTTGGCCCAATTATTATTTAGCTAATCTGATGAGAGATGGTCTTTCGTTGAAATGAGTTAAAATAAAAAGCATATAGGCTAATAATTTGTATTAGTTGGATTATTTATTTTCGTACATGAAAATCATTTTATACTTCGATAAGACCGTTTCATACAAAAATTTGTTAGAATGATTAGGTCTGGTAAATTTTGAGCCCAATCATTATTAGGTTTGGTTAATTTTGATTGAAGTCGGTTTCAGGTCTTTTAGGTTCTGGGTCAAACAAACGGGTAAAAAGAACCTTTTAAATTTTCACTTTCACCTTCACCTTCGACTCAGACATTTATTTCATGTTGCCCCGACTCGGATTCTCCGACCTCCAATGAAGCCGAATTATGATATATGTTTTTCGAAAAAACCAAAAAATTTTAACCGTACATAAATTCAGAGATAATGTCTTTTTAATAGGGTATGATTTGCCCAAATTCTACTTAACAAATAATTATAATTCGACCAATTCAACTTAATAACTCAAAATATGCAACGATTGCCCAAGTTTTACTTAGTATTAAAAAGTAAATTCATTACAGTGATGTATTTCGAATAAATACAACAAAATTTAGACAATGTTGAAGTATCGGGAAAAATCCTTCTATGATGAAATCCAATAATTCTACCGTTGATGAAAAACACATAAATAATAGTCAAAACAGGCACATTTATATGTTCAAATCATTCCAAAAAAATATTTTATGTGAAATAAACTCAAATAATTGGATGTTAGTTTTTATCAAATTTGAACTGAAATGTCAAATTTTAATAAATATATTCCAAAAAATATTCTATGTGAAATAAACTCAAATAATTGGATATTGGATATTAGTTTTTATCAAATAATAGTCGAACTATAATTATTTGACATTTCTATGCTTTATATATTCTTCCTATTTATATTTATGAAAATTGGACATAAATTGAAAATTTTTAAATTAAGCATTGCATTAACGCAACTAATTATGTAAATAACAAAAAATCATAATAAAAGTATATTATGTTTTAATCATCTCAAAATATCCAATACACTAAATAATTCTCATTTTAATAAATAAAATACAAAATATTTTATAAATAAATGAAAAAAATAATATATATGATTTTCAAATACATTAATGATGTTAATAAAAAGTCAAAGATAAAAAAGTATTCATAAAAACAATGACATCATCATTGAGTATTAGAGAGAAATTTTTGTTGAAGTTGTGACACGTAAGCAAATTTAAATAGTGATGATTTCAGCGGTGTTTTATTTTAGTAATAGGTATAGATAGATATTTTTTAATATTATGGTTGTTAACATAAAAATGGCTTCCATTTGAAGGTATGAAGAGAAAATGTTTGTCTTTATTAGGTTAAGAAAACTAGAAAGTATTTGAATGGGACAATGACATGATCAAAGATGTGTTTTGGCTAATTGCTTGTGTATTACATTTTATAACAAACAATGGACTCGCATTTGTTTGGTGGTGAAAAGCATAAATCCATTGATTTCATTAGCTCTTTGATTTTAGTTGATGGCAATGGTTGTTAATTCTAGGGCCACAATTCTTCTTATACAATTAATAATTTTTGGATAATGTGAAAACCAATTAAAATGGTGAAAACTGAAAACAAGTATACATAAAAGCTTAAATGGTATACATATTTCGGTGGCAATTTTGTAAATAAGTAGATATTTTCTAAAAGGGTACATATTCGGATGTCATTTCTGTAAATAATATGAACTTTTTCCTTCAGAAAAATATTTACACCCTATAAGATAATGTACACCGTTTACCACATTATGTATATCTCAGTCAGATTTTCAGTTTTCACCACTTTGGTTATTTTCACTTGATTCTGCCCCTATATATATATATAAAGTTACACGAAATTGAATAGTACATTGATTGATATATAAAAAAGTTCAAGATTTCCGTATAAGCTCTTCCTTTAGAAGGAAGAAAGGGAGTCAAGACGTACACAAAGCAGTTATGGAGCGTTACAAAAATTTAACGAGTCATTTTACTATAATTTAATTGAATCTAAATGGTGAGAAGTACATATATATCTATGCTTAATTCACTCCATATGAATGAGTAAAGTTCTTAGGACATATAAACTTTGTTGTGTTTCACAATCCTTAACCTTTTTGCACTGTCTACAAAATCCCTGCACCAATAATACACATAGGAAAATGATCATTGTAGCAGTAAAATTCTTCCTTGGAACAATTTAATATGAATTTTATGAAAAAAATATTATGTAAATCATTTCAATGGGATCAAAGATTAATAGTTTTTTGATTTCGAATTATAATAGACTAAAGTTAAATGATTCATTAATTTATGCGCACTTCTTATTTATAAGTTGTACATGACATTTACTATCAAGGGTCAATCGAAATTACTTCTTTGTTAGTTTCATCATTAACAAGGGTAAGATTGCGTACATGATACATCGACCCTCCTAAACTCCAACTAGAGGTGTTCAAAACATTCTAGATATAAAAATCATTGTAGATATAAAATCCGATTTGAACCGATCCGAAACACTTGACCCGAAATTGAACACCTCTAACCTCAGCCTAGGTGGGATTCACTCAAAGGCATCGGATAATAGTCGATCGGAAATAACTTCTTTGTTAGTTTTTTGAAAAACAAGGATAACCTAGATTGCATACGGTCAACCTTACCAAATTCACTCCAGGTGGGAGCCACTTAAAAAGATACGGCTAGTCTCCTGAGAGACCGTCTTTCTAAGAGACGTCTCTCATGCCCAATCCATTAAAGCTAATTGCCTATATTTACTCTATATTTACCCTAATATGCCAACCCAATTAGAGATGGTCTCTTAAAGAGACCGTCTCTCATAAGAATTTGTGAAAAAGATATTGGGTAAAATGTTATGGATGAAAAAAAATGATATGTAGATTAATGTGAATGTAAACATACTTCCATGGCACATCACCAGCAGACCTCCAGTTTTCATCCCTGTCCTTGTAAAACAGACTAAACTCTGATCCACGTTGAAACAAGTGTAGACCAAATGCTGTTAATCCTCCTGATAAATTATTACAAGGTCTATCATACAATGCTAATGTTCAAAAATACAAAAACTATAAAGGTGTTTAACAGTTGATTGTTAATAATAATTGGCTTGTTTGACTAGTTGATAGCATTAGATTTTTCTTAGTTCTTAAGCCAACTGTTTAAGTCATCAGTTTAAGTTTAAGTAAATTATTAAGAAATTTTTTGATAAAAACTAGCTTTTTAGCTATCTTAAAAGTCATTTACTAAACACTTTTTAACCTGAGATTTGTAAGGGCTAGCCCTTAACTATTATGGGCCCTTAACTATTAACTATAAAACCTTGTTTTTCTAATATTTTTCAATGGGTCCGGGACACAGGCCCCTCTGCTTGTTAGAGTATATAACATATCCTGGGGTCTCAACTATCAGCTTAAGCTTTTGGTTGAGTTGGTTCCTGACATAGTATCAGAAGCCAGGGTGACAAGAGCTTAAGCTTATTTAACCCATATATGAGGCGTGTCTCTCGATAACACCATCTGATAGAATAATTTGTGCAACTAAAAAGCCATTTACCAAATACATCCATAAATTTTATCTTTCTCGTTCATGGAAGTTATGAAGTTTTTAGCGTACCAAACATGTCTTCGAGCACAAGAGCAAGGCTAGCATAGCCAATATGATCACGGAGACAGATTTTCCGGCCGACGACAACCCCGTCCATGTTAACTTTAACGTAAGCCCATCGTTGTTTGCTTTGGACTCCCTCCAAATCTTCACAAAATTGATCATTTGGGTTTGTTGTTGAGCATTTAGGACTTTTCAGGTGTACTGATTGAAGATAAGGCCACTCCATTAGACCATTGTAACCCCCACTTGGGACTATTGTTGAATCCAAATCAAAACTCTGGCTTGCTGCATTTATTATAAAACTTTCTAGATTGTTTTATTTCGGATTATAATGAACTATAACAAAATGACTCATTAAAATCACGTGCACATCGTATTTATAAGAAGTTGCATAGATGGTATTTACCAAAAGTCAGTCGGAAACAACCTTTTTATTAGTTTTATCATCAACAAGGGTAAGACTGCATACATCTGACCCCTAATTAACCTTAATGTAAATAGAAGTCATTTAATAACATTCGGATAATGGAGTGTTAGTTGTTGTAGTGTAATATAAGTGAATACATAATTTCTTTTTCATGCATTAAATACCGAGTGTTTTGTTTAGCATGAAGGCTTGATGCCACATAATCTCAATTGTAAAAATGTCATACATTCACATCAAACCTTTTGATAAGGGTATCATTTGGCATCTAACTTTTCTATGAACGAAATATACAAAGTATAATAACGATGATGATTCAAATCAGACATTCTAGGAGTGTCAAATGGAGTTTAAATAGCTACTTTTGGAAGAATATAAAAGATCCGGGTATAGCTAATAAGAGAAAGTCATCATCAGATAATCATCATGGTCCACAAACCTAAAGGTAATCAGTGTTGATTTGCATACACACATTATAAGGTTTGTTATTTTCCAAAATCATAAGGTATTAGGAGGATTACCCACTAAACATTATTTGCAAGTCTACAATTCACCATTTTACTAATGCGGGATCTTCCGCACATGAGAAGTATTTCCAACAATCCCTCTCACATGTGACCCACATCATATCTAAGGACCACCTTCGGCTCTGATACCAGGTGAAGGAACTAACTCAACCAAAGTTTAAGCTTATGATTGAGGCCTCAACCAGAATATATTATATACTGTAACATAAATTCATACCCTATCCATCCCCTAACATATTAGTGCACATAAGTCGGTTGCGCCCAGTGAAACCCTTAGGTCAGCTAATAAGAGAAAGTAAGAAAGAAAAACATACATTGATCAACAGGATGACAAGCATGAGTTTGAAGTGTTTTCAAGCTGAGTCCAAGATCAAGAGTGGTTGAGTTCAAAAGGAAAGCTTCAGCCACATTCGACTCCATACTGACTCAATCGACGATCTTTAACACGAATCAAGTGATGTGGTGGTGATAATTTGACAACAACAATGAATAGGACATACTATAAATAGAGAAGAACAGGAAGTAAATGTGGGAACCTACCAAGAAGACATCAAAGGTCTGTTCCCACATTGGAAGTGTTGCCTTTTGGTTATCATATAATCTTCTGTGTTTTCTGTAAGTGTCACAAAAGTTATGCAGAAAACAAACTTATAAAAGCAAGGAAACAAATAGGGATGGGAATAATAATCTTGGCAGAAATGGTTTAGATTCTGCAACCCAAGATTGCTACAACAGATTTTATCCTTTTGGAAGAAATGGTTCTATCCAAGAGCAGTTTCTGAGATTAAAAATAAAAATAAAGAAAAATGGTCTTGATTCTAGCAATGGGTTTCAGGGCTGTTCCGGAGGGTAGTTTTAAGGCATAATGGCTAAAGGGGTCCAAATTGGGTTAATCCATATTATTTAAATTTGGTTTGTGAATAAGTATCTTATCATTATACAGTTGATCTCTTGAGAGACTGTCTTTTGTAAAGACGACTCTCAAAAGTTCAGCCCAAATCTTTATTTAGAGTTGTAACAATATATATTTAGAATTGGACTCGGCTTTTAAGAGCCGTCTATACGAAAGACGGTCTCAAGTAAGAATTTGTGATCATTATATGTGTTAAATTTGTACATTTATTTGACATTAATGTGATGAAAAAAAAATTATATGATGTATAGTTGGAGAAAAAGGAACTAGAACTTTACTTATACAAGGGTCTTTATATGTTTCCCCTGGGGCCCAAAAATGATCAGGAACGACACTATTGGGTTGCCACCCACCTTGCACGAGTCTCCTTTCCATGAGGCCTTGAGTTTGAATCAAGAGAGAGACTTGGGCGTCTTGGAGAGGTTGGGACATCACCTTCCTGATCATATTAGGTTGACTTGAGCCGGTCAGCTCTCGCCTGATTTACCTGTTTATGGTTCTTTTCTGGCTAGGGTTATTAATCAGTGATTAGCCTTTTGTAGATTAAGCCATAAATTTATTTATTTAAAAAAAAAAAAAAAAAAAAAAAAAAAAAAAAAAAGCTGGACTTGACTTTCAGGTACTGTTTGTTTCCGGTTCAAGTTGCAGTATTTATTAAGAGGTTATTTTTACTAGATGTATGCCCATATCATTCTGATGGTTTGCAAATTTATTTTGTTTAGATGATAGGACTATAGGAGACATTTCTGCTGGTGTTAAAGTTGAACACTTGTCATTTCTATATAAGAAATTCTACCCTTTATTATTATTATTATTATTAATTTAAATTAAGCTTGGTAATCCTACTACAATTTTCCTGAAAGTTAGAGATTATTGGTAATCCTACTGATTGTCGTCAGAAAACAACGTCTCCAGACAATTATAATGGTGTTTTTTCGATGATTAAAAAGTTTAGGTAGATGCGGCTCAGCTATGGTTGGCTATCGGATTCAAGGTATACCTTCGGGACCTATGATCACTTACAAATTGACAATCAGTTTTGCCCGTCCTTAGTAACTGAGCCAACTAGAGTTGATCAATACGTTAATTGAGTGTAACTATTTTAAAAGTTACACTCAATTAAAATTCGATGAGAAGATAGAATATTGTCAAACAATTTTCATTGGGTGTTGAATTGCACAATAGCTCAAAATTACACATAAACAATGTACGATCATCACTTTGCCTTCAATAAAAAAAGATTGAAATCTGTTACCTAAATTAAAAAATCAATTCCAAGTCGTCTACATGGATTCTTCTTCTCCATTAATTCCAATTCTTACATTTTCGTTTCGAATTACATCCCTAGCAGTCTACTCATCCGTCAAAACATTCAAATTTTTTCACTATTCTCATCTTGTTATTATGAATCTATGATCCTTTCTAAAAGGATCAGATTCTAATCCATATAGTAGCGTTCAACCTTTCCAATAAGAAAATGTCAAGTAAAGATCTAATTAAATTTGAGTCCATTATTTAAGCAAGTAAACAAGAAATGGTGACTTAATCATATGTAATACTGGAAAAATTGTCGTGAATAATACAAATTTTTGTTAATTATCCTACAATAATACGAACTTTTGATTAACCACGAATAATACCAACTTTAGGGTGTTTTTTCCCAGAATAATACTAACTTTAGTTTATTAACTCACCTATAGTTTGATTTTTAACATGTTAGTTATATTATAGGGAAACACCCCCATAAGTTGGTATTATTCATGATTAATCAAAAATTGGTATTATTGTAGGAAAATAAGTAAAAGGTTGTATTATTCCAGGTAATTTTTCCTACTTTAATTAGCAAGGAAAGGAGTTTTCTTAGTTTTGTCCCCCTAAACATACATCAAAGTAAATCCCCCATGTGAACCATTACGCGCCAAAAGGACAAGAAAACAGGCCTGCATATCAATTACATTACATAAATTCTCGTCTTATCCATCTACAAGGTAAGAGACCACAATTACTTTTCCAATAAATTGTGGTTTTCAGCGTTGTCTCCTCATTTTCCGAGTGTCGGGAATCGAAAAACATAGTGCAAGAAAAGTTTCATATGACCATATCACAAAGATTTTTGAGCTTACCGTAGTCGAAATATAGGGTGAGACAACTGCAAGATTGAAATCTACTTTGTGACCAGACCATGACCAAAATCGTATTGTTGCAAATGAAGCTATAACATTTTCACATCATTTCAATTATAATTTGACAACCAAAAAATGAATTTCAGCCCAAATTTTAGCGGGGAGCAACAATAATATAAAGTTGCAACAAAACCCATTTAACTAGCATTTTCACATTCATCGAAAGAGCCCGACAAGGACTATAACGCAATTAGTTACAATTGCCGATAATCAATAACAGGTTATATAGATGTACAGTTCTGACCATAAAACATGGGCATTTAAAAGTATGGTAAGCAGGCTAGAAACTGGCCAGACAGCATTGGCTAACATTCACATTGAAAGAGGAGAGTGGCTTGCCTTGTGCAGAAACTTCGTTTTCGCTGAGTAAACCATGAAATAGCTGAGCACGACCAAACGGAGATAAGTAATATTTGGAACTGCGGAAGTTCATTGTATAACAGCGTTCACGCTTGTATCCAGTTTCTAGTCATTCGAGCTCAAAAAATCAATTATACAAGGATATACTTCATCCACAGCCTGTAATAACGAAATCATGTTCATAATGAACCACAAGAGATGCAGATAGATATTGAAAACCACCAAAACCACCTCCTATCCTACAATAGCTTTCATGTGTAATAAAAGTCGAATTACAAAAAAAAAAGGTTAGAAATCATACTAACCAGTCTTCCTCCAACCAAATCATAGTGCGCATAATGTGGACCTCCTGGTTTTCCGAAAACTTTATACTTGACCAAGTGTTCAGGAATGAGCTTGACGGTTTCTGTTCCAAGAGAGGAGTATTAGAATAGACATTTTAAAAACGTGTCATTATCTTAATTCCACGTGGCTCCCGCCTAGGTGAGATTTAAGAGGGTCGAATATATGCAACATTATCCTCGTACTAGCAAAGAGATTGTTTCGATTGACCCTAGATGGCAAACATCATCAGCAACTTCACATAGCAAAATATATAGCAAATGAGTTATGTAACAAATCTATTTGAAAACAAATTATTATACATCTTTTTCTCCATCAAAACACCAACAATGTCAAAGTCTTTTCCCAACTTATCGGGCAGCTAAATGATCCAAAACATATCATTGTAAGAGAACAAGAGTATCGAAGATTATATCCAATTCTAATCTACAACAATAATGGTCATACACAAATTTTCTCCTTCTCCGTTCCTACTTATCTATCGTCATGTACTCCTACAAATCTCAATTTCTTCATATCATTCTTCAATCCAGTTATCCAAGTAATTTTCAACATACCTCTTCCTCTTCTTTTCTTCTCAAAGTTCTAACTTGCACATGACCAAACCAACATATATAGTTCTCTCGTTTTCTTTTCCGCAACTCCAAGACTTATGTCTTTATTTGGATTTCTATCATTTTCAGTCACCATCTTAACATATGCATCTCAACCAACTCGTCTTCCTACAATAATCTCTTTTAAAAGCCCAATGTTATGACTATATAGTAGTGATGGACTTGGGAGTCATTATTCATTTTTTTTCCTTTAACCTTATTGGTATACCTTGATCACATAATATTCCGATTGCAACTCTCTATTCAAGCTGTCCACAATAAATCTTATGTTTTACATCTTGATTAGTATCTCCGCGGTAAAAAATTAAGCTAACATATTTGGAACATTTCTTGCCATATGATACTTTTTCATATGCTTTCATCATACTAATAATAAGCATGTGCATATCCTTTCTTCGCCAAGCAGTACGCCATTTCTTGCCAATTATATCTGTGGCAAATCATCCTAGCCTAAAACCAAACAAAACTGAACTTAGTAAATAATGTGCATCTTCTTAGGCATATCACATTCTATTGGCTCCATCAAGAATGGACACCTTACGACTTTATTTGATTGACAAAAAAGACTACTTGTTACGTAATCAAAAAGAAGTCAAAGAGAGTGTCTACTATTTTCCCTATTTTGAAGGTCTTATCAAACAACAAAAACAACATAAAGAAATTACATTAGTAATATGGAAAGTTCGTTTGTCAATGTAGCCTTACAAAACACTTCTTCATACTCTAAGTTGATTGTAAATAACAGGATTTTAAGAATTAGATGTGAGTACGTGACAGTCAAAAACAAATCAACTCTATTTCATCTCAAAAGTAAAATATAAAACATGAAAAACAACTAAGGGATAAAATAGTTTGTACAAACCATAAACGGCTTCAGGTGGGCAAATTAGGTCCTGATCTCCTGCGAGAGCCAACACTGGGGTACTAATTTTGTGCAGATGATCCTTGTAGAAAAAGGTACCACTCCTATCACGTAATCCACCCTCTCGGAAGGCTGTTGCTAGTTGCAATATAAGTTTAGCAGGTATAGTACCTGGAAGTAAAATCAACAAGAAAGAAGCAGTTAAAAACAAAGAAGTTTGGTGCACAGAAATGAGAATCAAGAAAAATTTGGCAACTAAATCATCCTAGTGTTTACAGTTTAAGAAATTACAAATAGGATATGCAATAAAACATGAATCATCGAAGTTCAAATAATAAAAAAGCTGTTCTAGTCTGCTAAATGCCTGGGGAAACACTAGAAATGGGATCTTCAACAAGAAACAACCAGACTTTGGAAAAACCCTTTATTTGCAAATCAACGCAATAATTGGAAAATTCAAATTAATGTAGAGTGTAGACAAGGAAGTTGATCTTTTTAAAATTGATACAAACATATAACAGAAAAATAACTTGTATCCTCAAGAATGCACAAAAGTTAAGGCAATACATCCTTAAGAAGTGCAACGCTGTTATCCATCATTTATACATGTTAAATTTCTCTCCCTAGCCCCTCGTAAAAAATTTCACTAGAAACACATAAACCAATGCAGACAAGGTGGAAACATGTTGGTGCTTACAGAAATTGTTCAAAACAAGCTTCTTCAACAACTCTGGATCCATCATGTCCTCTGCTGATATCAAATTATTCAACCAAGATAAAACATATGGAGGACTTGATGAGAGAGGGTAAGCAGCTGATAGCATGGCCCCTAGTGGAACAACAGGAACATTAAGGGCTTGTGCAGGATTAGCCTGACATACAAGTTCATAAAATCAAATAATTAACAGATATTCTCAACTAGAAAAGAAGAAATAACCATATTATTTACTAGCTCAACACTAACAAGAGGCAGCAACATCTTCAGTGATGAATTGGAAGTTGTGTAGTCAAGTGAGGACGCCAAGGTTACAATAGCTGCCACTCCAGGATCTTTACCTTCATAAGCTGATTAAAACAACAGGCATACATTTGACGCCCATCAAAAGACTGAATGACACAGATGCGAATAAAAAACTATCCTAAAATTTATCGAGTACAAACACACTTGCACACAGATTACACACAAAAAGGCAGTAAATAGACTGTGTCAACGTGACTAAGCATGACTTAGAGAAGTAAAAAGTTTACATCCTTTTACAAGCTATCAGAAGTCATCTCTTGTAAGCTACATATTTAACATAGTGAAAACAATGCAACAAACACCGTAAACTTCAAAAATTTGAACAAAAAACACTATAAAGTGCAGATGAAAATGTCATGACTCGGGTCAAAGGGTCCAAGGGCATTATCGACATTTCATATTAATTAGTCATTATACTTTGTAATTAGAATAGTTGTTATATTTTAATTGTCTCTTGGGGGCTTAGGCTATATATAGAGCCACCCTTGTAATAATTTATTAGCTTTTGATTAATTGAATAATAATGAAGTGTCCTTTTGGGAGTTAGTGGGCAAACTCGAAGTGTCCATACTTTCGGTTTCGGTAACGGGTCATGGCAATCTGTTACAGAAAATAGGTACCTGGCAAGTCCAATGCCCTGCACTTGTGCAATCACTAATTAGCAAGTAGAGTAACCTCAAAGCTATTCCACATATCAAATTCCTATTTTACCAACATAGAATTAAGTGTTGATGTCCAACATAATTCCAACACATATCCCAGAGTCAGACTCGTCAATGCCCGAGTTTTGGGAGATGTGGACACTATCTGAAATTTCATATCTTTATGTAAAAGATTAGTATAGTAAGAACAGTTAATTATTTTTGAAGAAACAAGAATTGAAATTAAAAATTTAGTTTGTAAATTTACAGCTGTGTTACTTTGAAGCTTAAAATGAAAAAGCCTAAAAGTTTGCAAGAAAAACTGTTCGCTTTACATCAAAGTACAAGGTAAAAGAGAAAGATAACAAGGTAGCTCTATCATATGTCCTGTGTCGGGTGTCGATGTCTTAATATTAAAAGTATAATTAGGATAGAATGCAGTGCAGGTGGCTCATATGGGGAGTTGCGACCAAGGTGTACCGCTAAGTTTAAAAGAAAATTTTTCAATAGAACTTCTATTAGATTAACATTGAGGTCTATAATATGTAGATCAGAGAGTTGTGCTTGATAAGAGATCATAGCAGTAGCTAAGATGCATGTGTATGGATGAGTGGGCATATTCTAAAGGATAGTATTCGAAAATGATACACGAGAAAGGGTCTTGGAGTTGCAAATATCAAAGAGAAATGAGAGAAAATTGTTTAAATCATTTTAGTCGAATGAAAATGACCGAAAAATACTCCCATTAAAAAAGAAAAAGGTAGGTCAAAGATGAGTCAGATAGCAGAGTGAAGAATACATGAAGAATAAGGATTGCAGAAGCATATGACAATAAACAGGAATGAATATGGACTGTGGAGGAGGATGTTTGTAGATGATCATTGGAATTGAGAATCTTATAAGACAGGCTTGAATAAAGTATTATTTATGTTAGCAAAGATTTCCCACGTTGTCTTGTCTTGATAATGCAGCCAACCCCATACCGTCAAGACTAAGGCTTCAACATTGTTGTATAACTATTCTTGAAGACAACAATATGATCCCACAAATCAGGATTAGTATAAGATAACGAATACATCTCAACATTTGCAGAAATCTTAAATTACATTTTAAAATCTATCTAGAATACAAATATCACACAGAAATTTCCCTGTGCGCTGGAATTTCCCTTTTAACCTTAGTGACACACCTTGGTTTCATAATATTTCGATCTGACTGAGTTCTGACAACAAAAACACAGAATCAGAAGCCTCAGTATTCTCAGAAAGCAATAAAGAAAGCGTCTTAACCCTGTAACTAAGCAACAGACAGCACTTAACTCATGCTTAAACCTTTTCATGCAGAAAAACAATCTAGACATATAATATAAGCAAGTAATGAATAGATTAGGGAGCATGAAATCAGTTGTAGCATATACATATGGCAGTATTATCACACGTGAAAGGATATTAGTTTTACCATATATAAGAATAGCAAAATGTAACTGCTTACCACATCTGGATAGCATAGCATATAGCAATATACCCCCCATTGAATGTCCAATAGCAAGCAACTTATCATCCTTGGCCTTGCTTTGAGTTTTTATGTATTCCATCTGCATTATGAAGAGACAAAAGTACAAGAGCATATAATTAGAGAGAATGACATTAGTTGTAGCATACACATTTGGCGGTATTATCGCAAGTGAAAGCATATTAGTTCAAAGGCAAAAAGATCTTTATCATTTGCGAAGATGATGGGTGAAGAAGAAGATCAGATACGACACGAAAATAAGACAAGCAAAAATGATACAAAAGTAGAAAAAGTTTCTAATCACCCAGTAAGACGAAATGTCACCTCACCACAGCAGGAATATCTTCCTCCAAGTAATGATCCAAATCCCAAACATATTTCACCATCAAGTCAAGCTGTTTCTGAAACTCCTCTATAACTGTGAAAAAACGGGCCTGCAAATCAAAGAACTGAGGTGATACTGAGCGCTGCCCTTCTTCAAAGACATTCACTAGCCTTTGGCTAAGATCTGTTATTTGATTAGCCACAGAAGAGTTGTCATTACTTTCTAACAAGCCCGAAAGTTTCTCCCTTATCTCATTGAAGCGATCAAGTAATTGAGAATCTTCCAAGAGTTTCTGAAGTTGATCAAATAGTTTCGCTGACATAATTCTTGATTGGCCTTCATTGAGAAATCCAGAGAGCCTCTGAGACAAACGCATGAATGTCTCTGTCAATTTTGTCACAAGTTCTGATTCATCCCACATAGTCGCAGCTGTAAGTGGAGCTCCATTAATCACGGGGACATCAGCATCAATTAATGCCAGATCCTCAACATCTGAAGTGTACCCTGCATGAACAGCATTTTTTGCCTTCTCCACTGCAAACTCCATCCTACTAGATATTTCATGTGCAGACTGCTCAATATCTTTAGAGTAAGTTGAATGCGTGCTCAATCCGGCCCCTCTAACTTCAAGAATCCATGTATCAAATCCTTGTCCCGACATGTAACGAGCAAATGAGGACTGCATCAAATCAGAGATATTACATACACAGCCATCTAGAGTTCTTGGACCAACAAAGCCCCCAGCCACACAACCAAAGTTGTCCAATTGCAAGAAACATATCAATAGCCTTGATTTAAATTTCAAAAGCAACAAATATACACTCTTTTTCAAAGTATCATTCAAAAATAAGAGAGCTTCTTTTTCCTAATAAATGTAAAACACACAACAGTCCAAAATAATACTATGTGAGGAAGAAAATTGAACGAAAAAAACAATAACGTGAAAATGAAACTTATTTCACCATAAAAGACACCAAAGAGAAAAAAAAAAGATGGAAAAGTGAAGTACCACTAAAAGTTGTTCCTTGCCCACTTTCTACATCATTACATATCAATTCCCCACCATAGCTGAGTTTCGATATTTCCTCCCTTTACAACCCCCCCCCCCCCACCCCCACCACATAAGCCATTCTTATCAACATGAACCAAAATAACCAAAACGAACGAACCTCAAATCTTTACCTGAATACAATGAAAAACTAGCACAAGCAAAATCATGGGTGTTAAAAAGAGAAGACAGTAGGAATTTCACAGATTGAACAAGACCATCAAGGACACGGCCTCTTGTTATTACAAAAGCAAGGCTCAACACCCCCACACCCACCGGCGGTTGGACCAAACATGTGGCCTATTGTATTTTCAAACCGACCCTTGCTAATTTAAAATATATGAAGAAAAGAAAGGTTGATTAAATATCACAAATGAGTAAAATTCAATGATCAAAGACTCGAAAGTAGTAGAAACTAGAAATGAAACTTTAATTTTGCGAGTTGAATCTTTATACTAGCTATAAGCATTCAATTCCTACAGAATAAAGGAAGTACAATCATCAAGAAAAATAATCCGGAGTGCAAGCAACTAACACATGCCCAGTATACAACTTGGAATTCCCAACACTTAAGTAAACAAAATGACTGAATCACAATGAACCCAGAAAAATAACTAAATATATATATAAGTATAATCTAATCAAGTACCTCAGGCGAAAGATCATAACCAATAGCATTGGTGCCAACACCTGACAATAACAGAAGAGGATGATTCCTTGTACGAGTCTGCAAAATTCATTAAAAACCCACTAAAATTAAACAACCTTGACTCTAAAAAACTAATAATCGAAGGATTTATTTTCTACAATAGCAAAACCTGAGAATTGGGATGATAACGCCAAAGAGCAAGACGCCAATCAGAGTCAGCTACTTGAACATAATGAAGTTCATCAGCCGTACAAATGGAGGGTTTGGTAACGACTTTCTGTACAGCATCATTGGAAAAGGCTTTAACCGTCAAGCGTAAAGGATAGTGACGACATATTGAGGAAGATGGAGAAAAATGGCGGAAAATTGAAGAAATTGAACGCATATCTACTTGAAATTGAGTCGTGATCGCCATTGAAGCCTGATGGCGCTATTTATTCACATAAATCGTTCTGGTAACCGATGAAACGCTATCTGCTTGGATAAAATAACGTTGATTAATTGAACGAAATTGAATTGCGAAACTGAAGCAAATTAGGTTTAATTTGAAGAAGTTTCAATTCAAGGAATGGATAATCCGAATTAGGGATGACTTGATTCAATTTCTCTACTCCTGTTTGATCGTTGAATTTGGTAATGGTGTTTGGTGTTGAGTTGTTTCTTTGCGACTTTTTTCACGAGGCCATTGTGTAGCCGGCAGATCATAACCTTCTTGTTCACATTATCAGCATATGATCAATAACTAAAACGTTATTAAAAGTATGAAAATTGTAATTTATCTTTTTGTGTTTTGCTTATTTTATTTTATTAGTATATTTTTGCTTTTTATGGTGATTTATAAATTACCTTAATTGATTAGGATTTTATATTATTAAAAAGATGTATAATGTCTTCGCACCGTTTTTCACGGGTAGGGTAGTAGATTTGATTTTGTTGTTCCTTCTTTGATTATGGACTTTAGTTTACATTAAAATAGTGTCACTGTATTATAAATTTTAGGGAAACTTCACAAAAATTTGCGTAAGACCGTCTTATTCTAAGACTACAACTGGGTCAGCCCTTTATTAGGCGCGTGCACTACACGCGCTTCAGATTTGAATTTTGTAGTTTTTTTTCATTTTTCGGGCATTTTTCAATTTGGATCTTAAAGGTATCAATTTTGACCTTAAAAATATCAATTTCAACGTAAAATAGTACTTATACATACCAATTAATGTACAAAATTTCAATAACAACATACAATTCATTACTTATCACTATCAATTTTCACCAAACAAGCATCAATTATGACTTTATCTTGTTTTTGTTATGATGTTGACTATATCAATTATAAACAATGAACTACATAACAACATACAATTCAATACTTTTCACTGTCAATTATATTAGGTAGAAATTGATCACTTTAATGTTAAAATTGATCACTTATAGGTTCAAACTGAAAATTTTACTTTAATTGATATATTTAAGTACCACTTTACGTTAAAATTGATATTTTTAAGGTCAAAATTAATACGTTTAAGAGTAAAATTGAAAAATGCTCAGAGAAATGGAAAAGGCTGATGGGCTCCATATTGGGCCACGTCTTATTCTAAGACGGTCTTACCCAAGATCTACTGGGGAAATTTTGCGTGGTAACCATGAGATTTTGGGTTTTTTCACGTGGTAACCAAAATTTTTAAAAAATCTTTGTGGTAACCCTGAGGTTTACCAAATTGTTCCACCGTGACCTTCTTGCACATAAAACATTAGCAAACGTTAATTTCACGCCTTTAAGGCTGTTGTACGCCTATTTATATGACTCATCATTTCAAATGTCATTAGTTTCAACCTTTTCCCCAAAACATAAACCCTAACTCTACCATTTTTGGATTTGGGGGAAAAAAATATGATTTGATGAAAGATAGTAGAGTTGAGGTTTATGTTTTGAAGAAAAAGGTTAAAACTGATGACATTTGAAATAGTGAGTCGCATAAATAGGCCTACAACAGCCTTAAAGCTTCGAAATTAACATAAACCTCAGGGTTACCGCGTGGATTTTTTAAAAAGTTTTGGTGACCACGTGGAAAATCCAAAACCTCAGGGTTACCACGTGGAATTTCCCTAGATTTTAAGATGTTTTTATTTTCTACTTAAATTACTCAACACAAATTGTCGTGAGAGATAGTCTTTTTAAGAGATGTGTTAGATATATGGGCAAAATATCCCAATCAATTCAAATTAAATTTAGAAAATAAAAAAATGTGCTTTTTATTTTGAGGTCATCTCTTTGAGAGACAATATCTCACAAGAGTGGTTGATCACTCAATAGTCAATTCTACTCTTTAAAAGAACATTTTACATTTAATATGTTAACGTTGACAATAAAGTTATGTTTAGTTCACCTAAACAATTATAAAATTTTGTAAACATTAGTTTTAATTAGCAAAAATCAGTTTCAATCAGCTAAATTTAGTTACTATCAATAAAAATCAGTTTCAATCAGAAAAATCAGTTCTAATAACTAATACAAATCCGTTGAAATTTATAACTAAAAATCACTTACAATCAGTAAAAATAAGTTTTGATCACTAGTCAATTAAATCAGTAAAAATCAAATGTATTGAGAACATATTGATTATAAAATCCGACAACTATAAAGTGAAAACTAATTTTTTATCTTTCCTGTTATAATTAAAAAGGGAAATCATCCATGGTACCCCTGTGTTATAGCACTTTATCAATGGTACCCCTGCGTTTTTTTAATTTCAATGGTACCCCTACCTTTTTGAGCTAATTACAAACGTGACACTGTTCACCTTTTTTCCAATAAGTTGATATTAATGTCATTTAAAAGCAAGGGAAATTATGAATGATACCCTTGTGTTATAGCACTTTATCATTGATACCGCTATGTTATAACACTTTTAAATAACATTTAACGTCAACTTAATGAAAAAAATAAACAATATCACATTTGTAATTAGCTTAAAAAGATAGGAGTGGAATTAAAAAAATTCGACTTCCAAGCTATAAAAACAAAAACCTAGAAATATTTCTTTGGAAACACGACAAATCAGTTCAGTTCATTTAGTTATGTTCTTTGAAATACAGACTACAGGAGTGAAAGTTGGGCCGCCAAAGCAGGGTTTCTAGTATACTTTCTATCTATATGTGTTCCAATTCATAATCTTCCTGGAGTATTTCTCCTTGTTTTAATGAAGCAAAACATAACCCTTTCCGGTTAACTATCAATTTTTGTTTTACCAATTTCTTCACGCTTTCTACTCATACTTTCAAGTAATTCTTGCACCAATTATCATTTTAGGTTAGTTTTTGTTTGTTGTCTTCAATCAAAATTACTTATATGATATCGAACTTTTTCTATAAAATTAGGGTTTCATCTTATGTTTTTCCGTTCAAATTTGCCTTACTATTTTTCAATTTGTCAGCCATGAAGTGCCAAGTAGAGAGAGCTTTCATTGGAGCAGGTTGCAATAGAATCGTCAATAACGTTTCATGGGGTGCTTCTAATTTAGTTGCTTTTGGTGCCCATAATGCTGTCGCTATTTTCTGTCCCCAGGTTGGTTCTATTTCTTCTTCTTGTACTTCAGATTGTTCATTTACTGCTCCTAATTTAAGTTAAATCGTTATTGTTTATGTGGGTTGCAGAAAGCCCAGATTTTGACTACACTCCCTGGTCACAATGCTGCTGTCAACTGTACTTATTGGCTTCCCTCCTCCAAATTTGCTTTCAGAGGTTTTTATTCTCTATTCTCCTTTTCTTCTTCAAAGTGTGATTCTTAATTTTTTGTAGGTTAGCTTTGTTTTCTTGATCGAGATAGTGAGTATCAACTATATTCTGGCAATTAGATTGGGATTTAGGACTGGCTATGCACTTGCTTACCCTTTAAGGGGTGTTTGATAGCTGTTTTTAAGGGTTTGAAATTGAATCAAATTAGGAAATTCGTTACTTATTGTTTGTTTTAGTTGTGTGGGTAATGTTTCCATTATTTTGCTAAAGGTAATTCCATTACTTTGTTACCACAATGGCATGGAAGGTGATAAATAAACAAGCAAACTCATCCTCTTCATCTTGTCTCTCACCATTCTCATACCCTTACCCCTCTCTATATCAAACAGTTAATAATAGTAATAATACTTAACAATACTGTTACCCTTCTTTAAGCATTCCCTTTCCATTTTATTTTCACTTCTCATACAAAACACATTCTAAATCTTTCCATTTTGCTGTATATATTATGGAGTTCTCCCCTCCAATTCTTCCCGCCATTTCCTTCTCTCCTTTTGGTTTTTAAATGAAGAGATATGCAATCCCTCCATTTCCTTTCCATTCCGTTTCTTTTTATTTCCTTCCACTCAAGCGTAGCATAAAAGATTACACCTAATTGTGTTTCAAAGGAAAATACACTTATTACCATGAAACTGGTTCCATTTTCTCACCAGCCTTTATTACTCAATCTAAGCAAGGGCAAATCAGCATGTCAAAAATTAATTTGAACACAACTTTTTGAGAGCATTTACACGCTGGGTTTTGATCAAATTTCAGGCTTCCTTTAAGATCCCACAAGAGTGGCGTCTAACTCCTAACAATTATTGAGTTATTTAAATTTTACTCGAGAATTTGATTGCGTTTGAGTTCGAATACTTGAGGTAAATTTTTTTAAGGATGGCATGTAATTATAGTGTTATGAATCTGAATGCAAGGACTATTTTGGTGCCTCTAGTGTACACTTCATATTTATGTGATGTTGTTGATGTCCGCTAACAATAGTCAATCAGAATCAACCTTTTTGTTATCACTAAACGAGTAAGGTTGCGTGTTCCAAACCCCCAAACCTAGCCTAGATAGGAGCAACTCTATGACATTGGGTATCAGAATGTTGGAATGTTGTAGTATACACTCCATTGCTATTGTTTCTAATTTAGTATATCTTCCTGATGCAGCTCAACAATTAAGCCACCATTATTTGCTCTCTGGGGATGCCAGTGGTATCATAATGTTATGGGAAGTCTCTCTCACGGATGGAAAGGTAACTTCATTATTTTTTTATTAACAATTTTGCTTCATTCTAACCCCTCAGCTATTATTAGCTTCCGAATGGGTATATAAAGGAATGCTTTGTATATGTTTTTCAGTGATCTAACATCTTGTTTCCTTCTCGTAGTATGTACAATGTCATGTTAAGTTATGTCTTTGCTAGGGGTGTGCGCTGGTCCAAACTCGGACCGGACCTGTTAGACCGGAAGACCGGATTTTGACATTTTGAGGACCGGAGACCAGACCTGTTACATTCGGTCCGGTTTCAGTTTGACCCAGAAAAATACCAGTCTGGTTAAGGTTTGGACCGGTTAGATCGTCGACTACTTTACTCATTATAAAATTTTAAAAAATCATCTCACACAAGAAATAAATGAAGTAAAGAAATAAGCAAAAAAAACTTCAAAATTACAAGCCATAAAACCATTAATCGAAATGGCAGACTATTATTAAAGCATTCTTTTCTTTAATTGTACTCCTACATAAACTGTAGCGAAATAACATATTGATTTTAGGTTTCAATTGCTAAATCACCAATTGATTTTTTGGATTTCAATTGCTTAATAATTTCGATGAGAGCAACGGCAAACCAAATTTTCAAAATTCTTTGCTTTTATTCATTGCTTGTAGTAGATAAATAGTAACGAAAATGGACATGGACAACAACCAAAATCATTTTAGTCGAAAACCTTTCTGAATCTGCAATTTCTTTATACTCTCACAATATTATCTTCAGCAATGATATCAATTTTCAGCCCTCTCGATTCGGTGTGCGCTGAATTATTATATAGTATGAAACTCGTTGATTTCTCTCCTCAAAAACCCTTCATTATCATCATCAAACACTTCTTCCAGTGTTATCAGTAACTCTGTAGATGAATTGAAGAAAGACAATAGCAATATTGATGTTTTACCAGAGTAGAAACAACGAAAATGTTCGCAGAGTAAGATGCCGATGATGGTAAAGAAACCTCGATTTGCGATGGAATTTGATGGTGTTTATTTTATTGGGACTTTGAAGCAACAAAAATATGTAGAAAAATATGCTTAGGAGGCTGCCTATTTATATGTCTGATTTCTAAAGTTTGGAAAAATATTTCATATTAACCGGTCCTATCCGGTCTAACCCTGAATTTATCCGGGTTTAGACCGGACTGGAACCCGAAATTGAGAATTTATAAGGACTAGATACAGGACTTGATGCTTCCCGTCCAGGTTCAAACCTGAACCGCTGGTCCGGTCTAATTTTGCACATCCCTAGTCTTTGCTACATGAAAAGAAAAAGAAACATATTTTTTTTACTTTCGCTATCTGACTGTTTTGCTTAGCCTTGAGGTTGTAATTTCATTCTTGACACTATCAATATGCTATGTTATACAAAATGGTTGTCGATTTAAGCTGTAGTCAATTTACTTTTGCTCTTGTATTAAGGGTTATGGCCTTTTCGTAAGACACAAAGAATGGCGTGTTGCTCTAACCTAGTTTGATTTTCCTTTGCTGGTGAGCATCATATCAGTCCTTATAAAGCTAGTGCCCAAGTCTTTTTTCGCAATCCTTATGGGAAAAGAAGGGTAATCACTAAACTCGAAGGGAATTAGGGGGTTGTAGGGAAGGAGGATGTGCCACTTTTAACCTTGCGTAACTTGCACATGTTGCATAATGGTTGATCAATATTTCAGCCATTCCAGAGGTATGCTTCTTCATATGAAATCTAATTTTTGTACAAAAGGGGGGTATTCACTATGCACAGTGGGAGAGACTAGGGAGGAAGGGAGAGAAGGGGGTTGATCAAATTTTATAGAACTGTGTCTTCCTTCCCAATCCTTTTGGATAAAGAAGAGTATTCATCATGCAAATTTTATATCATATTGCGGTGTAAATCTTATCTACCATACTGGATCATCAACTTCCTATGCAAACTTGTTTGCTATCCTGTTTGGTTTTATCAATGTCTGTGTTCACATAAAGTTGGCCTATTTATCTTTTTTTACTATCAACTAAGTGTAGCTTTGCTTATCTGTTCAGTGGAGGCATGTATTGACTGTACCACAACCACATAAGAAGGGTGTGACGTGCATCTCAGGAATAATGTTTTCTTCAACTGAAGCAATTTTCGCTTCAACTTCTTCTGATGGCAATGTGAACATTTGGGAAATTATCTTGCCAGTCACTATAGGAGGTGGGTTATATTTGTGTACCACATTACATTATATATGAACCTATCAGATGCATGCAGTGATTTGTTTGAATTGGCTTGTGGTACAATGATCTTAATTGTGATAAGTTATCTTTTGAGCATATGGTCCATCTACACCATTTGGATTTGTTTGAATTTTAAGTAACATCTTTGTAGATATCTCCAAGGGGGATGTCATCAACAAGAAACAAGTACTAGAAGAACTGAAGTAAGATTCACATCCCAACCATGCTTGACAACGTCAAAAGATAAGCGTGAAAAAAATTTCCATGTGGAGTACTACTATACCTTGAAAACCTCACGATTCTGATCTTGTCACAAATCCACATAATAAGTAGTCATGAAGTGCTTTCTTTCCTTGTTTATTTTAAATAAACATACATATCTTTAGATGCATGCGCACCTTATTTGAGAATATAACTTCAATGAGCCAGCCATTATACTAAAGAATCCATAAGGAAGATATGAAGCCCCCGCGCAAACAATTCTATGCACACCGTATAGTTCCTGGACCATCACTAACCTTTTGGAGCATTTGATCTCTTCTAGAATGCAATGTTCTTTAATGCATCATATGTATTACATCATTAGTACTAAATATCAAAACTATTGTGCTCCTCATGCTATGATTCAATCCTTTATATCATAGATTTCTCACATACAATTTATAGACACACATACTTCAGAGTATGCTTTTGATAGAATAATGCCTCAAGTTCTTTGATGTGCCTATAAAAAGAAGCATACAACATTGTATTATCTGAATGCCATTAAATGGTGTTTGCCCAGTCGGGTTCATGGGGATGATGCGAACTTGTCAATGGAATGGATACACTGTTTGAAATTGACATGGTCACATGGACATGACAGATTTTTTATTTTTTTCATGAAAAAGTTAGTATAATATAAACTATTATGTATTTAAAAGAAATAGAGTGGAAATAGATGGTTTGGACTGAGATGCTATACCAAACTTGGCTCCAAAGGAATGCTAAGATTTTTGAAGGGAAAGACTTATCGACTCGGCATATGGCTAACAATTTCATCTTTTATGTTGCTTTTAGACTTAAGGATGATAGGAAAGATAGCCTTATTGTATAGTTTGGCCTTTCTTGTTGGCGGTTTTGTTGTGGTTGGTGCCTCCCTTTCGTGTCAGGAGTGGTGTTTTTTTCCTTTTACAGCCTAAGCTGTAAAAAGGTTTTTTTGGAGTTTATATATTCCTCTTGATTGCAAATAAAATAAAAATATTATTTTTAATCATATTTATTATTTTTTTTTTTGAAACTTGAACAGAATTAAGCCTAAAGCAAACATAATTCATTTTAATAACATTTCTATCAAAAAAAAAACTTAGTTTAAATGAAAACTTTTATGTAAATCAGTTGTGACAAGAAAATCTTTGGCTGATCCAAACATTGATTTACACTTCTTCATACATATCTTAGATGATATAAATATGTGCGGATCTTTGTTTGCCAGAACCCACCAAAGTACCTTCATGGTGCTTTGTGAATGCCTATTATAGATCAATGAAAATCATGTGCATATAATTTTGTTTTTACCTTCTAGACTGTGTTGCTGCATATGGATAGTGTCTATGGTAGATTGTTCTTTCTCTTTATCCTTCTTTACGTTACCCGCTTGCTGAAGATCACCAATTAAAATATCGTTGGGATCACTTCGTTTTGATGTGCATAATCCCCACAGATACATCTTCCAAATACCTTCAAATTTTTAGATCTAGGGTATTTGGTTCTGGGTATGTTTTCCCTTAATTCATATATTGTGTATGTATCTAGGTAGAGTCGTGTGGGCAGTAACTGATCCGAAATTCACAACCTCCTAGTGTTCAAGATACTCACAGTTGTTTGCTTAGTTGTATCATTCTTTACCCAACTGATGGTGCTTTATAGGACTTCTTATCTAAGTAATACAGATTTACCTTCTTTTTTGTTGGACTGTGTGTAGATCCATTATCGTAATTGTGAGAGTTTTGTGTGCATTAGAACCCGAGGTAATGGTTTTATTGATCTGATTATTTTCAGGGAACTGCAAATTGTCACATCTTGAATCTCTCTTTGTTGGTTCAAAAACAATGGTTGCACTCGCGTTAGCAGAGCTACTTGATAATACAGGACGCGTGGTCCTGGCCATGGGAGGTTTGGATAACAAGGTTCATATCTATTCTGGAGAGAGGACAGGAAAGGTGTAGATGAGTTCTCCTTTTTTCTAATTTTCTTTTTACTTTTTTCTCTGGTTCATCCTGTGGGTTGAGGTTTTAGTTTTCTTATTTTGCTTATACTGGTGGATTTCAGTTTGTTCGCGCTTGTGAACTCAAGGGACATTCAGATTGGATAAGAAGTTTGGATTTCTCTTTAGCTGTAGGCAAGAAGGGGGCAAGAGATACTTTGTTACTTGTGAGTTCATCTCAGGATAAAACTATACGCATATGGAAAATGGTCTTATCTGATAACTCAGGTAAGTCTGAAAGGAAAGATGTAATTGGTTTGGCTTCATACATCGAAGGTCCTCTATTTGTGTCTGGCCCGTCCACCTATCAGATATCACTAGAATCTCTCCTTATTGGACATGAGGACTGGGTGTATTCAGTCCAATGGCAGCCACCTTCTAGTACATCCACAGAAAACGATGGGTACCTACAATCTCAAAGCATTTTATCTGCATCGATGGACAAGACTATGATGATCTGGAAACCTGAGAAAATTTCTGGCATCTGGATGAATGTTGTTACTGTGGGGGAGCTTAGTCATTGTGCGTTGGGTTTTTATGGTGGGCACTGGAGTCCAAATGGGGATGCCATTTTGGCACATGGATATGGCGGGTCTTTCCATCTCTGGAAAGATATTGGTATTGATTCTCAGAATTGGCAGCCTCAGAAAGTTCCTTCTGGACATTTTGCAGCTGTATCTGACATTGGTTGGGCCAGGGCCGGTAAATTCTTGCTATCAGTCAGTCATGATCAGGTATGTTCTTCCTCACCACTGTATCCCTGTCCTTTTATATATTTTCCCTGTAAAATGTAAAAGTAAAACTCCATTATTGTAACTACATTCAACTGATATGTGGGAATATTTCCTAATATAAGTTACTGTGAACATGAAGTTACATATAGGGTCCGCTACATCACATTACATTTAATTACCCAATGTCATTATTGGCTTCGATTGACCCTTGGTGACAAACATCATGTGCAACTTTAGATCAGTAAAAAAATACACTTGATCTAAAGTGTCATTTCATTATAGTCCGTTATAATCTAAACCAAAGAAATATAAATCTTTGCCCCTTATAGAAGTGTCATTTCATTATAGAATGGACATGAAGAAAAAAATATAGTGAGATCAATAATAAAGATTATACTTTATTTGGCACGTTCTAATACTATTTATAACTAAGAAAATCAATTCCATGATTATATGGTTCATATTTGAGAGAGGGAGAGAAAGAGAGGTGGTGGGAGAGTAGAGATTGATTCAATTTGTGAGAAGTAGTGTTTTCTTTTGACAAGTATGGTTGGAGGAAAATATTGTGTTTGGGGACCCTTTAGGGACATCCATGCCATTAAAATTTTACTTATTTATGAATGTGTCAATAATCAGGTCATTAAGTCTCATTGATCTAACACTTCAAATTCTTTTCTTTCTTTAATTTAAGAATTCTTCTCATTTAATTTGAGATCAGACTTGACTCAAAATGCCCTAAGGCTAGGTTGAAGGGCCCTGTTTTAGTTCATTAATTAGTTGCAATTTCTCTTACTTCTAGTGTTTTCTTAGGACGCTTTTCCAAAAAAAAAGTTAAAATGAAGTTATGAAGCAGCTTATACATTCATTTACAGTCTTTTTTTCTTGTCAAGGATATGGCTGTGTACCTTTAGGCTTCCTCATACTTACTAGTGCACTTAAGATTATTGTTAACTGGGTTTGTTTCAAGATTTTAGTTTGATACTATAGTTCTCTTTTGAACAGTTGGTGCACTAGTCTTTTGCTACTTTTGACTTCCCATAAAGTGGGTTTTTTTTATTTATAATACTGGATATTTTGCAGACAACTCGAATTTTTGCTCCATGGTTGAGCGGCATTGGAGATCAGGGCTCGTGGCATGAAATTGCTCGTCCTCAAGTTCATGGTCATGATCTTAATTGCGTGACGATCATACAAGGAAAGGGGAATCACCGATTTGTTTGTGGAGCTGATGAGAAAGTGGCCAGAGTATTTGAAGCCCCTCTATCGTTTCTGAGGACATTAAACTGTGCTGTTTTCAATGAATCCGATCTCCCGGATGACATTCAGCTGGATGTGAAAATTTTGGGGGCAAACATGTCTGCTCTTGGGCTATCACAAAAACCTATATATGTTAATGGTGACTTCTTACTCTTCTTTTTTAGTTTTTTAAAAATAAATAGAATTCTTTTTATAACCATGTTGCATTTTTGCACTTGGGTGTACCTCGAAAAAGAAACGGTTAATAATGTGATGAGCTGTAGTTTTTAATAAATGCTTTGTTTGCAGCTGTACAGGAGGCTTCAGAGAGACCTGGCAGTGATGCAATCGACACCCTTGAAACTGTTCCTGAAGCAGTACCTGTTACATTGACCAAACCACCTATTGAGGACCAACTGGGATGGCATACATTATGGCCAGAATCGCACAAGCTTTATGGTCATGGGAATGAATTGTTTTCTTTGTGTTGCGACCATGAGGGAAAGCTTGTCGCTTCTTCTTGTAAGGTAAGGGTGTAAAACTATTTACTATTGCTCATGCCATCTTGTGGCTTTGTCTAGGACTATGTTCTCAAACTCTTTTTCGAATCAGATTACGTAACGGATTTGGACAGCTAAAAAATGTGTCTTATCCGATTTTGGTATATTATGAAGCTTTTTAGTTTCAAGTTGAGATTCAAACATCTTATAAAAATAATATTATAAATTTTCTTCCAGTTTTGTTGTCCTGTCTTGGCTTAATGCAGTGAATAAGATCTCTTATTCCTAATGGATATTATAAGTTTGACAGTTTGGCTACTTTAGTACTTCTCATAATATTTTCTTCCTTATTTGTGACTATATGCTGGAAAAGGATAGAACCATTAGATTGTGTTGATGAAAAACCACTAGTTTCCTTCTTGTAATTATGTGTTTGTCCTTTTGTCCTACTCAGAACCTTGACTGTTTCTTGTCAGCTTGTTGAGGTTGCTAATGGTAAGTTGGAAAAACTGATATCTTGACAATGTTTATTTATGCAGGCCCAGACAATGTCAGTGGCAGAAATATGGCTGTGGGAAGTTGGTTCATGGAAAGCAGTTGGTCGTTTACAGTCTCATAGCTTGACTGTGACACAGATGGAATTCTCTCATGATGACAGTTTACTTCTGTCTGTCTCGAGGGATCGTCAGTTTTCTGTCTTCTCCATCAAAAGAGAAGGTAACTTTGCCTCTAAATCAATTTCATGCTGACATTTAGAAGTCTATTGGATCTTAAATTCTACATACTCCATCCATTATAAAGAAGTGTCTTTAAAGGTGTGTCCACAAACTAGGGAGTTATTTATGTTGCACAGGGATTCAGATTCTAAATGGAATTTTGCAGTGATATTTTAAACTCACAAGTGATGATGTATCGGTTGTTCTGGATGACATAGCTGTTTTAGATGACATAGTTTGGAATAGATAAGTGGATAGATAATGCGGAGTGGACTATGGACGGTCATTGTATGCGTGTTGGAATCTTAAAAAAATATTGTGGTTTTAAATCTTTCGCCGACACTGACAAAGATATGGGTTTCAAAATAGAACGTCACCTTATCGTTTGAATGAGGTACACCTGTCTAGAAGCACCTGTAACAGAATGGTTCTGTTACAGGCAGAATTTTATCCAAGATTACACAAAAAACACTAAGTAATGATCAAACAAACAATGAACGGTAGTATTCGAGCCACTACCAAGCTCCCTCCAAGATTCCTCTTTGTTATTGATTTATTTGATGCTTACAAATGATTATTATGTCCCTATATATAGGTATGGGACATTACTAAAATATAGATATGGGACACTACTAAAATAGAATGACACCTAAGCACACAAGAATATAAGATTCTCAATCTAATTATTTCTAATTAAATGCCACCCGTCCCCTTTTTAAGCCTTTTCCTTTGGTAAGTAATTAAGACCGGTTGGCCGGTATCCCATGTGTTACAATACCCCCCGCTAAAACTTTCACCTTGTCCTCAAGGTGGGTAAAATGTAACTCGGGTCGAAGTGATAGCATCAAATCTAACTTCTATGTTTGCAAATGAATTCCTTGGAATGAGCGGCAGATTTTTCCGTCTTGTTGCAATCAATAAGTACGGGAATCCTCTTCTTTACAACACTAGCCTTGGAAAGGATATCGTACCAGTACTCTGTGGCAGAGCGGCAAGTTGTCAAGAGCACCAAAAAATCAATAACGACAATAATGCCTACAACCTGTGACATATACTCGACAAGCTTAAGCCGAAGACGCGAAAGTTTGATTTTAGCATTCTCAGTAACCCAGCTGTTTTCCTGGACCATGTCCTCATTAGTGGGGACATTTTTAAATGGGCATTTTTTTAAGAATATTGGGCTAAAGACTTGGGTCATGCTCAAAATGAATTGAAGGACTGCAAAAGGAGCCCAACTCAAATCTGGAATGATGACTTCAGTCTTGATGATGTCAGCAGTGACATCATCTCCAAGTAACCCTAATGTTCCCTTTATTCTTCCTTGTTGAAATTCCCACGCTGCTTCTGTTACAGCAATTCTGAAAAATAAATCTGCCTCTTTCTCCATCTTCTCCCAACTGCCGCCGTCCATTGTTGCTGTTCCACGTCGCTGGCCAACCCCCACTGTTTTCCGGCAAGAAGCCCTCGATTTCTGGTGACCTTAAGTTCCTCCCAACCGTCGTCTTCACTTGTTGGCCATTCTCCGCCGGTCTGCTGCCCAAGCACAACCTCCACCGCCCTCTTCGCCGTTGTCTTTATCCGGCGCCGTTCATACCATTCCACCGCCATAACCGGTGGTGTTATTTTTCCTGGTCCACCACCGGAACCACAACTTACATGTGCTATCCAACCCTTTTTCTTTTTCTTTTTCAGCATTTTTTCCTCCATGACTTCTTCTTTCTTCTTTATTTTATTTCTTCTCACATACCTTCTGATTTTCTTTCCTTTTCTTGTCTTTTCTTGATGCTTCTTTTCCATGGTCTCTTTTTGATTTTTTACTCCTTTCTTCTTCCAGATGTTTCTTTTTGTCTTTCTTTCTTGAGTTCCTCTTATTTTCTTTTTGCTGTTTTTTTCTAACGTTACCCTTGGCTTCTCTATTTTCTTTTTCTCCCCTGTCTCCTCATACTTCCTCCGGCTCACACGATCGGTTCTTCTTTCTTGATTTTCTCTGGTTCATTTCTTTTGAAAGCCTGCTTTCTTCCTCTTCCTGATTTTTCCAAGACAGTCTTGGCCATTTTTGTTGAGGATTTCTACAGTTGTTACCTTAATATCTTCTTCAGAACCTAATTTTTCTTCAATGGTGTTTTCTTCAATCTCTTCATTAACGCCAAAATATTCACAAATGGTGTCTTCAATACATTTCGTGGCTAATGTCGAGGGTGTTAGGGTGGTAAGGTTGGGATGGTTAAGGTGATTTGTCCAGTTTTCAGTAGGTTGCTGTTTTGGTGGGTTTTTTGTCATGGGTATTGAAAGATAAGCCGAATTTTGTTGATAGAGTGGGGGTTTAGATATGGATTTAACCAGGGCTAGCAACTCATCATCTCTTCCTTCATTAAAGATGAGAATAAAATCCCCATCTCCCATCTCCTTACATTCGTGCCCGGAGTAACCATTTTCTCCAAAACACTCATCACACCATTCGCACAAACCTCTTTCCCATTTTCCATATATTTCTTGGACGGATTGTGACTTGAATGAGTGGATAACATTGGCTTTTACAACTTCTTGAAGTTTTTTTAATGGAGGCATTGTACTACCCAATTTTTCAAGAAAATCATCCACTAACATCTCTAAGATTTGATCGGTTTTATCATGTCTCCGGTTGAATTTCTCTTCTACCGCCTCTAGTTCCAAGCGTAACTTGCCATCCATGGCATTCTTTAACTCCTCTATTCTTTGTTCAAGAGAACCCATGTCTTTGGCTATGAATTCCAATCTTTCTTGCCCACGATCGAACAATGCTCTGATACCTTTGTAACAGAATGGTTCTGTTACGGGCAGAATTTTATCCAAGATTACACAAAAAACACTAAGTAATGATCAAACAAACAATGAACAGTAGTATTCGAGCCACTAATAAGCTCCCTCCAAGATTCCTCTTTGTTATTGATTTATTTGATGCTTACAAATGATTATTATGTCCCTATATATAGGTATGGGACATTACTAGGACATTACTAAAATATAGATATGGGACACTACTAAAATAGAATGACACCTAAGCATACAAGAATATAAGACTCTCAATCTAATTAGTTCTAATTAAATGCCACTCGTCCCTTTCTTAAGCCTTTTCCTTTGGTAAGTAATTAAGACTGGTTTAGCCGGTATCCCATGTGTTACAGCACCCTAAAACTCAGAATCTGTCATAAAACGGCCATTATGTAACAAAACGGCCTCATTTTTATTTCATGCACTATTGTAAAGTCTTATTTACGAGAATGCTATCTTTTCATTGCTACCTGTATTAATGTCCTACTTAGTTGAGCTCTATGCTTGATGTTTGTGTATTTCTTTAAACTGTTTTGTTCAATTCATAATTTTCATACCCATTATTCTATTTAGGTGTGGATGAAACCAACTATGAGCTTCTAGTGAGGCAAGAGGCTCACAAAAGAATTATATGGGCATGCTCTTGGAATCCCTTTGGTCATGAGTTTGCAACTGGGTCTAGAGATAAGACCGTGAAGTTATGGTCTGTCGTGAACAAAAGTTCTGTCAAAATGTTGTCAACTTTGCCGCCTTTTCCATCCAGTGTTACTGCGTTGTCTTGGCTCGGTCTTGAACGTCAAACAAATCATGGTCTATTAGCTGTTGGATTAGAAAATGGTTTCATAGAACTATGGAGTCTTTCGGGTATAAGATCGGAGAACGGCTCTACATCGGTCACAGGATTTACTGCGAACGCTGTAGCACGGTTGGATCCCTTTATGTGTCATGCATCTACCGTGCAGCGTTTGGCATGGAGACGGTCAGAGAAAACCGAAGACAGCCTAAACCATCAACTTGCTTCATGTGGAGCTGATAATTGTGTGCGTGTATTCGAGGTAAATGTTAGTCAATAGTAGCATTTTCTCCTATCATTAGGTTCCAATAGCATGTTTAGCTAGCTAATCCAAATTTTGCAAAAATGTTCCTTTTCTTTTTCTTTTATATTTATATATTATCTGTTTGTTGGTAAGGTTAGAAATTTAAGATATTTTGATCGATTTTTAGAATTTAATGTAATTTATAAGAAAACTACTTAATAAGGTTTATGATACTAGTCATTACATTATTTTTTCTTCACAGTATAGTCGTATATCTAGGAATATCTCTATTTAGTACCACTATAAATCCTAAGTCAGTGATTTCAGAAATGGTCAAAGAATATCTCAATTTGATTTTGATTTTTATGATTCATATACCTCGAGTTCATTTTATGTTTATAAAATCGTTTTAATGCGTTACCATTTAGAGATGTAATAGTAAGTGGTTATAATTCTTATAAAAAATTATGATTACAAAACTTCTTATGATTAAAGTTTATCACCACAAGAATGACATACTACATTTCAAGAAAATTAATGCTACAAATCATTTACGTTATTATTATGCAAAAATTACCTAGAATAATCTAACTTTTTTATGATTTTCCTACAATAATCCCACTTATTGATTAACCATGAATAATCCCAACTTTAAAGGGTATTTGCCTAAACTCGGGTAACCCGATGACTTACTATAGTAGGTAATTCACCAAAATCAGAAAAAAAAAAAAATAAAAAAAAAAAAAATAAGCTGAACATTAACTTAAAATTAGAGAAAAAATTTGAAAATTTACATAAAAATTCTAAATAATAAAAAAAACATAAATTTTTTTGAATTTTTTTAAAATAATTTTTTCAACATTTTATTTTAACTTATCTTTCTTTGAAAAAATAAAACTTGCTATAGCAAGTCATCCTGTCACCGGGTTTATTCTAGAAAAATACCCCTTAAAGTTGAGATTATTCATGGTTAATTAATAAATGAGATTATTGTAGAAAAATCACGAATAGGTTGGATTATTGAAGGTAATTTTTCAAATGCAATGTTAATGTTATACTATTAGAAGAATGATATGACACTTGATAGTTGATAGTGTGTTGTGGTTATGCTTTATGAACAAAGAAAGATCAATCTTGTCCACTATATCTCAATAGTGAAAGGTTGAAATGAAAATCATGTATGTACATAACAAAAACAAAATACAACAAGAGAAGTCGACAAGTTGATCAGTAGCTCTTAGTCACATTTGCAGAATCGGATTCATAGCCTTGCACCTTGGCACATCGACTTTTCATTTTCTTATGCATATCGACTTTTGCTTTACGTGGTGCGAGTTGAGTGTTTTTCCCATGCCTGTCAAAGAAAACCATATAATACGCTTCAGTTCACTTGGACTATTGTTTGGTAAACAACTGCTTGTTGGAGTTGTTGGCCGTAGCCTATGTTACTTGGACTCGGGTGTTGATGTTGGATACTGGTACGTGTTTAAGTGTCGAATACGTCTAAATATTCAATTTTATGCCTAAAATGAAGCGTCTAAGTGCTATACCAATGTCCGAGGAGCAAGGATCGAACACGGGTACGTGAAGCAAAATGAAGAGTCCGAGTAGCATAGGCTGTAGCTATTGGCTGGTTTAACATTAGAAGTATGGACTCATAAAATAGTTGCTTAAGCCAACTGTTATAGAGATGTTTGATAAACATTAGTTGATGAAATTTGGTCGTTTATTAAAGATAAAGTAAGCAAACAACAAAAGCCAATAGAAAAGCTGCTTATAGTAAGCCTTTGATTTTGGCTTAAAATTTAGCTTTTCAGCTAGTTTAAGAAGCTTTAATCTAAACGTTTTTGGCTTTTTAACCTGCCAAAAGTCTTAGCCAACCGAAAAGGTAATGAAAAAGCCAATTACCAACACATGACGTTCACTTACAATCGAGTCTTCTTTTTCTCTTTCGAAATTCTGATTGAAATCTCTCCACCTTCTGCCTCTACTCCATGTAAATTTCCTACATTATCAGATGATACATGCCTTCTTAAATTCCCTGAATTTCCACTGTCAAGAAAGTCATTACCATTGCTTTCTGCACTGAGCCGTGAACCAGAAAATGTAGCTGAATGAGCAAATTTAGCAAGGTGTGGCGAACTCTCCATACTTCTTGATATGCTGTAAGTCACAGTTGTATCTAAATTCGCTTCCTTTGTGAAATCGACATGCTTATTGGTGGAAATCGATGAAGCAACCGATATTTCCTGACATAACAATGCAACCGAACAACGCCCAAGATGAGCATTTATACATCAGTGAAAGACAAATTTAGTCGTCATCATCATCATAATACCTGGTATATCCCACTCACAGAAGCTATGACCAGGGTTTGAAAATGGTTGAATGACGGCAGATCATACCCTTATTATAAGAGATAAGGAGGTTGCGGTCAGTCAAACTCTCGACTCGTGAATCACTGTACCCTTATCAAAAGAGATAACGGTAGACCATACCTTTGTTTCTAGAAGGGTGTTCTCAAACTTTTTCATGGAAGCCTTCTCCATATCCGATAACATGGGATCGTTGTATTCAAGCAAAGCACGAGTTAGGTCAGGATCACCCGTAAGAAGGTCTTCGAAGTTGTGGAATGTTGCATCAACATCAGGTATATTGAAGTCGTCCAAGCATCCGAGCTCTTCACACATTCCAAGATCTTGCAAATTTTGTGACCAAAACTGCAGTGCCATTCTCAGAAACTCTCAAAGGAAATATTTTCGAATTTCACAGAATCAATCAGAGTATTTTGACAAACCTGATTATTATCTATTGTACTTTTGTACTGCCAAAATGGGTCTTCCGCGGAAGAAAAGGACAAATGATCTAGCTGAGTGATAGGGGAAGGAAAATGCTCTCCCTTCAAAACTTGATTCGAGTTTTCTAAGCTTTCGAGTTCATTAGTGAGACGATTAAGTTCCTTATTCTTGCATTGCTGCTCGAGGTTTTCGTTAAGAATAATGGAAGAGTTCTGCAAGGACGATGATGGAGCATACTCTCTTTTATGTCGAAATGGTTTTGTCTGGCTTTTATCTCCTTCATTAAGCTGAAGATTTTTTAAGTCAAGAATCTGATGCATGATTAAGCAATTGTTTTGCTCCTGTTGTCTGCTGCACTTCTGCATAACAGTAATGCATTATCAATAGGGCGAATCCAGGATACAAGTAAAAGGTCAAGAATTCATCTTTGTATGTGCGCTGAACCAACTTGGCTGTCATTTTTTTGTGTTATATGTTACACGATTCAAAATTAATACTCCTAGTTTTTAATAAACGACATGGGTTGTGACCTAGGCAGGCTTGGGTCTAGAGTTTCCCCGAATCATGAGCATGAAACATGAAAATGGGAATTTTAATCCTCATTCGGGATGTTTACATGCCTACAATGAAACAGATTCTATCCCATTAAGTCACTAACAACAGTAAATGGTTATAAGTTGGGGCAAATCCAAACTACAAGTTTAAGGTCGAGCATTCATCTTTGTATATGCACCGAACCAACTTGGCTGTCATTTTTCTGTGTTATATGTTATACAATTCAGTATTAATACTCCTAGTTATTAATCAAATGATATGAGTTGTGACCTAGGCAAGCTCGGACGAGTATCCCCGAATCATGAGCATGAAGCATAAATATGGGAATTTAATCTTCATTCGGGATGTTTACATGCCTACAATGAAACGGATTTAATCCCATTATGTCACTAATAACGGAAAATGGTTATGATCTCCGCTTACCTTATGCTGCGATGTTTGAACCGTACTTATAGCAGAAACCGCAGACTCAACTGCAGAGTACTGATCGAGATGATTCACATCAAAGCCCCATATTGTAGCAAAATGCTTAGCAGAAGGGCAACCTGTAAAGCTACCGATCATCAGCTTCTTGTGTGCAGTCGAAGGATTGTGCAGTCGAGAATCACAATGCTGACATAATAGCATCGAATGGTCCAAACATCGAATAAAGGACGGATTTTGTTTGCAAGAGTCACAGAGAAGAGTCCTAGAATGACGGCTAAATAGAGCATTAGCTGAATGGACTTTGGAGTCACAAGAGAGGCAGAGTAGAGCTGCATCAGCCTGGCAATATACAACTGGTTGTGGTGCTCCACAGAATTCACATGTTTTCTCCATTTTTGAGCCTTTTCATTCATTGGGCTGCACAATGTATGTTACAACATCAAGCATTGTTTTGTAGTGCTAAAAGAATCACATTAGAATTAGACTTATTTTACTCATAATGAATTAATGATTGTTGGGATGGTTTGTCTCAAATTGATAACACATTTTATAAGTTATTGGAACCCTTTCTCTAGAGGTGTTCATTCAGGTCATCGGGTTGATTACGGGTTATGTGTTTCGGATTGGTTCAAAGTTGGGTTTTGTCTCCACATTGGTTTTTACATAATTGTGAATCTATTTTTAAGTCGGGTCAAATCAGGCTCGGTTACAAAGTCGGGTGAATAATAGATTGTCGGATTTGTTTTGACCACCTCTACTTCCTCCCATAGTCATATGGTTTTGGATATATCATTGGCTTATGACGTGTGTGCACGGTGCACCTCGTGTTTATTTGTTTCACATTAATTTTTATAATTTTTAATTATGCACAACTTAAGATATTTAAGGTTAAAATAATACATTCAATAGCATGAACACAAGAAGTATAACAACTAATTTCGACCAAATGAAGATGATCAAGAAGTAAAACAAGTATAAGAACTCACTAACTTGTATGTGCTACTTACGGCCCGTTTGGTTAGTGGTACTAAATAGTGGTAATGAGAATGACTTATAGTGTAAAATTTCGTCAAAAGTTTCGTATCATTCCCATGGTAATAAAACTTTGATCACAAAAAAAAAATTGTTTACAAATTTCCATTACCATCTTATACCACCTCTCCCAATGGTAATGCATTGAAATGAATTTTATGAGGAAAATGAGATAATTGAACTTGGACAAATATGACCATCAAGGTAACCAAGAGATTTTTCAACCAAAATTACGCTAGTTTTTCATTCCCATTACCACCATTTATTACCACCTACCAAACGGGCCCTTCAACAACTTCCCACAATACTATCTTATTTCTTATCCTCCTTATTTCAAACGCAAACCATTATCCAAGCACATGAAAATACAAGTGACAATTATATTTTCTTTCCAAAGAACATAGTTTAATTTACAATTATATTGATAGTCAACCTTATGATAATATAGATCTAAAAATCTTCCAATAATTTCATTAAATTTACGCAAATTTATACTAACTTTATAATAAAAAATTAATATTTATTACAAATTTTTTTTCCATTAAATAGGAAGATCAAGCTTCAAATGACTATATTTATAAGGAATTGACACAAATATTAAAAATTTAATGAGTAAGATTCATAACATGTGTTAATTTTATCACCTTATCTCTTGTTACTAAACACATAATATGTGCTGCAACAAAAAAGTAACACATGTTATGAATCTTACTCATTCATTACATAGATCCAATAAATGAAGGTTATAAAATTATAGTATAAATTAATAACTTTTATTTTTATTTATTATACTACCTCTGTTCTGTTTTAGTTGCACCATTGAGTATGGGCACAAGATTTTAGGAATGTCAAATCAAACTTCCACCCACTCATCTTTAAGGATTTTACATGATTTTAATATTAAAAAAATAAATAATTATAAATAATGGAAGGTAGGTATTGGTTGTGGGTATATTAAATAATTAATGGGATGATATATGATTGATGGTGATATGTGAGGTAGGAATAAAGTGATGATAAAATAAGTATTGTTTTTGCCAAAAATAGGAATGGTGCAAGTAATTTGAAACTTTCTAAAATGGTAAGTGTTGCAAGCATTGTGGAACGAAGGAAGTATTAGATTATCTCTTAGGCCGAGAGAAAAAGCTGATTAAGAATCGAATTTTCATCATCATCAAACCCAGTATTCCGCTCGAGAGCAGGGTCTGGGTGAGAAAAGTTGACAATTCATATCCGTACTCTCTTCACAAAGAGGACTAAAGAAAAGCGGTCGATTTTACTCCCAAAGAGAAAAAAGACATTTTTAGAGCGGTAATATTTGCTCTTCAACAGAGATAAAAACCAATTCTTAAAATTGATCAATTAAAGAGTAATTAAAATCAAAGTAAAAACTAACAAGAAATCTTACAACTATTTATGATATCACATCATATCATCATATCATCATACAAATACATTAGCAATCAATCTATTACTGAAATTCAATATAATGGAAAGAGCTAAAAGAAATAAAACCTGAAAATTAACAAGAGAAGATTCTAGAAACTTGAAGAAACAATTGAGTGGATTAGTATTACTTCTTCTTCCATGAAAGACCCTCAGAACTCAACAAACTTGATCAAATCTTTTATCTTTTTTTTTTTTTTTGTAAATCAAAATTAAAAAAAAAAAGGAAAAATCGAGAATAATTTCTCAAAGGGAGATGGTAGAGACTAAAGAAATGTGTCAGTAATGTTTGGAGTTTGGACACTTTATTATCTAAAATCTATCCCTTTTCTCCAACTTTTTTGGCTGACGTGTTGTTGTTAGTTATGGCCAACTGTGGACCCCACTTGACGTTATCTTCTCCCATTTCTTAGCTTTTCATGTCATCCATTGTTATCCAATCATAGTCTGCCATGTGTCTTTATTATAGTCAAATGTATCACTTTTTTGGTAAATGGCGTAGGTAGTAAGCACTAAGGAGGAAGCACTCTTGTGTTTCTTATTGCTCGTGTCTTTTTACCATCCATTGAAAATTACTTTAACCTTTTATGGAAAAAGTGCAAAATACCATGGGATCTCCACTTTCAAAGGCCAAACTGGTGTTTGTAGGACCTACTTAACATTCTATACTACTTCTATGATTGTTTGGCAAATGGGTATTTGTTTTGTTAATTGTAGTCGGTTCGGTGATTTGACTAGTAGAAAGTATTGATTGATATGTCGGTTGTTTAAGTCAATTATTATAGAGATGTTTGATAAATATAATTTGTTTGTTGTTACTTATCTGTGCGCCGAGGCTGCTCACCCGAGCAACTCTCCTTCAAAATAGCTATTGAATGCCCACTTGGTGACCTACGTGTTACATAACCACCTGTATAGTCTAGACGGCCACCACTTTCTTGAAATACATACAAATTGCTTTTACTCCTTACACCTTTAGCACTATGCTCTTCCTTGTGACCTTTAAAGCCATAAGTCTTGAAGGGAGCATCGTCTAACCTTCCGAGTGACGTGCGGTTCCTTCAAGTTTAGGTACATTCCTCACGTGTCCAAGTTTCCTCTTAGAACCATCATGTATCCCAACTACAACCTCCCCCTTTTCATCATTGGAGCATTGGGCATGGTCATAAGGCTACCATCCCAAGCTTCAAACCTCGTGAGCTTAATGAGTAACCGAGGTCCATCGCTTATTACTTCTAGTAAGCACATATCCCTCTAACAAAAAGGGCTCCACAACTGTAACCATCATCCTCATAGCCTAAAGTTACCTTAACCATCTCTTCGAAGCCCCCAAAATCAAAGGAAAGAATCTCAAAACCATAGGGGCAAACCAATCGAACAACATAAAATCACGAAAGACAAGAACCACATAAATAGGCTATATGACACTTTTGTGCAAATAACAAGGTATCTCGTAATAATTCTTAATCAAATAGTGACAATGAGGTCAAGAGGGAAATTAAAAGATAATCAATCTTACACAGCAAGATTCTGCATTTGTTCTACAACATGCGATTCACCGGAATTTTGTGCAACTTCACCATCGTCAAGGGGAGAGCTGCATACTTCCAATTTCATAGCTTCCAAGACTTTCTTCAGTGAGTTGCATCCTTCGACAAAAGCTTCCACAGAGCTGTTTAAACAATGCAATTCTTTTTCCACTTCATCGGTTAAGTTCGATATTTCTTGACATGACTTAGCTATAGCTGATAGTTCTTGAGGTGGATAAAGACAGGCCCCAAGCTCATCCACCTGAATACCAACGCTACGACAAAGCTTCAGTAGCTTTTCCAAGGATTCAACCCCCTGTTCTTCTGTAAGATTTTCCTTCTTAACCAAACCAGAAATGGATCTTATAAGCTCCTTGACGACAATAACTGCTTCCGACACAATTGTGATTGCTAATTGAGCGACTTTCATCTCTTTGGGTGATAGATCTTTGCCTAGATCATCATACTCATCGGCATCAACATCAGAAGGTGTGCTTTCTGCGGCTGGGATTGATATTTCATTGGTTGGATCAGAAGAACAAGGTTCGAGCTCCTTTAATTCACGCAACACATCCTTCATGGAAACGGCAACACGTGTTATTCCCCGTCCTATTGCAATTACATTTGTCGTAGGAGTCTTCTTGAGGGCAGAACATGCATCCCAAACTATACCAGCTAACTGCGGAATTGTTCTTTTATTCTCCTTAGCGTGATGTCCTGGAGGTCACAAATAAGAGTATTACAAACAAATTTCCAAAGACATATCAAGTGACATTAACCATTTTACAATTCATTTCAGCAATATAGGGTGCGAAAGTTGCCTTTCTTCAAGACACACAAATACAAGTCCAATCTCTCAAATGAATAAACATAAACATAATTTCTAAAACTAAACAAAATATCTCAAATGAATGAATTATAGCCGAAGGGACGTATCATGCACATTTGGGGTTAGAATTTTGGTCGCAGCTTAATATTACTCATAAAACAATTAAAAACAAAAATAAATGAAACCAATTGAAGTTTCCAGCAACATTGACGACAAATTGTCAGCTAACTTCATTTCAACACCACATCAGAAGACTGTGCTGAATGAATTAGACAATTTGGGACAGGATACAGAATATAGTGCTAAGACGCTTGACTCTAAAATACCCACAACCAAAGAGAAGAAAATACAATCACAAATTAGGAATTAAGAAGCAGTTTTTTTTTAACAAATCCTTTGCTCACCAACTTTTATATTTAAAAGCAAGTACAAGAAAATTAATGTCCTATAACCTTCAACCAGTTATACATGGAAGACATAGAACTGATGTGCTTTAGAAGATTTTTATGTGGTATTCTCATCATCAGATTCTGAATTGCATATGAGCTCTTCATAGAAGCAACAATAGATCTGGTAAAGTCTCAAGTCAGAAGCTTTTTTGTTACCCCTACTCTGACAAGATAACCTCTTAAGTACAACCAAAGCCATCAAGATAATGAAACTTCGTTGCTAAACATGCCAATATCACCTTGAATAAATTCACGGCTTTCATCTTGAACGATTCACAACTTTCATCTTATCTTCAATATTCGTAATGCCTAAACTTTTTCTTATGCCTACAATTTGAACTTCATCCTTCAAAATATCTTACAACAATCCTTGTTAAAGATTCTGATCCATATAGTAGCACTAGTCCATAGTCTAATAAAGCTAATCGTTAAACATGGAGAGCACAATTCAATGCGCTCCATTTTTGCCATCCAGTTAATCTTATGGGTCAAATCTTGGTGAACATCCCTACTAGACGATGAAACCCAAGGTATTAAAAACAATCACTTAAAACAATTTATCCATTTTCCAACTTCGCGCACTCCAACCTACTCATATTTAATTTACAACCTCATGAATCCACTTCTTTTCTCCATTATTTTACCTTGATGTTTACCCCCTCGCTAGTCTCCTTTACTGAAACAATGCCGTTGGCACACTAAGGATTGTCTTGTTGGAATGATCGAGTCGTCTCATGTAAGACCACCACAAAAATAAAAGGGAGAGTTGAACCTTGTGAAGACCAATTGTGATTGAGAAACCCTTTGTTGTCACTCCATATCTGACATTTTTCTTCACTTTTAAATGTATATATAAATATTGCACTACATTGATCTATAACCTGAGAATACCCTTTGTCATTGTGCACCTGAGTACTTCTCTTAGCACCTTATTGTAAAGTAAATGATAACTATGTGCAAGTCCTTTTTTCTAACCCTAAGGACTATTGTTTTACCAAATTTCTATGTAAACTAGTTAGCGTACTTGTAATTGTTATTTCTAATTGAAGAAAGCAAAAGTTAAGCACTTAAGCTAGAATAACCACGAACCCCTCTACCTAAACTTAAAATCGTCAATCCCAAGAAAATAATTTAAGCATTACATTAGCAATTAAAAACGAGAATACACTTATAAGTTATATCTCCCACATTACCACATTTTCATGTCTTGATTACATATAACATCCCTCAAGTTGTGACCCCCTCTGATTTTTTACAAAGCTAGTGATCCCTCTACGTTTTTAGTGACAATCATAAATCTCGTTACAATTTTGAATCAATAGCCATAGCATTCATGTCTTCAACACTACAATCTTGTTGAGGTAACAAATGAAAACTTACCCCAAAAAATTCAAATTTTATGTCCTCAAAATCCCTCGAGTAATTGGTTTTGGGCTAGCCACAATTTTGTTATATTCATGACATTATCCCATTAAAATACACACCAACACACCCTTTCATTTAGACTTACATATCCAAAAAAAAAGAAATGAATGCTAGTATATGAGTTTTAACACAAGAACGAATGGTAGAAGAGATTAATACCAAAAGAAGCAACACTTTCTCTCCAAAACGAGAAACTGGAATCTATAACTTGTTTTAATGAGGCATGAATATTCGATGACAGAGTTGGTCCTGCACCCACTGTACTTCCGTAGCCAAGCAAAACAAAACCCTGCAACAAATTGAAATATGCCTTCATGTTTTCCTCGAGCTCCTTTGCTGTTATTTTTTCTTCACTGAAAAGCATTCCAGCTGCAAAATTGTAAGATAAAATTGAAATTTGTAATCAACACTACAAAAAAGGCTCGCTCAGCAATAAATAAAAACTAGCAAGTAAAGAAAACTACTAAAATTAACATCAATTGGGCCATATGCAAGAAATACATTTCAGATTTCTTCACTTTACAGTGAAACAGTGACAATTCTTGTCCATGGGTGAGCAAACTAATTTGAAATAAAGAAAACAAAAAACTTTATCAGAATCTTTGTGATGATTTTATTTCGAAGGAGCGTCTCATGGAGTTCGGAGCGCTCCTGATAAGAATCCAACAACAAGAGAGATAATAATCTCAAAGTGGCTTTCTTCTAATCCCATCTCACATACCAGTATTTATTGTATAGATATTTAACACTATGTAGTATGGGAATCCAGAGGTCGTACTAAGCCTCACAGAAAATATTATTAACCTAGAGCACAACTGCTCTTTTGTTGATATTATGGAATTCAATATGTGTAATGCTTGGAATTGGAAGTAACAGCACGGAACACATTTGACATTACTCTAAAAATCAGTCTTATCACCTTATTTACTAACAACAATATCAATGTTTCAACATATTGCAAAAAAATGTTCCTCCATCTTTACAAAAGTTGATCACTTTCACACCATCGACCTAATGACTTTTCACCACCGCACATCTTCATTTTAAATTTGATTATGACCACAATTAAAAACCGCATCTGATAATTCAACTTTTGGAATTGCACATTGGATATTAAGAAAAAAAAACTAAAATCAGTTTTGTGTTGTGTATGTGACTCTAATAATCTCATTTGGTCTTGGTTTTGTATAGTATTTGTGCTTGGAATAATTGGTTGCTATTGATGCACAAGAAGGGATACAAAGAGACAGAATGTTGCTGAGGGACAGAAACTAAGCTGTGGGCCGCTCAACCCACTCGAGCAGGTGCATTGACAGATTCGAGCAAGTTCCAGGCAACTTGAGCAGAATGGCTCGACCAAGTCGAGCGGCTCTAAGTGGGTCGAGCATGGCTTCTATTTTGATTTTGTTTTGAGCGGGAGTTTTTTCTTTTTGTCCATTTTCTATTCCTTAAGGCTTATCTATACATATGCTCCTATACTACATCATTCGTGAAGGTAAGAGGACAAGACTCTTGTAATCCTCAAGTGAGGGAGATTAATCTAGTGAGAGAGAGCGCCACAAATTAGGGTACTAGAGAGAAAATTTTGGGGTTTTCACTTTCTCTTTGAATTCTCTATAGTGATTATTCTCCATTGTTAAGAGTTGGATTCATGTATGTAATCAAGAATTCTAACATCAATAAAATTGATTTCAATTGTTTTGGGTGGGGTTTTATAGTCTAATATCACATTTACATTAGGTTTCCCCACCTTCTAACTTGGTATGTTAATTCTTTACAGTTTTGCAATTCTTTATTCATTCTTTGTAGTAGAATCACCAAAACAAAGCAATTACTTTAAGATAAACAAAACCATTACTTGATCTTCCCATATCTTATAAATGATGATCCCATTTTCAAAATATAGAACACAATATTTTACATGGCTTAGAACCTGCAAGTTAGCTTTGAAATTTAGTATTTCTTAAAAATGATCTTCCCATATCTTAAAATGATGAACCCATATCTTGATAATGATGATCCTATTGGAAAACTATAAGTTAGCAAACTTAAGCTCTCTTTTTTCCTACCATGCACCGGTTCTCCGTTCCAATCTCCTTAAATCGTTACCAGGGACCTACATGCTAAAAGTAAGGTTTCGTCTCATACTGATATTTCTCCTTGGGAAGTTTTGAAGCAACACTCAAGGAATTTACCAGTGTGTCAACCACCAATAAATTTTTCCTAGTCAAAGCTTTAGTACAATACATAGCACAGATCATGTTTACTGAAACCAGCTCATTACTTTGTGGAGAATTGGCACGTGAAATGCTTCACACCTATTTCTTGGCTTCTTTCCTTCACTAATGCTTGAGTGAGCCATTATTAATGTCTGAATCTCCTATCTAGTTAGCATTGATTCATTGAAAAGTTCCCTTGATATATGAATATATTTGACTCGACAATTGTTAATGTCCTATTCATCTTGTGGCTCATTTAATCTTGTTTTGTTGTCGTGCTAAAGGGTCCAAGCCACGGTCACATGATTCACTAATCTTTTTGCGAACCGCGAATCAAAAAAAGCGAATTATGGTTGGTTTTGGGCTATTTTACGGTCATTTTGGGCGAATTACAAATTCAAAAAGTGAATTAACTAGCGAATTATGTCACACTGGTCCAAGCCATTCAACTTGTATCAGGGTTGCACTCTTGAGGCAATAGGCAAGAGTACCCTGAACATATCAACCTCCAAACAGAAAGTCACTAACAAGTAACAACCCAAACAATTATACTTCCCTTAGCAACGAATGTCATAGGGCTACTCCCAAAGTAAAATATTACAGCAAAATTACTGCTCATAAAAAAAGAAACCGGAAACTTCCCATCCAATACAGCTTCAAAACCATCATTTCCGAAGCTCTAAATTAACGTTTCGGAAACTGCATTCCCTAATCTCCACATTGATGTTCTAATGAAAAAAAAAATAAATCAAAACCTACAACTAATTAAAATATTATAAAATTAGGACTCCATCAAATGAACCCTTGGTTCCCAAAACTCCAAATCAACTTTTGCATATCCGTTTCATATCTAGTTCTAGTAACATTGGGGAGAACCTTACACACTTTATATGGATGCAAACTGCAAAGACAATTATGATGGACTGGATTGAAATGGTTCATTAAATCACATGCAGTATTATTAAACCATGTTTGCTAACAAACAAAAGTTCACTTGGGAACAACCTCTATATTAAAGGTGATCACCCACTAAGGTTGGGTACCCCTCCTAGAAGAGAGTAATGTGATATGAAATGGATTGTCCTTCATCTAATAATCTCATCTCTTAATATCCTGCAGAATTTAGGCATAAACTGAAGAAAAAAATGAAACAGTTACATAAACTAGATAACAGCAACATTCCAGGAACAGCATTAAGACATCAGAATATCCATCCAATTGCAGCAGCCTTACAAAATCAAAACAATCAACTCTTAACATGGCTGCAGTAAATAAAAACAAAAATAATAGTAAAATTGAAGTGTTGAAAAAGAATACCACTAGTAGCGTTTTTGGAGAGCTGATCACCGATCTTAAGAACTTCCTCCCAACTGACCTTCTGAAGGGAAGAAGGAGTTAGATCCATAATCTGCAAGGTTTCATGGATGTTACTCATATGTTCTGTTAATGTTTGATTCAACTTCTCCTTCTCCGTCTCGCTTTTACCCATTTCTCTATTCCTTTATCTGCACTCTGCAATGCAATTTAATGGGGTTTTAGCCGAGTGAAAATAAAAATTTTACTTAGATGGTCCATTTGGGAGATTAGTCTTAATACATTGCTTAATTAGTCAAAATAATAACAAGTGTATTTGCACAAATATTAAGACAAAAAGGAACCACAATGTATCCACAAGTCCACAAGTATTTTACTAATTCATCCAAAAATGTTAGAATAACTAACATTTTACCATTAAGAAGCATTTCTCAACAAAGCCATAAAATCACAATTTTTACTATTCTAATATCTCTCAAGACAACCCATTACTTTAATTAAACAAGTATATTCAACAAATCATGAATCCATTAGTAAATTTCGTAGTAGTAAATATCTTTGGTGAAAACAAATAATGAAATAAGATATACAAGAAAAAGAAGAATGTTTTAAGTTTAATCAAGTAAAAGAGAAAAAAAAACAGAAAAAGGGTTTTGCTGATTGAAACGCTATTACCTTCCTTAAGGAATTTCGGCACACACCGAGAAACAAAGAAAAAGGCTGGGAAGCTGCCGGTTCAGGGGCACCAACGGGGCGGCGCGGGTGAATTCTTAACCACTAAGGAGGCGGCAGCAGTGGCGGCTGTTTCGTCACGAGAACTAAGCGCCGGAAGCCATTGCTGCTCTTTTGAAATCAAGGAAAGAGAATTAAGAGGAGTAAATGGAAAGCTGCTAAAAAGATGATTTTAGTTCACAAATGAGGCAAAAATGAAGGAGGAAGTGAATACTGAATAGTGTTTTCTTGATATAAAATGATGGAAGAACTAGGGCTTTATTAAACCTGAAATTTGGGGCATTATTATTAGCCGATCATTAAAAATCGCCACCCTTTTCATTTTATCGTCACTCCTTTTTTAATAAAATTACTAAAATGTTCTTAAATTTAATTTTAATTATAAAATCAACCATTATTATTTCTAAACTAAATTTCTTAATAATAATTAAATTAAAATAAAAATATAAATTTTAGTAAAGAAAATAATTTTTAAAATCGAAAAATAAACCTGATCACACGTTTTGTATTGAAATTTAATACTTAATCACTTCTTTGGCTGAAACTTTTGATACGAAAATCACATTACTGCAATATTTGTAGCATTAGAACCTAGACTGCAAGATCTTTCCAATGATATATTATATGCCCAATTCCGAAAACCGAGCGAGAAATGCGATCGTTTGAAGTTTATTTGTGCTGAAATGATACATGTTCATTCTTTTAGTCATAATTTTTATAGAAAAATTGTATTAGTGAAAGGTTTGCGGCATTGGCAACTAGTCTTCAAAAGCTTTCCAACGACATATTATATGCTTAATTCTGACAATCGAGCGAGAAATGACGACCGTTTAAAGGTTGCAGTAATTTCTAATATTAGTCGCGCGCGACCAGACCATGGTTGAATCGCACAAAATGTGTGATCGGACGATGGTTGATATATTTGAATATAATCCACCACTTTTACTCTCTATACTAATACTTCATCTATTTTGAAATACTCGCTACATTATCTTTGACACTATTAATCATTAAAGCTTATTTTATATATTGCGGCTAATGTGCAAGAAAAAATATAGTAAAGTGAGATCTTGTTTTAATCGTTTAATTTCATACTTTTATAATACTCCCTCCTATTCATAGATAATGAGATATTTAGTTTTTGACACTATTCACTCATTACTCTTAATTTATATTTTATTTTTAATCTATAAATTAGAACATAGTTGAGTGATATCTTGTTTGATTCGTCTCAATGCAAAGATTATTAATATTTACTTTTTATAATATTTTGTTATGTATGATAAGAGATACTACAATATTAGTACTCCCTCCAATTCAATGTAATTGTCCCATTTTCTTATTTGAAAAATTCATATTAATTGTCCCATTTTCGTTTTTGCTAATAACTTTTTTACCTAAATACCCCATGTTCACACAACTAATGACCAAGATACCTCTACTTTTACTGCTTACAATACCCCAACTACCACAATTACAATTAATTTAATCAATTAAAATATTCTAACTGTCACCTTTTTGGTGGACCTCATCTCACTCTTAAAATCCATACCCAAGCAAATGGAATGATTTCATTGAATGTAAGAGAGTATAACGGATAAAATATATACTTGCTAAATATACGATAAATCTCTATATGTCTTGCTAATTATAGGACACAATTTTATTTACCCATCATTATACCCTAATAGACAACGGCTAATTAAATTGTGAGTCTTGTGACGGCGAATTTTTTTTTCCAAAACATAATAATAATAATAATATACGCAAAATCTCTTACCGTATATTGATCGTATATTGATCGTATCTTGAACAATATACTGTACAATGAATGTTATTTACCCATCATTATACTAAAAAAAAAAAATAAAAAAATAATATTACACCGACAATCAATTAAATCAAACAGAGTAACAGACTATATAATGGAGTAAGAATATAAGTCGCGCCATTTGTTTACATTTTCACGTTCTTGCACCGCTTCAGCATACTATACCTATTCACCTGCTCTTTTCTTCATCGCTCGCCTCTCTCACCCTACCTTTGCTTTACTCATTTCCGCCTACATCTCCATCAACCAAGCTTCACACTACCTTTGCTTTACTCATTTCCGCCTCCATTGACGCTAAATCCGAAGAACACAGGTAGTCTTTCGTTTGATTTATTGTTCGTTGATATAATGATCTCAGTTGATTTTGTGATTTCTCCAATTTCTGTTGAGTTTCATTATTAAGCTTTTCATTTTAATTTTTGGTTTTTAATCTAGGTTTACATTTTCATTTTTACGGTTTGCAATTGTTCACTATTTCAGGCTGCCTTTATTTTTTTCCCGCCATTACTGAGATAGCGAGGGTTGAAGAAATGGAAACATCTCCATCTCCATCTCCCAGCGAAGAAGCCCTAAATCTACTTCGAAGCAGGCTATGTGACCCTCTGTCCTTTTTCTCTCTTCTTTGCCCCTCTTCCGATTCCAATCACAGGTTTTGCATTGTTTCACTGATTTAATTGTTTAATTTTAACCTTTTTATTTGATTCTGCATTTGTTTAATAATGGCGTCTTTTTTTTCGTTGCACAGTAAATTGAAGTTTTTAATATCTAGTTCAGTTACTGAGGCAGTCAATAACTCCGTCTTGCTTCTTGGTCCTCGTGGTTGCGGGAAAAACGCGGTTTGTTCTTTCATCTCTTCGAGTCTCACTTTGATTTTTATTTTGCATTCTAAGTTTTACTTGTTTAATGTTCCATGGGAAGCAGGTGTTGGAGCTTGTTCTTAAGGAATTATTGGCGGATTATCCGGATCTGATTTCTGTGGTAATGCTCTTTTATTGTTGCAAATTTTGCACTTATGTTCTATTCATTTACAATTTATATATGAAGAAATTTATTATGGAGTATTGTTTTGTCTTGTGTGTTGAAATCCCTATAAAATTGTTGTTTTTGGTGCAAAAGAAACCCTTTTAGAGCATTGTTGACATTTACCAAAACTTTTGGTGTTTTTCAAATTTTTAATGATACTAGTTGTGGGGCCGCGTGCGTAGCACGCGGTCCACCAAGTTACACTATCAAATTTCAAAGTGTTATTTTATACACTTTTATTAACAATAATACGAATGAAAATATGAACATGTCAATATGTTGCAAAGGTGTGAAAGATGCAAGTGCTGAAAATGCACAAGTCTTTATAGAAACAAATAACACAATTTACCTACACGGCTACACCTCACAAGAACAAATAATACAAAGGAATAAAAAATAAAGCAAGTGCCAAATTCAACAATGTTATTGAGCTTTTGCACCCACTACGGGGAGGAGACACGCGGTGGTGCGTCGGTCAGCCTTTGTATGGTTGAACAACCGTCTTCGTGGGCGACTCCGATTAGGACAGGACACTACTTACCCTCTGGATGTAAGGCCCTTCCCTCACCAATCTTCAATGATCAACTCTTGATCTTGAAGAGTAATGAATCCTTTCTTGAACACTGAGACTCTCGCAGCTTCAAACAAGGAAGAAGAACAAGTGTAATGAATACCTCTTTATTTCTGATTACTTATTATTGAATGTTAATACCAAGACTAGCTTCTAATGTTTACAATAGCCCTCTATATATAGCCTTGCTCCTTGGTTGATGAATACAAGAAGTCAACGACTAGTTTTATTAATAACAAAAAAAATACAAAATAATAAAACTCTAAAAATACAATGCACGCCTATAATGTTGGGCTTCGTTGTTCACATGGATTGGGCTGCCTCTTTGATTTTGTGGGCTGGGCTGAAAGAGAGTAGGGTCAGCTGGGTTGGCCTCATGAGAAGCCCATGGACATCCATGGCCCTTAAGCTGTCCACGTCAGCATCCGAGTCAGGAGGTGGGTGGTCGATTGCCTCTTCGTTTGGTGGATGACGTGGTCGGGTTGGGCTTGGTTCATTCCCTCCTTCTTCAATTGTCCTCAATTCAGCAATGTCGTAGTATGGTTGGAGGTCACCCACATTGAATATGGGTGAAACTGTGTAATGGTGTGGAAGGTCTAGTTTGTATGGGTTATCCCCGTATTTCTCCAATATCTGAAATGGTCCATCTGCCCGCGAATTTGGTAGGTACGCTTGGTGGTGTGAGCTTTGCAAGGAGAATAGGCCACAAATCCCACAGTAGGGTACTATATAAGTCATGTTTATTGCTAAATGTAGAAATCTGATTTACAAACAACAGCTTACTTGAACATCTCCGTTGAACTGAGGATGGGACAACCTAAAAATGAAAAATATAAAAACTATTAAGATACCCAAGGTAAAATGTAACAATATAACTAAATAACTTAACAATCTGGTCGAACACCCAATAGCATGCTTAGTTATTTACAAGTGTCCATTAATCGTCATCCATAGACTTGTAGATTAATTCACAAGTCTATATAGTACACACAGAAGAATATATAGCACACACTTCAATTCACAAGCTCTCACGTAAAGAAAGACATACCAAAATCAAACAATTGAAAGATTACTGGGGTTATAGCTACAAAAAAGCTAATGTAAGTGATAAAGCTCTTGTTGTATTCAATTCACACAAAAAATGTAGTGATAAAGCTCATACAATTCACGACCTCAATGAAAATTAAATGAAAGTGAAAAATAGAAATATACTTGACCAATTCATCTTGTCATTGGTTACATTTATACAATGTTAGTAATACCAAGAATCAAATTTGTCCTCTTTGTATAATTTCAGAAAAAAGTTTCAATTTTTACCTCAATAGATCTCAAAACAGACACAACAATTCGAAACTTTCTGGTTCTTCCTTCTTTGACGCCATTCTTCTATATCAACCCAAAATCAAAAAATTTCTAATTATTGAAATGCAAATGAACATACCTTATTGATTGGAATCAAAACTCGTGAATCACGACAAAATTTGAAAGCTTTGGCTGAAATAAAAATCAAATCAAAGTAATATAAAAAGCAAATGCACAAAATTAAATGTTGATGAAAAATTAAAGAGAGAGATATAGGGGTGAGGGAGATGGAGTTGAAGGTAGACAAAAGGCAGAAGAAAAATGGGTGGTTGAAGATCAAATGGTGTATGAAAGTTGTAAAGGGAAAAGCAAATGTACATGGGAACTGAAATTTCATATTTACATGAAAATAAGCTTATGAAGTGAGAATCATTTTACCCAAAAATCAAAACTGAAATCGATCAATTGATTTGTGCATATTGAAATTGAAATTTCGAGTAATGCTGACACAAGCTTGTGAAGTGAATTAAAATGCTGACACAACAGTTTTGAGATTTGTACAAGGGAAGCAAAATGAAAAGTTTCAATTTGCAAATAAAGAAAAAATGATGAACTGAAATTGAAGCTTAAGAAGTGAGAAATACTTTACCCAAAAATCAAAGACCTCCAAATCCTTCTTTCATTAAGATAAAAAAAAGACAAACTGATATTGATCAAAGACCTTCAAATGCACTTGTATTTTTAACTTATCAAAAACAAAAAATGAATAAAACAACATCAATCCACAGATCAATTTAATCCCAAAAGCAAACCAAGAAAACCAATTGATACTATCTGCCAAGAAAAAGGAAATGAGAATTAGACAAAATTAGTTAAGGTTAAAATGAGATTGCAATTGACAGATCATTAATTCAATTTAAAGATGTTAAATTCCACCAACCTTACCAACTCAACGTCAGACCCATCTTAAACAGATCAAGTTGGACTTAATACAACACAAAGCTTTCTTTTCATTAAATAATAAATATGTAACACAAATACTTAACAAATGACCCAATTTAAAAAATACTAACCCAAATGAGGAATTCTTAAGATGAACAAAATCTCTTCACACCCATTAAAAGTATTAATAGAAATGTAGAGTAATAAAAATCAACAATAGTAGAAAACAATAGCAACCAAGCTAAGAAAATCAATAGATCAACATAAATCATTCACCCCAGCATAAAATCAATAGATCAACATAAGAAAACAATAACGTGATTAAAATCAATAGATCAACATAAGCAAACAATAACGCATAATTAATTAAAATAAAAAAAATCATTATAACAGAACAAAGCTTTCTTTAATCCTAGTCTTCTGTTTCTCCAGCGGAAACGATAACATGATTGTTTTTCTAATTATACGTATTCCTCCATTGTATGCATGTGAGGTAGCCTATTGTTTGGCCATAACATGACACACCAACAGAAGATCGTCCCCTCCTATCGATAACCAACATAATAGCAACATAATAGAATGGTAAAGAGTTGAAAAATGTTGAACTTCAAGCTATGAAGAATCCTGACCAATATGTCTCGTGTAAAATCCAAGTTCACATTGAAGGTGAGTAAATATTACACAAATACATCTTCTTTTAGTTCAATTCTAATGTACACTACTCAGACAGTAGCAAACTTGTACCAGTCCAAAACAAAGTATACAGAGCATCTATACTCAGGTCATTTCTATATGTTAAGGATCTGACAATAATTAGGATGAATGAAGAGTCCGAGTTAATATATACTCTTTTGTCCTCCTGAGTTTGCTACAATTATCATCCGCACATTGCTTCTCTCTTATAGTATAACCTACGCAATTCAATATTTGTCTAAATTCACCCAATAACTAAACTACTCTTTAACATTTAGGATGAGTAGGATGAAAGAAGGGGTTTAATTCTTCATTAAATCACCTAAAATGAGCACAGTTTGCAAAGAATAAAGAAAAAGGAGAAGCTTTCTTCCTTAATGGGGTTTAATTCTTAGTAGTATTGATGGTCAGAAGAATATAATGAGAATGAAAATGCTTGAATTTCCAATCATCAAGCACGTAACTTTCGGGGGAGATGAGTGGGATGAAAGAAGGGGTTTAATTCTTCATTAAATCACCTAAAATGAGCACAGTTTGCAAAGAATAAAGAAAAAGGAGAAGCTTTCTTCCTTAATGGGGTTTAATTCTTAGTAGTATTGATGGTCAGAAGAATATAATGAGAATGCAAATGCTTGAATTTCCAATCATCAAGCACGTAACTTTCTATCAAATAATGCAAATCAATTGATAAAATCAGCCAAATTCACAGAAACAGCCATACAAATTGACAACAAAACAGATTACTAAAATTAAATTCAAACAAAAGCCACATAAAATTACTACATAAAGTTTGAAACTTTATTATAGATCAAATCAAAATCAGCAGATCTTGGTATGAGAACTAAGATAATCAAACTCAGATTGCATGCAATTGAAAATTTACCCAGATACTGTCATTGGAAGAAGAATATGAAGTTGGGAATCAGCAAGCAAGAAACAATTGATTTGAAGTTGGAAAATAATGTGGGATAAATGAAATTTGGGTTGAATCAAAATCAAAATCATAAAAGTGAAAAATTGATCTATGGTTTGATGATCCAAGATATGATAAACGAACCTAAACTTCAGATGAAAACGAAGATCCAAAACTACAAATACACAATGTGGACGTTTGAGTAAAGAAATTAGTAGCTTAACAAATGGGAAAAGGTAGGAAAATGTGATAAAAAAGAAAAAAATATAATCTTTTAAGGCTCATCCAAAGTCAATTCTTAGTTTATCAACACAAAGTCAAATTACAACAACTACAAATCTTATTCGCAAAATCTTAATGTAAGTGCATCATACAAGGCCATCCAAATTACCCTATTCACCAAATTAGTATATATACATTCCATTCGTAGTGAATAAGTTACAATGCTATAGTGCTCTCTTGCTTGAACATAGTCAGATACATTCCAATCATAGAGAACAAGCAACAAAGCTTGTCCTAGCTAAAGGGCATTTGGAATCATGGCAAAAAACTATCAATCATACATTAACAAAAATATTAAGTATCATACCTTGCATTGGAAATCTGTGCAAATATTTCTTTGATTTAGGTCTGGGTATTAGTCAAGATGGCTTAAATTTCAACAAAATTAAACTCTCGAAATAAAAATCAAATCAAAGTGAACCAACTATAACAATATCGACTTACTATTTCAAAATCAAATTGTAATAAGCTTTTCTAGATATCGGAAGCGTTGACATTTTGAGAATATCGGATTTTATTTCTAATCAAAATGGTAAGTGAAGTAAAAATACCCAAGTAAATCATAACAATCGTCTTCACCACAGTATATAGTGAGGGGTGGATGGATGAGAAAAGGAAGTACATTTGAATCTCTAAATTCTTTTGATTCATCACAAAACGAATAACTTAATTGAAACCCTAAACAAAGTAAAATCTAGAAAAAGACAACCGTATTATCTGCATTTGAATCTCTAAATTCTTCTGATTCATCACAAAACGAATATCTTAATATGAATCGTAATTCCAAAAGGAGAAAAAAATAAAAAAGGAAGAAAAATAAAAATCAACGACCAAAATTCATATAGAAGCAGTAAAAATCCAAATCAAAAGGGTCAACTTTTTTGAATGAAGGAACCCAAAGATCAAGGAATTAAAACAATAACCTAACCTGATGAAATGAAAAAGGAAAGAATGAGAATGTGTAGAACTTAGAAGGCAGTATAAATGAGGAAGAACATAGAAGGCAATATAAACCCACTTGATTGAATACACACAATAAAGCAATTAAAGTAATCACAAACTTGCAAGAAAAAAACACCCACATCTAGCAACAAAATTTGCAGAAAAAAACAATAATCCAAAAGACCCCATTTTCTGAAAATATACAAAATAAAGTAATAAAAGTAATAAAAACCAGAAACAGGAATGCATATACCATGGAAATAAGATTGAGGAACTGGATTTCTTGATTCAAAAGCCTACTGTTTCAAATAAGAAATGGCAAACCTGCACAACTCTACATCTTCAATCGATCCTGAATGGAAAAATGAAAAAACGAAAAAGCAAATGAATGCTCAGTTACAATAAAGAAGGAAAATGAGAATGAAGAACCAAGCACAAAAAGCAATGAATGTAACGAAAAAACAATATCTAACAAACCAAAATCAATAAACGTAATGGAAAGAAAAACCAACAAACAAAATGGAAAACAAACACATGTCTATCGGCATCGACGCCAAGTTCTTAACTTTCAACCGAGTTAACTCATAGAATTTTCAAAGTGACTCAATTTCTTATGATTTTGGCGCTTTACCAAATATCATCAGGCATAACCCAGATCAAAATAAAGGAGGAAGTTGGAGGGTTTGAGAAGGGAAGCAAAAGGGGACTAAGAGTACCAAAAATCAACTTAGGGTTTATGTGGAAGAAAAGAAACCATAGACAAAATAAATTCCTAATTTATCAATCTATCAAGAATATCAAAACTCTAATTTCAAAAACAGAAGGAAAGTTGGATTTGCTATGTAAAGATTTGCAAATCGAATTACCTGGCAAAATTATTAATAATCACAAAAATAGATGTGCTATGTAAAGATCTGGATTATAGACTACAAAAATTGAAGTAAATTTGAATTGGATGTGCTATGTAAACATCTGGATTATAGACTACAAAAATTGAAGTAAATTTGGATTTACATAGCAAAATCAGTAATCACAATTTGGAATGCTTTACTGAGAGAAATGGAAGGAAAAGAGTGAGAAAATGCAACTGAGGCAAGAAGAGAGCAAGGGGATGCTGAAAGTAAGAACAGTGATTTTACTGTTCATTTAGAAAATATGAACAGTGTCAACTTCTTGTGCGTGTTTTATAGTTTAAGGATATTGGTCATTTAGGAAGGCACCTTATGTTCTTTAACTCATGGTGTTTTTGTTCCTTTTTACTCTTACTCTTTCCTATTTATCATTTAATTATAACTTATAAGCTATGAGTTGGAACTGATTGTTTGTATTTCTTACCCCTAATCTTATGGCATAGGAGGAAGACTCATAATTTTAACATTGTTTATTTATTTTTTATTTTTTGGTTTGGAGGGGTCGGGGTGTGGGGATGGGGGTTAGGGGTTTTAGATGGGGATGGATTTGGCTTTTCGATTAGGCACTTGGACTCGTGTAAGTTGCAAAACAAAATATATTAAATGTTGGTACTATTATATACTTCCTCCGTTCCAAAATACTCGCTACATTTCTATTTTGTGCACTATTCATCGTTCATGTTTATTTTACGTATTGCGACTAATGTGTAAGTAAAAATATAGTCAAGTGAGATCTTGTTTGAATCGTCTAATCGCATACTTTTATAATATTAAATATTTATAATTTTTAGATAAGTGTAGTTTAAGATATTAATGATCAAAATTGTGCATTGGATTGCGTAAAAAAGTGAAATGTAGCAAGTATTATGGAACGGAGGAAGTATATTTGCTTGCCTCAATAAATTTTACTCAATTTTCGATCACTTTTTGTAATGATTTTGTCTAGCCATTTAGTTTTGGACTAGTAGTTAAGGTTGATTTGATTCTAGATTTACTTGTATTTCTTTTATATAATTGCAATCAAATTTTTTAGCCAAGAGATGACAAGACTTAGGTTGTAACTTTTACGTGATTTATATTGTGAGGCAGAAGTTTTAAGGATTCTTACAACATGAATTTGGAATGCCTTAATATGCGGTTGGATCTAGGTTTATTTTTGTGTATTTTGAAAACCAAATTAAATACAAAGGTGCATTAGTGCAAGAAATTTTTCGTATGACTCTTCTTGATTATAGTTCTTGTAGTTTAGTTCGTGCAATCTTGTATGCTAATTTTCTTGTTTGATTATGGGTCCTTTTTCTTTGTTTAAAGGGGGTAAATTGTGTGTTTAAGGTTTTCTAAAAAGTAAAATTCCGTTTTTTTGGGGATGGGGGTTTTGTACTGTTGTGTGCTAAATTAACAACTTAATATTTTTTGTAGATTAGATTGAATGGGCTTTTGCATAGTGATGATGGTTGTGCCCTCAAGGTATGGCTTATGTCTCTTATCCAACCACCTATTTTAGTATTTGTTGGTGAGTTTATTTGTTAATTGTGAGCTGCCACATCATGTTTATGTTTTGTGTATGCCTTTAGTTTGAATTTTACTTTATCTTGCTAGCAATTTTTTATACGTACAATAGTTTTTGGTCTACCTTATTAAGGTGTATGTACCAAGTTTACCCTTTTTTCCAATTCTCATTACTCTTCTAGTTGGTGAAACACAACGAAACTCCTTTCTTTCAACTCGACACTCAATAGGTATATGCCACTAATTTGCATAGCTCTCTTGTCTATTCAAAAGAAATAGGATCTCAAACTTTTATAATATTTAATATACCCTCCTACAAGTCAATCCTAATCCTTAACAAAGTTTGAACACTATTTAACAACTCAAACTATAAGCCTCAACAATTATGCTATAATTATTCCTAGGCTTTACTAACACAAATGACATGATGTACTTTATCTTCACAAACTCACATTTTATGCAATAATAATTAGTAAATTTCATCATTATTAAAGGCGATACGCTACTTACCAATATGCTAAAGAATCTCGTATGGTCCCATGATCCACGTACTAAGTTTACCTGTCTTTTACAAATCTCATTACTCCTCTAGTTGATGAAATATGAAGGAACACCTTTTCTCAACTATAATCATAACAAAGGCTGAACATTATTCAACAACTCAAACTATAAGACTGAATAATTATCTTATCTTTATCCCTAGACTTTACTAACACAAATCTCTCGATGTACTTTATCATCAACTGTCATATTTTGTCACAAACATTATCAAAATTCATCATTATCAAAAGCAATAAGCTATTTAAGCATTGCGCTCACGAATCTCGTACGATTCCACGATTATCGTACTAAGTTTAACATTCTCCTCTGTTCTCATCACTCCTCTGGTTGGTGAAGCACGAAGGAACACCTTATCACCAACTTGAAACTCGATAGGGCTATACCACTCATTTGCATAGCTCTTTTGTCTATTCGTAGAACTTCGGATATCAAACATTTATAATATCTAATATACCCTTCTGCAAGTCAACTGTAATCATAACAAAGGTTAAGCACTATTCAGCAACTCGAACTATAAGCCTGAATAATTATCTTATCTTAATCCCCAGGCTTTGCTAACACAAATATCTCGATGTACTTTATCTTAATCAACTATCATATTAATCAAAGTTCATCATTATCAAAGGCAATACGCTACTTCAGCATTGCGCTCACGAATCTCGTACGATTCCACGATTATCGTACTAAGTTTAACCTTCTTCTCTGTTCTCATTACTCCTCTAGTTGGTTAAGTACGAAGAAACACCTTATCACCAACTTGAAACTCGATAGGGCTATACCACTCATTTGCATAGCTCTTTTGTCTATTCGTAGAACTCGGATATCAAACTTTTATAATATCTAATTTACCCTCCTACACGTCAACTATAATCATAACAAAGTTTGAACATTATTCAACAACTCAAACTATAAGCCTGAATAATTATCTTATCTTTATCCCCAGGCTTTGCTAACACAAATTTCTCGATGTACTTTATCTTAATCAACTATCATATTATGTCACAAACATTATCAAAGTTCATCATTATCAAAGGCAATACGCTACTTCAGCATTGCGCTCTCGTATCTCGTACGATTCCACGATTGTCGTACTAAGTTTAACCTTCTTCTCTGTTCTCATTACTCCTCTAGTTGGTGAACCACGAAGGAACACCTTATCACCAACTTGAAACCTGATAGGGCTATACCACTCATTTGCAAAGCTCTTTTGTCTATTCGTAGAACTTGGATATCAAACATTTATAATTTCTAATTTACCTTTCTGCAATTCAACTGTAATCATAATAAAGGCTGAACACTATTCAGCAACTTACTCTACAAGCCTGAATAATTATCTTATCTTAATCCCCAGGCTTTGCTAACACAAATATCTCGATGTACTTTATCTTAATCAACTATCATATTAATCAAAGTTCATCATTATCAAAGGCAATACGCTACTTCAGCATTGCGCTCACGAATCTCGTACGATTCCACGATTGTCGTACTAAGTTTAACCTTCTTCTCTGTTCTCATTACTCCTCTAGTTGGTGAAGTACGAAGGAACACCTTATCACCTACTTGAAACTCGATAGGGCTATACCACTCATTTGCATAGCTCTTTTGTCTATTCGTAGAAATCGGATATCAAACATTTATAATATCTAATATACCCTTCTGCAAGTCAACTGTAATCATAACAAAGGCTTAACACTATTCAGCTACTCAAACTATAAGCTTGAATAATTATCTTATCTTTATCCCCAGGCTTTGCTAACACAAATTTCTTGATGTACTTTATCTTAATCAACTATCATATTAATCAAAGTTCATCATTATCAAAGGCAATACGCTACTTCAGCATTGCGCTCACGAATCTCGTACGATTCCACGATTGTCGTACTAAGTTTAACCTTCTTCTCTGTTCTCTTTACTCCTCTAGTTGGTGAAGCACGAAGGAACACCTTATCACCAACTTGAAACTCGATAGGGCTATACCACTCATTTGCATAGCTCTTTTGTCTATTCGTAGAACTCGGATATCAAACATTTATAATATCTAATATACCCTTCTGCAAGTCAACTGTAATCATAACAAAGGTTGAACACTATTCAGCAACTCAAATTATAAGCCTGAATAATTATCTTATCTTTATCCCCAGGCTTTGCTAACACAAATTTCTCGATGTACTTTATCTTAATCAACTATCATATTAATCAAAGTTCATCATTATCAAAGGCAATACGCTACTTCAGCATTGCGCTCACGAATCTCGTACGATTCCACGATTGTCGTACTAAGTTTAACCTTCTTCTCTGTTCTCATTACTCCTCTAGTTGGTGAAGCACGAAGGAACACCTTATCACCAACTTGAAACTCGATAGGGCTATACCACTCATTTGCATAGCTCTTTTGTCTATTCGTAGAACTCGGATATCAAACATTTATAATATCTAATATACCCTTCTGCAAGTCAACTGTAATCATAACAAAGGCTGAACACTATTCAGCAACTCAAACTATAAGCCTGAATAATTATCTTATCTTTATCCCCAGGCTTTGCTAACACAAATTTCTCGATGTACTTTATCTTAATCAACTATCATTTATCAAATGTCATCATCTATCAAGGCTAATGCGTTCGCTATATCTCTGCGATTCCACGATTGTCGTACTAAGTTTAACCTTCTTCTCTGTTCTCATTACTCCTCTAGTTGGTGAAGTACGAAGGAACACCTTATCACCAACTTGAAACTCGATAGGGCTATACCACTCATTTGCATAGCTCTTTTGTCTATTCGTAGAACTCGGATATCAAACATTTATTATATCTAATATACCCTTCTCCAAGTCAACTGTAATCATAACAAAGGCTGAACACTATTTAGCAACTCAAACTATAAGCCTAATAATTATCTTATCTTTATCCCCAGGCTCTGCTAACACAAATTTGTCGATGTACTTTATCTTAATCAACTATCATATTATGTCACAAACATTATCAAAGGCAATACGCTACTTTAGCATTGCGTTCACGAATCTTGGACGATTCTACGATTGTCGTACTATCTTTAACCTTCGTAGAGATCGGATATCAAAATTTTATTATATCTAATATACCCTCCTACACGTCTACTATAATCATAACAAAGGTTGAACACTATTCAACAACTTAAAATGTAAGCCTGAATAATTAGCTTATCTTTATCCCCATGCTTTACTAACACAAATCTTTCTATGTACTTTATACCACTGATTTGCATAACTCTTTTGTGTATTCGTAGAATTCGGATAACAAACTTTTATAATATTTGATATACCCTCCTACAAGTCTACGATAATCATAACAAAGGCTAAACACTCTTCAGTAACTCAAACTATAAGCATGAATAATTTTCTTATCTTTATCTCTAGGCTTTACTAATACAAATCTCTTGATGTATTTTATCATTATTAACTATCATATTATGTCACAAACATTATGAAACTTCATCATTATCAACGGCGATAAGTATCTTTATCGTTGCATTCACGAATCTCATACGTACCCACGAACCTCGTACTAAGTTTAACCTTTTTTCAATTCTCGTTACTCCTCTAGTTGGTGAAACATGAAGGAACACCTTATCACCAACTTGAAACTCGATAGGGTCATAACACTCATTTGCTTAGTTCTTTTGTCTATTCGTAGAACTCGGATATCAAACTTCTAGAATACTTAATTTGCCCTCCTACTAGTCTATATAATCATAACAAATTTTCAACACTATTCAGCAACTCAAACTATAATTGTGAACAATCATCTTATCTTTTTACTTAGACTTTACTAACACAAATCTCTCAATGTACTTTATCTTCATTAACTATCATATTATGTCACAAACATTATCAAAGTTCATCATTATCAATGGGAATAAGCTACTTCAGCGTTGCTCTCACGAATCTCATACGGATCCACGATTGTTGTACTAAGTTTAATCTTCTTCTCTTATTCTCATTACTCTAGTTGGTGAAACACTAAGGAATACCTTATCACCAACTTGAAACTCGATAGGGCTATACCACTCATTTGCATAGCTCTTTTGTCTATTCGTAGAACTCAGATATCAAACTTTTATAATATCGAATATGCCCTCCTACAAGTCAACTATAATCATAACAAAGGCTGAACACTACTAGCAACTCAAACTATAAGCCTGAATAATCATCATATCTTCATTCGTAGGCTTTAGTAACACAAATGACTTGATGTACTTTATCTTCACTAACTCTCATATTATGTCATAAGCATTATAAATGTTCATCATTATCAAAGGCAATAAGCTACTTAGTTAATGCGCTCACGAATCTCGTAAGGTCCCACGAATCTCGGAGCTTTGTTTATCTTACTTCTATGTTATTTTAATATGAAATTTATGTTGTTCAAAGTATCAAATATGTTTTAAAATTGATTTTGGAGCTTTTGAGCAAAATTGTGCGCCTCGCATACAAAAAGTCCGCGCCTTCGCCTCGCGCCTCGAAAAATAGGACCTTTTGCGCCTCGGTGCTCCTCGCGCCTCTTATAAGCAAGTCTCAGACTAAGTTTTCCTTTCTTTCCAATTCCCATTACTCTTCTAGTAGGTGAAACATGAAATAATACCTTATCTCCAACCTGAAACTCAATAGGTCTATGTCATTCATTTGCATATACCACTTTATTTCATCTTTGTTTTTGGCTTACTTGTATTATGTAATGTTCTCATCATTCTGGAACTTCTTATCTTCTATTCTTGTTCGGGTCAGTTTTCTCCTCATTATGCTACTATTGTTGTTAACTTCTAGGAAATTGCCAGGCAGCTATGTGTCGAGCATCAATTGTCATTCACCAAAATGGTAACTGTATATATCTCTTTTTGTTCTGCCTTGATAGCAAGTTTAAATATAAAAACAACTATGCATCGACATTGACTTGTGCTCAGGCATCTTTTGACGACAACACTCAATTTCTAATTGACATGTTACGGTGAGTTCCTACTATGTGGAAAAATTTACAACCTTTTCTGCTTTGATGTCTCTGCCATAGTGCCATTTGTTCTGCTTGATACTAAGAATATTGGTTTTTTGATTATTATTATTTTATTATTATTATTATAATAATAATAATAATAATAATAATAATAATAATAATAATTATTATTATTATTATTATTATTATTATTATTATTATTATTATTATTATTGTTGTTGTTGTTGTTGTTGTTGTTGTTGTTATTGTTATTGTTATTATTTTTTCTTTCAGTGAGTGTGGCTTGGCGCATAAGACAATTGTTTTTGTCTTGGATGAGTTCGATCTATTTGCTCAGGTGTGCATTTATGTTGCGGAAGAAATTTTCTTTTTGGTAAAAATGTGTTGTAATATACTATAATGAACTGGGATCTTATCATATCTGAGAAGAATACAGAAGAAAAGAGAGAGAAAGGTAGATAGCTTACTGGGCAATTATCACTCACACAGCAGAATTAGAATCTGCATTTCTCTTGTAAATGAAAAACGCCCCAAGAATTTTCCTCTTGACCTTTTATTCTATCTATTACGACTGTTGTTGTCTTGAGACCTAGTGGCCTATCCTAAGTACTAGAGACACAGGAAGGTATGTACCAAAAACAGAATTCTTGTGTCTCTAGTATGTAAGAGTTCTAGTCATTGCTGTAAAACTTTAGAGGTTATTCTGGTCATTTGCTTTGAAATTATGACTGATACACTTTGTACTATTGCTATGCTCTGTTACTTTGGATTTTGCAGGGTAAACAACGGTTACTTTATAGCTTGTTGGATGCAATGCAATCTGTGACATCACAAGCGGTTGTAATCGGCATAAGCTGTCGACTGGTATGGTTATTCATTTTTTCCTATGCATAATTGTGTCCATAGTGAATGTAATTTAAATGAAGCCGTCTGCTACATTTGACCAGTGCATTTGTAATGGATATCAACTTATTGTTCTGCAAATTTCCATTGTTTGACGTGAGTAATCGCGCCGTGGTATCTGCTAGAAGCTTTCATTTTTATCTTAGCAGCCATTGTAATTTGTTATTTATAATGATTTACATCGTTAAATGTACATTTTAAATTAACATCTAGAAATGTTTAATAAGTTTTGAATAGACATTCGTAGAATAAGTATCATCTGTCAGTTCACATCTTGATATAACCCCTGCAACATGTCGCTTTAGCAACACTGTGACTGTTACTTGAATTGCAACCTACACTGTTGTGATCTTTTTCTGAGTTGGACAAAATTGAATCCATTAGGCTTTGAAGCTCTCTCTCCCGCTGTAGTTCTCTTCCTTGCTTTTATGGAAAAAGACAGCTATGGAAATTTGGCAATAAGTGATATTAAGCTGTAATGCTCAGACTCAGCATTCCCCCCATTGTACCAGTATCCTTATGACACAACACATTTGCTAACATGGAATGTGGAATTGTCTGGGAGAAAACAAATTCTTCAATAAGTCGAAGAATACCCTAGATCTTAAATCAGGCACCAAATGAAGGGAAATGGGTATGAGAAAGTCCTTTTAGTCACCATCGCTGCATGAATGGTTCTCAATAGTCACCAGTGGGCAGCGGTTGGTTCTCGAACTCTAAAACGAGAGAAAAAAAAAAGAAGATTATGCACATAATTATTTGAAGAGCACATCTTTCTTATGTCTTTGCTGGTTATAATTACATAATTACTATTTTTATCTAGCTTTATAAATTTTTATGTATAATAAAACATATATGGCTTCACATATATAGCTACACTTTTCTTAACAATCAAATCCAAATTCAAGAAGTGGATCCTTCAAACATGAGTCCGTGTCCTTAAAATCAAAACTTGATATGAATCCAACATCCGTTTCAATATCGAACACCCGTACGAGCGTCATAGGAGTAGATCAAGGTTGATTGTAAGAATTGATTGTTGTGCTTTAGGAGGTAGTAAAATTGGACAAGAGATTGTTTAGGAACTAGGAGAAAGAGCAAGAATTAGCTTTTTCTACAACTTTTTCAATTTTTTTATTTTCAAATTTCATTTTTTGTTTTGTTAAACTTCTCCTGTAACATAATGTCTCATTGAGAGTAATGATTGTATTATTTTGGACAAATCTATCTTAGTTTGTGAACCTAGGCACTAATGCCCAAAAGCATACCATACTTCACATGTCACTATAGTTTGTGTTATCTCTAGCTAATTTTCCTCAATTAAATAATAGTATCTAGTAGCACTAGTATGCAAATTAAATACAAGGAGATGATTTCTTTGATCCCTCAAATAGATCTCGTATAAAAAGAGGACAAATAAAGCAAACCAAGCCCGTGTATGGGTCTTATGATGCCCTGACAGTGACACAGCATGTACCCAATTCTATTACAGGATGCTGACCAGCTTTTAGAAAAAAGAGTTAGGTCCCGGTTGTCACAAAGAAAGCTTTTGTTTTGTCCTCCCTCAAAGGATGAATTGGAGAGGTAAATTATATAAATTTGAAATATAATTTGTAGTGTAGCTTGTGCTTGACACGTCCTAATGCATTTCATAATTGACATGGCTCTTCAGGTTGCTGGAGTGTGTATTATCCTTGCCAATAAATTCAAGCCTTCCGCAGAGCTATGTTGTAGAGTTTAACAAAAGGATTCGTGTATCCTTTCTCTCATGTGATTCACTTTTTGGCCTTTGGTTGGACATCAAACACAGTTTTCCGTTTATTATTAGCTATTCTGTTTGTTCTCTGTTACTGCGTTGGTCACATATGTGCTTATTCCATTCTGGAGGGGAATGTAGAAGAAGAGAGAAGAAAATGTGAGAGAAACAAAGTGAGAGAAAGTGTGGTAGTAATATCCAAAATAGAAACTCACTTGATAACGAGTCAAAAAAAAGGAAGTTGCAATTAGAAAGAGACATTGGTAATAGAAAAATTAAATTCATTGTTTGAGGCTCTAATTGCCAAAAGTAATCATTTGTAGCTGAAACTTGGTTGCTTGTGTAATATGTTGGTGCATATTTTGAAATTTATTCATCATTTTTCATACTTAAAATGCATCATCACTTGATCTTAGCCAAAAGGCCGAGAAAGGTATAAAAAATGCATCATCAAATATGCTTTTGTCTTGTTTTATTTGGGCAACTGAGTCTCATCTGAAACCTTGCTTGTATACCTGCTTTTTGAATATTTTCTGTGTTTTTTGTTTGATTCTTTATGTAGAACACATTGGTAAACAATAAACTTAAAGATGTTATTGACTTCGAGTTCAACAATTGACCAGATTTGAAGTCTCATTTGCAACTTACTGTGATGTGGATATACGTATTTTTTAGCTATCTTTATCTACTTGTGTTATCCTTGATTTCACGTAGAGCTTGTTGGAAGACAAGAAATTCAAAGACACCATAAATACATTGCTGAGTGCAGATTCAACAGTTGACCAGATTTTGAGATTCTTGTAAGCTATCTTTTCTGTAGGAACCAAAAAATAGAACCACTTATTTTCAAATAGACCGAAATATATAGACTATCTGATTGGAGGAAGACAATTGATTATAGCTGTTAAAGTCTTTTGGAGTGGTACCTTTGTCTTACAAGTAATATTCCATCATTGCCCTTTATACTCCTTATAACGTAATCTCCCCCTACCCCAAGAGGAAACAAATTAGGAATTACAAGGGTGTTTGATTATGTTAAATGTCTATTATTTTTCAGGTTTTTATCTGTTTCCTCTATGGACTTGAAGACAGGCATGCTGTCAGTTGAGAACTTTAAGATGGCTCTTACGAGGGTTAATAGACAAACAAAGCTTGAATATCTTAAAGGTGATTGAGCTACATATACCTCATCTGCTTCAGAATTATCATGTTCTATTGTTATATAGCATTCCATTAGGAATGAATAGTAAAATCCAGTATTTCTCTTGCGTTTTGTCAAGTTAGATGGTGTTATCCTCTCCCCACAACACCTTAAAATATTCTCCCTCTCACTTTCGTTCATTATGCATTTTCTTCCAAACAGTGCCCTCTACAGTTTGCATTCTAGTTGTAGTTGATCTTAAAGGCACAAAGTTTAGTGCAGTATACATTCATTCATATTGTTGCAAATTCACAAAAAAAAGGCTGATGGAATAATACAGATGTATAAGGAAGGGGGGAAAATAGGAAGTTATGCGCTGGTTGTCAAGTGAATGTTTCTTGTTCCGGTGATGTAGCACCAAAGGAATAAGTTGTTGAACGCAAGCTCTTGTTGTAAGTCGCTCTTAAGTTACCTGTTATATTATGAGACGATTTCTTGTAAGATAATAATGATAATAATGCTGTAAAAACTGAGATCTTCACTGTAAACCTGTTTGTGCACATGAGATGCTCAAGCTCCAATGCGGTGCTCAGTGGTTATAGGTTCTGTTATTCATTTTCTTTGGATTAACTCTAAGTTCCAGTTCAGACCTTTTGCACTCTCACATAAACGAGGGCATATTGAGGCTTCATATCATTAGATCTTAAACATGCAGTCTTTCATTCATGATCTGGTTGACATTTGGATACATACTGTATCAAATGAGATCCCAGTCCAAATAACAAAAGTCTAAAATTAATCTCTGGCAAAATAATGTATGTACATATTTCAAAGCCCAACATAAGCCCCTGTTTGGACTCCTTTATATCCCCCCTCTATGAACTTGCCTTGCTTAGAATGCTCCAATTTGTTTCTACAGAGTGTTCCGTCTTAGAACTTTACATATTGGTTTGCATGAAACGGCTGGAAGCTAGAGAGAAAATTTCATACAACTTCAACTCGGTCATGAAAGGTTTGCATTTTGAGACATACAAATGGCATTTTTTATACAAACTTCCAAGTTCTGAATATGGCCTATGTTGCAGAATACAAAACTATACACGATTCATTCCAGACCCCTGATTATTATGCAAGGGCTGTTTGCTTAAGGGTGAGTATAAGTCTGCTATGATCTGTGACTTGTATAAGTTAATTTATACTAATGGTCTACTGATTGAATTTTAATGATTTCAGGCTCTTGAGCATCTCATCCAGTGTGAAATTGTCTGCTTCATGGACAGTAGGGGGTGCAATCAGCCCATTGAATTTCGTTCTGTGAAGTTACTAATTTCACCATATGAGCTCCATCAGGGATTGAAACTCAACCAAAGTTGCCCAGTAAGTCATATTGAGTTCCATTAATGCCTGGATAAATAATACTTCTAAACGCTCCAGTACCTATGCTTCACTAACTTCGTCGTGGAAGCACGTTCAGCATATTATTTTTCTTTGATAAAATTTCTAGGAAATTTCTTGAAGGCTTTTTTTCTGGCTTCTTAGTGCTTTGACATTGATGTTTTTTTTACCATCTTGTTGTACAAGGTGTCTGATGTTTGAAACTCCTGCTTATCTGCAGAGCATTCTTCAGAAATTGATGGATCAGACCGGTACAAAACTTTGATGGCCATATTAGATTTTCCATGTTCCAAAGATAGCAGGGAGGCCAGGGACAGATAGAGCAAAATAGATGTTTATATAACAGCCTTGTCAAAAAACTTGTGCTGTCATTTTTATGGTCTTGGTCTGGGGAACAGTCTTTGAATCAACGGTATACCAGATTACCCAACTGTTCTGCAATTGTGTACTATATTATTATATTTCAGTCATATTTGTGTTGGTCTTTAAGAGGTGTTTGTTTTGCAGGAATGGAATTAGCTCTAAGATTTCGGTTGAATGATGTTTCAGACACTTTGCCCCTTTCTGAACTTTTCTTGTTTCCTTCAAACTTTTCTCATTTCTCATAATTATCAAAGTGCTTGTTTAATAGCAATTAGAAAGAATGATTTGGATAAAACGACGTGAGTAGTTTTATATTTTCACACCAAAAGAATCAACTAATTAGTAACGACCAAATAAATACACGAATTTGTCTCCATAGTCCATACTACTATGTGCTTTGCTGTCCCATTGATTTAATGTTGCAAACTCAATCATACGAAGGAAGCATGTAATTTGTTTCTCGAGTCGTATTTGCGTTCTCTAGCATACAACGATTTTGTATGAAGTATGTCATAGTAGTTATGTTGAATGTTTATGCTACTACAATATTGAGACTCTTAATATCAAAAATCCAAGTAAAATTTAAGTTGAGTAATTGCACACCTCTAGTAAAGCGTCCCCATCACATCCCCAAAAAGTACAACTCTTTTTTCACTTCATTTACAGTCCCCTGTTTCAAAGAACTCTAAACACTCGATGGAAAACATTTTCTTATTGAATATTGATAATGATACATAATATTTTCTTTTTTCAGATTATCGTTGGCCAATCTGTTGATACTCCCGCTGATTTGTACGCTCTTCCTTTGATTTGAAACGATAAGTATTAGAGATTTGGTTGACATTAGCAATTGATGTTATTTTAAATCTGATTTGTTATGTTGCAGCAGACCAACAGAAAGAAGCTAAAATGTGATTTCATTCAAAATTTTGTTCAAATTCAAACTCTACAGAATTGCTTGTGCATGTAATACTCAAATCCTTCATTGTCTCGATTCTATGCCTTAAATAACAAAAAATCTATTTATAATAACTATTACTAAAACAAAATACCTATGACATCATCACTTTTTAAATTTGCTTATGTGTTACAACTTCAATAAAAATTTTCCCTCTAAACCTGTATGATGATGTCATGACTAATAATTATGTTTCTAGTTGTGTTACTATTTCAAAATACCGATCATTTTACAATTGTTTTGCTGGTTGGTGTAGCTCTTGATTTTCGTACTGGCTATATGCTTGCTAAGCAAGCATTTTGTGTTCAAACTATCAACTCAATAGTCTTTGCTCATCCACTCGATAATTGGTTTTCGATATTCTTTGCCACGCTTTTCTTGCCTGTTAAACATATACAAAACCAACTATAAGAGATCTGTCATTCTGACTAGAACCATATATATGCCTTGTTTTATATTTTTGTTCTAAACAAATTGATTGTTTAATAAAGTTGAAACACGTACCGCCTCTTCCCAGTTTGTACAGCTTGTAATAATAGCTAGAAGCGTTGTCTGCACAACTGCGCCAGAGAGAATCCCGACCCAAAGACCTCTTCCTCTCATGTGCACCCAAAACCCAAGTATTGCTGCAACTGGAATCCCGAAAAGATAGAAAGCTGCAAGATTCACGAAAGCACCTATATGCTGCCACCCACATCCTCTTGCTATACCTGTCGTTACAACAAACAGAGCTTTAACTTACATCTAATAACATCAAAATAAATTCTCTAAAAAAGAATTATTAAGTAAAGTCATTCTGAATCAATACCTGAGAATACACCCTGAAGGTTGTCGATTATAACACTGATGCAAACCAAAGGTGCCATTACGGTGACATAATCTACAACTTCCTTCTCGTTGCTGAAGGTGTAGCCAAATATTTTCCGGGTAGCAAAAAGAATTGAGCTGACAAGAATACCATTTGCCACACCAATTAGCGTAACTCCATAAGCAGCAGTACGAGCTCCTTGTGGGTTTCCAGACCCAAGTTCATTTGAGACTCTGGTGCTGCACTTGGACCAAAGGAAAAGAAGATTATGACTCCATTTTAGAATTAATTTATAACTACAAGATCACATTAGGAATATTTGGTCAAGGACAAGAGCATACCTTGCTGCAGCTCCTACTCCATAAGGTATTGCATAGAGCGTTGAAGTTGTTGTCAGGCTAATCAATAAAACAAATTTTATATTAAAGCTATGATTTCTCCTTAATATATACTTGGATTTTGTTTTGAGATGAAAATGGGATCAGGAGCAGGAATTAATGGATGATACGAAACATACCATACTGAAAGAACAGAAGTCTCAAGCTCTGGGTGAGGTAAAAGGCCTGATAGTAGGACCAAAAGCTCAAAAGACCACCATTCCAAACTGTGAGCATAAACATTAACACTTTTAATTCATCGTTGAATGGACAGTACATGATAATACACCTCATTCGCTCTGTTTTAATTGCAATCTTTATCCGACATACATCTGATGGGGCCAAAGATTTCTTTGGTTTCGGAATACAATGGAATATAACAAAATGACTCATTAAATCATGTGCGCTCTTTATTTATGTGAAGCTGCATATGATGTTTGGTACCAAGGGTTAATCCAAAACAACCTCATTGTTATCACTAATAAGGGTAAAATTACATACATCTGACTCCCCTAAACCCCACCATTGGTGAAAGCCCCTTAATGGCATTGGGTTAATAGAATATTGTTTGTTTACTGACACATTCATGTCTCCTGTGATTTTTTGGGGATACAAGTTGCAACTAAAAAAGTACATAGGACGTAGGAAATAAAAGGTTGCTTACCAAGTCATAATAGCAGAAGGAACAGCAAATCCAAAGAACTCTCTAATTCCATAGAAAATTTCCATGGAGAGTGGGGATCGAGTTAATGCACACGACGGAGAGAACTTCATGTATAAAGCAAGGAAGGCCACATTTAACCACATTGATAAACCCATTGCTACCGCACCTCCAAGGTTTTGTAATCCAGATTTGAATACCAAAGCCCAACACAGGGGAATGTGGAGGCAAAGAGTGGCACAGGAACTTATAACCATAGGCATCACCAAACTTTGGGATTGGAAGAAGCGAACAAGAGGTTGAAGAACTGCATAAGCAAAGAGGGCCGGTAAAAGATACGTTGAGAATTTACCGGCTTCATGTGATATTGTAGGGTCTTGGCCAATCAAAATGAGGATTTTTTCGATGTAGGTCCATAGGATTGAGATCGGAATGCAGACTAATATAAGAGAGAAAATGGCAGTATATGTTTGTGTTCCCAACTTCCTGTACTGTTGTGCACCATAAGCTTGCCCGCTTATGGTCTCTAAAGCACTTGCCATCCCTAGCTGAGTACAAATTCAAATGTCCAAGCGCCAAAGTTAAATTCACAATTATCATTGATGATCCATTTGGTTGTCGGTATTAAATGAAAGAAATGATAATGAAAAGTTGGTGTCTGTTTGGTAAGAAAATATATTGATAAGTTTATTTCGATCATCTTATTTGATCAAAGTTTCTTGAAAAAATATACTAAAAATCCTTTTCATCACCTTTCATTTATTACCAACAACCATTACCTTACGGCCGTAAGTGTCGCAAAAAGTAATAAAAGCATTTATGTCAATATAAAACAGACTACATATTGATTTTTCTAACCTCCTCACATCGGGCTTTACTTTTTGATTTTTTGATAAAATTAATTGAAATTTTTAGCTATCTGCTTATCCAGAATTTGCAAATCTTGCTATTGATGAATGGATTCGATCTGATCAAGGTTGCAACTTGCAAGAAATAATTTATCCCAAAAAATTGATAGTTTTTCCTGTGAGTATTACACAATAGATTGCATAGAGTATATAGTACATACTACATTTCACTGCCTCTCAGAAAATTTTATAGTGATGGAATTTCTGTATAAATTTAAATTAATCATGAAGTAACTATTAACTCTCTTACAATTTTATCATTACAATTCAATTGCTCTTTTATTTATTATTAAATATTCATATTTTCTTAAATGTTAATTCAACGAAATGGAGACAAGATTGTATAAATTAGAAATATTTTTGATCTTTTTTATTAGTATCTTTTTGTGTAACAGTAGCTACTTTTTCTCTAAAAAGTTTTAACATAAAATCAGTGAAACTATTTTATTTTTTTTGGAAAAATAAAACTTTTTTACAAATCCAAACCAATTGCACAAACAGTTAAGAGCAACTAACCAATCTAATTTGCATTAGTGTAAACTATTAAAAAAACATATACTTCCTCCGTTTTCTAATGTTTTTCTCGTTTAGAATACTTTATTTTGGAGAGAGAAATTTGATTGAGTTTTTTTTAAGACATATGTAAATGATAAAATATATTCATATGAGATCTCATTAAATTTGTCTTAATGTATACTTTTTATCATATATTTTTGATAATTTTTTATAAACAAAAAAGAACGGAGGGAGTAATAGGCTAATAGCTACTTTTCTTCCAAAAAGTTTTTAACATAAAAATCACTGTAACTATTGAAAAAACAAAACTCCCTCCTTCTCATTTAATTTGCATCACATTTTGCATCATTTTTATTTTTAGACTATAACCCACCACTTCTTTTTAATCATGCATACATTTTAATATTTTTTATTTTTATCCGCACAATTCTTCCTTCCCTTCTTTTATCAGTTATCACCATTATCAACTTTTTTCATAAAAAAGGACAATTTTATCTTTGATGCAAATTTGATGCAAATTATATAGAATGAAGTATGAAGATAGTTCTACTAGTAGATCTTTGATAAAAGTACTTGTATAACAACAGCAATGACGTCACTTCTTGCTATTGGCTATTAAAACAAGAATAGACTAGGCTATAACACAGAAAGGACAATATCACAAGTTGCAAAGACACAACATAGCAAAGAAATGGTCCCATTATATCATCAAACTTGCATAAGCCTCACATAACTCCATAGCCTCACATAACTCCTTTTTCAGATTCAGTTTTTGGTTGCGTTTTGATCAAAATTATAAGAATTTTTGGTTGAAGTGTAACCAATTGAAACGAAGGGAGCAAGAAAATGCTACACATTACACGTTATCATTTATCAATATCCATATTGCACACTCTACGTATAGTATCTAATTAGTACTCGTTTTCATTAACCGAGTTATTTATATGATTCTAACATTTATTATTATGTATATGATTTAATTATTATTGAGTATTTTGGGAATTAGTATGATTAATTGTTATTTGTTATAATACTAAGCCATTAAACCAAAATAATACTCTCTTTCAATTCATTTCAGTTGTCTCATTTGCTTTCTCATGCTTTTCATCAATCATTTTTAATTTGTATTTTATTTATAATCTATAAGTTAAAACATAGTCATGTGAGATCTTGTTTGATTCGTCTCAATGCAAGGATTATTCATATTAACTTTTTTTAATTTTTATTTAAGCATAATTAGAGGTATTAAGAATCAAAATGTTACCTTAACGAGTGTGAAAAAGTAAATGGAAACCTATATTTACCACTAGGTCTTATAGGATTAGCTATATTTATTATAACCTTAACTGTTGATGAATCAAGTACTAGAAGAAATACTTTTCAAAAAAAAAAAACACAAGAAATATTTATGTACTCTTTTTGTTTTAACAATTATACTAGCTGGATATGCTAAATTTGAAAGCTTGGTTTATTTTGGGTTGCGACAAAAAAAAATATTTCTGTGGCTGGGACAAAGAAAAAGCTAAATGTAATGAATGAAAATGCATTGAACGAGAATATGCTAGAGATTTTGGAATCATTAAAAAAATAATAATAAAATGTAGATTTACTCCTCCAGACCCTTAGCTCTAAGCGGAAATTGGATATATAATGGTATGATCAGTATCTTAATAAATATGAAACAAATTTATTATCCGTCCTATTCTTCTTGGTAGTCTCATTTAATTTTGAATCATTATAATTCACTTATATAAATTAAAATATATTTATATGAAATCTTATTTCATTTAATCAATACAAAAATTATTAATATTACGTTTTTATAATTTTTAATTATGTACAAATAGAGATATTAAAAACTAATATATTATCTCGATAAATGTGAAAAATAAGAAAGACTACCAATTATTATAATAGAAGTATAGAACTATAAAAGGGAGTATATTACCAAAAATAATTAATCAATGAGTTTGACAAATTTAAACTGATCGAATTTTATTGAGAGCCTGATAATAAACACGAGCAATTGAATGATTGAATCTCATACCACCGGTAACAAACATACTAGAGTCAACTAGAGAATTTCACTTGAATATTGAGTAATTACTCTATGGCCCCTACGGCCCCCTACCAAAGAATTTTAATTTTTTGACTTGAATTATAATGCGTTATATTAATATTAGTTTTTATACTATGTGCATTTGCAAATAATTTTTACTGTGAAAATTTATCTTAAACATCCTCTTGGTCATCAATAAGGATAAGATATGAAAAACTAAATTGCGTCCCTCAACCCTCCAAACTTTTCAACCATATAGCCATATATTATAACCTATATCACCGGCGTGGTTCCTGACCATAGGTAAAGTAAGCATTTGTCTGGGGCCCAGAGTCAAAAAGGCTCTAAAATTAGAAAAGCCTAGTTAATAAAAGTACACATTTAAAAACTCGCAATTTACGAGTAATTCTTTTATCATCTAAGAATTATATGATATGTCTACAATTCTAATGTTAATTATAATATATAGAGTCCATCTTTGTTATTGTTCCAAACATCCGTTTAAGTTTAGAATCAACCCTCTATCAGAGGGCCTTCTTCTTACATTTTGCCTGAGGCCCATACATTGTCAGGAACGGCATTGATTATCACATTAAAATAATAAAATATTATTCTTATGAATTAGTTGCTCATATTTTGTAATCTCGTAATCTTAGCAAAATTAGGAACTAAAAAGGAAATGGAAACTCAAGTCAACAACTTGATTGAAAATGCGCCAAATTCAGTTTTAAATGACAAATCTCGAAATGTGTTTTAAGTTGTTTTCCGCAACAATAATTATTTCTACAAACAGAGTAATCTTCAGAAAAGAATATTTCATATTTTTATTACCACAATTTCATAATGTTGGCTTAGAAAGGGTCTTAAATAGGTAGTGTTAAATCAAAATAGTAAATAATGTTAAATGAGTGGTATCTTTAGTATTTGATTCATCAACAATTAAGGTGTTGAAATTAAAATATAGTACTATTAATTCTATTAGACAACGGACAAGAAATGATTAATTAAAGAGTATGTTAATAATTTATAGCAGTTGTGTGTGTATGAGGTGCCAGTGTCACGCATATCAAATCTCATAAAAAAAAATCAGTAGTGTCAGTTGAAAGGCAGAAATGAAATTAAAAAGAAGAGCAAGTGATAGGTACCATGAGACTGAAGCCGGTGACACCGGAAAGAGAAATAGAAATGGCGGAACTAGAGAGATAAAGCTCGCCGAGATGACCGACCATCATCATCGATATTACCTGCAATAAATATTGAGACAACACCACGGCTACCATCGGACCTGCTATCCAACTCACTCTCTGAACCTCTTCTCGTACTTTTCTCCATTGAAGACCTAATCCTAAACCTAAACCTAATTCTTCCGATACCTCTTTTCTTCGATTCATCTGATTCTCCTTCTTCGATAGTAATCCTTCCTCCATTTTCTCTTCTTAGGTTTTACCTCTCATAAATCGAGATTAGAATCGAAACTCAATAATGTCGTGTCGCTGCGCATACTAGTATATGATATTAAATGCGCCCATGTTTTATTTCGAAAATAATACGAAGCAAAATCAGATTTGAGTTTGTTATTCCTGTTTCCGCGAAACAACGTGATCAGTCTTCACTCTTCAGTCTTTACGTACACCACGCACCATAAACCCACTCTTTTTCTTTTTTTTTTCTAATTGGAGACTTGGAGACTTGGAGTAGGGTAAACAATCTCTAAAGGATGTCTTATTCTAATCAAATGTTTTATTTTTTGTGTATTAAATTATTCTAAATTTATAAGTCAAATTGGTTAAATTTTTTGTTTGGTTTGTTTCAATATAAATTTATTAATATTGTTTTGAAAAAATTGGTATTAATAATTCAACTTTTTACCTTTCCGCTATGAATAATCCCAAAATTGGATTATTTTTTAATAAATTAATCTTTCCGGTACGTTGATAGCAAACTAAGAGCAAATGTTGCATTATTATAAAACAAAATGTTATGCTCATGGCAAACTAAGGGCAAAGGTTGAATTTTTAGCAAATAAAATTTTTGATATTAATTTTTCAAATTTCTTATCTTTAACCAAATACAAGTAGAATTATTTAGAAATGATGTAGTCTATTAGCAAAATGTGTAAAATCAGAGGATATTTAATAAAGAAAAGGATCGTATTGTTTAAAAAAACTAATTTGCTATAAATTTGATATGCTTTGATAAATTAGCCGGTTGAAACAACTTATTATTATAAATAAATTGTTTTTAAACAGGCTACTTATATTATCGGATTCGAAATTAACTAGTCAAAAAGTCAATAATATCAACCAGATAAATGGGTCAATCTAATCAACTACTAGTTGAGTTATCAACTGTTTGCCAAACAATTTTTATGCACTCTCCCTCGAAATATAACTTTGTAGAAAGGCTTTGTAAGCTTTTTTTAGAGCATAATAGAATTATGAGATATTTTTATTTTTTAACTTAGTAGTGATGTTTAAGATAAGTTCATTGTTAGAGTAGTAGTTGGAGTACAAGATTATTGTATTTATAATATATTTGTCCATTGTAACTACCTTTAATATTTGATTTTCAAGTATTATAGGTAGTTACAATGGACAAATATATTATAAATACACCATAAATGAAAGAATTACCGTTGATTATTGATTATTGATAATAATGATACATAATATTTTCTTTTTTCAATTTACCGTTGGCGAAACTATTGATACTCCCGCTAATTTGTACGCTCATTTGGTTTAGACATTGGCTATTGATGTTACAGAAACTCTCCAGTGAGACCGTCTTATCTGTGCAACCGGTCTAGGCCCAATAAGTTTTTTAGTATATTCTGACATATTAACTTTAAGACTTAAAATGACAATTTTAAGACTTAAAAATCTAATTTTAACACTTAGAAGGTCAAATACGGACTCACCCAAGTTTTTGTGTTGATGTTATTGATTTGTATTGTTACAGCAAACCATCAAAAAGAAGCTAAATGTGATTTCATTCAAAATTTTGTTGAATTCCAAACTCTCACAATTGCTCGTGCATGAAATACTCAAATCCTCAGTTGTCTCAATTCTCCGCCTTAAATAACAAAACTGTGGTACTATTTCAAAATACCAATCATTTTACAATTGTTTGGCTGGCTGCTGGTCGGTGTAACTCCTGATTTTCGTACTGGCTATATGCTTGCTAAGCAACCATTTTGTGTTCAAAACTATCAACTCAATAGTCTTTGCTCATCCACACGACAATTAGTTTTCGATATTCTTTGCCATGCTTTTCTTGCCTGTTAAACATTTACAAAACCAACTATAAGAAATCTGTCATTCTGGCTACAACTATATATATATATAGCTTGTTTTATATTTCTATTCTAAACAAATTGTTTGTTGAATAAAGTTGAAATACGTACCGCTTCTTCCCAGTTTGTACAGCTTGTAATGATAGCTAGAAGCGTTGTCTGCACAACTGCGCCAGAAAGAATTCCGACCCAAAGGCCTCTTCCTCTCATGTGCACCCAAAAGCCAAGTATTGCTGCAACTGGAATCCCGAAAAGATAGAAGGCTGCAAGATTCACGAAAGCACCTATATGTTGCCACCCACATCCTCTTGCTATACCTGTTGTTGTAACAAACAGAGCTTTAACTAACATCTAATGATAACTTCAAAATAAACTCTCTAAAAAGGGATTTGAAAGTAAAGTCATTTGAATCAATACCTGAGAATACACCTTGAAGGCTGTCGATTATAACACTGATGCAAACCAAAGGTGCCATTACGGTGACATAATCTACAACTTCCTTCTCATTGCTGAAGGTGTAGCCAAATATTTTTCGGGTAGCAAAAAGGATCGAGCTGACAAGAATACCATTTGCCACACCAATTACCATAACTCCATAAGCAGCAGTACGAGCTCCTTGTGGGTTTCCGGCCCCAAGTTCATTTGCGACTCTGGTGCTGCACTAGGACCAAAGGAAAAGAATAAGACTCTAATTTAGAATTGCTTTATAACTACAAGATCACATTAGGAATATTTTGTCAAGGACAAGAGCACACCTTGCAGCAGCTCCTACTCCATAAGGTATTGCATAGAGCGTCGAAATTGTTGTCAAGCTATTCAATAAAACAAATTTGATATTAGAGCTGATGATTTCTCCTTAATATATACCTGGATTTTGTTTTGAGATGAAAAAGGGATCAGGAGCAGGAATTAATGGATGATACGAAACATACCATACTGAAAGAACAGAAGTCTCGAGCTCTGGATGAGGTAAAAGGCCTGATAGCAGGATTAGAAGCTCAAATGACCACCATTCCAAACTGTGAGCACAAACATTAACCCAATAAATTTATTGTTGAATTTATAGTACATGATAAATACCTCATTCGTTCGTTTTAATTGCAACCTTTATCCGACATACATCCGATGGGACCAAAGATTCTTGGTTCTTTGGTTTCGGATTATAATGGAATATGAAAAAATGACTCATTAATTATTTATGTGAAGTTGCATATGATGTTTGGTACCAAGGGTTAATCCGGAACAACCTCATTGTTATCACTAATAAGGGTAAAATTGCATACATCTGACTTCCCCAAACCCCACCATATGTGAAAGTCACTTAAAGGCATGGAGGTAATAGAATATTGTATTAGGCCGTGACGATTCGTCACATGATCTCACTGTGGCCCACTCGTGTGGACACGGAAAACCCGTGGGCTCGGGCCCACAAACCCACGGGTCAAGAGCGTTGACTTGCACATACACTTGGTGAGGTTCATTGCTTCCCAAAACCATATGGTCGTAGGAAGAGTAGCTCACCAATTATATATGCAAGTCAACAACCCACTATTTTGAAGTATTTCCAACATATTGTTTCATGAGATCTTTTGGGGATACAAGTGCCAACTAAAAAAGAGCATAGGACGTAGGAAATAGAAAGTTCCTTACCAAATCATAAAAGCAGAAGGAACAGCAAATGCAAAGAACTCTCCAATTCCATAGAAAATTTCCATGGAGAGTGGGGATCGAGTTAATGCACACGAAGGGGAGAACTTCATGTATAAAGCAAGGAAGGCCACATTCAACCACATTGATATACCCATTGCTACCGCACCTCCAAGGTTTTGTAATCCAGATTTGAATACCAAAGCCCAACACAGGGGAATGTGGAGGCAAAGAGTGGCACAGGAACTTATAACCATAGGCATCACCAAACTTTGGGATTGGAAGAAGCGAACAAGAGGTTGAAGAACTGCATAAGCAAAGAGGGCCGGTAAAAGATACGTTGAGAATTTACCGGCTTCATGCGATATTGTAGGGTCTTGGCCAATCAAAATGAGGATTTTTTCGATGTAGGTCCATAGGATTGAGATCGGAATGCAGACTAATATAAGAGAGAAAATGGCAGTATATGTTTGTGTTCCCAACTTCCTGTACTGTTGTGCACCATAAGCTTGCCCGCTTATGGTCTCTAAAGCACTTGCCATCCCTAGCTGAGTACAAATTCAAATGTCCAAGCGCCAAAGTTAAATTCACAATTATCATTGATAATCCATTTGGTTGTCGGTATTAAATAAAAGAAATGATAATGAAAAGTTAGTGTTTGTTTGGTAAGAAAATATGTTGATAAGTCTATTTCGATCATCTTATTTTCTTCACATATTTCGTTCCAGTGCACCATCATCGAAGAAGGTATAAGGTGGTAATGTAAATTTATGGAAAAAAAAAACATTTTTAATGATTAAAGTTTCTTGAAAAAATATACTACAAGTCATTTTCATCACCTTTCATTTATGAACAACTACTACTATTACCTTACAGCAGCAAAAAGTAATAAAAGCATTTATGTCAATAACAAACAGACTACATATGATTTTTCTAACTTTCTCACATCAGGCTTTACTTTTTCATTTTATAGTGATGGAATTCCTGTAGAACTATAAATTAATTATAAAGTTACCATCAACTCTATTTCAATTTTATCTATACAATTCTATCGCTCTTTTATTTATTATCAAATATCCACATTTTCTTAGAATGCTAATTCAACGATACGGATACTACAAATTAGAAATATGTTTGATCTTCTTTATTAGTATCTTTTTATATAATAGCTACTTTTCCTCTAAAATGTTTTAACATAAAAATCCCTGTAACTCTTTTTTTTTTTTTTTTTTGAAAATGAAAGTTTTTCATAAATTCAAATAAAGTGTACAAACAGTTAGAGCAATCAACCCACCTAGTTTACATCAATATAACTATTGAATAAACATATAATAGTTACTTTTCCTCTAAAAAGTTTTAAGATAAAAATTTGAAGGAAAAATTACCAAGAATAATCCAATTTATTTGTGATTTTCCTACAATTATCTCTTCTATTGATTAACCATGAATAATCCTAACTTTGAGGAGTATTTTCCTAGAGTAAACTCAGTGACTGGATGATTTTTTTTTCAGAAAAAAAAGATAAATTAAAAAAATGTCGAAAAAAATATTTAAAAAATGTTCAAAAAATATTTATGATTTTTTTATTATTTATAATTTTTTATGTAAAATTTTAAAATTTTTCTCTAATTTTAAATTAATTTTCAATTTACTTTTTCGGTGGATTACCTACTATAGCACGTAATCGAGTTACCAAGTTTACTCTAGGCAAATGCCCCTTAAAGTTGGGATTATTCATGATTAATTAATAGATGATATTATTGTAAGAAAATCACAAATAAATTAGATTATTCTAAGTAAATTTTTCAAATTTGAAAACACAAATATGAAGATAATTCTAGTCAACTTTTAATATCAATAAGAGCACAACTTGACCCCCAAGCAAATACTAGTAGACCTTTAATAAAAGTGAAGTACTTGTATAACAAGTTAACAACATCAATGACGTTGGTCCCTCCTATAGTCCTATTGGCTATTAAAACAAGAGTTGACTAGGCTGTAAGACAGAAAGGACAATATCACAAGTTGCAAAGACACAACAAAACAAAGAAATGGTCCCATGATATCATCAAACTTGCATATTCTAATATACTCCATAGCCTCACATAACTCCATTCAATTAATTAAATTGTACTTTAATCCGTTTCAAATTTAGTTTGTTGATTACATTTTGATTAAAGTGTAACAAACAAAATGAAATGGAGGGAGTAAAACAAATGCTACACAATACACACCATCAGTATCTATATTGCACATATTAGGTAACAATATTTGTATTTAGGGTATATGTAATATTGTCATATTTACAGTAAGAGTTTTTTAGGTAAGTAGGGTTTTCCTATTGTGTATATATAACCCTCTTATTCATTAATGAAAGGTAGTCACTTTTCTCCTCTTAATTCTCTCTTAAGAGCACACTCTACATATAGCATCTTAGTACTCATTTTCATTAGCTGAGTGATTGTAATTATATGATTCAACATATATTATTATGTATATGATTTAATAATTATTGAGTAAATTATAAGAATCAGTATGATTAATTGTTATTTGTTATATAATGTCAAGGAATTAAACCAGAATAATATTGTAAAGTAAGAATTAGTGGTTAGAAACCTATATTTACCACTGGGTCTTAGGATTAGATATATCTTATTATAACCTTAATTGTTGATGAATCAAGTACAAAAAGAAATACTTTTAAAAAAGTACAAGAAGAAATATTTATGTACTCTATTTATAAAATCAATTATATTTATTATAACCTATATTTATGTACTTTTAAAAAGTTGACTAGATATGCTAAATTTGAAAGCTTGGTTTACTTTTGGTAGCCACAAAAAAGTATCATATTTCTGTGGTTGGGACAAAGAAAAAGCTAAATGTAATGAATGAAAATGCATTGAACGAGAATATGCATTTTGGAATCATATAAAAAATATAATAATAAATGTAGATTTGACCCTAAATCTAAGCGGAAATTGGATATATAATGGTTAGATATAGTATGTTAATATGAAACAAATTTATTACCCATCTTAATCTAATCTAGTAGTCTCATTTATTTTTGGATCGTTACTATTCACTTATATAAGTTAAAATATATTTAAGTGAGAATTTATTTCAGTTGTTTCAACGCAAGAATTATTAATATCACATTTTGATAATTTCTAACTATACACAAATAAAAATATTAAAAATTAAGATGTTTTCTTAAAAAAAATTAAGATATTATCTCAATAAATGTAAAAAAGCAAATACGACTGTTGGCAACTATAAAGGGGAGTATATTACTCAAATTACAAAAAATAATTAATCAAAAAGTTTGGCAAATTCAAAAAGAAAAATTATCAGGAATAATACAATATTTTGTTTACTTCCCTACAATAATACCAACTTTTGATTAACCATGAATAATACCAACTTATGGGGGTGTTTCCCTAGAATATACCTAACATGTTAAAAATCAAACTATAGGTGATTATATGACCAAAAAAATTAGTAAATTGGTTAATAAACTAAAATTGATATTATTCTAGGAAAAAACACCCTAAAATTGATATTATTCATGGTTAATCAAAAATTCGTATTATTATAGGAAAATTAACAAACACTCGTATTATTTTTCCAATTTAAAACTTATTGAACTTTAATGAGAACCTAATAAATACAAGAGCACTTGAATGATTGAATCTCATACCACCGGTAATAAACATACTGGGGAGTCAACTAGAGAATTTCACTTGAATATCGGGTAATTACTCTTATGCCCCTACCAAAGAATTTTACTTTCTTAACTTGAATTGTAGTGAGTTATATAAATATTAGTTGTTATATTATGTGCATTTGCTAATAATTTACTGTAAAAGTTTTAACATTCTCTTGGTCATCAATAAGATAAGATATGGAGTATTAAAATTGCGTTCCTCAACCCTCCAAACTTCAACCATATAGCCATATAACCTTTTTTTTTCAAGAAATATAGCCATATAACCTATTATCACATCAAAATAATAAAATACTATTGTTATAATTTAGTTACTCAATATTTTGTAACCACGTAATTTTAGTAAAATTAGAAACTAAAAAATGAAATAGAAACTCAAGTCAACAACTTAATAGAAAAATGCACCAAGTAAAGTACTAAATGACAAATCTCCGAATATGTTTTAAGTTGTTTTCTATAACAATATGTTGTTTTTAAAATGAGTAATCTTCTAATGAAAAATAAGTAAAATAAAATAGAATATTTCATATTTTCACTACCACAATATTTTAAATAGGTAATAGGATAAATTAAAATTAAAATATTAAATAATGTTAAATAAGTGATATCTTTAGAGTATTTTTTTAAAGTATTGTATTAATTAACAATTAAGGTGTTGAAATTAAAATATGGAGTATATATATACTACTATACTAGTACTCCTAATTGATCTATTAGACAAAGGACATGAAATGATTAATTTAGAAAAGAAATTAATTAAAGAGTATGTTAATAATTTATAGCAGTTGTGTATGTATGAGGTGCCAGTGTCACGCATATCACATCTCATAAAAATCATTGGTGTCAGTTGAAAGGCAGAAATGAAAAAAAAAAAATTCAAAGCATCCAATTTTCATGAAATATACAGAAATCGACAAACTTAACAGAAAAAACTAATCATATAAAAGTGTTACCACGTATATTCGTGAAAGTTCGATGCTGTTATGTAAAATGAAAAAAAAGTACCATGAGACTGAAGCCGGTGACACCGGAAAGAGAAATAGAAATGGCGGAACTAGAGAGATAAAGCTCGCCGAGATGACCGACCATCATCATCGATATTACCTGCAATAAATATTGAGACAACACCACGGCTACCATCGGACCTGCTATCCAACTCACTCTCTGAACCTCTTCTCGTACTTGTCTCCATTGAAGACCTAATCCTAAACCTAAACCTAATTCTTCCGATACCTCTTTTCTTCGATTCATCTGATTCTCCTTCTTCGATAGTAATCCTTCCTCCATTTTCTCTTCTTAGGTTTTACCTCTCATAAATCGAGATTAGAATCGAAACTCAATAATGTCGTGTCGCTGCGCATACTAGTATATGATATTAAATGCGCCCATGTTTTATTTCGAAAATAATACGAAGCAAAATCAGATTTGAGTTTGTTATTCCTGTTTCCGCGAAACAACGTGATCAGTCTTCAGTCTTTACGTACACCACGCACCATAAAACGACTCTTTAATTAACACTTTTGGCATTTTATTAAGAGACCTTCTTTTGTAATGACGACTCTTAAAATTGAATTGGGCTTTTGAGAGCCGTCATTACAAGATGCGGTCTCAAGTAAGAATTTGTGTTTATCAATAGTGTTATAAGTTTTTTTTATCATCAACAGTATCCTCGTTTTATTGAGCGTCTTACAATCGACCGTTAAGTTTTTTTCTTTTATTTTTCAATTTAAAATCAAAAAAAGTTAACGGTTTAAGTTGATTTGGACAAAAAAGTTTTAAAAAGTTACGGTTGTAAGACACTCAATGATACGAAGGTACGATTGATAAATTGATAATAAAAAAAGTTTAAAGGTACCATTTTTTTAAAAAAATTTCTAATTAGAGTAGGCTAAAACAATCTCTAAACAATTAGTCACTTCACTAGTTGTCGTATTCTAACCAAATGTTCTATTTTTTGGCAATATATAACATTGGTGTAATTTAAGTCGTAAAATAAAAACTAATCTTCGTCAAAGACCAACTTGCAGACCATCTCCATGACTTGCATAGTTGCATTTTTCTTACCCTTAGAGAATTACCAGAAATCATACACTGGTACTAATATTAATTGTTTAAAGTGGTTGCATATCCAAACTTGTGCTGCCTCATGGTTTCATATCAACATCATCATCATCATCATACCCAGTATATCCCGCTCATAGAAAACTACGGGCAGGGTCTGGGAAGAGAAGGACGGCGGCAACTCATACCTATAAAGAAGAGCACGGCCAAAAGGGAGTCCCCCGGCTCCAGGAAGATGGAGATATGTACCTGCCACGCGAGGTGAAAAACAACGCATAATAGATCCAAAACGCGTGTAAAACAGATATAAACTTAAAAAATAATAATAAACAAAACACACTAGAAACTAGAGCAAACAAGAAAACACGGACGCCGCTAACGACTCTAAGAAGAAAAACCGAAGTCTAAAACCTGAATATAACGCCTCCAACTACTCCTATCCCTAGTCAGGTCCTCAGAGAGGTTTAACTCACGTAAGTCTACTCTTATTTGCTCCTCCCAAGTCTTCTTGGGTCTTCCTCGACTCCTCTTACCCTCTACTATAAAGCTTTCAACTCTCCTCACAGGGGCGTCGCAAGTCTTTCTCTTCACATGTCCAAACCACCTCAATCTTCTTTCGCGCATTTTTGCAGAAATTATGTTCTTCTGAAATAGAATTTACAAATTTTAATATCAAACTTTAACTATGATTCTTCGTCAATCTATATGAAAAAACATATTCATGTGAAATCTCAATAGACTCGTTCAATATAGATATTTTAAATATCGACTTTTTAGAAACTCACAATTAAAATTATTTGACTTTTAAGTTTGCATTAATTATTGCGCAAATAAAAACAGAGAAAGCAAAATGTAATCCTCATCAGCCTATATTATGCACGGGCCAACACTTTGAGCCAGCCAAACCTCGTTACATTATTCTTACAAATAATTAATGTCAAAATTTCAGGACAATAGCTAATCTTGAAATCTTATACAGTTATTTTACATCAAAATTATTTTACTGTTCCGAGCTGAGAGGATTCGATGCTCAGCCAACAGTCTAATGAATGGATGGGAAAAATAAAAACTTCCCTAAACAGAGAATACAACAAGAAACTCCGACTTGTGATGTTAGAAGTTTTTCAGTATTTTGTCGATTGAAACCCCATCTTCTGTCAAGATCGAAGTGATTTCCTGCAAAAAAACATGCATATGTTACATGAATATCTAATTCAATACACTAGGATAATCATTAATCACCAATTAATTCCCGAATCTCAACAAGAAGCTCTAAAACGTGAAAGGAAATAATTCCCGAATCTATGGGAGAATGATTTCTACTAGTTCAAAAAGAATGGAGGAACCAACTCCCTAGTCTTATTTTAACTTCTTGAAAACCTGCCCTCGATCTAATACTACAAATTGAAGTCCCCCCAAAAAAGGATGACACCAACACAGAAGAATCAACTCTCTTCCCCACACTAGAAAGTAGACTTAAAAGGGAACGACAAAAACACTAAAAAGCACCTCCCACACACACAATCACGGTTGCTCCACTCCACACTCCACAGCTGATCTACCTACAATTTGACTACAAACTAGAGTATCAGCTCCAAATAAATCTACTCACATTTACTGACTGTTAATACTATTTAGTATGGCTTTTGTCAACAAAGGCAATGACTCTTTAGTAGTCTTTCAATCTAACATAACTAGGTTTTCGGCATTTTTAATTTTAAAAAGCTCGTCTTGGCGCGCCAAAGATAAGCGTACTGGCAGGCGATGGACTAGGCGCCTTGGGCAGGCTGGACGAGGCGATTCCTTGAGGGAAACGTCTGGAAACGCCTTGCAGAAACTAAGGCGAGCATTTTAGGACGCCTTAAAGCACCTTTGGTCTGTCTTAGCTTCAGAAAAGTCCATAAATGCGGCATTATGTTATCTCTTCTACTTAATTCATCTTCTCTTCTTTCCTTTTTTTCTACTTAAAGGGATTTTTCTAGGGTTTTAATGCCTTTGCCTGGTGCTTACGCTCTTGTGACCCTTAGGGTGTGTTTGGATAGAAGGAAATGGAGGGAAAGGAAAGGAAGAGATTTAGAGGGAAGAAGAATCCCTTGTTTGGATAGCAAAATAGGAGGGAAGGGATTTGGAGGGGAGGGAATTGGACGGAAAATGTGGATAAATTTTGTAAGAGTTGTAATCTCTCCAAAAGTGGAAAGATTTGGAAGGAAAGCATAATCTCCCTTCCTTTTTCTTCCATTCCCTCCTAAACAAACAAGAATTAGTTCCTTCCATTTCCCTTCCCTTCCTTTCCCTTCCCTCCCTTCCCCTTCCCTCCCTTTCTTTTCCATCCAAACTTGCTATCCAAACGTAGTGTTAACGTCTAAGAAAACCTCGCGTCTTCAAGGGTGTGTTTGGATTGAAGGAAATGGAGAGAAAGGAAGGGGAAAGATTTGGAGGGAGGAGATATCCCTTGTTTGGATAGCAAATTGGGAGGGAAGGGATTTGGAGGGGAGGGATTTGAAAGAAAAAGTTGGACAAGTTTTATTAAGAAGACAATCTCTCCTAAAGAGGAAAGATTTGGAAGGAAAACACTTTCCTTTCTTTTCTCTTCCCTTCCCTTCTAAACAAACAATATACAATTTCCCTCTTTATCCCTCCCTTTCTTTTCCCTTCCTTTCCTTCCCCTTCCCTTCCTTTCTTTTCTCTCCTAATTTGCTATCCAAACATAGTGCAAAAGTAAGCTCCAATTGAAAGAAGAATAAGATTAACAATACACTACAAAAGAACGAAGATATAGCGACGGAATTTAGTGTGTTGTCGGTTTCCGTTGCGGAATTTGCAGCCAACTTTTCACCGCGAGTTCGTCGTAAGTCGTATTTTTGCTCGCGGATTCATGTGAGTGTGTCCGTTGCGACCTTTGCCGAAATACTTTGCTTGCAATCCCATCGCAACTATTTAATTTTTGTTTTTATAGTGTTTTATTAATATTTTGTAATTATATTCACCACTAGCTAAGTTTGAGTGGCAACTAGATTGCGAGTGGATTAGACAGCGCAGTGGTTACAGGAGGAACTAGCAAGAATATGAGGGCTCTGGAACCTTCACTCTAAGAGGCCCAAGACAGAGAAAGGTAAGACTAGTCCAGAAATGTTGCAAATTAGTCGTATTTTGGATCTGGAGAAAATGATAGCCATCGAAGGTGTCAATGCTAGAGAAGAAAGCTCGGTTCAATTACAATATGTTTTTTAAGGAACACGATTAAGTTGGTTCTAAAGGTTATCATGAAGGGTAGATTAAGGGGTGTTATTGAGTCTGTGGTGTGGATAAAAGCACTGGAAACTGAGAAACATGTAATGAGCAGTAAAGTGAGAAACATGGATTCAGACACCAATGCCCCAATAATGCCAAAACCTTAATTCCAATAATATGGGGTCGGGTACAAAAACAACTAAAACAGATCAAACTGAGAAACATGGAATTAGAAAAGAGAGATTACATGAGAAACACCAAGGATGTCATGGAAGATGCAGGTGTGGTAGTGGAGGATTTCACAAGCGGTCAAGCCAATAAAATTTGTATCTTATCAGTCAGATGATCAGATCTCAAAAATTCATTCCAACTTAGTTGATTGTGGAGAATTTTCTGTTGGATACAAAGGCGAAAATCTAGAGGCTCGACATATTTCAGTGGAGGATGACAGAGTTCAGTTAGCCAGTAGATCTACAGCTAGAAGCCTGCTAAATTAAAACTCCATGACAGGTACTTTCTAGTCGAGACTACTCTCCTTCATTTTAGCTTCTACTAAAATTATTCCCTAATCCAATCAACACCGAAAACATCGACATGTATTCATAAAATTCTTCATTTCCTTAGAAATCAATCTGTTGATGTCCAGATATTAGTTAAGCAAAGTGAAAAGCATATAAAAAGCATGTCATTACCCCAAGGCAAAGTGAGTAGTAAATAACTCCCACCTAGGCGGAGTTTGGAAGTCAAAGGTAGCACCCTTACTCTTGTAACAAGAGATTGTCCACATAATAACTGATTCAACTACAAAGAAATTCGAAAAATCCTAAACCATATATGCTCAACAGTCAACACGCAAGAATAATGAGAAGTAGTTAATCCAACAAATACAGATAAATTACCTCTGCCATTTGCTTGTGGCCACATAGTACAGCGCCAGTAGAATTTGGGCTTACAATGTTTTTGGATCTAGAAAAAGCAGCCTATTCCATCACCCCAAAAACGAAAAGTCAAAATAAGATTACAAAACACACTAGAAAAGCCCGACAGAAATGCCAACTCAATTTCAATAGTACCTGAACATAACCAGTTTCACCAGACCATTCCTCATCTGGCTTAGACAATACCGGAAAAATCTTAACACCAGAAGACTCCCAATCTTTAAACCTATCCTGTATAAAGAAGACAAAGTATAAGAAAAAGAGTTGGCAAGAAACAATAGATAATTTCTAGTTGATTTATCACATGGGCCCAAGAAAGTAACACGCTAATCCACCTGGTAGGCCATCCTTCGCAAATTTCTAGCTCCATAATATAGCCGCACATCTGACCTCTTGTCAGCACAAAAGCCAGACTCAATAAGAGACCGTATTGGGCTGCATAAGACAAAGAAGAGAACCACAAGTCAGAACAGAAGCAGCATAACAATGCAGCAAAAATGGAATACAACAATTGCTCCTCAAAACAGAAAAAACATTTGCAAAAACCATGCAACAATGTGATATCTGAAATGCTGTCATATCAACCATTGGGGGACAGCAAGCTAAAAAATACAGATAAAACATTTATTGAACAAAAGGCAACAGAAGTAAAGTACAAGTCAATAGTCATAACTAGATCAAAGCAGAACACAATACGTGCAGCACCCATTTAAAAAGCAATTACAAAACAGATACTCACACAACGTCACAACCTATTATGTTCACACCAATTTATTTCCCCCAATGTCATTACATCCTATAAAATCAACATTATGTAGGCTGAGACAGAGATGCATGTATTTGGGTAAACATCAAAGGGATAGAACAAATAGATTGCAGATATGGTGCATACAAAGATGCTGGGAGAGGCAGACAAACAAGATGAATTGACTATTTTTCTTAAAGATGGGTGCATACAAATAGATCGCAGATATGGTAGCGAATGCAGTTAATGGTCGCGGTGTCATATAAGCAGCACCTCGCAGGCACGCAGCGTTACGACTCGTTTTGGGGGGCATTGCAATCTGAAAAAATATTCATTTCATCATAGTAATTTAAATTTACTAAAAAATATATAAATCAAAGTTTGTGATAAACGTTTTAGAACCTTATTATTAAAAACATTATAAAGAAAGTATGTTCGAATTACAGCTTATAATGGTTATTAATCCATGATTTTAAATCACCGGTTATGTACAGGGTTTCGCACAGCAGTAAGCTTAAAATTCGTAATAGAGAGGTCACGACCTCAATTTATTCCATGTATGGATAGAACAAAATGTGCACAGTGCACTAGTAAAAACAGTAGTCAACTGCACTTTTGAAACTTTAATCTAAGAGTCCAAAAGTAAATTGGAAGGCAGAAAAAGAAGTATAAGGAGAAAATGAGCTAACGACAAGAACCATGCCAAAACCCTAATCCCAACAATATCGCTTCGGCAACATAAACCTAAAATCAATTTAAGTAATTGTTGCTAACCAATATTATGTTTCGTTGCGCTCTATCTGATACAAATCTACAATTAATAAAATAAATTACAATCATCATTTGCATAAACTTTATTAACTGTCATATGTTCCTATAAATCCTAAGTTTTCAAGTCATTTATTATTCTTGTCCTTTACATCTTCCTCTTCTAAGGTCCTCCAAGTTTCAGCCTTCCACTTTTCTAACTGATACCAAGTTTTTTTCTGAATTCCTTTGCACATGACCAAAACAATGCAAAAAAATCCAGTCAATATTATGTTTCGTTGCGCTCTATCTGATACAAATCTACAATTAATAAAAAATCCAGTGAGTTTGTCTTCAATAATTGCAACTCCAATATGCATTTTAGCTATTCATTTTGAATTCAATCTTTAATGTATCTATGTTATAGAATAAATAAACAAGAGAACTCACCCAAAAACTAGCCAAGCAGGTGAGAGAGTTCATTTACTCTATAAACCTCACATTAGTTGCCCATACAACTAATGTGGGACAAAATCCCATAACTTTGTAATGGCCTCAAATCCATTCCATACATTTGAACCCCCATAAGTTTTAATGTCCTCGTTGGTCAACGCTTCCTTAACCCAGGCCACCACTCTGAGTTGGATCCTCGTTGATCACACACAATCGATATAGGACAAACTCTCATGACCCTGTAATGGCCTCAAATCCATTCCATTACAATTGTGTTGGGTGGCTAGACATTTACGTTATAGCGTTTAAGATAATTCATCTATCATTCTCCTAGTAAATAAGTAATTAATATCGGTATCATTTGTTCTACTACTTAAGTCATCGAACAACTTTTACATTATTCAAAACCATGTTAAGTACTAACAAATCATATCTTGAGCAAAATTTAAGACAAACTCCCCTTCTCACTCCCCATTATGCATTTAAGATCGACATGGATGCTCTCAAAGCCATAGACATTATGGCTGTCCAATATGAATGACTATGTACATCACCAAATATATACAAATATACAATATATTTTTATGGGAGATTTTCCATCAAACCTGTAGTTCCTCCTAAACTCCAATTGGTGCATATGCACCAATATTTTTCTTCCATTCACAAGATTTATTCTTATAATTCTTCTATACAACTCTAACCACATCATTGACATATCAAATTACCAATCATCCTTCAAATCTTTCCACATTTGGAAAGATTAGGTTATTAACAAATTTAAGAGAGTAAATCATTTCCAAATCCCTCCCCTCCACAATGAAAATATTTACCTTCTAATCCAAAGCTGTAAGGTATGTGAATATTTTATAGGATACGTTGATCACATATTCACTTTGCATCAGACAATGTCAAGAAAGCAGCGCATGGGTATGACACTTACACAACCATTAGTGTAACAAACCCCATCCATTTGGATTTGGTTTTGGATTTTAAAACTGTACAGCTATTGTTTCAATTGTTGGTCAAAACTTTAACAAGCTCCTTAAATGTGTAAAGATATCAAGTATTTCCAATCAGGATCATAGATACTTATCTTGAATGCCTTGAGCAATTACAATAATTGACATCATAGATCACTGTTGACAAAATTAAACGTTCTATCAAGGATTACTCATCATATCTTGGGTTTTAACTTTTAATTGCTTATCAACGATGTACAAAATGCAACCCCTTTTTATTTCATCAAATAGGGAGAAAAGATATGTAGAAATTTCCCTATCTCGCTCAAGAATTTATACAACTACTTAACAACTATATTCCATCAAACAGTAGCAAAAATTAAAATAAAATCAAAATCACACACATACCTGATTCCAGATCCAGTGGCGAAAATAAGAATAGTTGGGAAATTCTCCGGAGGAGAAATCAGATCAACATTGAAACCATTACCCATAGCAGGAGTCAGTTCAACAACATCACCTTTCTTCAACCCACAAAGAAGTTCAGCAGTGGACCCTGCAACGGTCTTAACAAGAAATTGTAACTCACCACGAGCAGAAGCAAGGGACGGAGGCGAAGCAATAGCAAGGAAAGAAGGCTTAGGAGAATCCGGTACTTTAAGCTGCAAGTATTGTCCGGCGCGTGTATGAGAGGATGCAATTTCAGGCGCATCCGAGACGTCGATGGAAACGTGGAAGAGAGATTCAGCAGCAGGTTCAATGAGAGAGATAGGAGTTGGAGTCCAAACGGTGGTGTCTTGACGAACAGCGGCGGCGATGTGAGAGAGGAAGCGGCGGCGTTGGTGGCGGTGGTGGCGGTGGATAGGTAGGGTTAAACGGCGTAGGATAGACATGGAAGGGGTGGAAACGGTAAGGTGCGCATGGGGGTGGAAGTGGAGGTTAGAAGAGAGAGAAATTGACATTTTTGGGGGGAATTAAAATGGGAGGTATTTTATATGAGAGGGGTTTGGTGAGGTGGCGAAAAGAAGTCAAGAGAAGATTTTAAAGACGGCGCCGGTAGGAAAGGCGAAAGGTGATATAGAAAGAGGAAGATAAAGTAGGAGATATTTATGTAATTGGAGTTGTTTGATTGCTTATATCCATTTAGATTTTTGTTTGGGTAGCATGGGTCATGACATGACGCTGGGTCTTCGTTTTGTCGTTTGAAATGGACTCGATGATTTGATTTTTATTTGATTTTTAATTGAATTTGAATTTGAATTTGAATATAGTCACTATTAAATAATTTTAAAATTATGTAAAAATTAATATGAACATAATATTTGATTAGATGTACTCGATATGTTAAATTCTTTGCTAGGCATCTTGTACTTTGCTTGGTTTCTTTTGCAAATCAAATCTTAATTCTCAACTATACTCTCCTGTTCTTATACCTTCTTTATTTCTTGTCGCTTGACTTCATCTATTCCTAGGGAACAAATGTACAAATCATAATTCAAATTTTCATAATATGTACTATACTATTTAATAGTATATGGTAATGAAGTTTTGAACATAAAAGGTTTTTTCGTTTGCTATTTTTCATTTCCACCAAATAACAAATGGTGAAATGAACTACGTGAAGAAAATAAAATTATTAAAGGAAAACGAGTATAATCATTAAATTTGTCGAGAGGTATTCCTACTAAGATTACCATTTGATAATTGTGTGGGCAAGTACCAAACGGGTTGTTGTACTAATCTTGATACCTTCATCTTTTCCATCTTACATGAATTAATCCATAGTAACTAATAATTCCCCTTTCAATGGTCAGCCAAGAGTCTCGGTCATAGACTCATAGCTAACAGGCAAGATAAAATAAAAGTAAGTCAACTGAAGAAATGGAATTGTGATAAAATCTGGATAAATAAAGGAAAAACAAAAAAATATACATGTGTTATGTGTCCTTGTCTTATGCTCCCATTATTCAATGAAAGGGAGCTGAGGGGTGAAAGGGAATTGTACTAGCAGGCTAGCACACTCTGATCTGCTTCAATGGAGCATCATCATCACACTTGAACATCAAAGATAAAAAAAATAGGACAATGGAAAAACCTTTGTTCATATGTTTGGCTTCCCAAAAAATTCCTTCTAAACTCTGGGAGCTGGTAAAGCCATTGTCAACTACAAATTATTTTCGCAATTATCATGGCCAAAGGCCAAAGGAGAAGTCAAAAAATAAAACAGATAATCTCAGACACCTTAAGCTGCAGATTCCTTAGCAATCTTCTCAGCCTTGGCAATAACCTCTTCAATTCCTCCAACCATGTAGAAAGACTGCTCAGAAAGGTCATCGTATTTACCGTCCAAGACACCCTGTAAGATCCCACAGAAACACCAACATTAGAAAAGGCGACCCTCAAATATTCCTGAATTTAAGCTAAGCTAACAAAACCAATCAAATACCAGAATGTAAGACCTTCGTGTAAAGTACCTAACCAATAATATTACAGCATGAGTCAAACAAATTACCTGGAAACTAGTAATGCTTTCCTTCAATTCCACATACTTTCCAGGAGCACCCGTGAAGACTTCAGCAACGTGGAAGGGCTGACTTAAGAATCTCTGAATCTTACGAGCACGAGCAACAGTCAATTTGTCATCTTCACTCAACTCATCCATACCCAAAATGGCAATAATATCCTGAAGATTCTTGTAGTTCTGAAGAACCTTCTGCACTCCACGAGCAGTGTTGTAATGCTCTTCACCCAAGATGTGAGGTGAAAGCATACGAGATGTAGAATCAAGAGGGTCGACAGCAGGGTAGATACCAAGCTCAGAAATCTGGAAAAAAAAAGCACATCAGCAGAAATGAAATGAACACTTGAATTCGAGAGGAGACTAGTGAAACATTGCTTTCTTTCAATAATCAAAGCTTTGGCTTTGGCTTTTTGTTTTTGTGATGTGGTGTGGTACTGTCAAGCACCAAGGAAAAGACTTTAATTGAAGCCAATGGAAACCTATCTGACAGCAGAGTTATTGGCAAAAAAGACTAAAAGGAAGAGAAATTTGGCACGACATTGCCTTCTTAAAAGACTCTTCCTTTCTCAGGTTAGTAAACAAATCATGTGGGTTCACCCGACTAAAACTCTGATTCTAAAGTTAACACTAAATTGTTAATAACCAACTCCTTACAGAATATACTTTGTCTGAAACTAAAACTTAGCATTCAATAAATGATGATGGTATCAAAACAGAAGTATTTATTTTTCTTTCCTGTTACCTGTCGGGACAACACAGTTGTGGCATCCAAGTGAGCAAAAGTTGTAGCAGGAGCAGGATCTGTCAAGTCATCAGCAGGCACATAAATAGCCTGGACAGAAGTAATGGAACCCTTCTTGGTAGTTGTAATACGCTCTTGGAGACCTCCAAGATCAGTAGCCAAGGTTGGTTGGTAACCAACAGCAGAAGGAATACGTCCAAGTAAAGCAGACACCTCTGAGTTAGCCTAATAAAACAAAAATTGATTAGGAGGACTTGTAAGTATCATTCCATAGCAAATGCAAAATGATAAGGTATAGAACAAGTTCTTTCACAAGAAATCATACTTGGGTAAAGCGGAAAATGTTATCAATAAAGAGAAGCACATCTTGTCCCTCAGCATCACGGAAATGCTCAGCAACTGTCAATCCAGTAAGCCCAACACGGGCACGAGCACCTGGAGGCTCATTCATTTGACCGTAGACAAGGGCACATTTGCTGTCAGCCTATAACAAAAAGCAAGACATAAGGTGACTAGGTGAGCCAACACCCAACATTCATCGGACAAATTAAACCCCAGATAGAATGTGAAAACATGACGGACCTGTTGGTCACCTAGCTTGATGACACCACTCTCAACCATTTCTCTGTACAAGTCATTACCCTCACGAGTACGCTCACCAACACCAGCGAACACAGAGAAACCACCTAATCAAGATGTTGACAGTTAGGAATTTCTAGAAGCTCAAATGATAGATCCTATAGGGAAAAGGTGTTGATACCATGAGCTTTGGCAACATTGTTAATCAGTTCCATAATAAGCACAGTTTTACCGACACCAGCACCTCCAAACAGCCCAATCTTTCCTCCTCTTTGATACGGAGCTAGAAGATCAACAACCTTGAGAAGGGAAAATTAGGCAGAAACAATTAAATGGGCTCTTGCAAACAATAAATCACCACCATGTCACAAAAGAACAATGAAGAGAGAAATTTTATAGAAAAAAGTACCTTAATTCCAGTGACAAGGATCTGCTGTTCGGTTGCTTGTTCAACAAACGCAGGTGCCTCTCTGTGAATAGGAAGATAGTGGTCGGTCTCTGCCATCATCATTTGTCACCACAAATCTCAACAATTAAAAATACAACTCTATCATTATAATTTACAAAAAGGCAAGTAGTCAGCAACTTACTAAATTCTCCCCTTTCATCAATTGGCTCTCCAATAACATTCATAATACGACCAAGAGTAGCTCTTCCAACAGGAATCTATTAGCACAATAGCAACTTTCAAATTTAGATATCATGAAAAATATGCTTTAAAATAGCACAACTAGAACTTGGACTTGAACTTCATTGAGATAAAACAACATAACTAAAACTCTAAGCCTCAAAGAATTAAAGTAATAAAGACACTTCAGATTTCCAACATCCGAATGCTAACTATACCAAAAGACTGATCATGATAATAAATCAAATCTTTTTAACACAACTTCAATGGTAGAGGCAAAAAGTCTATAAAGAAAACGCATTGTTTTAATAACTAGCCATTGTAAATTTACAAAAAACTATGAAAATGATATATAGACATTATGATGACTAGTTACGAATAGTAAGCTTCATTTTATAGGTAGTCCTGGTCTATTTCTCTTTGTGCTTATTTTGCTTAAAAGGTAACACTCATTTATTATCCTACAAGCACATAATTAATTCCATGATGGTTAAATAGGCTTATTTGACCAGCTGGTAGTGTTAATATTTTGGTTGGTGGTTTAAGGAGAAATTTGATAAAAATTTGATGGCTCTTTATTAAGAAAAAAAAAAGGGCCAAAGAGCCAAAAGTCAATGGGAAAAGGTTCTAGCTTAAAGAACATCTACCAAATGACCAACCAAAAAAAGGCCAAAAGCCAACCAAAAAATGGCCAAAAGCCAACTAAACAATGGCCAACAGTCATTGTAAATTACACCCACTACATCCGTCCCACTATACTTGTAATATTTGCATAGTCAATGTTATTCTGAATCAACGTAATGTATTGTGTATTGTGCAGCTAGAAATATTGCAAGTATTTCAGAAGGGAAATACTATTACAAAGAGGAACTACAGCACGGCTTAAAGCATGTTAAAACACCCTTTCATAAGAAAGACGCTCAAGTCAACGATCATTGATCTAGTATCTATGCACTTATGCAGAAAGTTGAAAAATTCATAACCAGATCAACAAAAAAATATACACAAATCACTAAATTTTCGTTCAAAACAACGAAAATAATATTGAAATAATAGTCCTAAATGCCAAGAACTTCAATAATCTGACAAGCCGTAAATCCGACTAGTCAAAAACATACACCTAGCAATCAATAGAAATGCAACCAGATCCAACGATCCAAAATCAGATCTAAAATCCAAAATGTAAATCGATAAAGCCAAAAACTAAATGATCACAAGTCTAATTCAAACACAAATTGATTTCCAGTTACTCAAGGTAAAAAGAGATCTTACAGTAATGGGAGATCCAGTATTCAAAACGGGTTGACCACGAACAAGACCTTCAGTACCATCCATAGCAATAGTTCTAACCATACTTTCTCCCAAATGCTGAGCGACCTCAAGAACCAATCGATTTTGATTGTCGAGAACCTCAAGAGCTGTCAAGATCGGGGGCAAACCCTCATCAAATCGAACATCCACAACAGCACCAATAACTTGACAGACCTTTCCAATTGCACCTTTCCCGGTGAAATCATCGGTAATCTTTCCAGAACCTGCACTTCCAGATTTAGCGGGAGAAGAAGGCTGGGAAGCAGCCGCAGAAGATGTAGCAAAATCAGCGACTCTGTTGAGAAGGTAGCCGCGAGATGAAGGGCGTTGGTAAGAGGAAGGTCTGGGAGAAGAGAGAGATGGTCTTGAAGATCGACGGAGAGAGCGAGCGAAAGAGTGTATGAGCCTTCGCGACGCCATTGATGGAGATGGAGAAGAGGAGAGAGAGAAGATGGGGATGAAGAATAGGACTAGGGTTTGGCTCAAGACTGTATGAATCTTCTATATAGGTGAAACGGATCCTTTTTTTTTTTTTGTTTTGTTTAAACGGTGACGTTTGGGTTGTGCTGTTTACTATTCACTTTTTTGCGATCTTTTTGGGTTGTGAGTTGTGACTTCTGAATTTTGTTGTCTGTATAACACTTTGTTTCGAAATTTTATAAATTCTTACTTGATATCGTCTTTTGTAAAGACCGACAGTGGAGGAGCCACATTGGAGCATCCGGGGTCACGTGCCCCTAGGCAATTTTTTAAAAAAATATTTAACGTAGACTTTTCTATTGGTAAGAGTAAAAGTGTAAAATTAATAAGTCTTTTGATGATAAATACTCCCACATTTTAGTAATTTTGTCTTATTTATTTATTTTATTTCATTTTTTAATAAGGTCAGTTGATTTAACTTGTTCCATTTCTTTTATTTTGTGGTATGTCATATTTAAAATTTTAGCAAATAAGAGTAAAATAGTTATTGATTTTACAAATAAAACTCTGTCAAAATCTCGTCTATTAATTGGTGCCCCTGAGACTCCGAACCCTGGATCCGCCACTGAAGACGGGCTCTCAAAAATCTCATCTTTATAAAGTTTAACTTTATAAAATAATATTTAAAAGGAAAATAATTGTCTTTTGCTTTTAAAAGGAAAATTTAATATTTTCAAAAAAAAAGGAAAATTTAATATTTTTAAAGTTCAACTTTATAAAGTAATTAACTACTTAAAATCAGATTTTTTTCATAAAAAATAATTATTTTTTATTTAGGAAAAATTACCTAAAATAATCCAATTTATTCGTAATTTTTCTACAATAATCTCACTTATTAATTAAGCATGAATAATCCCAACTTTAAGGGGTATTTGCCTAAAGTAGTTAATTAATTAACTAAAAAATAAATTGAAAATTAATTTAAAATTAGAGAAAAATTTTAAAATTTTACCAAAAAAGTTCTAAATAATAAAAAATGAACATTTTTTATATTTTTTCGACATTTTATTGTAATTTATCTGTTTTTAAAGAAATTAAAATTGCTTTAGCAAGTAAAATATCCCTCAAAGTTGGGATTATTTTACAGAAATTAAAATTGCTTTAGCAAGTAAAATATCTCTCAAAGTTGGGATTATTCATGGTTAATGAATAGATAGAAGTATTGAAGAAAAATCAAAAATAAGTTGGATTATTCTAGGTAATTTTTCCTTTTATTTAATCTATAAAGGTTGGAATTTCATATGTCATTTTTTTAAGCCTTTAACTAATTAGCTAGTCTTGGACGGGATGACCTCATAATGAAACCGTCAATCTACACCGGCTCAATTCACGCGTGTAACAACCTTGGCATTTTTTAATTTTGATCTTAGAGGTAACAATTTTAACTTTAAAGGTTTTAATTTTCAAAATTTGTACCTTTAACGTCAAAATTGATAAATGTCCAGATTGTTCCATCAATAATAAAAAAATCACTTTGACATTTTTATCTAATTATTTTCATGAAATTTTTTAAAATAAAAAGTAAATAATTAAATAAAAAACAAATACAAAAAAGAAAAAAAAAATCAACTCCCTTCATTATCATTTTGGAAATTGGAATACTTAGTGAGAATGAACTCTTAATTTTATTTTGTAAATATGATACTTACTCTAACTAATATACATTTTTTTTTGAAGATAACTAATATACATTTTGATTCTCATCTCTTCAAATTATTACTCCCTCCGTTCCTTTTTTATGTTCCTATTTGGGTTTTTCACTAAGATTAAAAAAATGGAATCTTTGGTGGTAGTGGGTATTATTTTAATTATATAGTAGTGGAAAGTAATGATTGTATTGAAAGTATGAGAGAAAAAATAATTAAATAATAATGTAATGTAATGATTGTATTGGAAGTATGAGAGAGAAAATAATTAAATAGTAGTATGGAGTAAGGAAAGTGGGGTTTTAAGAGGTAAAACTTATAGAACTACCCGTTTTAATAAGGTGAAAAGACAAAAAGAAACGAAGGAAGTATTGTTTAAAATAGCTCATAGAGTTGTCAAAAAAATAAAAATAAAATAAAAAAAACTTATAGAGTTTCTCTACGATTGAAATCATTTTCATTTATAAAACAAATTTTAGACCCAATCAACCTGACACTTTAATACTTCCTTCAATTCTTTTCAATTGTCTCATTTTCTTATTTGCCAAATTTATATTAATTGTCTCATTTTTTTTTGCCAATGATTTTACCTAAATAACTCATGGTCACACAAATAATGATCAAAATATCCCCATTTTTTTGCCAAGGCTCTAGTATATATAGTACATGTAAGCCTCTTTGTAATGCAATGGATGTAGACATGTATTCCCTCCGTTTCCTAATGTTCTTCCCATTTAGAATATTCTATTTTGGAAAGAGAAATTTAATTGATATTTTTAAGACATATATAGAAGACAAAATATATCCATGTGAGATCTCGTTAGATTCGTCTTAATGTATACTTTTTTATTATATATTTTTTATAATTTTTTATGATGCGTATCTAGAGATATTTAGGCTCAAAATTTACTTTGAAAACTGTGCAAAAAGTATGGGAAGAACATTTGGAAACGGAGGGAGTAGTACCAAAGGAGAAGTTCATCAAGAAAATGAAAAACACTATCAAGTAGTTTTCATATTCTCCTTTTCTCATATAGCCAATTTTATATACTAAACCTATAAACATATATTGTGATTAGTCCTTTCATCTAAAAGTTTTCATTCATCTCTTATATCATTGTTGCAAGCTTGCAATAAAGTAAAAAAAGTTACTTATGATAAATGAAGGAAAATAATATCAGCGCAATCAAACAAATATTATGGTAAACCAGTAAAAATATTATCCACACAATCAAATTAAACATTAAAACAGATTTAATTATTTAATTTCACTTCTAATCATTCCATAATAGTCATTCACTATATTCCATGATTTTTGCTATATTTTTTTTGCTGCATGAAGTTATCTACATTTTCTGTCTTTGGTCATGCTATATACTTCTTCTTCAATTCTCATCTATATGTTTTACAAATCTTTTCATTAAATCTATATTTTTTTATCCCATTTATTATTTTTCACTGGTATAAACGCGCCACAATGGGAGTACCAAACACCCTCTAAGAGCAATTGCTTGATTAAAGTGTAATGGGATACCATGTGGCATGTTGTAAATGGTTGGAGAGTAATTGTTTGACTAAATTTGCTTTGTCCTTAAGAGATTACAATATTTTTATTTATAGAAAATTCTTACAATATTTTTTTATTTTCATCTACATATTCAACTACTCTTTCCGTCCTATTTAATTTTTAACATTTTTTATTTTGGTCCGTCCCACTTAATTTGCATTATTTTTATTTTTGGACTATGGTCCATCACTTTCTTTTAATCTCATCCATACATTTTAACCTTCTTTTAATTTCATCAACACAATTCATTTTCCCTGCTCATTTATTACCCCTTTCTTATATTTTACTCCCTTTCTCTCTAATGCAAATCAAAGAAGACAGATGAGTAAGTCTTAAAATCATCCACATAATTCAAAAAAAATGGTTAATCTTTGTATAAAAAATTATTGTTGCAATTTATTTAGATTTTAGATTAGTGAGGAGATTGGATAACTTAATGAATATTTTTCACCTCAATAGTTCGTAAATTGTAACCCACTAGAAATGTTGTAATGGTGCTGTTTCGGACTTTGAAAACAATAGATAACATCTCCGATGAACACAGTCACACAGATTGTAACTTTCAAGCTGAAATTCTCCAAAAACCTCTATGAAAGTTAACAATGGCGGTGGTAAGATCACTTTCTTAACTCATCATCGCATTTATTCCTCCATTATTCGTTGACATCGTATCTTTGCAATTTTCTGTATGAACTATGAAGTACCATATTTTCTTCCCTTGAAATCTGGATTGCCGGCGAAACACGCCGTTAAAGTATGCTTGAATGAGGTGTAAACTTTATCACATTCTTCACCACTGCGTATTGAAAAATAATCATTTTCAGCACATCAAAGGCACTAATATGCAGCATTTGAAAAATCTTAGTAGCAGAAACAAATTATTACTTGTAGCTAGCAACTTTATAGGGGATGGGGCGGTAATTCCCCGTCGCCCGATCATGATTTCGGTTGTTAGACAGTGCAATCATTCATTTAATTTCCCTAATATTCAAAACCCTAATTTCTGTTCGCTTTCCAGATTACTTCATTGCCCAACAATTTTTGGTTCTCACTTGATTTCTTATCCTTATTTTTCAAAGAGTTGCTTTGAATTTGGTTTTTCATTGAGGTTCTTTGCTTCCCTTGGAGTATCCAGTGATTTTCCGGGCGAAGTTGAAAGTAAATTAGTATGTAGTGCTGATGAGGTTTATAATATTGTTGTGGCAAATGTGAGTTATGACCAGAATATGGAAAAATCTCTTGAACAAGCTGGGATTACCTTAACAACTGAGTTAGTTATAGAAATTCTTACTAGGTTACGTTTTCAGGAGAAAACAGCATTTAGATTTTTCATGTGGGCTGCTCGCCAGGAACATTATCACCATGAATACCAGGTTTACAATGAGATGATTGATATATTATCTAGTACAAAGTTTAAGGTTAAACAATTTGGGATTGTTTGTGATATGTTAGATTACATGAAACGGAATGGAAAAACGACGGTACCCATTGAAGTACTTTTAACTATTTTGAGAAAATACACAGAAAAGCATCTGACCAAAGTACTGAAATGTTCAAAGAAGAAGAAAAGAAGTAGGGTTGTAATGCAGCCAGAGATCAGTGCACTTAATTTGCTGCTTGATGCTCTTTGCAAGTGTTGTTTGGTTGAGGATGCAGAAATCCTGTTTAAGAAGGTACAGAATAAGGTTTCTCCAGATGCCAATACCTTTACCATATTGTTTTTTGGGTGGTGTAGGATTAGGAATCCTGTTAGAGGAATGAAGATCCTGGAGGAGATGAGTCACATGGGTTTTACTCCTGATAGTTTTACCTATAATACTGCAATTGAAACATTTTGTAAAGAAGGAATGATGAGTGAAGCAGTTCGTCTTTTCGAGCTAATGAAAACAAAAGAGTCTACATCGTCAACTCCTACTGCAAAGACGTATGCAATAATGATTTTAGCGCTTGCTAAGAATGACCAAATGGAGGAGTGGTCTAGAGTTGTTTGCGAAATGATACAGAGGGGTTGTCTCCCTGATGTCTCCACTTATAAGGAATTAATTGAAGGTATGTGCTTAGCAGGAAAGATGGAGGAAGCGTACTGGTTTTTGGAAGAGATGGCAAAGATAGGTTACCCACCCGACATTGTCACATATAACTGTTTCCTCAAGGTTCTTTGTGAGAATAAACAGGCTGATGCTGCAATTCAGCTATACAGAAGGATGATTGATAAGGATTGTTTGCCTAGTGTACACACTTTTAACATGCTTTTTGAGATGTTCTTTGCTATGGACAATTCTGAGGGAGCACTTGAGATTTGGGATGAAATGGACAGGATAGGTTGTGAGAGAGATATCAATACTTATTGTGTTATGATTGAAGGATTTTTTGGTTGTGACCAGGTTGAGAATGCTTGTTTTCTTTTAAATGATGTTGTAGATAAGGGAATGAAATTACCGTACCAGAAGTTTGATTCGTTTCTCAAGCATTTGTCATCTATTGGCGATCTTCATACAATTCATAACCTTTCGGAGCATATGAAAAAGTTTTACAATCCTGCTATGGCAAGACGTTTTGCTCTTAGTCAAAAACGAAAGGGCATTAGTTATAGGAACAAGTGAACTTTCTCTCAATTTCGTTGGATGAATGAAGCTGATGTGGAAGTTTGTAATTATCATGTTATGTCACCATTGATTTCACTAAATCCAGAGCAAATAGGTTTGAGTTTATGAGAAGGTGAAGAATTTTCTGTATGCTTTGCAGCATGTTTGCTACATTCCTAGTGGAAGCCTACAACACTTCCCTAGAGCGGGCCAATCAGATTTATCTGTTACCTGTATAGTATTCTAGCTTATTGCTTTGATTATCTCCAGTCTTGGTAAAAAGTAATCAATCCCTTTGGTTCTTCCTGTTATTTGGGACGTAAAGGTCTTGTAGAACTCTTACATCCCTAATTGCTTGGCTGTTGGCTTAAAAATACTATTGAAAAAGTACTCTAAATAGTGGATCTTAGAAGAGGCAGTATCCATTGCACGTCCGTAGGCACTTTCTGCATGAAAGTGAAGATCCAAACTGTGATGATTCCGTAGGAGAGCTATGGGCTTGATGGATTACTATGTCAGTTTATTCAGCAGTGTCCAGGTAAATATTTACGTCTAGTGCTGTTGTTCGCTACCCCCTTCCCAATCGAGTGGTTTATTCTAATTTTTGACTTCTGTTGCCTACTTAGCCTTATGCTTTATATATAAAAGAATATAATGCATGATGCTAACACTGATCACTGATTTACTCTGCAAATGTCAACAGTAAAATTGTGCGACACTTGTTCTTCGACATAGAGGACAAGGGTTGATTTTGTTAGTAAAAATACATTCACCTTGTAGTTTAAACATTGTACTGAAAATGAGTGTAATGGCATGCAGTTTGCAGAAATGATCTATTGCATAATTGTAGTGCCATGTTTGCACAAAGAAAAAGTTTTTAGTGACAGAATTTTTATAGATTAAGATAGTTAAAGAAGTAATGACAGTTAAATCCTTTTTGTTGGAGTCGTAAAATGAAGGGTCCATCCTGGTGAAACTTCCATTTGCTCCCCTTGAATATACCATCATCTTCATTTGAGAATTAACACCTCCATTACAACTTTTTCCGAAAAAGTGGGGTATAGCCGTATAGCTCATGTACCCCCATCACTGTCAATGCGCAACTCCCAGCATTTGAACAATTCTTTTGGTCGTGACAGGTTTCTTGACCCTTTTAACCATTTATCTCCTTAAAAAGGCTTCATTTTCACCTGCTTTCCTGATTTTCTTCTCCACCCTTCCATGGAGTAGTGGTTGTCTGAGGCTGAGTAGGAACCTCCTTCGTATTTAGCACATCAATTTCATAAATACCTGTAGAGAAAGCTTAGGAACCTCCTTGAACTTTGGCACATCAATTCTACCAACACCTGTAGAAAGAGTTATTTTAAGTTTTGCTCGTAATTGCTTGGTTTCTCCCGTAATCTCTCAATTACATGCTGTAAACTTTCTTGCACGTGTTATAGGGTGGGACTGCTAGACTTGGATTATGAAGAGTGTTGTCCTCGACTACGACAAGATGATCTTAGCCCAACTGAATACTCACCGCTCTCACTTACTGCACAATCCTACTCCTGACTCATGAATGCTCAGCCTACAGAAAATGAAATCTGCATATATATAGTGCACAGCCTACAGAGTATTAAAAGGCAACAATGATTTTTCGCCTCCGAGGCAGCAATGACAACAAGGTAAATTTCTGCAAAGAAGACAGATTTAGGGCGAACAAGCTTTTCATTCCTTCCTTATGAAAAGCATTTTGTAGAGTGTTCATATTCAAATCCTTCTTTATGTAGCCCAAGCAATCACGAATGAGACAATGCTAAGCAGTGTATTCGTTGCTGTAATAATGCTTAGTGAAAAGCATTTTGGTTCGTATTTGTGTCTTTATTCTTTGTCCAGGGGCAGGGTACAAACTAGAGGCAGAGTTAGAATAGAGGCATACCCGAATTTTTGGATAAATGTTTATTTTACCTTTTCTTTTGGGGTGAATAGAAAGTTCAACATGTTTTACCCTTATTCATTCACAACAATAATGCGTCTGTCTTCTCATAAGATAGCACATGTTTTTCATAGTTTCTCATGTTTGGATGCGAGAAAATTGAGGGAAAGAAGGAAGATATCAGTTTTACTCTTTTCATTGCTTTATGTTCATTGCACGCTATTTAGTGTCCGTATTATCCTAATCTCGGTAGCTGTTTTACCATATATACAAGCTTGCTCAGAATCTTGACATCATGTAGTCGTACATGCCTGATCAAAGATCCATTATTTGGGAGTTGTACATACCTAATGCCTTAGATTCAAACCAAGCACCAACACTTTTTGGCCTAGGACCAAACTCAAATGCTTTTGGCCTTTGTCAAAACTAGGGATGGTCATAGGTCCAGGAGCCTGTTGGACCCGTCCCTTTTTTTAGTGTCTGGATTTTGTTTTTTTTGAGACCCATCGAATGGGGGTCAATCTGAATCTAAAAAATAATTGAAGGGTTCGAGTCCAGGTCCTAAGGTTTAGACTCGGACCCCGACTCAGACCCAGACCCTACAAAATAAAATATTTAAAATTAAATATCCTGAATTCTTATGACTGATTTATGAATCTGAGTATGTAAATGTAAACCACTGCCTACTTTAATTCATACTCCATAATCCATATATTACTCACAGCTTCACAAGTCACTCCATGAGGTAGCTGCACTTAAAAATTGTAGTTATTTTTGCAAGCAATTATTTCTGATTTGGTTGTTTGTACATTAACCTGAATCATAATTCATTACTTATTTTGTTCATCATATTGTTTTGTCTATTGATATTTAATATACTAAAGACTTACAAAAGATTTAATTTTGGCAAATTAAAGATATGTTTTTTAAGACCCATCAAGGACCCTAGATCCTTCGGAATTGGAGGGTCTGGTTTGAGTTTGAAAATTTTGGACCCTGGGATCCGGGTCTGGATCTATAAAAAGTAAAAGGGTTTGGGTCCGAGTCTGGCCAAACCCGCCCCATGACCATCCCTAGTCAAAACACTAGAAGGTGTGTTTCACCATGGATCAAACGCATCGAGATTATTTTTGACCATTGATGAAAAGCACCCAACTTACATTTTCCTTTAACAAAATTTAATATATATTTTGTACATCCGACTATTTTAAATCCCACCTCAGGTGAAAGCCACTAATGGCATTGAGGTAATGAAGTGTTTTAACATCTCACACTGTGATCTATATCGTCAATTTTAAATTTAGTTACAAAACCCTAGTTATGGAATGATTTAGGAAAATAATGGAGGATGATATTTGCCTACTTTATAAAAAAGATTGTGATGTAGAAGAGCTCATCCTTTAAAGTTGAGAGAATACAGCCATAAGAGGGAGTCCTAGTATGATTTTTTGAAGATAAACACGAACATTTTAGATTCAATACATATGCAAAGATTGATATGCAAACAAGTCCAAGTCACAACTCATGACCAACGCATAATCTAATAAAGCACCTAAAATCAAAATGCAACTTCCTATTCCCTTCACTCTTCAGTATATAATGTTGCCAACACCGAGTCCTGAAAATGATCGAGAATAATCATCATTCATAGTATAGTACAAATCATTTCTAACACCAAATGAAACAGGACCAAGGGTGTATAAAAATAAATTAATTGAACATAGCCCATGGAGCATGGGGAAGTAGAAACTTAATATAAGGCTATCAAGAATCAAGATGTGGTACAAAAGGATCAGTACGTATACCGCAGCTACTCCATAATAAAGGGATTTTCTAGTTATTTTAGATATCTGATTACTCTACAACAATCTCTTCATGAGATAGCCAATTCTCTAAGCCACAATCCTGGCTTGAAGTTCGGCCTATATTCCCCGCTCCTCCCACTATCAACATTTTTATATGGAAATTAGTACAAACACCCATCCATTTCTGGATGTAGAACCACTTCAGCAAGGAGCTAATCAAATGCACTTGTAATCGCTCGTGCTTTCACGTAAGTTGAAAAATGAACTTCACTGAGCACTCACTTGCATTGTGTGGACCGAGTATTAATGTCATCAATGTAGTTTGTCATTGAATCGGAAAATCTTTTTGCTTGAAGGCCAGGCTTCAACGAGTTTATATCACCCCAGTGGGTACAGCCATCAGTAAACCAACTATCCTGGCCAGAACACCATGACCCTGGTGTTACTCTATTATGTCTTCGATGAAGTATTCTCTCATCTATCATTGTCAATACTGGATCATCCTTTTGGAATCTTCTTGCAAAAGCAGCTCCACTTTTAATCATCTGATCAAAATCGGATACATTTAGATAGTGAGGATCCATTTTCGGAGGACTATCCCATATCATATATCTCAAATCAGTGTTGACTGTTGTGTTGCTGAATTCCGGTGCATTGCAAGCTACCGAATGGAAATAGCCTTCTTGAGGCATTATTGCATTGTTAAAATACATTAGGATGGTGCGAGGAAGATTATCCCAACCAAATAGGCAATATTCCAAAAATGAGCGGCTTAAAGTAACCCACGGAGAACCTATCAAAATGAAAATGAAATGTCATAACACAAATAGAGCATGTGTGTTTATTCATTCTACAGCATTGACAATGGTTGAAGAGTTGCCTGTAAAAACTTTGAAAGCAGATGGGGTTGGTCTCTTCTGCGTTGCGGTAAACGTCTGACTTCTTCTAGCCAAGTATATAGAAGGGTCCACTATGATTGGTCGGATTCTTTGCTCTCTGCAATGATTCAAATATTTAAAAAGAAACACCCTTGGGTAAGTAAAGTTGTATATTTGCCACAACGATGGTTTATATTGATGAAATGAAGGGCCTTGCTTACTCTTTCCAACCGAGCTCACTGGTGTGATCAATGAAATTTAAATCCCTTCTAACTGATGAAAATACATGAGCCAAGTCTGATGTAAATAAGTAAAGAGTTTTTATTAGTATCAAACAATTTGATTTTAAGATAAGTGCTTAGATAGCCAACACAAGCAGATTTACAAAGTACAGCAGCTAGTTCAAAATACTCGTCATTCAAGCATTGCATCAGATGAACAGAAGAAAAAGTGGCTTCCATGTCTACAGAAAACTATTGCACACATTTGGCGAAAGATCAGAAATTTATGACATAACAAAGTGGCTTCACTTCAAAATTAAAATGTATTAGGTCACTAGGACAAACTGTAACATCAAATTGATCAGAGCACGATTCTCCAACAGAAGCCAAGTGTAAGGCATATCAACTTTACATCCTAAACACTGACTCAAGATGATATTGACCATCTTTTGTACAATGTTACTCACTGCATACGGTAATGACTGTTCAAGAGAAAGAGGAAGCAGATCACATACAGATGTTTCCCCACCCCAAATCATTTTAGTCAACTGAGTAAGCAAGGAGGATTATGAGGTCAAAGAAAGAAAATCCACAGAGTTAGGGGGTTATAGTGAAAACATTGTTACACGTAACCTACTGCTAGCCGGTAAAAAATAAAAACTAGGCCAGTAACAAAGAAGTTTTAATGCAGTAAATAGACCACGGCAGAAGCCAAATGTACATCAAATCTGAACCAAACTTACAAAGAAAATCTCAACTAGAGAAGGTTCATTGAAACAAGAACCACTTAATAACGGCTACGCAAGCTTTCAAAGGTGACAAAATAGAACAACAGCAGCAGTTGTATCATACCGTTATTCCTAGGGTAAGATAACCAAGATGTTTTAGGGAAAACATTACAGCAATAAAAGTATAAAAACAGCTTTGATCAGGGCATTACAGCAGGCTAAGAGAGATTTCAGTAATTACTCTGTTGTGCGAAGTTTTGCGCTGCTCACCAAAACTCTTAACTTGGGGCTCTCTATAATTAATCCTCTACTCTTTAACCCTAAAGGCCTAAACCTATATTGGAGGTGTTTATGTACTAAACCACCATTACAAAGTATAATTAGGGTTTGGAAAACAAATTAACATAACCATCGAAAGCAGCCATAAATTTTCCTGAGACCAACAAGAGTCTCGCCCGAGACTCAACACCCTAAAAGAAACTGCTTCCCACAAACATAAGTTTCGACTGAACTTCATAACAGTCTTACCCGAGACTTCAAATCACCAAACCTTCTGTCTCCACAGAATTTTGGTTTGGACCGAGATTAATTTCAATCTCGGTCGAGACTTGGCAAAACTTGACAGAAACCCATCTCAACCACTCAACTTGATTCATCCATGTTTTAGACTTAAACGCGACACATTTCAAGTCACAAACATCAACATACTCTATCACAGCAACAAATGTGGTGTGGGGCTAATCTATGAGAAAGTTCAATAGGAGACTGAACCTTTCTTTAGGGGGTGGAATTGAGAGTCTGGCAGATTTTTAAGATTCTGTAGACAAAACTTTCAAAGGTTTGAAGACTGTTTCAAAATAGGCAGATTGTTTGTGGAATTACAAAGCTCAAAATAAATATGGAATTGAACTTGGACAAAGCACAATGAATGTTAACAAGGTTCAATAACAAATAGCCTAATCCCCGGCTAGGATTTTCATAGGATGTAAACCACTTTCATCGACTCTCCAGAACTTTATAATAGTCCAAGAAGAACTCACTATCTTTTACTCACATTTTTTTTCCAAAGAACACAATCTGACAATTTTCTTTTCTTTTTTTTTTGTTATAAAAGATAACTCAAACTCAAAGTGTCAAACAAGAGGCTTTACAAACCCTCGTAAAAATAAGAATGTTAAATATGGAATGTATATGAGAGTAAGAATGCTTTAAAGATTTTCACATATGTTGGTAGTGCTCTTTTTTTCATGGTGAAGTCTTTATATAGATGATAGTTGGTTCCTAAGTTGTTGTTAAGGTCTTTACGTTCTTTCCATGCAAAAAATATTTATAACACTTCACTAACTTCCAAATGGTTAGCATTTGCGGCAAGCAAGGGATCGTATCCACCAGGACAATATTTCTTTACACTAGGTCGAGTGGCAAAACGGAAGTTGTATTTCTAGTTGGTTGGTTGATAGCAAGAGTCAAACAACACTTATATGAATCTAGAGCTTTGGGGCAAATAGTAAAAACATCATGCAATTCATTGGAAAAACATGCAATGGTTCATAACTAGCTTAGTTAAGGTCACCTCCATTTTTTCGATTTCGGTGACTACAATAAGTTATATTGAACTAGAGTCGTAAATTTCTCGGCCTTAAGGTCTTGCCATGACTACAAACTCAACATACACACTACTCACAATCAAGCATAAATGCGAAGAACATTTAAGAATCTTGACACTATGGCCCTAGACTAATATTCTTGGATTCATCCAAAGGTTCCTATGTAGTTCTCGGAATTTTAGGCTTCCAAACAAGTTCTCAAAGATGGTTATCGTCTTATCGAGAAAGGTTAGCCAGGCATTTTCGAGCTAACTTTTCTCCCTTCATGACCTGAAAGCGATGTTATATTAGAGGTTAAACAACGTGTTTCAAACTCCAATATCACCAAGATCGAGTGTATGAAGTCTTGTGATGAAAAAATTACACTTTCAATGAAAACGATGTTTGTAAGGAAAAATAATGCAATAAAAAGACACACAAATTTAACGAGGTTCATCCAATCAAGACTACGTCCTCCAGTGTGTAGTATCTCACTTATATTATCATAACGGAGTTCAAAGAACTTTCAAATGGAGAATTACAATAGCGAAGAGATTAGGCTTGTGTTTAGGCTTAAGGGATTTTTTATGGATATGTTACATTGGCATATGAGACCTCTATTTATAGAGGATTATACATTAATGATTCTACATAATTATGACTAAGAGTGAATGGCACAATAAACAGCTCCAAGCAATTGAAACGATCAAAAAACGAATTCAAGGAGAATGCTGCCCCATTTGCTCGTTCAAGCGTGTTATATGCTCGTTCGAGCAGTGCCTTCTACAAGCTTTTGTCTGTTAAATTCAGTAGGGCTTGTTCGAGCTTGTTAAATGCTAGTTCGAGCGTGGCACATCAGGACCTGCTGGACTGATTCAAACATTTGCTAAATCAAGGCATGGTCATGCTTCTTGTGCCTCGTTCACAGCATGTATTCTTCACCCTTTAGTCTTCTCATTAACAATCATTCATCATGCCATAAATCTTATGTTTAAGTCACTCCTTTATTCCTCCATAACTTCATGAATTAATTTTTAGCACTTAAACACCATCATCAATCACACATTAAATTACATACTTAACTCACCCATTAATCCACATGGGATTCCATCTCTATGCTCACATAATGCATAAAATTTATTTGGTGCACTCAAGTCACCATTAAAACTAACATGACCCAAGTATCTTGGCTCCAAGTCATGAAGTCCTTAACCACCATCAACGGACCATTAGTTAACTATTATCACACCAACAATGCCGACACATCCCTTAATCAAGTTAATGAGTCATCAAGGTTCTAATCCTAAGGTCAACTACTCACTAATCAAGGAACAAAGCAATAAAAAGCATGAATTGAGCATAATAATACTAACCATGATAGACTAACCACTAATTTGTTCCATGATTAAATGCTAGTTAATCATGTTTACTTTATTAGAAGGTGGGTTTGGCGATGTTTAAGAGTTAGTTCTTGTTTTGTTCTCTTGGCATAGAAAAAGAACCGTTTGACAATCTCTTATGTTGATTTGTTTTAGCTGATGTAACCCACTACATATGTTGAGATCCCATATCAAGTAAAGAATGGTCATCAAACAAGAATGTATATAGATATACCATGAGCAAAACAACTCCACATTCTTTGACAGACTGGTTTGTTTATTTTATGAAAAAAAAGTCTACCTATTCATGTGAAACTGCTTGAAGTTTGTTGCTAAGGGCCAGTCAGAAACAACTTTTTTTTTATCTCTAACAATGGTGGTGTTGAGTGCATGTGACCCCAAAACCACCCAGAAGCCACTTGGTGTATATGGTGATACTTAGCATGATGTTGTGAGAACCATACACAACCATTGAAGGAAATCAAAAATGGACTAACATGAGCAAAAGTCAAATTCTGGCAACATATCTCCCTCATTAAACTCACAATTGAACTGAAATCATGATAACAATAAAAAATAACAAGTGGGAAAATTCCCAAGATTAGAAAATTAAAAAACATACCATCTTGAGTAAGCAAAGGATAATCAGAAGCGCTGAGAGTAATGAACCAATCCCAACCATCATCTAACTTCAATAAAATAGCAGCTGCTCTAAGAGTAGCTGCTATATTGGTAGCACCCATGTCAGTCAACCATATAGGCTTCCCAATTACTTCCACATTCTCAAAAGCTTGAATGGCCGGTACGGACCTCACAGCAGCAACAAGCCATTCTCTCTCATTAGAAGATGCATCCGATGAGAGATGCAATACGTACCGGTTTCGGGGATGATAGACAGCAAGCAAAAGGCGTAAGATGCGCTCCTTATCGCCTTTTCCGCCATTAATGTAGTATGCAAAAGACGGTGGGGATTGAGAGCCTCGGTTAGCAATTACAGCGGGTTTATAACTGCTAAAATTGAAAGCATATGAAGCGTTGAGTCCTGAAATTGCAGTAAGAAATAGAAGAAGAGAGACTAATAATGCAGAGAATAGTGCGAATAACCACTTCTTCCTTTCTGTTACTCCCATAACGATGATCTTGTTGTCGTCTTATTTATCATATAGTATATCAGAAAATCGCTGATAAAATTTGGAGTAGATTTGTAATGATTGAGCTTATAATTGGTGAAATGATGGCGGATCTGCTAAGAATTTGGCGTTGAATTTTGAGATTCGGATTAATTTTGGAAAAGGAAAATGAAGAATTTGATACTAGTGGAATTGCGCGAACAGTCAAGCAAGCAGATGAAAACGGAGATAATTTAGTTTGATGAAAGATCTGGTGATGTGAATGATGAGGAGAATTTTAGGTTTTGGTTATGGCGATTGTTAGGGTTTGTCGATTTGATTTTGATTTCAAGGTAGTTTAGAAATTCGAATTGTACTGGTTTCACGTTTTCAATAGCAGGTTTGCTTGTAATGGAGACTTCTCTTCACGCTCTCCGTATTTCCTGTTTTTAGGTGTCAAAATTCATTAAACAAATCAAAATCGATTGAATTAATAAGTTTGAGCGTTTGACGAATATTTTTTAGATTAGAGAATCCATACCGCTTTTATATGGGTAGAGCCAATTCGGTGACAGGTGACTTGTCATATCAACTTTTAATTTTTTAAAAAAAGATAAATTAAAATAAAATGTTGAACAAAATGTCAAAAACATGTTCATAAAAATTTATGATTTTTTTTATTATTTAGAAATTTTTATGTAAATTTTTCAAAATGTTTCTCTAGTTTTAAATTAATTTTCATTTTATTTTTTGGTGAATCACCTACTATATTGGTCATCGGGTTATCTAAGTTTATTCTAGGCAAATACTCCCCAAAGTTGGGAATATTCATGGTTAATAGATGAGATTAATGTAGGAAAATCATAAAAAGGTTGGATTATTCTAGGTAATTTTTCCCTTTTGTGAATTATAGCTTTCATGTGTTTTTTTCTTGAATTACAGCTCGAAAGTATCAAAGTGATCGTCATTCAAGTCAAGTGACCGTTGACCAACCCAAATACCTTTGACCAACCTAAATGATCGTTGACCATTACTAATCACCTTTGACTTTTGTTGACCAACCCTAATCACCTTTGACTATCCTAATTATCAATTGTGCCCTTGTGTTTTAGCACTTTAACGTCATTTCTACCCATCATAACGATATTTTTTCAAATAATAGACGTCGCGATTACCGGTCAAAGTAAGTACTTATTTGCCTATTTTTCGGCACGTAGACCGAATAAGTTATTTAACGTCGTTTTTACTCATCATAACGATATTTTTTTATCTACATGCCGAAAAATAGGCGAATAAGTACTTGTTTCAATCGAAACCATAAGAGTAACCACGAAGCCCGTTTTTTGAAAAAGTATCATTATAATGGGTAAAAACGACGTTGAATATCTTTTTCGGTCTACATGCGAAAAAATGTCGATGAAGAGTCTTTAATAATGAGAAGATAGACAGATGAGGCTAATTACGAAGTGTTGCCATTGTGTTTAAGTATGAGCTTAGAACTGTCGGTAGCTCGTAATGTAGCTTTTGTTCATTATTTAATGATTATTGTGGACTAACTGAGACAATGTTTATCCTATATAATGTCGATGATGAGTCAATAATAATTAGAAAATATACCAATTAGGCTAATTACGAATTGTTGCCATTGTATTATAATTTGATTTTAACACTTTCGGGTAGCTCGTAATGTAACCTTTGTATATTATTTGATGAATAATGGGGGCTAACTGAGACATGTGTATACAAAAGTCTTTTTCATTAAGAAATAAAGCACTACAACTTGTACATGATTATAAATTGATTCTAAACAATTGGTTCATATTCCTTTCCATATGCCATTGCAATGCAATCCTTAACAACACATTTGGGTGCTTTTACTTGTTCTGGTAGGATGTCATTATCTTCAAGCTGCTATTTTTTGTTGTGGGGAACGTCATAATTATTTGAGCCTTTTGCCTTGAGTCCTCATTCATAACATATTGTAAAGACATCTACACATTAATAAGTGTTTTTGGATGTAATTCAACAAAGGCTTCCTCAACTACTTCTACTAACTTCTTAATACACTTTGGCATCTTTTTATGCATTAATGATTGTATGCTTCTAAAAAAACTCAAATTCAATATGTTGCAATCTGGACTGTTTGGTGGCTGTTGAGTTAAAATGTAAAACCATTTTGTTTATAATGTGCTAGCCATCTTGTTGAATGAAAAGGATTTTTCTCCTTCATTAGGCCACTTTGACTTGATTACTAGAAGTATTTTATTGATTAGCATTTGCCTTGTTGCTTGCTTGTTGACCGATTCTATGGGTTTTGTTTCAAACACCCCCTTTGGTCTATTCTTTGAAGCCCTTTTCGTAAGTACTTCGGTGAATGGAAAAATTCCTATCTTATCGTCGAAAGTACAGTCACCCATTTGGTTCCATCTTGGTCTTGCCACACAACCCATAAACATAATTTAAGGACTGAATTTGGATGATTTACCACTTCTATGGGGTTTAGGTTCATTTTTTGTAAGATAAACTCGCTGTGATTTTCTTGACAAGTAAAACCATTTTTCATCGATATGAACAAAGTCATATAGACATTTGTATTGTGGTTGAATTTGAATCGAATCTTGTACAAGTAAACTAATAATACAACAAATTCTTACAAGCTTATTATCCTCTGAAATTTCTGGATGCATTGCATTAGTGTGAGGATTTAATTCCCCTCTTTTGATCATCTTCCATACAGTGTATGGTGCTAAGTTGAGTTTACTTGCCAAGTCTCTTATGCACGTTCTGTCACCCATTTGAATGTTTGCGATACTATGGAACCGTAATTCTTTTGTTCCACACTTGTGACAACTATGATCTAAATCATACTTTTGGGATGTTTGCTTTTGTTTCTCGACCTTGTTCCATAAATAGCTTATGGTCCTACGGGAATAACCAAACTTCTCCGCCGTCTTGTTAATTGACTTATGAGGAAGATTTCCAGCAATAGACATGTTGAGTAAGTGTAGTAAAATTTCTTGTTGCATTTGATTGTTCAATCTCGGCTTGTGATGATTTGGTTGATTTTCATTTGGTTCATTATGATTGGTTCTTACAATATCGTTTTGAATTAGATCATTTGCAATGGGTGACAATGGTGGGGGACCGTGAGGTCTAAAAGAGGCTCTAAGTCCCCTATTACTTCATTGTGTAAAGCCTCTACTCCCATTAAGACATCCTCTCTCCCATCAGAATCACCATATAAGGCTACACCGTTTTCAGATTCATAATTTGAAAAATCATTCATTATGAAACGAATGAGTAAAAAGCCAAAATTGAAGCCTGTGTTGATAGGGTATTGCTGCTGATAATTGCTCTAAGTACCCTGTTGCTGCTGATATTGTAAAGGTTCACATATTGTAAAGGTTCACGAGACTATTTCAAGTTTCAAATTCTGATTTTTTAAAGGTTCAAGTTCAAGCTATTGTTTCAAGTTTAGACTCTGATTTTGTAAATTTCAGATTCTGATTTTGTAAAGGTTTAAGTTACTGTTGATGTATTTGGGGATAATTTTGCTTCTAATTTTGGCTATTTATAGTGTAAATTGGGGTTGATATTTAATTCAAGCTTAATCCATGTACATGTTCATCTATAGGTTAATGTTTTAGGAAACTCTTATTGTAATTGGCTGTTTTATTAAGCTAAAGATTAAGAGCTTTAATTTTTTTGTTTTATTTTGGTAATCATAAGTGTAAAAATCCTTTGTTATACCTTCAATAAAATCAGATTTGTACACATTAATTTAACTATTTAATGATTTTATTCTTTTTTTAATTATATTTTTCTACTTTGAAACAGTTATAAAAACGTCTTCGTTAAAAATTATTATTTTAATAAGTAAAATGGGTTTTTCATTTAAAAAGAAAAATTTTACTACGAATTTTAGATATCAGTTTTATTATTTTTGGGGACAAAATAAATTATACGATGAAAAATATGGGTGTATAATACTCCTCACATTTGATAAACACTGTACGAGGTCTTATTCTCATACTTATGCCATCTTGGTTGTGACTCATCAATAAGTATATGACTCATTATAATGAGTTCTATATTTATGCAATAGAAATCAGAATAAGATAACCATCCCCCATCTTCCTCCTTATCATCTTCCTTCTTAAAGGAAATTTGTGGATTTCATCTCTTTTTACACATTAAAACTTACCCTAAAATCTGAAATTTTAGTTTACCCTTCCATCCTTAGCTCATAAACCCCATGATTTAGGTAGTTGTGTTTGTATTAGAAACCCCTAATTTCAATTTAGGGTTCTTCAAAAATTCAATTGAAATCTCTACAAAATTAATAGGAAGTATGGGAGCTAATTGAAGTATTTGATGATTGTAGCTATTGTAGAAGAAGGAGAACCCATCTAGCACTATCACCATCTCCATCTCTTTTGGGTAGAAGTAAGTTTTCATTATGTGTTCTTGAATTTATACTTGTATATTAATTTAATGGCTAATAGAGCCTTAAATTGATATTTGATTGTTTTATGTTAGGGTTTTTATGGGATTAATTAAAGTAGTATCAAGAGGAGACTAGTTTTGAAGTTCATCAAGCCATTGAAGGATTTACTAGCTAAAGTGGATCTTGATTTTGATATTCTGAAATTTTGTGTGGAATTAATCTTGCTCAAAGGTAACTCACAAACTAATATATTTAAGCATAAATTGAATGTTTAAAGTAGTTTTAAGCTGTTAAATTGTTGTTGATTCATGTTCAAAGAAGAAAGAAAAGTGTTGTTTTACTGAGCAAGTTTCTGTCCGATTATGTTTGGCTGTTTTTGAGATAATTAGAGTCGTTTCTTGGTTCTGGTGTCTTCATGAGATTTGTAGAGCTTCAAGTTGCGATCGCGTAGACACTTAAATCGCCCCTATACGAGTTCGTATGAGAAAGTTATGACCAAATTACTAACAGGTGTCCTGATATGGTACTAAAGTGGAAATTATAAAGTGGGATTAGAAACTATAAAATAAATTGGATATTTAAGGTTAATTATTGGGTATTTGAGATCAAATTAGGGTTATTATTCTTCCTTTATTGATACGTATTGTAGAGTTATGGTTCTTATTTGATTAATATGGGTGTTTGGTTTAAGTATAAATTTTGGAACATAAGAATTAATTGGGTATTGAGTAGTTGATATAAGTTGGATATTGGGATTTAAGATTTGAGTAAAATTAGTTAGACTCCATTTATAATAACTAAGTTCTTACATGTTGATGGTTGATGATGAATTGATTGGCATTTTAAGTAATACTTGTTGATTTCAAACAAAATTAATTGAGTTAATGTTTTGTTTTATAATAAAGTATTTGACATTGAAAATGTCCGTTTTTGGGAATTGGCAACGGATATTTATATCCGGATTATTATGAAATCCTATAGCTTGATAATAGGTAATGGTTATTCGGATCGGTCTCGAGCCCCCGGTCCCGTTTCGTTCTTGCAAGAACCGTATTTTCGGTGATGACGATCACCCGTGTACTCAGGATTTAGATCAAGCCTACTTCCTGACGGTCCATTATATTCCCACGTTTTAAAGTATTGTTATATTATTGTTTCAATATGAGTTTTGAAAAAAATACGTTTGGTATATAAAGTTTTAATTGCTTCGCAAATGAATTCATATGTTCATTTGTCGTATTTGATTTCGCTACTTACTTGTAAAGTAATAGCCGGATTTTGATTTTCCTATTAATCTGTAAAGTTAATGACTTGTATCTAAATGTAATAGTTTGTTGGATTACTCAACAATTCAATTGTTGACAGTCTTTGATGGGGCCTATCCCTTACGGGGGATAGATCCACTTTCAGGTTGCCAATTTTAGTGCGGATGGATGTGCTGCTCCTTTATGTGTCATGTGCTGCAATAGCGAGGACATCGTTTTTGGAAAGTAAAACTATAATGATATTTTGACAAATCATGTATTGTAAAGTTTTTAAAAGAATTTAGATATTTTGTAACGTATTAACTTAGCTTACAAATAGGTTGTAATTAATTTGTATTACAGTTATGTAAAGTTTTTAAATACTCTGATATTGGTTTGCTGTGGCTATCGAGCCACAGGTCGGATTCAGCCCAGACTTCTATAAGTCTTCCGCTGTGTTTTGTAGATAGTAATATTATACTAGTTACACTGGTTTGGGCTGTTTCATACTTTTTCACCTTCTGGAGGCAAAATTTAGCGTTTTCCTCTAGTATTCCCTCTTAAGAGAGTACAAGTATGAATTATCCGTCACCTTCCTCACCCAAATCCTATTTTCGAGCAGAATATTAAATTGATGATGATGATGATAATGACAATATTCATACTTTCTCCAATATTCAATGATTAACTTTTATTATAAATAAAAGATTCCCCTTCGCTTGGTTTCTTCCCATATTCCAAATGGAAAGTACTTCCCAAAACGGAGGGAGTAACTTGTAACATCATTATTATGATGTCCTTAATTAATACAAAAGCATCTTATCTTGAAACGAACCACGTGTTAGCCTAGTGCAATACCCATTTCTTATCGGCTATCAGCAAGCAAACAAGACAAACTCTGGATTTCATGCTCACTTCCTCACCATTATTACGACGTCACATTTTTATTTCTCATGTCAAACGAATCGTCCCTCCCACTTTTCTAGTCGCTCAACACGCACACTCCACACCTTCACACCAACCTACTTGTCGCTACAACTATGGTGGCCATTGGCGGGAAGAAAGTGGGTGAGTTAGTTGGAAGGATCGGCGGTAATGGCGTCGGTCAAGTGCTGGTTGCAGTTGCTGCTGCTCTCTTTGTCCGATTATATTCTGGACCTGGTCCTGCGTTGTTTCCGGAGGATGGTGTCGACGATGACAATTGCGAGTATGTTGATGCGGATGAAACTCCGATTGACGGGAAAGTGTTTCCAGTTACCATTCGTTGGAGGAATATCACTTGTTCGCTCTCCGATGCCAAGTCTAAATCAGTAATTTCTCTGTATTTTCCGGCTTTTGTTTTTTTAGAGATTTTGTAATTTAACATATTTGGTTTCAGTCATCCTTTGTTTGATGAACTTTTCTGTCGTTGGTGATGATTTTTTTAAAAAAAGATTCTTGACGGAAAAGTATTTTTTTGTACAAGTATGCAATTTATTAATAAATTAGGACTTTTTTATAAGAGTTACCGTAAGAAATGACGAAATGATTTTTGCAATCCAAAAAGCTCAGGTTTCATTAATTTTATAGTATATTGGGATTCGTCCATCATATCAGCAAATAGATAATTTTAGTTGATGTTTCAAAATTTACAGGTTTTATTATTTTGTAGCCATTATAGTTGAAAAGGCCGTAATATTTCAGTTTTGAATATGCAAATGCTTGGAAGTGTATGATATGAGGTTGCGTCCATACCAACTGTCCATTCAAGTTTTGGAGCATTTAAGGTCATTTTTAATACTTGTGATTTAGGTAGATGAGAGATTTGAAACAACAAAATGCATGCCAGTAATCCATGGCAAGTGTAGCATGCCCTTGATAAGTGTTAGATTCATGACCGAATTACTCCAAAGAGGATGCCTATGTATTGATGAGTGTAGACCAAACAAGGAAAGCTGGGAGGGGTTGAAATGGGCTCATTTGAGTCAAAATGAAAGTTGGCTAAGTGAGCATGTTCAAAGGGTAGTTGAACATGGAAGAAGCGAGGATCTTGTTGTCGATAGAGGCCCAAATGATATAGGGAGTTGCATGGATGATAATGGTGCAAAGAAGTAGGCACTAAGGAAGGCTGCTCCAACGAGCAGTGCATCAAAATTCCAGAGTTGAATGAGCATGTTGCATGCTCAAAAGAGCAGATTTATGCAGCAGCCAACAACTTAAATCGAATCGTGGATAGGGAAATCAAGCAAACATGCTTGCTCAGACAAGGGTGAACCATGCTCGAACGAGCACATGGTGTGCTTGCACGAGCATGAAGGCAAATCCTTTTTGTGGTTTCACACGCGTTTAAGGGAATTCGAGAAAAGATTCCTTTTACCTTTGAGGCCTATAGAGAAGACTCCAAGAGAGTGTGCTTAAGGGTGTGTAGTCTTAGATGAACCACTTGAGCGGAGTGAATGCTTGAATTTGTGATATTCCATTAGAGTGCAACCAAACACCAGAGAGTCTAATGTGTTTGAGAGTGTGAAATCTTATGTAATTTGTTGAGATTATTGTTGAAAAAATACAACTATTTGATTTTGGGGAGAATAACCCATAAATCACTTGTCTGAGTAGTTTCATCAAGCTCTAAAAAGGCCTTTTTAATTAAATATTGTGATTTGGGGGTAGTGAGGTGTAGCCAAAATAACAATAAAGGTAATGATGAAGTTAAAGAAATGGCCAAGCCATTGATGAAGAATCTACTTGAGAATGTTGGAGGGAAACATGTATTAAAGGTTTCGAATGACCTGAAAACAAGGCAAGGAGAGCCTTGAGACCCCTATTCAGAATCTGCGGCAAAGGAACATGTCACTCTGTTGTAAAGATAGAATTGTGAATAGACTAGCCAACAGGCCTTTCTTGTGAGGCATAAGTTACTTGTAGATTGTAGCTACATATGTGAATCAGCTTCAACGAAATCCAGTGTAGATTTCTATAAGTTTGTGTTATGAGATGAGTAGTTTGGAGCCATACTTGCTAATATAAGCTACACTGGAATCAATTAATTGCGTAAACTTGATAATCAAATTTTCTTGGAAAGGTTCTTGTGATTCTCATATTCAATTATATTGTGTACATTAGGGTTTCTTTATGTTGGGCCGCTTAATATCAAATATAAAGTTTTGGATAATTACTTGGTTTAGATTGACAATGATGTTTTTTACTGCTTTGTTATTTAGGTAAGGTTCCTGTTGAATGATGTTTGTGGGGAAGCTAAACCTGGAAGGTTGCTGGCAATAATGGGGCCATCAGGTTCAGGGAAGACGACACTACTTAACGTTCTAGCTGGTCAACTTACAGCGTCATCCAGGTTAAGGTTGTCAGGTCTTTTGGAGGTCAATGGACAGCGCACGCCAAAAATATCTTACAAGTATGAGCTCTTTTGGAACAAAAACTCTTTGAAAATATTGGAAAATTTCTCTTCTGATCATCAACATTTGAGGATTTTCCTTTTGTTTTAGGTCTGCTTTTATCAGGCAGGAGGACCTCTTTTTCTCGCAGATGACAGTGCGCGAAACACTTTCTTTTGCTGCAGAACTCCAGCTTCCACAGATATCATCAGTAGAAGCAAGGGACGATTATGTTAATGATCTTTTGCGTAAATTGGGTTTGGTAAGAGTGAGATCAATGCTTTTGATATTTGGTTGGTTCTCTTAATAGATTTTTATGTAGACATATATTTTGGAGGAACATCACCCTTTTTTTAAAATCTTTTTCTTGTGTGTTTGTCTTAATCCACTGAATTACTTTGTAAATCTCTTATTCCATGACAACTGCATATTCAAACATTTGGTTCATGAGTAACATCAAAAGCTGTGATTCCCTCCATTTCTTCTTCTTGAATATGTATGATTTTGTTGCACCCCTCCGCATAAGGCTCCATTTATGTATCTGACATCCTGTAGACTCTGGTATAGGCAGGAGCAGACACTACCTGATGGTTTGTATCAACTGTAACTTTGCTCTGTCATAGTTATAAAGAAAATGGCCTATGGATAACCTTTACCTTTGTCTGAGCATATTATGAACTTCTGTTGGAGTGTCCTTACTAAATTGGTGTTTGCTGTGTGAAACTATCTCCAAAGGTCAGTTGTGCAGATTCAATTGTTGGTGATGCAAAAGTGCGTGGTATCAGTGGGGGTGAAAAGAAACGTTTGTCTCTAGCATGTGAACTAATTGCTAGTCCTTCAGTAATATTTGCAGATGAACCGACAACTGGTATGCACGCTTCATGCTTATTATGCTTGCTTAAGCCATACATCATATTCAATAATTTTAAAATTTAACAAATTCTCATCTAAATTATAGGCGAAAATCCTTATCCAGAAACCAAAAATTTCAAGCTATAAGACTACATATGACTTCTACCATATCATTGTCTTGTGATGCATCCTTTCTCCCCGGGGTTTCCTGTTCTGATGTAGTTTTGGAGAAATGAAATCAATTGATGAAGTCTAATGAAACAGAAATCTTTAATCGTTAGCAGTTACCCAAAAAACATGGGGAAGAGGACTTTGATTAAGTCACCAAGGCTTGTTTATTTTTTTGAATACTAACTGATAAGTAAAAGTAATAATCAATTATAAAGGGTACATCAAAGAGAATGGGGTTTATGAGAAGTAGAAAGGGTGTGCCCCTAGACTACTATGGAGGCTAAGCTTGCCGTCAATTTAGTGTGATATAGTCTCTGTATTATAGAAGTACCTAAACTTGACAATTCCAATTGTCGATAGATTTATAACCCCAACACAATAAGTATCTATTTCTATTCATCTAATAAACTACTGTTATTGTTTTCTTTTCTGGTAAATAAAAAATTTTCATCATCCATCTGAGCAATGTACAACCAAAAATGTGCAGAGGCAGTAAACAACACACAGCACCATGAACAACTCCAGATTTAGCTTACCAAAATATTTTAACTAAACCCAGGAAATAGAATTAGTAGCGGCCTTCTTTCTAATAGCAAGTGAGCTCTTGCTGTAATCTTCGACTTGATCTAATGAATAACATAATTAACATTCAGTACTTTTTCTGTCCAAATATAATTAGAGTTTTAGTTATACTCCTAATGAATATCGACAATATAGGGGCTTTTTTTGATTTGAAATATAATATCACATTCATAGCTCTACTCAACTAAAAAGAGAGACAAAATTTCATATAATCTAACTTTAATTGTTTTACATGATAAGATTTTGCAACCATAAAATCTATCTCAAAGCCTTTATTCTATTACATATACTTGGTAATTCGGGCCATTGCTGTCTGTTCTGTACTTCTCTTGTACCGAATATGTGAAGTACCTTGTGATTATAGTTGAAGCAGGCTGATACATTGCTGTTACATGGATTATGAAAATAAAAACAGAGATGCTTTCATAGCATAGTGTCTTAAACTCATTGCTTTTATAAACTTTAGTCATGTGAATGGTTCGTATCTGGCTTTATGAATTAGGAATTCAGGTTTTATGATAGAAGTTTGTGAATATTTCAATGCCATATAAGGAAATCAAGACTGTTTGGTTGTAGATTAAGGAAAATGGTCTGAAGATATATCTCCGTAGATGAGATGTTAGTATGTTACCCTAGTTTTCTAGAGTTTTCTCTTTTGCTTCCAAATTTTGTATTTCTAATTTTATGTTGACCATCTCTTGACCTTGTTCCCTTGGCTCTTCAATGTCAGTATGGGTTTTCTTTATTTATTTGTGATTTCAAGAGGGGTTTAATTAATGTTCTCACTTATCACTTACGGTTACATATATCTCTGCCATGGTTCATCTATTTCCAAATTATATTTTGGGATTTAAAAGTAAACCGTGAGAAATTATGTTTTGATCCTATTTTGCAGATTTTATGTGCTCTGATGTTGTTTCTGGCATGAATGTATTGTTGTCAATTAACACCGATAACTCTAATGATTCTGTGAACTACTTGTTTTTGGATGTAATATCTGTTTTGTTAGATCATCTCATGACAGTTGTCACTTTCAGGGCTTGACGCCTTCCAGGCTGAAAAAGTAATGGAAACACTCAGTCAACTTGCACAAGATGGTCATACTGTTATCTGCTCAATACACCAACCTAGGGGATCAATTTATTACAAATTCGATGACATTATCTTGCTGGCCGAAGGTTCTCTTGTTTATTCTGGACTTGCTAGGGATGAGCCATTATCGTACTTTGCAAATCTTGGGTTGGTAGCCACTTCGTTGTCCAACTCTTAACAGTTGATGTAAAACGGTGTTCTTTTGGATGCTGCCTAACCTGTGATTCCACTTGGCAGGTACCCATGCCCAGATCATGTCAATCCTGCTGAATTTTTGGCTGATCTCATATCTATTGATTATAGTTCATCTGAAAGCATCAACAGATCTCAGAAAAAGATAAATGGTCTTGTTGAGGCTTTTTCACAATCAACTGCCTCGGTTATTTATGCATCTCCACTCGTCAATGAAGATAAATTACTCAAAGAAATGAAGTTTAGAGGAAGACCATATGCTAAGAGAGGGGGTTGGTGGAGGGAATTCTCGTTGCTTCTGAGACGTGCGTGGATGCAGGTATTTGACCACACATTTTCTGTCTTTGGGATGCATATCTTGTTTATGTGAAGTTGTCGATGGTGTTTGCTATCAAGGGTCAATCTCAAACAACCTTTTTAAAATCACTAACAAGTGTATAACCATGGTAAACTTGCACACAACCGACCCCCCAAACCCCATCTAGTTGGTAGCTACTTAATGGCATAAGAGCAATGAAATGTTGGTGTAGTAATCCAGAAATATGAAGACTAATCTTGTCACTGAAATGGTTTGATTAGATTGATGATGTGTGATTTATTGGTTGGTTGGGTTAGGGGATGGTACTGTATGCCTCTCGATTCAAGTTTTCATGTCTCTAATTGCCATTGCCCTTTCTTCTTTACTTTACTATGTCACTTTTTATTTTATCAGGTAGTTGGTCATTTTGTTTGGTTGATGTTAGTCTTACTGGTAAACTGAATGCAGCTATGCTCTTACTTGCAGCTGTTAATATAGTTTGTATTGAAACATTTATCTTCAGAGAGAATTCTTCTGCTTTTTTATTGTAATCAAGGTTCAATTGAAAACAGTTTCTTTCTTATTACAATGCTGTGTACATTATGTCTCTTCACCCTTCATAGGAGGAAGCCACTTATACTGGCATAGGGGACAATTTAATAAATATATTACTGTGATTTCTGTACTTAGTCTTTTGACTTCAAAATTTTGCCTGATCAGGCTTCTCGAGATGGGCCAACAAATAAGGTGCGGGCTAGAATGTCAATTGCATCAGCAATGATATTTGGTTCAATCTTCTGGAGGATGGGCAGATCTCAGACATCTATTCAGGACAGAATGGGGTTACTGCAGGTAAACCCTGCAGAGTTTGAGTTGGTTTTTGATGTTCTCTATGAACCTTTGCATATCCTTTTATGTTGTCTTTCAATAGCATTGGGTATGGAGCCTCCTTGTACACAAGAAAATGATATGATTTTAAGGGGTAATGGGCTAGGAAGATCAATCGTTTTTTTTTTCCCAAGGATGTGAAGAAAGATAAATAGAAACTCGAAATTGAGATATTCTATGTATCATGAAAGATGATTCAATTGAAAAAAAAAAAAAGTAACTTATGCCTTTCTCCGCTAAAGGCGGTAAATTAAAAACAACAATGACAAAGTTAAAGTGGGGTCGGCTTCATGAACCAAAACAAATTAGCATGGGAAGTTGTCAATAACGTAAGTTATTCACCTCTTTAGTCTTTAATACTAATAATAATTTCTAATACTAATATAGTAAACGAAAATAATCTTAATGATCACTTACATATATTGTCCTCCTATATTTATATCAATCGTGACGCCTCCTAAAAATCTCAATTAATGCCACTCTTCACTTTTGTTATCACAGTCATTTTTGACCTACTTCTTTCTCTTGTGTAATCCTCTAAGTTCCAACCTTCTACTCGTCTTACTACGTGCTCTATATTAGTCTATTCCAATTAATTCGCTACGTTTTCACAAATGCAAATGATCCTACCACTTACAAATTACAATTTAATATTAAACTAATATCACACTTTCTTCTTATTACTCCCCAAATATTAACATCAAAGCAATAATAATTAATACAACATATCTTTCCTCGATACCACCCAAAACATCCACATTCAAATATTAATTTGAAATTCTCTCTCATCTTTAACATCTTAAGAATTGCTTCTTTCACAATTATCGAACTATCTCAAACATTAGAAAACCTTTCGAAAATTGTACTCGAAATCCCGATGTCTACACACGCTAATTTTCACTTAATAACAACTAAAAATAATCCCAAAGAACTAAAACTAACTATAAAAAGACAAATAATTTTGCACATTTCAATTAACAATAATATGAAATAATAAATTAAACAACAAAATCCTAGCTAATTTAGTCTAGCCGCAAAAGTAAAAACCTAGTTACTTTACGTTTCTACACTACGACAATAAACCTTGGATATGTTGGATATTCCTTTAAACCATCGAAAAATACTCATTAAGTTTTTGAACTTGGTTTTCGTCCCTCCTAAAAAGAATTGTCTTTAATTACTCTTTGGCAATGCTCAAAGACGGGAGAGAGATAACCTATGCTGAAAGTAGCATAATTACATTATCTCCCGCTCATCTTGGCTTTATAAGCATAGGAGCCACTCTTGCCCATAATACAAACTAGGCACTCCTCCTTAGGCAGTAGCTTGTTTTTGTCTAAGCAATTTGCAAAATCGTGTTGACCAATGAACTTCATATAATCTATTATATTCTATTTTCTTGCGCTACTCTTTTTTTGTCTTGAATATCTTTTATCCGGTAACATAGTGGTTATTGTTCTAGTATTCATTAAAGGAACAACTCTAGAAGGTTCTAAGGGTGGTAAATACTTCGTAAGCCCTTGATCATGGATTATATACACGTTAGTGTTACTATCATGATTTGGTTTCCTGCTTCTACCAAGAAATTATGGTATACGTTTCCTATTACGAGGAGAAATTAATCATAAAGGTTCTAAGACTCCCGCTTTTTACTCCTCCGCTTCAAGTCTCACCTTTGAGTTATTTTTTTAAAAAAAGCTTTACCTTTTAACTAAATCTTCTTTCAAAGGGCTTTGACATGTTATAACCGATTTAGCAGTAGAAGTGATGACGTGTTTTGGGAGGAAAATTGCTTTTAAAGAGCAAAGATTGCATCTTTAATTATTTTATAAAGTTAATTGAATGTTTTGTGTTTGATTTGCTTGGGTATTAAATGGAATTTGTTTTGGAAGCTTATTAATTGGCTAAGAGGTTGTTTGGGGAGGACTGAGGAGAATTGCTGAATTATGATATGTTTGATAATTTGAATTCAAAAAATGTTCCAATTGGTCATTACATACAAAATCATATTTGTTGAAGTGCAAGATTTTCTATTTTCCTCTTGTTTCAAATGTCCGATATATTACAAAGTTGTTGAGGACATAATTGTGGGTTGTAAGAAAGTGATAGAGAAGGGAAGGGAATTTGGTGCAGGTGTTGGGCTAAGCAGAGAGAGAATAAAGAACACTTTTATTTTTATGTTTTTAATAAAGAAAAGTATTTATTTTTAATTTTTTTATTCCTTTTATTTTTTGATAAAGAAAAATAACTCAAAAATGAGACTTTTAAAAGCAGAGGAATGAAAGATGGAATCGTGGAAACTTTAAAATTAATTTTTCCTTTTTATAATATCATTGAATATCTCAAATTCAATAAACGGATTAAACAACTCTTTTTTCGATTCGGGAGGAGATTAGTGAATCATGTGATAGTTAAATCACTTGAAGCATTTGAATTTTTGCACATTCCTTATTTTGCAGAGAATTGGTGTTTTCGTTTTTCCAGAGATATCTCCAAGAAATTTCTCCACGCATTTGTTACCAATTTGCATCGTAGTTGTAGCGATTCTTCAATTAAATTGAGGGTTTAGGAGCTATTTCCAAGAACACTCAACTCTTGTAATTGTTAGAATTAGAATTATTCAACTCTCTTGCGCGTAAAACATCTTGCTTTAGTCAAAAAAATTTCTATATCTTTTGTCATCTTGGGGAGTTGAATGAGTTTCTTGACTGCTAGGTTGCTGCTATAAATACTGCAATGGCTGCTTTGACGAAGACTGTTGGTGTGTTTCCAAAGGAGCGTGCAATTGTGGATAGGGAGAGGGCAAAAGGGTCTTATTCTTTGGGTCCATATTTAGCCTCTAAGCTGCTGGCTGAAATACCTGTTGGAGCCGCATTTCCGTTATTGTTTGGCACCATTTTATATCCTATGTCTCGTCTGCATCCCACTTTGTCCAGGTAGATTGCATGGAGCATTTGTTAGTAAGAGTAACTCACTAGCGTTTGTTACTGAGAGGAATTTACTAGCATTTCGTTGTGATTAATTGATATGTTTATGCTGAATATCTTGATCTAAGACTAGTATATTTCCCTATGATCTGTCAAATGCTACTGAAATCAAAATTCTTTACATGTAGTTTAAAATGTTTCGAAGTTCTTTACCTAAGATACTAGTTTTCTAGAGTAATATTAACCAAATTTACGGGACATGAGCAAAATTATCTCCTCATACTCTGTCAATCCCCATATAAAAACTTCTACATAAACAGCAACACTTACCTTTTTTGTTGCAAATGGAATAGGGAGCTCAAAGGAAGACCTTGTTGTAGATATATTGAGAATTTTGATATTGTGGTTCCAATTATTCACCTTCTAGGTCAAGACACAAGGTTAATGGGATTAAAAGAGAAGCAACTTTAGACTCAAGGAAATTTGATTTTGAACATAGAAGTGAAGTGACTTAGAAAAACTCTTTTTTGTGGATAACCTCGGAAAACTCGATCGAATATTGTTTAGTATGAAGTCAATCATACTTACCATCTTGTTAGAAATTGTAGAGTTCTCAATGGAGCTAAATTTTATAGTTCTTTGGTTTCGGATTATAATGGACTAGAGTAAAATAGTTCATTTAGTCCTTTGTGCGTCCTATTTATATCAAGTTGCATATGATGTTAGCAATTACGGTATCTCTCTTGCTTTTCTTTTTCCACAAACATAGTTTTTCACTCCAAAGATTTCTTACCTTTCATTTGTATAATCAAATTTGAAAAGCTAAGGTCTCTAAATGGGTCAAGGCTTTGGTGTGTTTAGTTGCCTTAAGGAAGTTGAACACAATGGAGTACCTGTAAATTAGAACGCCTTATAAGGTTTTGCATTCCCATAGGTGCATTTTATGTTTCAAGAATAGAGAAGATAATGATCGTATTTCTTCATTGCAAGATGGCAAGTTAATTATGGCGATAATTATTAGATTAGAGGCGAAGAATGGGTCGCTTCAAAAAGATTGGAGGATTTCTTTTGATCAAATATTGTTAAATGGGTTGGGAATTTGGAATAGAGATCTTAAAAAGATGTGAAGTCTTTTGCTCTTTTGCCATTATATGGTCTATATGGCTTGAGAGGAATACAATAACTTTCAATAATCGATTTCTGCCAGTAGAGGGTGCTATTGGAAAGTGGTTTTTTTTGGTTTCTTTGGCCTAAGGGACTTGGTTTATTTCAACAATGCTCTAAATGACTTGTGTAAAAGTAATTGAAATGTGATATTGTAGTTATGCATCCCATGGATGTATACTATATTCCTTCTTTAATAAAAAAATTTCTTTCACAAAAAGGGACGATCAAAACCAATCTTTTAACAAGGGTTAGGTTGCATACATCCAACTCAATCAAACTCTACCTAAGCGGAAGCCACTTGGCATTGGGGTAATGTCATGTTTACTTGCATATTATTATTAAATTTGCAAATAGTGCTTTCCTTACTTGTGCAATGCATGTTACTATCTAGTTGCTTGATATCTGTTTGAATGATTATTTAGATGCTGAATTATATTTGTGACTTGTAGATTCGGGAAGTTCTGTGGGATTGTGACTGTTGAGTCATTTGCTGCATCTGCTATGGGTCTAACTGTGGGGGCCATGGTACCAAGCACTGAAGCAGCAATGGCAGTTGGCCCATCCCTTATGACTGTCTTCATTGTATTTGGAGGATCCTATGTCAATGTAGACAACACACCTATTATTTTCCGCTGGATTCCTCGTGTGTCCCTAATAAGATGGTAATTATATCACATCTTCAAACATTACTTTTTCTGTAGGAAGGGAAACAACTGGCTGACAAATCATATCATGTTGATTGCTTTGTATAATCATATTTTCAGCTTTGTATATCATTGAAAATTTTGATTTATTTGCAGGGCTTTTCAAGGATTATGTATCAATGAATTTAGAGGTCTGCAATTTGAGCATCAACATCCGTTTGATCTGCAAACTGGAGAACAGGTATCTACTATATAAAACACTGACACACTGTATACTAAAATTTTTCGAGAAATCAAGCATCAGTTAGTTTTAGAGACCTGTAAGCCTAGGAGTCCTATACTATGTCGAAAGCAAACTCCAAGCTAGCTGGCCTGTTGTCCAGCATGTTTCAAACTAATAATGGTTTTGTATATCCTAAGATGTGGGAAAATATGGTGTATAACACTGATACCTTCAAGCCTTTGGCTTCATTTCGACGTTCTATAATTTGAAACCAATGTGCAGGCATTGGAAAGGCTATCGTTTGCTGGCAGTCAAATCAAAGAAACGGTGGTGGCACAAAGCAGAATATTATTGTTTTGGTATTGCACTACATACTTCTTACTAGAGAAGAATAAACCCAAGTACCAGATGCTCGATGCTCCTATAGAGGATCAAGTGTCACCATATGAGACTGCGGAGGAGAAAGAAGAGCCCCTTGCTGATCAGGTTGACGGAAAAGAGTTGCGCGAACCTCAGAGGGATCAAATTTTACCATTTATCTTGGAAGGTTTGTAGAGTCTTGGGTACACCGTACATTAATGTTGGTATACGATGCGGAGCTATTTATACTTTTATCTTATACAGGTGCCAAGTAAAGAGGAGATACTTATACAGTAAAGGAGGCCCTCATGCTTGCACTGATCAGGAAGATAACTATAAACAAGATGTGCTCCACATTATAAAGTAGCCCGATGTTTATTATATGTAAAACTAATTAGGAAAGTGTAGATCGCTGTATTTGGATCAATGCTTGAATTGTTAGTCAACTATAATACCTTCTCTTTAATTTGGCTTCTTTGCAGATCAGTAGCGTGATAGGTGTTTTCTTTTTTTTTTTTGTTTTTTTTCTTCAAACCGGAGTAATGCTAGTCCTCTATGGGCAAGAATTATTAAATCTTTCGGTAGATGGTGAGAATATTAAACTCTTATCCTAGGAAGAAAACGATAATTTTCAGCCTACCTAGAAAAAGTGGGTTAAAGCCTATGTAAAAAGCTAATAAACCTAAAATGTTAAATGACTTTTTTTGTTGACTTTAAACTTTGGCTTTTGGTTGATCAAAAGACCAAAGTAAAATTGTTTGATGAATGATGAATGACTTCTTAGCGGTTGAAAAACTATTTTTCAAAACTAAAATGGTGAAGTTAATTTGTTAGATTTTTTTGTTTTTTTTGGCATTTGACTTATTTTCTTATTTTTCTTTAATGAACATCAACAATTAATACCTAATTTTACTAAACGTCTTCCTAAATAGTTAGCTAATATAAGTAGCTCAAAGATCAAATTTCAAAATTCGAACAAAAATAAAAAAAGCCAGTTACCAAACCTCCTAGAATCGTTTGTAATATTCAAGAATGTGTTTTAATCAATTGCTTCTCTCCTTGGCATAATCCAACTTGAATCCATGGACCATGATACAACTATAGAAAATTTGAAATAGATAAGATTGTTTATCAAAAAAAAGCACATAATAAGAAACGGGTGGACTTATTTCCATTTATAAGCGCCTCCACCTCAAAGCTCAAGTTCGGTTCAATTCGCAGTTGTAACCGCAAACAAAGAGAGATTGGTCAAAAAAGTCAAAAGCTTTGTTCCCACTTACTAACTGCGAACATAACCCATTTGGTCAAAGGGTTAATCATTTGTTCGCAGTTAGTAACTGCGAACAGAGGGTTGATTCTGATTGAACAGGTCTCCTCTGTTCCCAGTTAGTAAGTGGGAACAGGGCTTTTGGTATAAAAAAGTCAACAGTCTGTTCGCACTTACTAACTGCGAACAACCCCTTTGTTTTTTTTTTTGGATCACAACACTTGCTCGTATTTAGTAAGTGCAAACAACTCCCTGCCTTTAGGTTTGAGAATTAGGCGCTTATAAATGAAAATAAGTTCATATGTAACTTATGTGTTTTTTTTAATAAATAATCTTATATATTTCAAATTTTCAATGTACGAGTACATTTCGAAAAAAAAAAAAAAACTTAAAAGTCGGTTACCAAATCGGCTTATGTGTAATGTGGGGGTGCCCTAAGCTTTGAGAGATGTACCCAAAAAATGAGAAGAAAAAGGTCAGAATTCAAAATGTTGGGAAGTGAGTGAAATGACCAATTGGCGCAACTGGAAAGGCGCGGCAAGTCCTCTTGTCTTAAATTTTCCTTTCACCTTTGGCGTATAGGGTAAGATTCCAAGAGTATATCAATGGAGTAAAACTGAAAACCCTTGATTGTTACTCACAATTTCAATGGGGAGGAAGAGAGGAAGGGTACCCAACGTGTTATGGACTCCATTCAAGGACAAAGCTGCTCCGCTTTCTAAAACTATCATTTCTTTGATTCCCAGAAATTGTAATTGCAGTTCAAATGGTAAATGTCTTCGTTGTGTTTTTGGTAATGGAGATGAAGCTGCATTGGCGTTTCTTATTAGACCAAATGATCCTTCTGATTTTATCCTTTTTATGAACACTTGTTTTGTTGTAATCCCTGATGATGCTCCTCCTCTTTCCCCTCTTTTCGGCTTCACTCGCCATTGGTCTCAAATCCAGGTAATACTTTTATATTTTTCAATGTTTTTGCATTGCTAAATTAATTTGGGATTTCAATTCATTAAGCTTAATTTTGGATATCATTATGCCTTGTTGTGAGTGTTGTCAATTTTGTGGGTTTAGATTGTTGAGAGGAGCATTATAGCATCTTTTGATAAGGAGATGGAATCGTCAAATGTTATATGCCATGGTTATCAGAAGGTAGCTTTTTATTTTGTATTTAAATTTTGTGTTTTGCTTCGGTTCTTCGGCGTATTGGAAACAAATACATTTTATAGCTACCTCCAATGTCCTTTAGTGCTTCCATCTAGGCAGAATTTGGGGGTCGGATGTATGCAGCCCATTACTGGACAACAAATACTTTGTTTTTGATTTGATTCTTGGTAGCAAATCAGTATCATATAAAAGGGTACATGTATCAATGAGTATTTACAATACAGTGAATTATAATCTGAAACCAAAGAAGCATACATATGTTGCCAGATAAATGAATTTCCATTAGAATGAGAATAAATAGGTCAGAATCCACAATGAGGGCCATTACAAACTCAGTAAAAAAGAAATGAACGACATCATGTAGTGCTAGAATGAAAATGTATAGGAAAGCTCAATGGAGCTGGAGGCACTAATATGTTATACTACCATAAGTATGCCCAAGATGAAAATATCAGTTTTCTCCAACCAAAAACCTCACATTAAAGGAAAATACTCACCGGTGTGACTACATCCACATCATGTTCCTTGTTTTGAAGGGTAGTTAGATTTAGCAGGGTGCTGTAAAGTCAAGTTGAATGGGCTCCCATATTCCGCACTATTCCTTAAATTCATTAAGGATGTGAGGATCTATGATCTATCTGTAAATGTCAATAAATGTGATGCCCAATCATGCAGAGATAATCCTCTTTTGCTTCTTTTTCTATTCCCCTCCGCTGGCCATAGTGGGAAGCAAGAATTCAATATCACCGGCATTGAAGTTTCTCTTTGATTTCTTCCCTATCCCAGTAGCTCTAAATGCTAAGTGGTGTCGTGGAGGGTTCGTCAATGGATTAGTAAGTTAGTTGGATATTCCCGTTGCCCTATTAGGTTGCTTTAAAGTCATTGCTTAAAACATTAAACTTTCCTTTACAAGATATTCCTTTAAGGATGGTTTGAAGCGATTGCTTGAATTAGTAGCTCAGTCATTGCTGATTCCAAATAATGAAAATGATTGAGTTGGCTTTACATTGCACTCTAGATCTAAGCCCTGAGGAATATTGTGGTAAGGAGCCTCAAAATTGAAACAAGGGCTCATTAACCTTTTCTTTGTGTGGAGGTGTTGACCTAGTTAGACCAGCTATTTCTTCAGTAGCAAACAGTAGATGATTCTGTCTATTATTTGGTAATTTGTCGTTTGGGCTGAGGGTCTTACTAAAAAACTGTTGTCTGTTGCCAAAAGTTCTATGGACTTTCTGTTTGCTGTGTGATGTAATCTGCATGAGTAGGAGAGTACAAGGTACCTTGTATGTTGTAGTTTTAATTTCAGCGCTTAAAAAGTATGGTGCTTCGAGCACAGAGTAGCAAGATATTTATTTCCCTAATGCTAATTTGAACTCATGTTACAGTTTAAATTAAACAGCATCATTGTAAAGCTTCTAACCAGTTGGGCATGGGAACTGGCCTTAGAAAGGGTATAATCTCCTTTTCATTTATTAATTTATTTATATAATGTTTTTTTTGGTTGCTTTCAATTAAGACTTTATAAAAAAGACTGCTGTCCATACGCCAGTTGTAACTTAAGAACAGATATCAAGTTTCTGGCCATTAAATCTAGCTTCTAGTGTTGACCGGTCCTTTGCTAGAATAGAGTGATGGTCATATATACTTCAGAGGCTGTGCAAGGACGAATAGAGTGAAGACAATTAAGATGAGAATTAATCCTCTCTCCTCGGCCTTTTAGATTGAATTCTTGCTGCGACTAATTGACTAGCTGTCAAACATGGGATGGTTAACATATTTTCTGTACTTGGGAGAGAACACATAATAAGGAGGGCTGGATGGGCTATAATATGTACGAAAGGGAGGATAGGAAAGAGCTTGAATTTAGCAACCAAGTGGAGTGAAAGAGAGGTGAATGCTGAAAACTTGACCTAGTAGCTGCAAATGTGATATGTCTTGCAACTCGAGTATGGATAAATGATTGGAAAAAATGTTTGTTTCTTTTCTAAAAAGTCGCCTTAGTTGATGAAAAGCATTTTTTAGCTAATGAAATAGCTCAAATCGTCATAGATTTCTCTGTTCTTCCTTGAACATTAACCTTACACTCTGCACAGATTGGGGATAGTGTCATGAGCTATCTTCTCATGCACGCGCTGATATTCTTGCCTATCAAATGCAATGCACACCAGCAAGTAGCTGGTCCTCTTGTCAATCGGCTCTTTGAAAAGTTTTCTTTTCTCACATCCATGACAGCTTTAGATCGTCCAAGCAAGCAAGTAAGTAATTTATATTGGATGTAAAATGTACTTCCTTTGGATTTTAATAGTTGCTACAGTTCCTGTAGCAATTACTGTTCATCAACTGATCTTATTCGGCATATATTTTCCTATGTATAATGTAAAACATAGTCAATTGGGATCTTGTTTGATTCGTTTTGATGCATATTTTCATAGTATTACTTTTTAGAATTTTTTATCATATAAAATTAATCATATTAAAGATTAAAATTGTGCATTGGATAGCGCGAAAAACAAAATTTAGCAACTATTAAAAACCGGAGGAAGTATTTGGTTGAGCGGTTACTATTTGGAATATTGAGAATGTTCACCCCCGGTGAGATACCTATTATAGTACTTATTCCATACAAGTGAAAAGAGCTCAGGATTCTATGGAGAAATGTGTTTTTGTGCATTGGCGTATTGGATTGGAAAAGATCAATATTTTTGACACAATTTTCCCACACTAAGTTATAAGGGTCAGGGTAATTTTGTTTTTCTATCTAGTTAGTCTAGTATCTTCCTTATTTATTAATTTATACGATAGTTTTACTTTACATACAGCTGCTTGTAGTCATCGACAGTTGGACCTTCAGGATTATGTCAAAACTGGAATATTCAATTGTTTTATTTCTCCAAATAACTTGCACACTTGCTATTTATTGATGGTCTAGAATAAGTTGCAGTCTTTGTTTTATAACTGTTTCTCTACCCTGAGTATCGACTTATCTAGTTCGATTTTATTACATTTTCTCTCTATTGACTTCTTTTTCTGTATTCCAATGCTTCCTCTTGTTCTTTAGTGGCTAAACCTTTATTTATTTATTTATTTATTTATTTTTTTGTGTGTAAAGCTACTATTATGTTCAAATTCCTTTGGAAAAAAAGATGACTTTTGCATTTAGAGCCCATCTTGTTATAATTACAATTAGATAAGCTCACGGAAGAAAAATAATGCTATCATTTTGTTTCAGAATACGCACAATTACATGCTTAAATATATGTAGCCTGTAGTGTGCCTCACCTATTTCTGCACATCATAATGAAAGGTTGCTGGCAAGCTCACTAGATGTACTCATGCTTCCATAGATATGTCAGATGAAAGCATTTGTTTTCAGAAGGAATTGAAATACCTACTTTAAGCTGTCAGTTCTAGAGACTTGGAAGTTTGATAATACTTTCAGTTTACCAGGAAAAAAAAGAGATGGAAAGGCATTGAAGAGATCTCAAACTCCAGAGAATCTGGCAGCCATGCCCCTTTTGGCCAGAATCTTTTTCTTGGTCCAGTTGGCTCAAGAAATGTTGATTGTCTTAGCACATACTGTCCTGAAGCAAGCCCTGTGATTCCTGAGAATAGTTGCAACAGAATGCTAGAAGATCAACCAATTAAGGAGTTGAGACTAATCTCAGGGAAGAGCTCGAGATTGCCAAGTTGGCAGCGTCGAAAGAGATGCAAAAGGTTGATGTTACAAGGCTCCAGTATTCAGGAACAATCTAAGATAGTATTTGATGAGAAAGATGATTTAAGCATGGTTAGTCAGAATGGTTTGGTCACCAGTGATAGGCGCAGTCTTATGGTGCCTACTTTGGTAACTAATCAAGCCGGTGCTTATGTCAAATCTGAACAAACGGTAAATATAAACATGAGTTTTCATGTTATTATATCTTACAATGCATACTTGGAACCTTATGATCTATGCTTTGGAGTTGGTATGCAAATTTGGCATTGAGTAATAGCATGCTGCATGCTATTATGTACTTCCATACCGTAAAATTTTGTCATATGTCTCTTCCTGGGTTGCCCAATATTTGTTTATATAATGCTGTGTCTGAAATTGGAAGTGAGTCTAAAATCCATCTTTTGGTAGTCTGAATTTGAAGTACTACATTTTGTTTACTTTTTTAATGAATCGCACCATGTTCCCACTTATTACCATGAAGAGATAAAAAGGGCCACTATTCATTATTTGATTTGTTCTTACATTATATGTTTTTGGAAGTGAGTTAAAATGAAATTTTTAAAAGATGGATTTTTTGGGATTTATTTGGATCACGAGAAGGTGGGTTTTTTTGATTAAGACTTGTCTTACCACTACTTTGATGAATTCAGAATTAGAGGGTTTATTGGAATGTGATATTGTAGTTATTTATATCATGATTTTTGGGATTCCTCCTTTCATGGATGTATGAAAGTGTTTCTACATTAATAAAAAAATTTTCCTTGTTAAAAAAGGGAAATGGGGTGTTTATCCGAGTCAGCCATTCTATTCTTTTGATATTGAGGATTGATCTTTCTTTGTATTATAATTGGTTTTGTTGTTTTCATGTCTTGAAGTAAGTGTTAATATGGTACGGCCATTGATGTTTTGAGTTTTGACATATTAACCATTATGTAGCTGAGAACATTAGATTTTGTAGAATTTCTGACTATCTATGTTGTGCACTTGTTTGCTTTGTATTTTCAGATGCAGTTGTGCCTCTGTTGCTCAGTTTTCCAATCCTTGTCCAGAGTCTCTAAAAATACTTTAGTTAATAGGAAACTAATGTTCTACAATTTGAAGTCTCCTTCAACTCGTTTTCTGGACAAGCGTATCCTTCTGATTCTTATGTGAATTCATTGTAACCTCCTTATACTTGTGTATCTGAAATTCAGAATGCAGTTTTTTTGCTCTTTCTGTACATGTTTGTAATTTGTTCTTCCTAGCTGTTGCAGTTATTTCTTAATTATTTAGATTTCATCCACCACTTAAAATCTGGCTTTGATGGTGCACGTGTTCTGTTCTTGCACATTTTTGGATTGACAAATATGTGTTCAAGAACTTTACCAGCATCCTGCATCCACAAACGTGGGATTTGCTCACATGGGTCTTCTTGCCTGTAAGTTTGATACTTATATAAGAATATCTTTTTATTGTTTGTCTCACGTGACAAATGCATGTTGAATCTATAAAAATGCGTCCATGGTTTTGCATTGAGAAACTACAGGCCACAGGGCACTTGCATAATCTATTTGAATTCTGTTATAAACTAGAGTGTAAAATGTATAGATGTCATTTTTTATAGCATCATCCATAAAATGCATTCTTTATGCGCATAGTTTTTTGGGAAAGCATTTAGCCATTAGATAAACCATCCATTTCTCAACTTATTGCCTTTATTTGAATTAGCTAATCTTGCTCATAGCTACCAGTTTTTATCCTATTTGAAAATATGAGTTATGAGATTATAGACATTTAATTCAATCTCAGAGATATTAATATAAAGAAAAATCTCTTATTCTATTTTGAAGATAGTATTATGTACTTTGGATGGCCATTGATGTAGATTTCAGGGTTAAAGGCTCATAGAAGAGTTCAGATCTTTCATCTTGATACTCTTATTCAACAATCTCCAACCTTTCACTGTGTTATCTGTTGTTTTGACTGGGGTGGTGTTCAGATCTTTCAATGATGGGATACTTGTTCTTTGATGAAGAAAATACTGTGCTTTATTGATTTGTATAGGGAGTAACACAAGAATTAAAGATTGACGTTCAGAAATTCAAAATGCATGAACGCAACCTGCAATTTATCGCATTTTCGGTGACTGGTCTAAACGAAGAAACTTGAGTAGATTGTGTTAATGTGAGTAGAAGTTTAATTTGGCTGTTGAAATGATGTGCTATCCTAGAGTTTCTCAATTGATCACCATCTAACAAGGTGAAGGCAATGATTTCCTTGTTGGAGTGTTTAAGGTGATAGAAAAACCATTCACCATACATTTGGTTGTCAAATATGTTGCTTAAACATGTACAAAACAATTTTGCTTTAAAAGAAAATTCTCCGTTTTAGACATATGTGCGTGATTTTTAGTTCTGCTACATTTGCAATTTCTGTACTTTATTACAATGAATGCAATAAAATGTTCTCTACTTGTACACTTTTTTTTTGCTTTGATATTTTCTCCTTGTTAAAAATTTTTAATCTGTGAAAAGTTGCATTCATTTCAACATGTGAAAAATTTATTTGATGAACTTTTCAGATACCACTCTCTCCTTAAGTTGCTTCGAGTCTTTCTCAACAAAGCTAAGAAATGTCTACATATGAATTTTTTGGAGAAGTACTGCCCTACCAAACCCCTTTTCGACAAGGATACAATTAGAGATGTTGATTCCAGTCTCCAGGTTTACTCTCTATATCCAATATAACTCTTAGTTTCTTTACACTGTGTTTGGACTTTGGCTAAGGATTTAAAAGGTAAAATAAATGAAGGAATGGGAAGGGAAAGGAGGGTGAAGGAATAATGAGGGGAGCTCACCATGTTGTTTAGGAGAGAAGTAAAGGAGAAGGAAGAGAATTACTGTTTTCCTTCCAAATCTTTCCACTTTAGGAGATAAATTTTTAACAATGCTGAGGGGGTTGATTCCTTCTCCATCCAAGTTGCCCATCGCTATCAAAATATGGCCCCACGAAAAATAGGCTTGGATTGTTTTCAGGTGAGTTGTGCTATTTTTCGAAATGGGTGGGTGTATTTTTGACTAACAAAGAAATGTTTTGAGTAGTGTGAGGAAGTTTTCTCGTGGTTGGTTTTAATTTTTTTGCTTAGCTTAGATTGGTTGGTTTTGGGTGGTGTACCCAAATAATGGGAGAGATTTTGGGCTGTTGAATAAGGAGCCAAGGTTAATGTTTGAAAAAAATCTTGGGGGAAGGTAATTATTTAAACAAAATGGGCTCTAGTTTAAAAACGATACTCTTAAGTCTTAACCACTAAGCTACATCTTTCTGTTGTAAATATTGGACAATTTTTTGGTTTTATATGACCCAAATATTTTCAAGAAACTGGGCCCTTTAGGCCCAAGCTAAGATTCGTTTGTAGCCAGTAGCCAAAGTAGCCAGAGGTGAACAATAGTAGGGGTATATTTTTGGTTCATAAGTGCTCCTTTGCATTCCATATTCAAATTGTAAAATGAGGTCTGAGTGAGGTGGACATTTTTTCTAATAGAAATATAATACAAGGACCAATCAGATGAAAACACATGCCCTTTTCTACTTCATCAAATTAAAGCAGATTTTGTGGGAATTTGTGGCAACCACATGTTTTTCTTGAGTTCTAACGAAAGGTAGGGTTTCAAAAATAGGAATACAAAAGGTGGAGTTTTTAGAATTGATTTTCCCAACGAAAAGGGCCCCTTTTGGATGATTGGGAAGACAATGGAGTGAAGTAGGTGATTTTAGGAAAACACGAGGAGAAAAGACAAGAAAGAAGCTCATGAATGAATCTTGTTGGATTCTTGAGTGCTAAAGGTGGTTGCTTGCCTCATGGATAATGTTGCATTAATCATTTTTTGCTTTGTGTGTGTATGTGTTGACTAATGCCCTCTTGAATTCAGCTTAAACCAATATTATTCAGTTAAAACGAGCTTAATTAAAAAAAATTAGTTGAGTTAGTAAAAATTACTAGTGCACTGTAAGTTTTTTGATTCAACAACTATTATTAGTGCGGAATATCTTGATACTTAAGATAAATCACATACAAGTAGCTGAATTCATACCTCAAATTAGATTATTTTCTCTTAGCTGTTGTAGGCACAATATTTCAGCACATGAGAATAACAGGCATTTTTTCTTTTTGGTTGCTCACGCAACCAGAATGTGATTTATGGTATGCTGAAACCCTTAGGACTATTCGTGGATGACCATAAACAAAACCTTTATGCAAATTTGATACACTTAAGTCTCACTTTTGTGTCATATACACTTAGAGAAGGGAAGAGACATAGTGAAACCATTCACCTTGAAATATGCGACAAGTGATTGGCCTTGGGATGCATGAAGAGGAAGACCACGACTGTTTAGGTTGATCTCCACTCACCGCGTTGCTCTTTATTTATAATAGTGGTTTCCTTTTATCTTATCTAATTAAGTTTCATTAGAGTTAGTAGAAAACAACGTGAATCAATCATTAAATGTAGTTAAGTTCAGCTGAGTTGAGTTGTGTTTAGTTAAATTTAGTTCAATTCACTAATAAGTGTAGTTTGGTAAAAAAAAAATCAGTTCAGTTAAAATCTGGTGAACTAAAATGAAGATAGGAATTCTTTAGTTTTGGAGCATATGAAGAAGTGCCAGGACTGATTGTTTTTCTCCCATTCTGTTTAATAGCAAGTCATTTTAGTATCCATTGCAAAGTCTGAACTTTGAACTATAAGATGTTCATCATTCAATCTTTCTGCAGGCTAGTAAGTTGGTATCAGAGTTGTCAAGCTCAAAACAAGACATGAATAAGGAATTTGATCAGATGCCCGAGAGTTCTACCCTTGCGAAAACGAGGGATTGCAAGACAACGACTGAAATCCTTCAGCATCAATTTGGTTTCAGCCAGCCATATTGCTTAAAGCATGAAGTTGTATCGTTTGTTTGGGCTGTGTGCCGAAATATAGTTCCACCTGATCTTTTAGGATCGTCCTCAAGCCAAAGAGCTTTGCGGAGAAATATCTCTAGATTCATTCGGTTACGACTATTTGAAAATTTTTCTTTGCAGCAATGTCTGCATAAATTAAAAATTTCTAAGTTCCCTCTTTTAACAAATATGGAGTCTTTCACCTGTTTTGATGCTCTTGCTTCTAAGCCTCAGGCTAGGCAGATCCCTGAACTGTTGCAATATTCACAGAACCTTCATCTTGCCTTCAGACAGACACTTCTGGAACGATGGATCTTTTGGTTCTTTTCTCATATCGTGGTTTCCTTGTTACAGGCCAATTTTTACATAACAGAAAGTGAGCATGGTAAGCAGAACGTATATTTTTATAGAAAATCAGTTTGGGAGAAGCTCAGTGACAGAATGACTACATGTCTAAAGAATCAGAGTTATCAGTCCTTGGATAATGCAGCTGTAGCAGAAATTTTGAGCAAGAGGTCCTTTGGTTTTTCAAAAGTTAGGCTGTGCCCAAAAGAAAATGGGGCCAGGCCAATAGCAAACTTAAAGAAAACATCCAAATTTCATTTTAAAAGATCACTTACTCATGCCCTATTCAGCAGAAAGAAGACGAAGAAAATAACTCACAAGAGACATGTATCTTTTTTTAAGTCTGTAAATACTGTTCTACGGGATTTGCATGTTATATTTAAAGATTTGAAGGTGAGGGAACCAGAAAGGTGGGGGTCAACCGTTTTTTCTTATGGTGACATTCAAAGAAAATTAGGTTCATTTCTGAGGCTTCTGAAGGAAGAACACCCTGACCCAGCTATGCGTAAAGTATACATTGTAGTTTCAGATGTACAGAAAGCATTTGATACTGTCAAACAGGATAAGCTTCTTTCCATAATTGATGAAATACAGATGGAAGAAAAATATTCTTTACAGAAGTTATCTGAGATTGTTTTAAAAAAGAAATTGTTGTGCACTTCTGAGAATATGAAATTGATGATTCAAAGTAACAATAATGGAATAGAAGATGTTCCTCCTGTTCGTGAGAGGATTCTCCATGCAGTTGTTGTCAGTCAGGTACAACGTTTATAAGTTATAATCCCTCTTTCTGTATGATTCTGCACTAGTTTATAAAAGTTCAATTATTGATTTGTAATTGGTGAATAAGACAAAAAAACAAGTGGGTGTAAGAAATGAGTGGATGAGATGAAAAGAGAGAATGAATTTGTGGATGAGATCAAAAAGTGAACGAGAGGATCATTACCAAATAAAGAAAGTGAGGAAAGCAAATGGGACAAAGTAAAATAGAAAGTCGTGCGATTATGGGTTAAGAGTTTCATATTAAGATGACGTACTTTTTAGAATAAAACTTAGATGCACCAGTGTTTGTGGCTCTGACATGAAATTAAAGCTCATCACAAATGTGTATGCTTTGATAAATTTAGTCTAGGATAGGGTTTTTGATCAAAATTTCTTAGGAATGGTTTGGATGATCATCTTAGATGTGTCATTTTTTTGATGCACCAAGTGAGGCTCCGTTCTATATTACTTTGAACAAGCCTGAACTTATTAGTGCAAATATTTCCAAGGCATGGATTAGGTAAAGCAAAATCAGTAATTATCTTATCTAAGTAACTACTTTTCTGTTATCCTGTGAGAATTTGTTTTCTGAATTATGGAAGAAACTATTGGGGTTGGAGTTATTTAAATGTAGGGATATTCCACTTGGTAGCTTCTAACTATGGCGAAAAACAAGTGCTAGCTTTTTTTTCTTTCTAAAACTCACACAGTAGCATTAAGGTTTCAATTTATTCACACAATAGCAAAAAAAGACAAAAGTACCCTTACCTTTTATTTAGATATCAATTAATAAAAATTTATGGGTATTTTTTTCTTGTTTGGATGTGGTCTGAATAAATTGAAACCTTGATGTTATTGTATGAGTTTTGAAGAATAAAGTGTTACCACTAGCTTTTTCACCATGTGGAAATATCCCTTAAATATCCGTTATGACGTAATTTCTGAGAAATTACTTGAAAGTAATAAGCAGCTCAATTTATCTCTGGTGTGGTGTACTTGCTCACCAAGCTATCTGAATATACGTATATGGGACTGCCTGTGATTACCTTCTAGATTGGATGCTTCCTCCATAAATACAGTTTTGTTTTGTGCAATCGTTAAAAGCACGGTGAAACTACTTGATAAATTAATTTTTTGGATTGCAGGAGCAAATCATAACTGTAAGGTGGGAAAAACTCAAGTCAAATTTGGAGGAGCATCTAAAGAACAATGTGCTCAAATTAGGTCAATGTTTCTTCTTGCAAACTGTTGGAATACCTCAAGGAAGTGTTTTGTCAACTTTGCTTTGTACATTGTATTATGGGTATATGGAAAGGGAAGTTATCTTTCCTTATCTTGCAAATTGGGGTCATGACGTGATTCAAGATGAGAATGGTAGTACTGCTTTTGAAGCTACCTCCAACTTATCGTTTTCGTCTCCTAAGTATCTCTTGCTTAGGTTTGTTGATGACTTCTTGTTTATGTCGACATCGAAAAAGCAGGCTACTAGATTCTACTCCAGATTGCGAAGAGGATTTAGAGAATATAATTGCTACATGAATGAGGACAAATTCTGCACAAACTTTCATTTTGGTGATATGTGTAATCTTGATTCAAAGAGATTGTTAGTTGGAAGTGATGGTGTCTCCTTTATGCGCTGGAGTGGCTTGCTTATCAATAGTTGCAGCTTAGAGGTTCAAGCAGATTATACTAGGTAAGCTCTATATAAAGCCTTTTTCAATTTCACATGCAATATTTTTGTGTATTAGAGGACGAACTATTCTGTTTCTTATCCAAGCTTTTGAGTATTATGCTTAGGATTTGTGTTGTGGGACTGTATTTAGTCTTTGGAAAACGTTCTACCTAATTAGCTAATACCACTCCCTTAATTGGTAATGGATGAGCAAGAATTTTATGAAGAAAAAGAGATGTCTCGAATTGTACAAATATTAACATGAACCTTAACATGACTTTCCTAGCAAAATTTCATCAAAATTGCATTAAACATGAACGTTATTTTATATAATGACCATGTACAAGAGATATGGGAGTGTTCAGTAAACAAAGCAAAAAAACGTGTTTTTATGTCATTGACAAAATTACGTCATTGAGATTCCTTCACTTTTAAATTACCTGATTCTTTTTTCCATAGCATGATTTTTCCCGGAGAGTTGGTGCCCTTCCTGGTGAGGAAGAAATCCCAAGTCCAACTTGCGTGACTGTCATTCTGCGACCTCTCGTGTTGATCTGTTTTCTTTCATGTTGCCGACAACATGATTAAGGATTCAATGCTATTTTTATTCAGATTATGTATGGGCTTGTTAAGGATGGTCATACTTTTTAAATTTAGATAAAACATTTGTCACCCTATTGTGTCATGTATGATTACTTTGGAAAATTCATGCCGCATCCCCTGTTGTGTCATGTATGATTACTTTGGAAAATTCATGCCGCGTCGATTGTGCCATTTAGGTTAGGACCTGTTTCCTGGCTATGCGACACATTTCGGTAAACATGACTGCAACCATATTGTTTTCCATGCTGGATACCAAATGGGCTGTGAAAGGAAGTCATAGTAATATTTTGTCGGTGAGATCTTTTACAAACTGGCTCAGAGCAGACCAGTTCTGAACATTTAGATTTTCATTCAAATTAAAAGTCTACTAAACAACGACATTAGAAAGACCGTCACATCTTTTATAGGACTTTCTAAATGCTATTGAAACCAGTGTTGTGGATACAGTTGCTGAAGGGTTGGATTGGGATTTGGGAGTCAATGACTCATTACTGGTTCAGATGTACCCAGTCATATATTGATGCATTTGAAAAGGTCCTGAACATTGATAGTTAGTTTTAAAAATTCTTTCAGTTTGTTATTAACTGAATATATCATTATCGATGCAAAATCTTTCCAACCATGAACTGGTTACGGTTTCAGTTTAAATTTCTTTTGTATTTCAATATACTATATCGTCCGTTCTGATGTGAATCCTTTCTACATTTGATTTTGCACTGGACATTTGCGGAACAGGTACCTCAATAATCATTTAAGTTCGACATTGACTGTGAGCTGGCAGCAAAGACCAGCACACCAATTGAAGGCCAAGTTGCGTGCTTACATGCGACCTAAATGTCACCCTATTTTTTTTGATACTGGCATTAACTCCCCCGAAACCATTAGGCTGAATCTGTACCAAGCTTTTGTGCTATGTGCAATGAAGTTCCATTGTTATGTTCACCAATTGTCTTTCTGGTGCAAGATTCATCCGACTTCCTGCTTGTCTTGTATAGAGGGTTCATTGAGGTACATGTACAACAATTAAACTCGTCTTTCAATTGATTTTCCCAAAACCTGAAAAGATTCATCAGCAATCAGTTGTCGGGATAGTTAAGCTTATTTTTACAACGAAAATCTTCCTTGATTTCCAAGAAATTGTAACAAATTCAATCTTATGACAGATACATGAATCAACTGATGATGGGAAGGATGTACAAAGCTGGTTATGCGTCTAATGGTGATCGCACGCTTGTAGTGACGAAAAAAGAAATCTTATGGCTTGGATTAACAGCATATATCAAGGTGTTGAGCAAGAAAAAATCAGGACATAAGGAATTGCTGCGTCTTTTGAGAACCAAGTTAGCGGCTATTGTGAGTGTTGGGGGTTCCTATAAACTGAAGTATGCTGTTGATGATTCTCATTCCTCCTATATGTGGAAAATAAAGTACTAGTAAGTAGTAAGTAGTAAGTAAGGTGAAGTTCAGGAAACTGGTTAACGGATTTGTTGTACATTGCATGGACTTTCAGTTCGAGTGGAGTTCCCTTATGCCATGCCAACTTACTAGGTAGTTCAATTATTTTCATCTCCAGGGTAATGTGTTTGTTATTAATATCACACCGGTCTACTTTTGACGGGATTTAAAATTGACCTTGAGCTTGACCGAAATTTGGTGGGTCATAATTCGGAAATTTGATCCTTGACTCAGAAAATTACTAGACCTGGAATTCCCGAAAAAAAACTATGTCAAATCCGACAAATCCGAATTCAACCGTTTCGATCCATTTTAAGTTTCACGTCAACTGTATCATCAATTTTAGCAGACGTACTACATTTTTAATCAATTTATTTTTTTAGTCAATATTTATTTATTGTAGTCCTAAGATTAGCATATTGGTCTTTCTTTAAAAAATTACTCCATCATATAAGTAATTTTTTTGTTTTGAAAATTTAATGATAAGTATTTTAAAGTTCTTGACCTGTTGAGTTTATTCAAATTCGATATGGTAAGACCTAAAAATAACCTAACTTGAAAATCACTTGACCCAAAACTCGATTAACGGACCATTTTGATTTCAATTTAACTAATTGATGGATTATTGGAAAGGCATTAAAAATTTTGTTTTGATGATGGAGCCAAAATGTTATACTATGTGTCTTTCCATCCTATTCTATTATTTCCATTCCAATATATACAAATTTTAAATAGTTATTGGGGATCATTTAAAAAGTGACCTTTATAATCATATATAGGCCTTTTAATGAGTATGCTTGATTAGGAAACGATATAAAAAAATAAAGAAAAACCAATCGGGTCTGAATTGAAAAGGTAGAAAAAATATAGCTAAAAGTTGAAATAGGAAGATATTAGTAAATGAAAAAAAGTTGAAATATGTTAGTAAATTGTCTCAAAATAATCTCATATATTTGAATATTTATAAATAATTCTAAATTTGAGAATGTTTGCTCACAACATCACCCACATGCAATACAACGTGCTATAATAATAAAAATAAAAATAGATTTTATAAGGGAAAATTTACTTTTAAAATCCTACATTTTGCTTGTTCTCTTTTAAAAATCCGACCTTTTGCTTGTTCTCTTTTAAAAAATGATGAATTTTCAAATTTATCCGGTCACCGGTAAAAATGTTCTATAAAAGAAAACGGAGGAAAAAGGTCGGATTTTTAAAAAATAATTTGTTTTGTAAAAGAAAACGGAGGAAAAAGGTCGGATTTTTAAAAAATAATTTGTTTTGTAAAAGAAAACGGAGGAAAAAGGTCGGATTTTTAAAAAATAATCAAAAGGTAAGATTTTTAAAAGACAACAAACAAAATATCGGATTTTAAAAGAAAATTTTCCTTTAATAAGTTATATTTAATCTCCGCTTAATCACTGATAATTTCTTTTTTTGGTTATAAAATAGGCTAAGAAAACGGCGAATTTTTTTTAATCAGTCATATTTACTCTTGAATTGAGACAAGTTTTAATTATATGTTCCCTAGCTCCCTGCGTATCTATCCTTACTTTTAGTTTACTTTCTTAAAGAACAAAATCAAACTTGGGCTTGTTAAATGTAGTGTAAATAGCAAGAACCCAAAAACTTGGGTGAGACCGTCTCACTTGTGAGACGCATTTTATTGGGCTGGCTCAATTGTAGATAATTTTTTACCAATTTTACAAATTTAAATGTCAATTTTAAGAGTTGAATGACCAATTTGAAGGCTTAAATGAATAATTTGAAGACTTAAAAGTTCAATTTTAATACTTAAAAAATCAACTTTAAGACGTAAAAGACCAATTGCTAGACTTAAAATTCTCATTTCAACTTTAAAGTAAGATGATTCAAATATGAATGTTGATATTAAAAACTTTAAAATTAACCTTTTTAAGTCTTCAAATTGGATAAAATTCTTGAAATTGGTCTTTTAAATCTTAAAATTAATATGTCAAATTATCCTTTAAAAACTTATTGGATCTGGACAGATTGCACATATAAAACGATCAATTTTCAGCACTTATTTCTTCCATAAACCTCACTAACATTCATTAATCACTTTTTCTTTCCTTGCTCACGTGAATTCTCCTCTCCTACATTTATTTTTATAGGCTCCATTTAGATTTTGTTTATTTCATTTGATTCTTTCAATTCAATTGATTATTATTGATTGAATTTATTTTTACTAATTGTAATCGATTTATAGTTTATACTAATTGAAAGTGATTTTTATCATTTATCACTAAATTTTACTAATTAAAATTAAATTTTATCAAATTTAATTGATTTTTTGCTATTACTTAAAACTACTTTTATTGATTAAAACAAAATTTAAGTAATTAAACCGATTTTATTGATTTTTACTAATTGTAACAAAAGTTGTCAGGATCAGACTTCTACGTAGGATCGAAATCAACTGGTGGGATCAGATCGTATGATTAAATCGTAGGATCGGAAAATCCTGCAAATTTGTAGAATTAAGAAGTATTATGTCTATGTTTATTATTTGATCATTTTTCAATATATAAAGGAAAACTTATCTTGAATAATCCAACTTTTTTATGATTTTCCAACAATAATTCTACCTATTGATTAACCATCAATAATCCCAACTTTAAGCGGTATTTGCCTAGAGTAAACTTGGGTAACCCGATGACCTGCTATAGTAGATATTTCACCAAAAAAATAAATCGAATATTAATTTAAAATTAGAGAAAAATATTAAAATTTTACATAAAAAATTTGTAAATAATAAAAAAATCATAAATTTTTTATGAACATTTTTTAACATTTTTTTCGATATGTTTTTTTAATTTATCTTTTTTTTTAAAAAATAAAACTTGCTATAGCAAGTTATCCGGTCACCGGGTTAATTTACTCTATGAAAATACCCCTCAAAGTTGGGATTATTCATGGTTAATCAATAGGTGGAAATCATGAATATGTTAGATTATTCTAGGAAATTTTTTCATATAAAAAAGCAATGATAACCCATATATTTTCTTAAGATTTTGCTTTAATTTTAAAATACATGCATATCTTACTTTTCTAATGCCTTTTTTTCTCTATTCTTCACGAAATGACAAACTATATATAATATATAGACTACACATAATATATTTAGAGCACTTACATACAAGGATATAATAATAAAAATCATAGTTAGCAAAAAAGAACAAATATATTAGCAAAAAAAATCAAATTAGTAGGTTTGAATGATCCTACCAACAATCCTACCTGATCCTATCCGATCCTACCAACGATCCTAGCCGATTCTAACGATCCTACTTGATTCCGATTCCACTAACGATCCTAGTCGTTGGGTGATCTAAACATAGCTTGATTTTTACTTGTTAATTTAATTTTTATTAGTTATTTTTTTTTAAGGTGATCTAAACATAGCTTGATTTTTAAAAAATCTCATATATATTTGAGATACCATACATAGATTCAAGGAAAAATTGATATTAAACATATGAATTTTGCCTCATTTGCTTCTAAACGTTCAAACTTACGTTTATCTTTTAAAGACTTAAATTTTGGGGGTCATTTGCATCTAAAGGTGTAGCAGGTTTTGGTAACCTGGAACAACAGGTTACCTTCATCTTCTTTAAGCTCACATTAATGGTTTCTTCTTACTCTTCATCAATGGCTTCCAACCCAGAAATTTTAAAGGTTTGACCTTCATCTTCTTTTTCATCCCTCTTCATTATCTTCATCTTCTTCACCAATTGAAGAAAATACCCCATTGAAGAACTTAAGAAAAATCTATAAAATACCCAATTTCAGAAAATACCCAATTTCAGAAATTTTTCTGAAATTTTTAAATTTTGGGTATTCTTTGAATGATTTGGAGCTTGAATAATTTCTTGAAATTGAATTGGAGGAACAACTCACAATCGAATTGAGTATTTTCTGAAATTTATTAAGGCTTGAAATGGAGTAAATTCAAAATTTCAAAAAATTTTCTGAAATTTTTTTAACGTTATGTATTCTTTGAACAATTTAGAGCTTGAATAATTCTTTGAAATCGAATTGAAGGAACAACCCACAATCGAATTGGGTATTTTCTGAAATTTATTAAGGGTTGAAATGGAGTAAACCCAAAATTGGAGTAAACCCAAAATTTCAGAAAATTTTCTGAAATTTTTTTAACTTTAAGTATTCTTTGAATAATTCTTTGAAATCGAATTGAAGGAACAACCCACAATCGAATTGTGTATTTTTTGAAATTTTTTAAGGTTTGAAATGGAGTAAACCCAAAATTTCAGAAAATTTATGAAATTTTCTAAAATTGGGTATTTTCTGATTTATTCTTTGAATAATTGTTTAAGGCTTTTGGAGGTTTGAGATTTTAGGGAATGATTGTAGATAAAAAGTTTTGATAAATCTAATGTGAAGAAGATGAAGATGAAGGTGAAGAAGATGAAGATATGGTGAAGAATATGAAGATGAAGGAGAAGAAGTAAACAAGTTTACCTTTTCATCCGGTTACAAGTCATCTGTATCTTTAGATGCGGATGACCCCCAAAGTTCGAGCCTTTAAAAGATAAACGTAAGTTCGAACGTTTAGAAACAAATGAGGCAAAGTTCGCATGTTTAATATCAAATTTTCCTAGATTCAAAGATAAGTCTAATATAGACTTTCACTTAATACATTCTACTCTAGTGGGTAGGGGTGAAACTTATTCGGATTAAAACCGCAAATCGAACCAGACTAAATCGAATAACAAATATGGTTTGGTGTTTTTTTAATTTGGTTTGGATTAGGTTTGAAAAATCAAAAACCGCAATATTAAGGTTTTCCCAAGCCCAAATCAATAGATTTTAAAATTTAAACTCTAAACCCTAATATCCCTCACATCCCGCCGTCCCACTCCTCCTCCCAACTCCCTCTTTCATTTCCCTCTTTCATTTCATTTCCCTCAACTTCAAAACTGAAAACCCTAAGTTCTTGACTACTCCAGTACTCCCAGCTGCCAGCTCCCAGCTCCTGCCGGCTGCCTCAGTGCCTCCTGCCGTCTGCCCGTCTCCCAACTTCCACCCTCCTTCCGTCGACTACTCGACTTCAGTCCACCTGTGGCTGTGCTCAGCCGTCGACTACTCGATTTAGGTGTATGTGTTAAGATTTTGTTTTTGATTTAGATCTTATTTTTGTATGTGTTCGTTTATTTTCGTTTTTTTGTTCATTTTTTCTTCGTTTTTTGTTTATTTTCGTTTATTATTAATATACGTTCGTTTAGATCTTTTTATTTCGTTTATGTGTTAAATCTACAAGTGTTGAGTGTATGTGTCATTGTGTTGTATGCTGCTGTATGCTGTATTTTGTAATTGCTTTTCAAATTATATTATGGTTTTGTAAATTTGTTTAGTGATTTGGATGACTCACTTTAATAATCTGTAAGACTTTATTATTAGTTGCATGTTTTTGAGTTTTTCAATTGTATTAAACCTTGATTAGTTATTCAGCCCAAAAATAGCAATTCGACCTAATTCGGTCTGGGCGGTTCGGTGCGGTCTACCCAAAAAAATTGCGGTTCGATTTGGTTCGGTCTAGAAAATAATTTGGTTTGGTGATGGTCTGAAATTATGGAGACCGAATTAAATATGGTCTGATTTGGTTTTGGTAAAAGACCAAACCGTAGACCGAACTTTCACCCCTACTAGTGGGAGTTTGGTATGTCAAATTGGATTGAGATTTGAATACTATTTTACAATGTTTTGTTTACAAAGAATGAGTGACTTTCAAGTGGCAACTCTTTGAATCCCATCTTTTAATGTCCTTGAAATAGGAGAATATTTATGGTGAAACTGAAATTTTTATGGTGGAACTGGTATGAAATAAAAAGAACAAAAATATAACATGGATAAAATTAATGACTTTATAACTACTTTTAATTATTAACCTTTTCATATTAAAATGTTATCAAACAAAAACATAAAATATTTTTTCTAAGTCTATCTCATGTCTCATAATTTCCATCACCATCTCCAAACAAAAATTCCTGATTGTAAATCACCCAAAAAAATAAAATAAATAATATTAAAATAAATAAAATAAAAAAGATAAATTAAAACAACAAAACTGTTACCCTATCGCATCTAGGGCTGAACAAAGTTTAGTCTAAATTGTAAATCAAACCGGACCAAACCAAAATTTTAGTATTTGGTTTGGTCTACGTTTTAAATGGTCTAGTCTGGTTTTTTTCCAAATTAAATTACGGTTTACAGTCTGATATCGGATTTTTATTTTTCAGACCGGACCGGACCGCACAATCGTACTATGGTCGAAAATCATAATTTTGTATTTAAAAAAATTAAGTTGCTACCTAGATATTTTAAGATGTGGTTATTTTTATATAGCAATATATACTTGAATGATGTTGATGTTATCAAATAATTACAAATTATTTTATTTTTAATTGAAAGTGGGAAATATTTGCATAAATACATGTATTAATTTGACTAAAAATATAATACTCCCTCCTATTCAAAATTATTGTCCACTTTGGGTTGGACACGGATTTTAAGAAAATGGTAGTTGGGGTATTTTAAGTGATTATAATAAGGAAAAATTACCCAAAATAATCCAAACTATCCTCGATTTTCTTACAATAATCCCAACTATCAATTAACCATGAATAATCTCATGTATTGTATCGCTTTACCCGGAGTGTTGTTGGATGACTTGTAACCGGCCGAGTAAATTTAATTTAATTTCCTTTTTTTTGTTTTTTTTTTTAAATTGAATTAATCTTATTTACCTAATTCATACCAAAATTGCACCAAAGTCCTCCTTCCCATTCCAGTGACGTTACCACAAACCTCCATCGGAACAAGCTTGGTTTTTTCTTCATCATCCTTGACAACCAGTAGTGAAGAATCTACTTACTGATTTTCAACCTTCATTATATACCCATCAATGGTAAGTTTTCTTAATCTTGTAAATAGAGTTTTTTGTGCTACTTTATTGCTGTTTTTAAGCTGTTGAAAATGATTTTTTTTTGTGCTACTTTATTGCTGTTTTTAAGCTGCTAAAAATGGTCTTTTGGTACTGTGTTTGGAGGTGTTTGTGAGCAGGTCAACTAGGTGTGTTGTACATATACGTATATGAGCAGATGAAAATGTAGTTTTTTGGTCTTTTGCTACTGTTTTTGGTGTGCTGTTGATAATGGGTTGTTTGTGCTACTTATTTTGTAATGACTACATATACGTATACAAGATGCTGAATTTTTTTGGAGCTGTTGATAAATGGGCTGTTTTTGCTACTTTTTTTTGGTGTGTTGTGCTACTTAATATGGTGTGTTGTGCTACTTATTTTGTAATGACTAAAATACTTTACAACAATAAATCATAACCACAGAAAATAAACCATAACTTACAGGCCAAAGACCACAACCATAAAACTGATGCCCAACACTAGAACCTTTTCTCGCCGTTTGTAATTTTGCTATAACACATGTTTACATTTAGACCTTTCCCTTGCAATTGACCTTCTTGATGTTGAAGATTGAGATGTGGTTATGCTCTTTATAACATGATACAGATGAAAAAAATTAAAACAGAGAATATTGCTGATTTTTTTCGGTTTCAATGGAGAGCTTTGGGTATGTATTTTAATGGAGGATAGAAGCATTAGAGGAAGATGATGATGCTGGGTTATAATGAATCAGATGTAACAGCTAGTTACCGGAAGAATAGGTCAAGAATTATTCAACAACACTCCAAGTAAAATGATACAATAGATAGATTATTCATGATTAAGTGATAGTTGGGATTATTATAGGAAAATCAAAGATAGTTTGGATTATTCTGGGTAAATTTTCCTTATAATAATTGTAAAGGTGATAGTTGAGGTATTTAAGTGATTATAATAATTGAAAAGGTGGTAGGTGAGGTATTTTAAATAATATAAGTTGGAATCTTTTCCCTTAATATAGCTCTCCCAAAAATTATTTCCCTCCTTGCGTTGTTCAGGGAAATAATTCCCATTCTACTGTCCACGTAGGACAGCAGGTTAGATTATTTTTTTTTCCTTTTTTTTCACAAAACCGCCACTTAAAAAAGCGGTTTTATATGGAAATCAAATCAAAAACGTTAGTTGAAATAGCGATTTATTGTAACGGGAAAGAAAATAAAAAAAAAAAAAAGTAAAACGCCATCTCAAATGGCGGTTCATTTACAATACTAAGCACAGCAACCTTCACGCCTTCATTTGCCTTTGCTTCTTCACGCCTTGCTGCTGCTCTCCATATTAAAAAAAAAAATTCTTTCACTTAATCTCTTTGATTACTTCTTCACGGTTTGATTACTTCTTCAAGCACACAACTAATTTAATCAACTTCAATTCTCTCCTTGATTACTTCTTCATTCTCATCATTTAAATCTTCACGGTTTGATTACTTCTTCAAGCACACAACTAATTTAATCAACTTCAATTCTTCTGGTTGATTGTAATGTTAAGTTATTTTCATGGTTTAAGCAATCAATTTACAATATTTTAGTTGAATTATGTAATTGTTTTGTATGTACACATGGTGTTTTGTGATATTCTTCAATTACAAAATTCATCAATTTGTTAGGGTTAGCTTAATGTGTTTAGTATATATTTATGTTATTATTGTTAATTTTGAATTGGCCTTTCTTATAGGTGTTCTTATACTTGAATTTACTCAAATAAGTATACTTAGGTGTATATGTAACAAAATTCATCAATTTGTTGGTTAGCTTAATGCTTCAAATTCATCAACTCACGCTTAGGTGTATATGTAAGGTGATTTCAAATTACTCGTTTGAGTAGTAGACAATATTGCAACTAACAAAAACAGGGGATTTCAAATTACTCGAGATAACACCCACACAACTAAGTTAAAAAGATGAGAAACCGGTGATGTGGATTCCCATTAGATGGCCAAAGAGATGCAGCTTGCAAATAGTAGCTTGAGGCGCAGAAAACTCACGAGTTGCAAATAGTAGCTTGAGTTGTTATTCTATCTGGTTGAAGAGGAGCTCTTCCACTATTGGCCGCGAGATGATCGTCGAGATGCTTGAGCAGCATTGAAGAGTGCTCTAAACTCCTCAATACGTTTGTAATGAAGTTGCCATAGAGAATACTCTACGTTATTTTTTTCAGAAAAAGCATAATCTTCAAGGATTATTGCCTCATAGTGATAAAGATAGAAGCTCTACATGGACCGTTGCATTTTTCCAAGCTTGACAAATGGTTTGTTATGAGTTTGTTTCTTTCTTTTGTCTTTTTCTTCTTTCCTGGACACCTCATTTCTTGGGTCCAACAAACTCTAGATATCTTGTATATAAAGCAATAGGGTCTATGATGTATTTTCTTTCTTTACAGCTTTTGATTAATAAAAGAGTATTCTATGCTTTTCTTCTTCATTGTGTAGTCTCTGATACAAGCTCCATTTCCATGGAACCAGAAGTTCATTTTCTCATCAATTAACACATAGTTCTCGCGTATTTGAAGCCAAGTATTAAAATCAGATGGAATCTTTGCCTGGAGTGATTTTTGACGCTTCTTTTCCAAATCAATGGTCTACAGAAAATTGGTTGCTTTAGATGGCGTTTTTGGATGATCACAGGCACACACAAAACCGCCATCTGAGATGGCGGTTTGGTAGATTAATTTTATTGACTTTGACCGCTTTTTTAGATGGCGTTTTTAGTCTTTGAGGTAATTCGCTTTTTCAGTTGGCGGTTTTGTCCTACAGATTTAAAAAAAATGGAAACTGCCACGTGGACGGTATGGTGGGAATTAATTTTCTGAACCACGTAAAGTGGGAATTATTTTTGGGGAGGGCATTATTTTGGGAAAAGGTTCTATAAGTTGGGGTAGTTGGGGCCTAGGGATATTTAGGTAAAAAATCTTTGCCAAAAATAGAAAGTGGACAATTAGAGTGACTTGACTAAATAAGGAAAGTGGACAATAATTTTGAATAGGAAGGAGTAATAAAAAACTGTAGACCAGACCGGATCGTTGTAAAACGGTTTGGTCCGATCCAGTCTGAAAATTATTTTCTAATTTGATATGATTTTAGTATCAAACCAAACCGTATTCACCCCTAATCACATCTTACACCCAAAGGTAATTTATTTACCGAAACTTTCTCATGTGCCAAACCCTCTTTCCATAATGGTTGTTTTAAAGGGAGTAAGTGAGTGACTATAAAAGTACATTTTCCTGGAGCATTCATCTGATGATCCATGCCAATTTTGCGCTCCAATTTCTTGACATGCTTCAATCATGCCCAATTTCCCACCTTTCTTCCTTCTCTTCACTTCAATCACCTGTTTTGTCCCTCTTTTTGTATCGGCTTCCTTCCCTCACAGTCACCGACAATCTCTTTATCCTCTCAACTTCATCTTAGGTAAAGCTTTTCTTCTTCCTTCTTTTTGTTGCAAATTTTAAGTCATTGATGGGATTACATTTTCTACGCATTTTTCTGTTTGTTCTTGCTTGTTCAAAACATTTTACTCCTTTTTGGACCAATGCTGATTACTGTATATGGTGAAGTGAACTACTAGTATGCTTCTTGATTTTGCTATAGATTGTTGTTTTTTTGTTATGCCACTTAAACTCATTAGTAATTACTTTATTTTTGTTGAGAGAAAAAAATATTACTTTTTAGGATTTAATTTTGATTCATTGTAAAGTGAAATACAATTTTCATTCCTTTTTTTTTAGGATAATCAACTATGTGTATCTGGGTATTGATTTTTGTTTCGTATGGAATTATATAACTATCCAATTATGTCATAAAAAGAAAAACAAAGTTATAAGGAGTGTTTGTTAGAATAAAATACAAGTAAAAAAGAGCAACTTACTATAATTAGTAAGAAAGTAGGAGTATCTATCAAGGGAGCCATCAATTGTTTCTGTTAATTACTGGATTTTGATGCATTTGTTTAATAGTTTCTTAAATACCCATCTTTTCTTCATTTGGTATATGCTACTTTTTCTTAATCAATGATCATTTAATTTGTCTTTGGATTGATGTATGGAATTGATGTATGGAAATTTGTTCAGTGTCTTAAAATAACCTGCTTTTGTTTGCCCAATATGTTGGAAATTTGATAAAAAAAAATGCCCACCTTTTATTGAATGTCTATTAATTATGCAGGTAACCAGAATTTGGGCCCATTAAGTGATAGAATTTTAGGTCAAGCCCAAGCACCAGCTCCTGCATCCTATGAGCCAAAGGCTCCTCTGATCTTGGCTGGAAATCGAACCAAAAGACCTGATATTCTTCGAAAATTTAGGATTTATCATGATGGTTGGGATATTTCAAATAAGCATTACTGGGCTGTAAGGGACTTAATCCTTTTTTTAGTTCAGATGCATTATTTTTGGGTCTTCTCCTGTAAATATGACAATTTATTATGGCTTTAGTTGTTTACGAAGTAGTTTGCCTTTGATATGCAAAATGTTTCGTTATTTTGTCTGTTATGATCTCATATTAGCTTGTTATTCTTGAAGTTTTGTCTTTACAGAGTTGGTATAACACTTTCGTATATGTCATAGTCTAATATTTGGTGCAGTAGTTTACTTCTTAAGCTATAATCTTTTTTTCAACCAACCTGGATCCTTGTTTTCTTTAACCATTTCGTAGTATTTGGGAGGCGGGGGGATAAGTAATGGTCAGGGGTACCTAATTGCTTCTTTTAGTTTTCCTTCTCGAACCATCAATTTCAACAATAATACTTTTCTATAAAAATTACTTATTTGGTTAACCCTTGGACTAGAATATTGGTGAAATTTTGTAATTGAATGTGTTCTCTCAAGTGAGCTTGTTTTTGCCCACAATGTGCCGTTATGTAGATGAGATTTAATGTTAGTTCTTGGGCATCCCCAAAATACCAACTAAGCTAACTGGCATCATCTGAGCATCCTTTTTTAGTATACTTTCACATGGGCTTTAACATATAGTCAAGGTTGCACATGATAATAAATCTGGCTTGTTGGGCTTAGACCTTACCATGTATTTTGACTTGAATCTAGACCGACATACTTAATGAATTTTCATGGAGTAAGTAGCTGAAGAAACTTCGTTTTTGTTGATATAAAACAATTGTGTGGTTAATTTTTCGTTTAATTAAGTCCACATTACTATAGAGTACAGAGTATCGATATTGTGGAGACCATTAGAATGATAAGCATCAATCCCATATAATGGTAATGATGACCATGATTGGTATCTCTCACTCCTATGAGTATATGATGAATATGCAAAAGTCTTTATTGCTTGAAATAATAGTGTGATGTTATAAAGATTATCAGTTGTAAGGTTATGCCTTGAATCCCACATCGGAAGAATAACTCTAAGGTTATGCTTTGAATCCACATTGGAAGATTGAAGGTTTTTTATTATCCCACATCGGAAGAATAACAAAGGCTTGTTATTCTTATCCTTATAAAAGGAGTCTTGGGGATTAGTCCCACATCGGAATAATAACAAAGGCTTGTTATTATTCTCCTTATAAAAGGAGTCTTGGGGATTAGTCCCACATCGGAATAATAACAAAGGCTTGTTATTATTCTCCTTATAAAAGGAGTCTTGGGGATTAGTTTTGTATCATTCAAAAATCTGTTTAGCTTAGGTTTTCTGTTAAGGAGTAATTTATAAACTCCTATTTTCTGTAACCTAGTCAATATCTGTATTTTGGGTCTCCTCAAGTAATAAAACTTTTTTCTCCTCCGCCGGTGGACGTAGTCGACATATTGTCGGTGAAACATGTAAATTCTGTGTGTTTAGTATTTTGTCAATCTTTACGTTTTCTTTCTTGCATCGGTTATAACAAATTGATATCAGAGCCGGATTTATTTTCTGGTAAGAAAGATGTCTGCGATGAATGTGAAAATTGACAAATTCACGGGGAGGAATAGTTTCAGTTTATGGCAGATCAAGATGCGGGCTTTGTTAAAGCAACAAGGCTTGTGGGCACCATTGTCAAAGAAGAGAATTGATGCAGAATCCGCTGAGATGGCCGTTCTGGAGGAAAAGGCGCATTCGACAATTATGCTGTGTCTCGCCGACGACATCATCACCGAGGTTGCCGAGGAGGAAACAGCTTCAGGTCTGTGGTTGAAACTCGAAAGTCTATATATGACGAAGTCTTTGACCAATAAGTTGCTCTTGAAACAACGTCTGTTCGGTCTGCGAATGCAAGAAGGTATGTCTCTTCGAGAGCATTTAGATCAATTGAACACAATTTTATTAGAATTGCGTAATATTGATGTTAAAAATCGAGGATGAAGATGCAGCCTTAATTCTGTTAGTTTCTTTACCACTGTCATATGAGAATTTTGTTCAGTCTTTTATTGTTGGTAAAGATACTATAACTCTAGAAGAAGTTAGATCATCACTTCATACTAGAGAGTTGCGCCATAAGGCGACTGGTAGTATTACAGATAATCAGCCTGCTGGGTTAGTAGCAACAGGGGGTAAGGGTCAGGGAAATTCAAAGAAGAAGAAATTTAAATCTGGTCCTAAGGGTCCTAAACCTACAGACATCTGTAATTACTGTAAGGAGCAGGGGCATTGGAAGACTGATTGCCCTAAGAAAAAGAAGCAGCAAGACAAATCTGGTTCTGTCGCCCTGGCAGAAGAAAACACCAATTCTGAAGATGATTATGTTCTGGTCGCTGATGAACAAACACGTCAACCTGATGTGTGGGTTCTGGATTCAGGGGCGTCTTATCATATATGTCCACGCAGAGAATGGTTTACAACCTATGAGCAGATAGATGGAGGTAATGTTTCTATGGCCAACAGTGTTGTCTGCAAGGCGGTTGGTATTGGCTCGATTAAAATACGGACACATGATGGTAAATTCTGTATATTGAATGATGTTAGGCATGTTCCATCAATGACTAAGAATTTGATATCACTTAGTCTCTTAGATAGCAGAGGTTTCAATTTCAAGGGTGAAGGTGGAATGTTACATGTCTACAAAGGTTCCAATGTGGTTCTGAAAGGGTGTTAAACGTGGTACTTTGTATTTATTGCAAGGCTCTACGTTGTCTGGTTTAGCTGCTGTTGCATCATCAGAGGTTCACGAGGATAATATGACTAAATTGTGTCATATGAGGCTTGGTCATATGAGTGAAAGAGGGATGCAAGTTCTGTCGAAAGGAGATCTTCTGTGTGGCCACAAGGTCAAGGATCTTGGATTCTGCGAGCATTGTGTATTTGGGAAACTTCATCGCACCAAGTTTCCTAAAGCAGTTCATAGAACAAAAGGCACTCTTGATTATATCCATTCTGATTGTTGGGGTCCTTCTCGAGTTGAAGCTATTGGAGGCTATAGATACTTTGTATCATTCATCGATGATTTCTCAAGAATGACTTGGGTGGTTATGATGAAGCTTAAAAGTGAGGCCTTTAAATGTTTCAAGCAGTGGAAGGCATTAGTGGAGAATCAAACAGGGAAGAAGATCAAAGGTTCTTGGTGATAATGGTTTGGAGTTTTGTTGGGCTGATTTTAATGAGTTTTGCAAGGATGAGGGCATTGCTCGGCATCGCACAGTCAGAGATACACCGCAGCAGAACGGTGTAGCAGAACGCATGAATCAGACACTTCTCGAGAGAGCTCGTTGCATGCTCTCTAATGCTGGGTTACCTCGAAGGTTTTGGGAAGCGATTAGCCGTCATGTTTTTGATAAACCGCGGACCTCACCGGTATTCATCGAAAACTCCTTATGAGGTGTGATCGTAAGCCCATGATTACTCAATTTAAGAGCTTTTGGTTATGCTTTTATTATCATGTAAATGAGGGTAAATTAGAACCAAGAGCGAAGAGGATGTATTTGTGGGCTATGGGAAGGGGTTAAAGGGTATAGAATCGGTCTTCATCGAGGAACGAGTTATACTTAGTAGAAATGTAGTTTTTGACGAAAATTCTATGTTTAGCCCTATTGTGAAGTCTGTAGTTGTATCAGAAAACGGTAGTACTAAGAATCATGTGTAGCTGCAAGTCACTTAAGATGAGAGTGATGAATCACAACAGGAAAAAAAGTTCAGCAACTACATTAAGAAAATGTTCAGCTAGATCCTTCGATAGCATCACCAGTTTAGACAACTTTGGCTTATGATCGACCTAAAAGGTCGAATTTCAGGAAGCCTCTAAAGAGGTATGGGTACGAGAATATGGTAGCCTATGCTCTTCAAGGTTCTGAGGAGATGAATCTTTATGAGTCATCCACCTACATAGATGCAGTTACATGTACAAAGTTTTCCCAATGGCTTGTAGCAATGGGAGACGAAATGGAGTCACTTAAAAAGAATAAGACTTGGGATCATGTACAACAACCTACGGGGTGAAAAATTATTACTTGCAAATGGGTCTTCAGGAAGAAAGGAATGTCACCTGTTGAGGGTATTAAGTATAAAGCACGAGTTGTCGCAAAGGGATTTCATTAGAGAGAGAGAGAGAGTAGACTACAATGAGATTTTCTCACCTGTGGTCAGACACACTTCCATAAGAGTGCTACTAGCAATGGTTGCACATCAGAATATTGAGCTTGAACAACTAAATGTGAAGACAACTTTCCTACATGGGGAGTTGGAGGAAGAAATCTACATGACTCAACCAGATGTATTCCAAGTTCCTGGAAAAGAAGACTATGTATGTAAGTTGAAGAAGTCATTGTATGAACTGAAGCAGTCTCCTAGGCAGTGGTACAACAGATTTGATAGTTTCATGATATAGATTGACTACAACAGGAGTCCATATGATTGTTGTGTATATCACAACAAGTTGAAGAATGGTTGTTACATTTATCTTGTCCTCTATGTTGATGATATGCTAATAGCTTCAAATGATAACTCAGATATTCAGAAGTTGAAGGGTCTTTTGAGTGCGTAGTTCGAAATGAAGGATTTGGGTGCTGCAAAGAAAATTTTAGGAATGGAGATCTACAAAGAAAGAAGCCAGAATAAAATTTTTGTGTCTCAAAAAGGGTATATTCAGAAGCTATTGTCTAGGTTTTGTATGTCTGATGCTAAATCCTTAAATACTTCATCTGCTGCAAATATTCATTTGTCTGTTTCTTTTTGGCCAAAATCTGCTGGAGAGGAGTACATGTCTCGAGTTCCCTATGCTAGTGCAGTAGGAAGCTTGATGTATGCTATGGTCTGCACTAGACCTGATCTTGCACATGCTGTTAGTGTTGTCAGTAGGTTTATGTCACAACCTGGAAAAGAGCACTGGCAGGCTGTGAAGAGGATATTTCGGTACCTCAAGGGTACTTCTGATGTTGGTCTCATTTATGGAGGTGATATACAGTGTTTGGTTACTGGTTATTCTGATTCTGACTATGCTGGAGATATTGATAGTAGGAGATCTATGACTGGTTATGTGTTCACTCTTGGTGGTTCTGTTGTTAGTTGGAAGGCTACTTTGCAACCTACCGTGACTTTGTCGACTACAGAAGCAGAGTACATGGCTTTGACAGAAGCTGCAAAAGAGGGAATCTGGTTGAAAGGACTGGTTAGTGATCTGGGTCTATATCATGATCAGGCTATCGTGTATTGCGACAGTCTTAGTGCCATATGTTTGGCTAAGGATCAAGTCCATCATGAGAGAACCAAACACATTGATGTTAGATATCATTTCCTAAGGAATGAGAAGAGAATTAAGGTGAACAAAGTGGGTACTGCTGATAATCCTGCTGATATGTTCACCAAGTCTGTTCCGCACAGCAAGTTCCAACATTGCTTGGACTTGTTAAATGTGGGAAGTTGTTGATTGCCCTTTTTGGGCAAAACAAAAATCTGAGGCAGAGGAGTTGTGTCTGGTACTCGTGGATAGTACATCTGTTATCTGCTGTTGCTGAGAGGATTCAAGTCAAGGTGGAGATTTGTAAGGTTATGCCTTGAATCCCACATCGGAAGAATAACTCTAAGGTTATGCTTTGAATCCACATTGGAAGATTGAAGGTTTTTTATTATCCCACATCGGAAGAATAACAAAGGCTTGTTATTCTTATCCTTATAAAAGGAGTCTTGGGGATCAGTCCCACATCGGAATAATAACAAAGGCTTGTTATTATTCTCCTTATAAAAGGAGTCTTGGGGATTAGTCCCACATCGGAATAATAACAAAGGCTTGTTATTATTCTCCTTATAAAAGGAGTCTTGGGGATTAGTTTTATATCATCCAAAAATCTGTTTAGCTTAGGTTTTCTGTTAAGGAGTAATCTATAAACTCCTATTTTCTGTAACCTAGTCAATATCTGTATTTTGGGTCTCCTCTAGTAATAAAACTTTTCTCTCCTCCGCCGGTGGACGTAGTCGACATATTGTCGGTGAACCACGTAAATTCTGTGTGTTTAGTATTTTGTCAATCTTTACGCTTTCTTTCTTGCATCGGTTATAACATCAATATATGATGATGTTCATTAAGAACAATTACGTCTTATTCATAAATATGCATCATCATAGATGAAAGTCTTCGACAGAGGAACTTGGAACTGCAATTACAGATTACCAATTTTGAAGTAATTGTAACTTGAATGAACAGTTCAGTCTTTAATGTAGTTTCATTGACAACCTTTTGATCTGGTTCTTTCCTGCAGTCTGTTTCATTTACTGGTGTTGTTGGTTTCGTCATCTCACTCATATGGTTGATCTCTTTTGGTATAACACTTCTTATCCACCATTGTTTTGGATGGAGGATAAGCTTCAAAGGAAAAGGTTCAAAGTATTCACAAAGGATCCAAGTTGTGCTGCTGTTACTTTTTTCATGTGCTTCCATGTAATCACACAAACTCTTTCTCTTAGTTGTTGCAAGTTACTCCTATGTTTACTTCTGTTTTTATTTTTGAATTCCGTACTGGCGTACTCTATAGTTTTGCCTTCAATTGTACTCATGAGTAAAGATCTGGGCTGTGTTGTAGTGTGCATAAATGTGAACTAATTCCATGTTTTTTCATGGAAATGTAGAAGTTATAATATATCCATGTGGGATCTTGTTAGATTCGTCTCGAAGTAGATTTTTAAAATATATTTTTTATATTTTTATGAAGCATATTTATAGATTTTGAGGCTCGATTTATGCTTTGGAAACTGTGCAAAAAGCAAATGAAACCAACAAAATGAAATGGAATGACTAGCACATGAGTTGTTTTCTTTTAAGCTTGGAATGCTTCTTGTTTCGGATTCAGCCGTCTTATGCTGATTTACTTTAATATGCGCAGATTGGGATGTATTCTTTTATTGGTTGGCGAACTTAACCTTCATGGTGAAATCTTGCACACACTGCATTATGTTGTAAATCAGTCGGACAACACAGCTCAAATGCTAAGAAATGTTTCTGATTACTTATCAATTGCAAAGGCTGTTGATGTTCCTCAATTTGATCTGCCACAGAGTACCATGAAGGAGATTGACAATCTAAGTTCACGCTTGAGTTCTGGTGCTGAGACATTAACCGATAAAACCAATGAAAATTCCGTAAAAGTTCAGAAAGTCGTCAATACTGTGTATAAACTCAGCTTCCTCGTTTTTGTTCGCTTTATTAGCTCTCTTGTTTGAATTTTACTTTTCATTGTACGTGTTATGATCAGTGTCACATGACTCGCTAATCGCCTTCCGAATCGGGAATCGAAAAAAATTCAAATTGTGGTCGGGTTTAGGCTATTTTTGAACAATTTTGAGCAAATCACGAATCCAAAAGGCGAACCAATTAACCAATTATGTTTCATTGGTTCTGATTCATCATCCATCCTTTTTGCAGGAGATCTACATTAATTACTGTAGCTTCGGTAATGCTAGTTTTGGCTGTTGTCGGTATTGGTATGTTCTCTTGTTCAGAATTAAACTCGTGCCATTAATGATAATCGCCTTGACGATCTGGTCATTTTGTGCTATGAGTTGACTTATTGTGTTTTTGTTCTTCAGTGCTTTCTATTCTTGGGCGCCAAAATGTGATTCACATGTAAGCTTTTGCACCCCCAATTCTTTTTTCGTGCATCAAAACAAGATTCGTTCTCTTTCTTTGCTCGTTCTCTATTAGTTGCCTATTGTTCATTTCACGAAATTTACTTATGTTGTTTATCTGGATGCAGATTCATTTTAAGTGGATGGTTACTCGTAACGATTACTTTGACTCTTTGTGGAACTTTTATAATTTTTAATTCGTAAGTTTTCTAAAGAAATTTCTCTTAAGTTCAGTAAGAATTCTTCATGATTAGAATTTATGCGCATCTTGTAAGCTACTAGAAGTGTTCAACGGGCTAGGTTGGGGAAAATTTTATATGGGCTGGGTTGGGGTGGGTCATGTCAAATTTAAACGGGTTGGGGGTGGGTCAAAGCCCGTTTTAACCCGACCCTCTTTGACCCGTTTTTTAAAGTTCATATAATAATTTTTTTTATTGTCTTATTTTGTTCTGTCTACTGTGGGATGCTGCCATGCTGGTTAATAAGTACTTGTATTAGAATGAATGTGTTGTTTGATGCAGTGCTATTTCAGACTCATGCGTGGCAATGAAAGAGTGGGTCGATAATCCACAAGCTGAGACCGCGCTTAGCAATATTCTTCCGTGTGATGATGAGAGAGCAACCAACGAGACGTTGTTTGAAAGTAGAAAAGTTGTTAGCATGCTTGTAAACACCGTCAATACGTATATATACACTGCAGCTAACACAGATCGGCCTCCATCTGATCAATTCTATTACAATCAATCTGGACCTTTAATGCCCCCTTTGTGCTACCCTTTTGATGATAAGATGCAAGATCGCGAGTGTTCATCTCAGGATGTGTCTATGACAAATGCTTCTGTGGTGCGTATATTTCATATCTTTTAGTCGTGTTGAACCCTTATTCGTTACTCTATTTTGCTCCTCTTTGATCCTTCTTTTTGGGATATGCTTCTTATCATTGTTACCTGGAACGACATTCGGTTTGCAACGTGAAACGGGAAGGGAAACAAGGAACGCTACCTAGATTCATGCGGGGACGATTCGGTACGAGATACATTATGTATGAAAAAATATATTTGAAAACAAAAGTAAATAAAAATGATCCTTTTACTTTTAAGAAATTTCTTAAGTGGAATTTTTTTAGTTTTTTAGGTTTTATCTTGTTTTTTCCTCTTTTTTTTGTTTAAATTGTAAATGAAGGCCTTTTAAAAAGTCTTCTACACCGGGATGTCACCTTGAGCAATTTGGGCACGTTTCGTGGTGATTGGGGATGAAAGTTCCCGGAACGCGGAACGTGGCTACGTTCCACGTTCCATGTAACTTTGCTTGTGATGCCCGAACAAAATGGGGCGTTATTCGTCTAAGAAAAGACTTACATGATATTTGATCTACCCTACCCATCTTTGTACCTCCCTTTGGTAACTTGCAACCATTTAAACCTCTTAAAACATCTAGTCCTTCCACATAGGCGACCTGAGGTTATCTTATCATGCAATGTTATAATTCCCAAATAATTTTAAGAGCCTAATTTTCCTTGTATTAACACGAAAATTCGACCTGGACCGTAATGCAGGTGTGGGCAAGATACATCTGTATGACATCCTTGGATAACAAAAATTGCACAAGCCCCGGAAGGTTGACACCAGAAGTGTACGATCAACTGGCGCTTGCGGTAAATGCTAGTTATGCAGTGCTGCATTACACTCCCGCAATGCTCGATCTTCAGAACTGCAATTTCTTGCGAGACACATTCATGACGATTACAGTAAGATTCCGCCCTCCTTTGGAGCATTTCCTCATGATTGTATTAGTTAGTTTGGGTTTTATCTCAGCTGGTGTTATACTCTGCCTCGTTCTTTGGTTAGTCTATGCAAACCGCCACCAAAGGGAGGAAGCGTTTGTGAAAACCCAATCAATATAAAGTAGTTTCCCCGTAAAGGCGAAAATAGGGATAGGATTGTGGTTACTTCTCCGGCTAGAGTTGTACCGGATACAGGAGTATAGTTAATACATCATGTGATTTTTTGTCCGTCTAGTTCGACATAATGATAGAGAAAACCAAGTGGTCGCAAACACCATCTAGTGTTCGTTCGTACGACGAGTTTGTATTATGTACCGTATTGTATAGTATACAGGCGTATATAGTAAATAAACTATGATTTCTTCACGGTTATAGATAGTATAAGCGATGGGTTTGAAATTTGAATCGATCTTTAAAATTGGGATAGGGTCACCAAGGACCCAAAATTAGTTGTGTAAGTGTAAATTTTCACTTGCACTGAAACCAAGTTTTGTATTGTTCATCATTCTTTGATATTTTACATATTGTGGTTATCATATGAGAAAAAAACGTAGTAATGTGAGATCTTGTTTTATTTGTCTCGTTGCATATTTTCATATTATCAAACTTTCATAAGATTTATTGTATATAACTCTAGATATAAATAATACGACAAACACATTGGATTGCTTAAAAAGATACTTTGATGCAAGTAAAAAATCAGAAGTATTTGATTAGTTTAGTTTGAACTCGGAAGTATTTGAATTGATATGTTGGACTAATAAGAAATAGCAAGTGTTGATTTTTTGACAAACAGTAGCAACTTTTTTTATGGGCATGCTTTATCGTCTTTTATATCTTTATAAATCCTGATTATAGTTTTTATGGTCTTTTATATCTTTCCTCTCCTTGCAAGGCTCTTTACCTCTTGGGGGTAATTATAGACCACTTTCCTCTAGTCCTTCTTCAAAGGGAGTACGGGTATGGATTGTTTGTCACCTTACCTCACCCAGATCCTGTCTTTGAGCGGGATATTGGGTATGATGATGATGATTATAGTTTTTATAAGTGGATTATACTGGATCTGATGATGATGACGACAACAATTTTCTATTATGGATGTTTATCCAATATAGGAAGTAATGTATATTTTTTATGGCAAAATTACAATAATTTAGTTGAGGAAAATGACTTTGTTTTTTAATTGGTTGAAACGACGAAAATGACAATGAGTGACCCCATTGGGCTTTGGGCATAGTCAATAATCTTACAAGAATGTCGAGAGATACGTTTTTAAATTCTCCTTCTTATAATAAAGATTACAGTCACTGTCACCAAGATTATCTGTTCAGGTGCTTTGTTTGACACAATAAGTAAATTTCTATAGAAATTATAATTTCTAGAAATTTATTTTCTTTATTGAATTTTGTAGGAATTTAGAAGTTCCACAAGAGAAATTTTCAATATTATAGAGATTTTAAGTAGGAAAAATTACCTAGAATAATTCAAATTATTCATGATTTTTCAACAATAATCCACCTATTGATTAATCATGAATAATCCTAACTTTGAGGGGTATTTTTCTAGAGTAAACTTGGGTAACCCGGTGACCTGCTATAGTAGGTAATTCACCAAAAAAACAAATTAAATATTAATTTAAAATTAGAAAATATTTTTGAAAATTTACATAAAAAATTCTAAATAATAAAAAAAAATCATAAATTTTTTTTATGAATATTTTTTTCAACATTTTATTTTAATTTATCTTTTTTTAAAAAAAATAAATAAAACTTGCTATATAGCAAGTCATTCGGTCACCGGGTTTACTCTAGGAAAATGTCCCTCAAAGATGGGATTATTCATGGTTAATCAATAGGTGGAAATCGTGGGATTATTGTAGGAAAATCATGAATATTTTGAATTATTCTAGGTAATTTTTCCTTTTAAGTAAGATTTTATTTAGTTAACCTTAAAAATATAAGTAATCTTTTTAATCAACGAAAATTAGTTAAATTTGTTATAATTACTTACAATCAGTAAAAAAATAGTTTTGATCGGTATAACTCTATTATAATTTATAACTAGATGTCAGTTATAACCACTAAAAATTAGTAAAAATCAATTATAATCGGTAAAATTAAATTACTATTAGTAAAAATAAATTTTGATAAGTAAAAATCAATTTCAATCCATAAAAATCAATTAATTTAGTAAATATCAAGTGAACTAAATAGGTTTTTACTACGGATGAGTAATGAGATGAATTAATTCCACACGTATATATATATATATATATATATATATATATATATATATGTTATGTATATATATATGTATATATATATATAATATATATATATATATTATACATATATATATACATATACATATATATATATATATACATATAATATAATATATATATATATATTATATATATATATATATATATATATATATATATATATATATATATATATATATATATAATATATATATATACATATATATTCCGTCCGAATAAGTTTAGATGTCCCATTTGAGATTTTAAGGGTTGAGTGGGGTCCATTAAAAAGGTGGTAGTTGGGTATTTTAATTGATTAAATTAATTGTAAAAGTGGTAGTTGGGTATTGAGAATTGGAAAAGTGGGGGTATTTAGGTAAAAAAGGATAGACAAAAAAGGAAATGAGACAATTGGTATGGTTTTGCCAAATAGGAAAATGGGACATCTAAACTGATTCGGAGGGAGTATATATATAGGGTCAAACGGTTACTTTTTCAAAAAAGAAAAGTTGTTACTTTTAGGCAAAAAAATGTTAGTATCAAAAAAATTTTCAAAAATCAAATTATACAAAGTAACACATTAGTTTTTTTTTTTTGAAAAGTAACACTTTTTATGTAAAATTTAACATCAATTTTTATGAGTTTTGTTCAGAACTTTTATTTTAAAGTAACACTTTTTTATCGAAAACTATCAATTTTTTATAGCAAAAAAGTAACACCTTTGTAATAGAAAAATAACATATATATATATATATATATATATATATATATATATATCATCATACAATCTAATAAAAAGAATGTAAAATTCCACATGGCATGCTTAGAGTGATTTGCCATAAGGAATGATTATTAGCAAAATTAACATAAACTTATTCTTGATATGAGTAGTATATTACAATAAATTACATTTTTAGAATTTTCTTGAAAAATGTTATTTTTGAATTTAAAAGTTACATAAGATTTTCAATTAGTTTCTTTGAACATATATTTCTTTTTTATGTTGAAGTATTTTAACTAATAAAGTTTTGTATTAAAATTTTAAATTCTAAAATATTTCTAAAAAAAAAAATTAAATGGAAACAAGTCAAAGAAAAAAAAAAAACAGGTTAAGATGTAGGAAGTGGAGTTGGCCATCCTTAACCTAATTCCCAACTCCTTGGCGGGAACAAAAACATCCTTACCTCACTTACAGACACGTGTACATCATATGACGGTTAAACAGTTATAATAATGTATTATTGGTCAACAAAAATGGGAGTCGTGGGAGAATGAGATAGAGATTCAGCGTTAGAATCTCAACTTCCTGCCTCTATTTTTAATTATATTTAATTTTAATTAAAATTACATACTTTGTAACATGACTTAGGGCTTGTTTGGTTACCCACTATTAACCTTGGAATTTTAAATTCCTAGGAAATAGGTATATGTAATTGTTGGTCTAGCCAAAAACTAAAATTCCTAGGAATTATAAAATCCAAGGGAAGTTAATTCCTATGAGACATAGGAATTAGATTACCATATACCCCCCTTGGTTATTTACAATTCCCATGGAAATAAAAATTCCTATTGTCAAACAAACAAAAATAAGTAATTCCTAGGAAATTGACAAAGGAAGTAAATTCCAATGAATTACAACTTCCCATAGGAATTTAATTCCTACGTCAACCAAACGACTCCTTATACTTCCTTCGCAAGTAGCAACATTGGAAATACTTATCTTATTAAGTTATTTCTCTTAATTTGTGATGAATTTGTAATTTATAAGTTAAAATATAGTCAAATGAGAACTTATTTGATTTATCTCGATACAAAGATTATTAATATTAAATTTTTATATATATCTTTTATTATGCATAATTATAAATATTAAGAATTAAAGTAGTGCATTAGAGTACGTGAAAATGCAAACGTTGCAAGTATTTTGGAACGAAAAAAGTATTTGAATTTAATAGTCCAATAATAAAAATTTTTAGCTAGGTGCTCTTTGTTTTGAAATCATCTCACCGTGAGACAGTCTCGTACAACACGGTTTGTTAAAATTATAAATAAAAAAGGAAGCACAAATTCTTACTTGAGACCGTCTTTTGTAACGACGACTCTCAAAAGTCCAGTCCAATTCTAAATATATATTGTTACAACTCTAAATATAAATTTAGACTGAACTTTTAACAGTCGTATTTACAAAAAACGTTTCTTGTGAAAAACCCAAATCTCAAATCCCAAAAAGTTTAAATATGACGTGAGATCAGAGAAGAAGGCATAAAACGAAGAGAATGAATGGGTTGGTTGCTTTGTAATAACTAATAAGGATATGTATTTTAATTCCATTGTTGCTTACACATTTTTATCGTAATATTCTCTTATTACTCAATCTCTTGCTTCTATTTATCTTTCTCTCTATTCTTCAATCTTCATCAACTAAGATTCTTGTAAGTTTTCCTTCTTTTTAATCCTTTATTCTTAAGTAATACCTAATTTTATACGTTAAAATTCTTCATTTCTGTGTTTTTGGGTCCTTTTTCTCTGTCTGCCACTTTTTTCAAGTGGGTTTTTGCCAATTTTTCTGTTTGATTCTGAATACTCTCTTTTTTCTTAAAGGTGGATGACTTTTAATATATCCCTTTTTGTTTCCCTTTTGTATTACCAGTTTTTATTTATTCCTCCAATTTTCTGATTCTTCTATTGGGCTCTTTTTCCCCTGTTCTTGTTATATGTTAGATAGTTTTTTTGATTTGGGATCAATTTTGGCACCAAATCACAACTGGGTTTTTGCATCATTGTTAGTTGCAGTATTAGTTTGACTTAATTCGGCCCCAAATCAAATGGGTATTTGTGTTATTGTTAGTTATACAACTGTTTGTTATTAGTGTTTTTAATCCCACACAAAATAGTAACTGGGTAGTTTTATTTACACAAAATAGTAACTGGGTAGTTTTATTTACTCCTATGCGACAAATTCAAGTGGATGATATTGAAACTGATATATTGATTTGTATATGTGATTCAATCTTTTGGGTTTAAGACTTTACCGTTGTTTTTACCGTTGTTCTATTGTTGTTGTGACACTATTATATTTGCGTTTCATCCATGAGAAAAGTAGTATATTAGTGTGTTTTGATAGAGTATAGAAGATATCATCTGTAAAATTTAAGCTTTTGGTTGAGTTGATCATTTGACATTATATCAGAAGCCAACGTGCTGAAAGGTCACTTGTTTGAATCTCATCATGAGAGGAGAGGGGCGTGATGGAATTGATAACATATCTTAGGGTTTTATCGATAGTCCACGATTTTTAAGTTTTTAGTTGAGTTGGTCTGTTGACGGGCAAATTTTTTATTGTTGAGAGTCATAAAGGTAATATATTTCCCTGTATTAGCTACTTATATTGATACTGAATACCAAGGGATTGAATTTCACTATTTCAGGTGTTGTAGAAGGTGTTTTTGGTTTTTGCCCATCTGGTCTGTAGTGAAACTTGATTCAATCTGAAGATGGGTGATCATTTTACACTATTGGTGAATCGGTTGCTTACAGAATCAACTATACATGCGGCGATTGCGAGTGGAAACCGGATTATAAATCAGGTAGAAGAAGAAGAAGGCAAGGATGTTGAGTTGTTTATACCAAAAGATGATGGTATTGGAGATTTATCATCACCAAGGAAGTTAGTAGAGTGCAGAATATGCCAGGATGAGGATTTTGATTCTAATATGGAGACTCCTTGTTCTTGTTCTGGCAGCTTGAAGGTTTGTTTGTCTTCTCACAAATTTATACTATGAAGAATATATATGTTTTATACTTATTCAAATAGATAAGTGCTCTTTAAGAATCATTAATTTGGAAACAACCTTTTTGTTATTGCTAACAAGGGTAAAATTGCATATATCTGATGCTGAACCCCCTAAGTGGGAGAATGGGAGTCAATTAATGACATTGGGTAATGAAGTGTTATAGTTTAATGTGTACCTAATAGCAACTGCAACAAAGAAATTAGGATTGTTTAAATTCTTATGCTATTTTCCCTCAATGGTGTTTGTCTTTGTACTTGTCCGTTCTCGACGAACCCCAAAGTTACTGTGATATCTTATGATTCAACCGATAGTTAGGCGTTACGATGACTATATCACTCCTATGTTGTAAAGGTGTAAAAAACCGTGTTACGATGAACCAAAAGTTGTATTGCGTAAAAAACTAGGTTTTGGCCATATCAAGGGATTCTTACGATTCAGCCGATATTTAGGTGTTACGATGACTGCATCATTCCAGTTTCCGCATCACCTTTCCGTTACCAAATTTTCACACTATGCATTGTACAGTCACTATTGTAACTGATTAGTATCATCTGTAGATTAGTTCAAGTATATGCTAAAAGAAATTCAATCATCTTTGCAGTATGCTCATCGCAGATGTGTACAAAGGTGGTGCAATGAAAAAGGCAATATCATTTGTGAAATATGCCACCAGGTTATCTTAACTTTTTCACTTCCTACTTGTTTTCATTTCTTTTCATGGTGCTCCACATTCATTTCCCAATTCCCATATTGCCGGGATTAAGGCTTTGGCATTGTTGTCGTACTCTACATATCTGAAGTTCTGAACCTGTAGTCTCTATCCAATGCAGGTATTTAGACCAGGCTATTCAGCACCCCCACCGCTACTCCGATATGGGCGCATTCCTCTAAACTTTAGGTAATTCTTATTTTCGTTTAGCATGAATACGAATCCCATACACAATCGAATGCACAAACACGAAAATATAATTGTGCATTCTACAGGAGAACTTGGCAAATAAACAGAAGAGAGCTAGCAGAGTCACAGTTAACACAAGAAGTTTCCTCCGATCATCTATTTGACACCGACTTAGAAGAGCCTTCTTCTAGAAGTTTCATATGCCGTTTTACAGTAACAGTGATTGTATGAACTCTTATCTCAGCTTTCCTTATCATATTATGTGAAGTATAATCTAATTGTACCCTCATTTTTTTCTGACAATCTGCTGTTATTTTACTTGAATACAGTTTATTGGGTTACTGATTTTACGGCATACTCTGCCTATCATGGTTGGTGGTGCCAATGAGTTCGTTCTTCCCCTATTCATGGTAAGTGTTAAGGGGTGTTTGTTTAGAGGGACTCGGGTATACAGAACGAGAATTTAGAAAAAGAAAGTCCCAAGTAGGGGTCGTTTTTTGAAGGGCTTTGTAAGGTCCGAAAATGGGCTCTACTATAATCAAAATGAAACGGGCTATAAGGGTCGTTTGTGTCCAAGGAAGGGACTTAAATTGGATCAATTTCCCCTAGGAAAGTGTTTTAAGGGCGGTTCGTAACGTCTCATCCCTTGTTCGTCATGTTACCCCAAATTCATAACTAGATGTATAACATAACAAACATGGTATGAGACACTTTTTCAGCCCCAAAGTCGCATCATACGTATAACAATTTCATTTCCCGTTTGCCAAACACCGCCTAATTTCAGAAAGAAAAATACTTATGGTAACGGGTAAATGTTCGACAGCCAGATTATTTTTTTTTGAATCGGTTTTGTTTTGTTTTGTCCCAGTTGGCAGCATTGCGAATAGTAGGAATTTTACTGCTTGTGTACGTCACCATGATGGCAGTAACCGGAATTAGACGACAAAGGAACCAAGATGTAAGTATCAGATTCATTCATTTATGCACACTTGTTTGTTGTTTCAAATAATCGCGGAGTTCTCTTTTCTAGTATTTATTCATTTTTCTGTATCTTAACAAACATTCAGGAAACTCATAGTACAAGTATATCCGAGCCTTCATCTGATGAAGAAGACGATGAACACCAAGATCCACAAAACCCTTCTCATGTGATCCAAATATCGTGATTATTTAAGCCTACTGAGTACAAATGATGAGATTTGAGCGATTTAAGGTAAAAAGTCCGATATATGGAAAAGGGAACATTGTGTATATAAAGATATGTAGTTGAATTTAAGGTTGAAAGTAAGGCCATAGAAATACAAGTAAAAAGACTGATGCTCCCACCTAATATGGTTGAGGTGATGTCTGGAGGATTTTTCATTTTTCATTTTTCCTTATGTTTTATTGGTTTTCTGGAAATGTTATTTATAGGTTATACAGACTTTTCATCTGTTTGTACAGTTAGAAATGAAAAGAAATGTAAATATTGATTGCCTGTCCCGCTCTTTTCATCTTGCTTTTTATCTTCACACGGAGCCATGTATGACGATGATCAAAAGACGCATCAATCAGATTAGCGGAATCAAGAACTTTTGAGGAGCTCAGACGAAGAAGTGGTAGGTCGAAGATGACATGAAAATAGCCTATAAGGCTATAACAATAGATAGAAAATCGACAAAGTCAAAGTCAAAGTCAGCAACCCAATATCCCGCACGAGATAGGTTCGGGGGGAATAGGGTAGCGGGCAAATCATACCCGTGCCCCCTTTAAGGAATTGACAAAGAAGGAGAATGTAAATGTAGATGTCTATACTGTCGAGTCTTCTGCTGAGAACGCCAATAGCAGGCCAGTGCACCAAATGCACAGCTTGCATTACCAATAGCGAGTGCTGCACGGCTGCACCAATAGGCACATGATAGTGTTTTCCCGTAGTAACTAGCCAAGAACTTGTAAACCTCATCTTTGTCCCAGTTTCTCCGACTGTATGCATCGCCATTTTATCTCACAAGAGATGACAAGGATACAACTGCGTTGGAGGCTAGATCATCATTGGCTAGTTGAGATCTTCGATCCCACGTGTAGTTTCTTCTTTTCTTGGCCGTTCAATGACCTTATTATGCAACTTCCACAAACAAAGGGAAAAGTTGCGCGTGCTATTGAAAGGACTAGAGACGCTGAATGCCATTCGCCTCTCCATCTTCAATCGTCACAGGAACGGAGTGCAATAGGACTCAGAATCCAGAATGTGCAGAAGATATAAGTCCTTTATTAGTAAACTTCCCCAAACTTAAGGTACTGCACCTTTTGTTCCTGTAACATAATCTATACTCAGTCCTCACATTTGCAGTGATGTTGCATTCCCAAGTATTGCATACCCAAGTGTAGGTGAAGTACTAAGAATCATTTCTACCTTCAACGAATTCGTATTATTGTTGCCATGATTCGGTATCTGGTTTTGCGCACCATATGATTTCGTATTCGATCTCTTAATATGATTTACACAATCAATCACTCTCTTCATTATCACATAGTTATTTTGTTTACTTGTTTTTATCGTATCTCCGTCAACAACCAATAAAAAAGTTAATATTTCTATAAACGACATTGTAAAAAATCATTGGTACAAAGAAAGAAGTATAGGCGGATCAATGGGTAGTTCAGGTAGGCAAGTAACAACACTTAAATGTTGTTAAAACTTTAATAGTATTGCACTAAAGTGTAAAAAAGAACTTGATTTAGTTGGTTGGGTAGTCACCTTCTACACATGGCGCTAGGGATCAAAGGTTCTTAGTTGGAATTAAAATGATAATTAATGGACTATTTGTTTATTAGAAACAAAATCTGTATACCAAAAAGCAGCTTTTTACCTCGTTGCACAATTGTTTCTCATCGTCTGATTTCTTCGAATAAAGTTTGTATTTATTACTTTTGCTTAATCTCACTGTTTTTTTTTTATTATAATACAAAGAGAAGAAGAGCCTATGTGAGATTTAATTAGAGGACTTTAGTTGTAATTAAAATACTTTTTTACTACACAATACTTCCTACATTTCTTTTACCATATAATTTATTGTATATTTGTATCTTTATTTCGATTAAACGAAAATTTTTAAAAATTACATATCTAAAAATTAAATTTTAAAAAGAATAAAATAATAATATCACAAGCCTATATTATTCTTTATACATGAATCGAAATTAAAAAACAAAATTAAGGATGAATAATATTACTATTGAAATGTAGCGACTATAGTCGAATATAATCGCGCGGGATCATAGAAACGAGGGAACTCGGTGAAAACATGATTCATTCCACGTGGAGGACCCAATTAATAATATATTCTTCCATTGATTCTTTCTTTCTTACAACAATACATTCACCTCATCATCATCATCATCCTCTCTGTCTCTGCAACAATGGCGGATGTAAAGCTCTCAGAAACATACGCGTGCGTCCCCTCCACCGAACGAGGGCGAGGAATTCTTATTTCTGGTGATCCCAAAACCAACAACATCCTCTATTGTAATGGAAGATCTGTCATCATCCGCAACCTCGACAATCCGCAGAAAGTTGAAGTCTATGGAGAACACGCTTATCCTGTTACAATTGCACGATATTCTCCCAATGCGGAATGGATCGCTTCCGCTGATGTTTCTGGGACTGTCAGGATCTGGGGTACCCATAATGGGTTCGTCTTGAAAAATGAATTTAAGGTTCTTTCGGGTCGGATTGATGATCTTCAATGGTCTCCTGATAATCTTCGGATTGTCGCTTCTGGTGATGGAAAAGGAAAATCGTTTGTTCGAGCTTTCATGTTAGTTAATTTCCTTTTAATTTTTTTGATTTTTCGTTCTCATATATATATGAATTGATCATTTGATTGATGATTGAAATGAATTTGATTGTAGGTGGGATTCTGGATCTACTGTTGGAGAGTTTGACGGGCATTCTAGGCGGGTTCTTAGCTGTGCGTTCAAACCATCTAGACCGTACCGTATTGTGACTTGTGGGGAGGATTTTTTGGTCAACTTTTATGAAGGCCCTCCATTCAAGTTTAAGCAGTCTCTAAGGTTATTAACTCTTGGATTTATGTGCTTATTCTTCTTTTTTTTTTCTTTTTTTATCATTTCTGAACCCATCATACTTGCTTTGTTTACTGTTTGAGAATTTGATGCTTCATTCACATTAGCCATATGATAAAATACTAGGATATTGCATTACCCCAATGACTTAGGCTGAGGTTTAGGAAGCTGGATGTACGCATCCTTACCCTTGTTAGTGATAGTGATGGTAACATTCATGTAAGGAGGAAGCTCATTCATAGGCTTACTTTTCAGATACTATATCTATGAAGTTAATAATTCACTGAGTACATGTTGCCTTAGCTTCATGAAGTCTTATATTGGTATCTCATTAAGCAAGCAAACAATCTATGTGCACACTGTTAAATTGTATCCTTTCATTTGTTTTGTTTGACTATTATGTTACATCTAAAAATGTTAATGTCGTTTTTGTCTCATCTTATCTTCCTATGGCTGATTGTTTGTCTAGTGTAATGGCAAAATCCAATCAAATTTGGCAACTTACATGTCCTTGTCATTCTATCATATTTCCCATCAATCGATCAGATAAGCTTTTGGACATTCTCTCCTATACCACACATGATTATGTCTCTGTATGTATAATTGGAGGAAGAAAGGTCCTACTCTTCTTACTCTAGGGAGAATAAATCAAGCTTTACTCCATCTAGTTTAAATTTGAGTACCGATGATGCAAAGTGGAAATCAATTTCTACTAGTCAAGCTGCAATGAGAAAATGTCAAATTTGAGTGTAATGGTCAATGCTATATTGCTTTCAATTGTCGCAATATAATTGTTATCTTGTTGAAAGAAAATCATGCCATGGTTAGTCCTCAAAAAGAGAGAAGAATGGTTCTCTCTACTAGAGAATGTACAGATTGAGCATGCATTAAACTTCATAGATGGTCCAAAATGAACAAAAAAAATCAAGAACATGCCAATCCTCAACCATAGTAAGACATATTGACATCGTCTAATGAATATCATACACTAGACGCAGGGTGGAAGATGGAGCTTGTCTTTTCGATTGTCAATGTTGGAGAATGGAGATTGAAACAAACAGTTCACCTTAAACTTATTTAACATCGTGAAACTCCCTAACCTTACAAGCTTTGTTGTTTGGATGATAATTGTCAACTCAGTGAATAAACAAGGTTTAGTGAACTTTTGAATGGATCTCCTTACTCTATTTGGTGTGGCATTTATACTTTTAGGACTTATGATGGAGAAGTGATGCACAATGGGCTATAAAGTTCGATGATAAGATAATCTAACTACACCTAATATCAGCATTGTTATTTCTGCTATTTCTGTACTTTAAACTAATGTGTAAGGCTTTTTTGTCTTCAAGGCACTAGTATCTCTTTGAGAATGTGTTCTAGAATGCTTGGAAAATGGAAACACTATTATGTTTGTCCCAAAGTAATTAATGTATGTGGATTTTGGCTTATTGTTTTTGGAGTGAAGGGTTTGGGGTGAATAGTTAGGGTTAGATGGTGTAAGTGCATTAGATTAATTATTTAATTGGATATATAATGTTAATGCATTATATCAACTATGTTTTAGGGTTGATTGGAGAAAATTTCATAAAAGAATGTCGTTAATGAAATTTGAACAACTAGAAAAGAATATGTAGTAGTATTAATTAATTTGAGACTGATGAATTATAGTAATAATTGGGGTAAGATTGAACCTGTTCAAAGGGGATTGTTCGAAATAATGTATAAGAACTATGATACCATCTGGGTTCTCCTTGAGAAATAACATGTGTATTTCATTCTCGAGGACGAGTTTCTCTCAAAAAGATGGGCATAGATGTGTATCAAGTGAACTTTAAATTACTTATACTATATATTGCTTGCGCATGTTAATACCTTTGGTATCAAGATTCACTTCGCCAGCTTGCATGTTGTGATCTAGAATGTGGACCCCGAAAGGTGGCAAGCTTGAATGTGATAATTTGATGGCTATTCTTTGGTGAATTTTGTAGCTATAGTGATTCATTCAGTAAATTTGTATACCTTATAGAAACAAGTGATCAAAAGTAGGTATCATTAGTGTGTGACTGTTGGGGGCATAGTATCACAGTAAATTGTATGCTTGGAACATGCGGCTTATCTATTGTTAATAAGAATGTGAGCCAAGTGCGCTTTGAGGATTATGTGTATGCAACATGCAGAAGCAGAGTAAATAAAACACGTAAAGCGGAGCATATGGGCCAAAATTTGAAAAGGGGCCTTCATGTATGAGCCCAACACTAGGTCGGATCCTTGCTACTTGAACGCCAAAGTAAACTAAGTGATGCTGCCTTGCTACTGTGCAGGAGCATTTTGGGCCCCCTTGCTTGTTTTTACTAGATTTTCGAGACACACATTTAAATTAACTTCCTCTATATTGCCTCTTGGATCCTTTGTCATACAATTGAATTCATTACTTGTATGACTGTGTCCATAAAGAAATTTCCTCTCTACAAGTGTGTTATCCTTTGTATTTATGTCGTGTAGTGCTGGCTGCAGATCTTTAAAACAGTTTGTCTTCAATATGGAAATACAGTGGGTATGCACAGTTCTTGTTATTTATATTGGTCTTTGAAGCAAGCTTAATAAGGAATAGAGAGAGGAATTCTGATGATGACTATGCTTTGGTGTTTTTGAGTTTTGTGGTCTCAGAATAAGGATTATACTTTCAAATAAAGCTACACTTCAGAGTCTTTCTCAGGCAGAGTAGTGTATCTTGGTCAGATTGGTGTTTAGTCTAAGATGTTCTTTTGTTGATGAAGAGCGTAATTGACCTGCAGTATATATTCCACTATTTTCTCCGAAGAACTCAATTTCCTTTGTGCTCATTTCTTTATCATGAAATGATCACTATACAGAAAGATAGGGAAGGCATGCAGAGGATTGCGTATTTATTGAACTTGCTACTCATCTGAGCTTACTTTTGTTTTAATGTGTAGGGAGCACACAAATTTTGTCAATTGTGTGAGGTTCTCCCCAGATGGAAGCAAGTTCATAACTGTCAGTTCTGACAAGAAAGGAATAATTTATGAAGGAAAGACAGGACAAAAACTTGGAGAGTTGTCTGCGCAGGACGGACATCAAGGTAGTATTTATGCTGTTAGTTGGAGCCCAGATAGTAAGCAGGTACACAAGACACCGGTTCTTTTTTGAATCATGCCTTTTATTGTATGTATGTTGATTGTTGTGAATTGTGCAAGTATCTATTTGTTGCTTTGCTTACCTTTATATTATTCTCGCATCTACAGTTATCTACGACAATTTCTTTTAAAATAATTCGGAGTGGTGCACTTGTGTTATATTGAATGTCTTCCTTTTTCTTAAATTAAAGTTAGTGATAATTGATGTTTGATGAATGTGTAAAAATCAAATGATGTGAAAGAAAATATTTGGAAGTTAAAAAGTTGCTTTGGAAAGATATAAAAAGTATAATTAATAGGATTTGAACATATGACCATTCATTTGTTAAGTTAGACTCTACAAACTACTACACCTCAATAGTATGTTATTCCAATATGATTTGTTAATATGAGGCCTTTTAGGTTTGAGGGCCCTCTGTGGTTGGGCACCCCGCACAACCCCAAAACTGCCCCTGTGTTGTGGAGCGGTACAAATATAAGTAAGTCGAAACCATTTCTCTGTTGTCGGGCAAACCTTCATAAATAAAACATTTTGACTTGTGCTATCTGATTTTATGGGTCCATTTATTCAGAGTTGGAATGTGGGGCGCAGCCTTGCCTTTTGGCAGCAAAAATGTGAGACTGGTGCATTTTCTACCCTATATACCAATGTGTTAATCAAATTTGGGTATTGTGTTGGCCACTTGTACATGAACAACTATTAGACTTAGCATTGAGTATTCTAGAAAAATTCCATATTTTTTGGCCCTAATGAAGTGTTGGGATGTTCATGCCCATGTTAGATGGTCAAAGGCTGCGCAGGTTAGACGAGTACATGAGATCAAGTGAAACTTCCAAGCAGCATAGAGGTATGCTTAGCAGGTAAAAGCAAGAGGATTTGCGTTGGCCATGCTGTGACCTGTAGCACCGATTTTATTGTAGGAGAATAGGTACAAGCTCATAATTTTCCCTCTAGTTTTTTTAAATTAGTCTTAAGGCGTACCAGTTGCAGTTACGTTTTCGTATGGTAGTTTGCTCGCTAAATAGGAATCAGGCAACATTTGTTGTGACCTTCATAATTGTGGTAAGTTGTGACTGCATAAACATTTTATCCGGTCAAAAATTGCGCATTAAATAGCTCAACAAGCTTCTTGTAGAGAGTGGATTCTATACATGGAAATATAGGATGAGTTTCGCTAAAGGTCGCTGAACGGATTTCATGGTCAATGTGGCCTATAATTTGGTCGCGGGAAGCTCAAAAACCTTTATAATACGGTTACGATATGGGGATGTGGTCTTGTTTTGCACTATGTGGCACATATTGTCTTTTAAACTTAAAGCCATAGAAGCAAATTTAAATGGAAATCAGCAAATTCAGCCACTTTGGAAGCTGGCATTGTGAAGTGGAATTGAAGTTTCTATTATCTTAAAGAATGGAGTTGGTGAAAATACACATTACATCACTTCCACAATAACATTGCATTCTATTTGCTGATTGTTTTTGGTATCCTAGCATAATACGCACTACTTAAAACAAGGATAAGAAGGGTATAAAATGATGGGTCTCAAGCGGAGGTGGTCCATGCTAGCATATAACTTGTAATCATGAGAATATGGGCAACTATGATGAAAATCAATTTTGTATTTGTATCTAGAACGCTGTGGGTATAAAAGAAAGAAAAGAAAGCCACTGTTTTATGTTCTTACCTGTAGGAATAAGTGATTTTAGCTTGACACTGTATTATTAGTATTAAGTATGACAAAGCACCTGAAACTGATTATTTATTACAGGTGATTTAAATTGCATACAATCAGCAATTCAGTAGAATTTGAATGTAGAGTTCAGTTCCGTTTATGCTACCCTCCATCTTTTGAATCTGTTACTGTATTTTTTTCCATAAGGAAGCTCCTTTTATGTCCTAGCTGGAAGAGTGGTTAGCCAATGATGTCGTTGAGCTGTATAGATTAAACAATAGAATTATGACTTATGAGGCTAAAACTTCTGAATAAAAGAGAAATATTAAATTTTGTCAATGCTTATGCACCCCAAATCGGATCTCATGAATTGGATGGTGTGTTGCAAAGTATCCCTAGAAAAGTTGGTGGTAATCTGAACGGTCATGTTGTGTGCACACAAACTGACTTTGAGAGTGAACATGATGGTTTTGGATATGGAACGAAAAATCGTGAAGGAGATTATGTTTTGGATTGTTTGTAAGCATATGATTTTCTATTAGTTAACATATGGTATCGAAAGTGTGAAAATCATTCGATGACTTATTGAAATGCATCGAAGACAACTCAATTCAATTAGTTCTTGAATAAGAGAAAGGATATTCTATTAGGTGTATGTGTAGTCACTCCGCACAAACTACTACTTATTGTTCATGCAAAAAAATTAATTCAAAGGAGAATGGAGAATTAAATGGTGGAACCTAAAAGAAGGGAAAGCCAAATTCTTTGAGTCGTTGCGGTAGCTTTTTGGATAAGAAAGGAAAATGTGAATTCAACTTGGACAAAGATGAAAAATGTTGTCACTTGTGCGGATAAGGATAATATAGGAGAATCAAAGGGTGTTATGGTAGTGAATAAGGAAAAAACGAGGTAGGTTATTGAAGTAAAGGTCGCAATAAAGAAAAAAAAATGCTTTTTAGAATATGAAACAATGAGGCAAACATTGCCAAAATCAAAAGATAGCAAGCGGTACACGAGGCCATGGTACTATAACCAGGTCACATCGGATCATATTGAGTCAAAAGTTTTCAAATTTGTGGACACAACGTGCATCATAAACGCATCAACTAACCGCGTTGGTAGAGACTCCGAGGTAGAAAGTTCACCTTTTGGGTCACCTCGTCAACTCTTGTCCCCTAGCCCTCTTTGAATATCACAGCAATATTTAATTATTCTTACAATCATTATGATAAATTGTTGATGCTTTCATTTGGAAAGATGCTTCCCTGTTATTGATGTGTGGTTATGAATTTTTGAAAAGGTAGACCCTTGATTGAAAAACAGTGAAAATGAAAAAAGAAAACAAGTGAGAAATTTGAGACGTCCTTCCGACTTTCATGTTGGGTTCTTAGTGTAGCTCCATAAGTTTATGTTTTATTATGTTGTTTTCTTTTGAACAGAGTTTTACGAATTTCTATGAGGGGAGGCTGTTGCATTTATTTATGTTGTTGATTTACTTTAAATTCATTGTCTGTAACTATGTACTGATGGAAGCTATTGAAATCAGGTGCTGACTGTATCAGCTGATAAAACTGCGAAAGTATGGGAAATATCTGAAGATGGTAGTGGGAAGGTTGTTAAAACATGGACTTCTGGGTCTGGTGGAGTGGAGGATATGCTGGTTGGATGTCTATGGCAGAATGATCATCTAGTTACCGTTTCACTTGGTGGTGTTCTCAACATATATTCTGCAAGTGATTTGGAGAAAGATCCTCTCACCCTCTCTGGACATATTAAAAATGTATCTGCTTTGATTATGTTCAAGAGTGACCAGAGTACGGTACTCTCATGCAGCTATGATGGACTAATAGTTAGATGGATTCGTGGTGTTGGATATGCCGGGAAAATAAACATGAAGGATCACGCGCCAATCAAATGTTTTGCTGCAGTTGAAGGCGAGATAATTTTTTCTGGATTTAATAACATGGTATAGATCATCATTTTTTTTATTTTACTGTAATGCTTTTCAGCTGCATTTGGATATTCAATCTCACTAAAGGATCCTCCAGTTGCACCACTTGAACACGTCTTTATATACAGACGGGCATGCATAGACTGTCACACTAAACAAGAAAACTGCATTATTAACACGCAATCTCTCATTTGTACCACTTGAACACTTCTCTATATACAGCACGGGCATGGATACACTGAAACACCAAACCAGGACTTGTGCCCTTTAAATTTTTCTTTATTATACATTGCTGTTTTAGAAACCTTATGCTCCCCCAGATATACTAGGGATCCTAATAACACTGTCTTCTTCCTTTGCTAAGTTCTGATGTTGTATGCTTGTTTGATAATGTATATGTGGAAGTTTTATTAATTGTCGTTGCTTGCTTGTATGTGTACGTGGAAGCTGCATTCATGTTTATACCGGAAAAAGAAATTTGTTTTCTGAAAATACTACTTTAGTGAGTAGATGGCCTCTGAAAAAATATATATATGAATTTAGACTTATAGAACTAGTTTTTCAAAGCACGCCTCAGGCTCAAGCACAGAAGCGCACTAACTTATATACCTGTAGGACGCAGTTTCAATCATGTGCACCTAAGGCGGAACAAAGCATCCCCAAGGCTCATCTACCATATGTTTTGATTGGTTCCTCACACAATCATTCGTGCACCTCATGCTCTGTGTATTGGCCTAGGCTCTAGGACCCAATCGCCTTTGTGCGTCTTTTTATACTCACTGTGTTGAGTAATGATTTGCATATGATGCAAGCATTCCAAGTAGAATCTTATGAAATACTTATGATAAAACAATATTATGTATTGGTAATGGAAATGAATTGTTTTAAGTCTGCAAGGAAAATCTCATGCTAATGCCATGGTTGATTGGTAATGCTTGTTCATCCATATATCACCTTCTCTTCATGAGTTTTCTTCAACTATCATCACTTTTTAGGTTGTATTTAGTGGTTGTTCAAATTCATGAAGACTATTACTTGTTTGGGATGAGTTTCCTTTAGACATAGTTATGTGACATTTTTTTTCCGTTAAAAATAAATGTTGATTAATTTGAAATAGCATCATGCAAGACAGTGGTTGGACGCATTGTGTATTGGATTTCTTCCCATGTTTTGACATCAAGCCGTTATTGTTGATTATGAAATATTTGAGACTCAACTTTTGTGTGGATTTTTGCATCGAGTTTGTTAGGTACATATTCTGAGCAGTTATTCCAGGATTTTTAATGCATACTTTTGATTCAGGTCTTCATTTTGCTCAACTTTTTTCAACCGAAACTCTTATTATTAGCATCTCGAATGCTTCTATTTTGAATTTACATTTGAGTTGTCCCATTTGGTTGGCACGGATATTAAGAGTGGGATGCAGTCCACCAAAAAGGTGGTAGTTGGGGTATTTTAATTGATTAAATTAATTGTAAAGGTGGTAGTTGGGGTATTTTAATTGATTAAATTAATTGTAAAGGTGGTAGTTGGGGTATTATAAGTAGTAAAAGTGGGGGTATATTGGTCATTACTTGTGTGAACATGGGGTATTTAGGTTAAAAAAACATTGACAAAAAAGGAAATAGGACAACTGAAGTGAATTGCCCATAAAAGGAAATGGGACAATTGAAATGAATTGGAGGGAGTAGTATATATATGGATGTACTTTGTTAGGAAACTTTTCTTGTGTTTTACTTGATTTTAAGATCAAGCGCATGTACTCAATATTCAATTATGATGTTGTTTTCGACAAGTTCATGTTATCACGGTAATACGTTTATGACAATAAGCTGTTCTGTGTCACTGTGTGTGTTGTAGCTTCTGAATTATCTTTGTTTGATTGCTAGGTGTGGAGAGCTCCCATCCAAGGAAATGAATGTGGACCTGTCGAACAAATTGATGTAGGAAGCCAGCCAAAGGACTTGAGTGTTGCTCTTAATGCGCCTGAAACTGTGTTAGTTGCTACTGATTCAGGCGCTGTGCTGCTTAACGGTTTGAAAGTATTGTCAAGCATTAATCTTGGGTTTACAGTGACTGCATCTTCAATCTCACCTGATGGAACTGAAGTTATCTTGGGTGGGCAAGATGGAAAATTACACATATATTCCGTCTCAGGAGATACTTTGACAGAAGAGGCTGTTCTTGAAAAGCATCGGGGTGCTATTACTGTAATACGTTACTCTCCTGATGTTTCCATGTTTGCTTCTGGTGATGCCAACCGGGAGGCTGTTGTTTGGGATCGCTCTACCAAACAGGTATGTTGAAAAATCCGTTCTTCTGTTACATCCTGCTAATGCCACAACTTGTTTCTTATAAGGAGTGGCTGACTATGCCTTCAATGAAATTTTCATGTCACTCATTTAGTTGGCTTTAGATCTTATTTCTAATATTGAGGTCTGTAAATGCGTGAAGCAAATGAGATCGTCATAATTTATGACTACTAGAATTGGAGTAAAATCTTATACCTACTAACTTTTCTCCAGTTCCCCCTGGGGTGTTGTATATTATTTGTCTTACTGATTTTTATGGTTATCTTTCATCCCAAAACCCGTATGTTGTACATTCTGTGTAGAAGATTGAAAAATACTGCAGACATATCATTGAAATACTCTTCTTGAAGTATTTAAGTGAAGAAATTGATCGTTATATTTTAGTGTTAAACATGAATTTCCTAGATAAGAATGATGATAAATCTGATCCCCCCTTTTCCCTCCCCCTCTCCTAAGCAACACTCACTCGTTACAGCACTATCTAGTGTGGATAACCATGGGGTAGCTAGAAATGATGACAGAAGGTGCGGACAACATCAGAGCACTAGCATCATTGTATATGTGGCTTTATTTGGGTCAATGGATTGTAGCCAGCACCTGACGGGCTGTCACAAACTTCTCTTTGTATCCTTGACTCCTTGTCCTCGCCTCCTCCCCTCTTGTCTTTGCCTCGCCTCTCTCACAACTTACTCTGCTCTTACTTGTCTGGCTAGGCAGTGCATGATTTAACCCTTCTTATCCCAATCTTACCAGAGCCTTGTCCTCCCCCAGAAAAAAAATAAAAATCTCTCAAATCTTTTTCCCTTTTTTAGAGAAGTTAAAAATTGCTCAGCTGATTCGAAAATATGATTCTAATTAGTGGACTCACGTTATTCAAGACATTGTTAGGACAAGTGGAGGAGAAGTTGAAGATTTTTCAATCACGATTAATCTACATTAAGGTTATACCAATAGTGAGCAATCTGCAAGAATAGGTAGAACACATGATTCTATATGTTACACCAAATTTCTTGTGATTCCACCTTGTTGCAATTTACATATGATCTAAATCATATTGCTCACGCGAGATTGTAGAATTTTTAATAGTTTAAGAATCTAATCAGGAATTCTGATAACATCGATAACTTATGTGATTATAAACGAAATGTGCATTATTTTTTATGATGTAATCTTTATTCACTTCTATTACAATGTCGGTTTGCAGGTTAAGCTTAACAACATGTTGTACCATACTGCTCGTATAAACTGCTTAGCCTGGTCCCCTGATAGCACCATGATTGCTACTGGATCTCTTGATACCAATGTCATAATTTATGAACTTGGTAAACCTGCTTCATCCAGAACGACAATAAAAGCTGCTCACTTGGGGGGAGTATATGGTGTGGCATTCGCTGACGAATGCAGCATTCTTAGCTCTGGTGAGGATGGCTGTGTGCGTCAATGGACAGTGACCCTACAATGAAGACATTAAGGTGAAACTGAAAGAGCTGCCGTTCGGATGCTGAAGGAATATTCTTTACGGTGTATTATATTTTAATGTGCTTTGCCTGGTCCATGATTATTTATGTTCGATAGGTTGCATTCTTGTGCAGGCTTGCATTTGTGGACTTTATATTTGGTTTCTTTCTCCTTTCGTTCCAAGTATGTTCGATGCCATTACCGAAGCTTAAAGTCGGCGTAAGATTTTGAGTTTTAGAGGAAGGGATTTCTGTTTATTTATTTAGCTTAGTAGTAAAGACGGAAGAGACATGATCAAGTTTTCTTGAGCTTGTTAAGCCCTCGACTTATTCATCTTCAATTTTGTTTTTTCACACCGAAAGGTTTAACATTTTTTTTTTTCGGAAACAGTATTTACTGCGAGTTTGTGACATGTTAATGCTTGCTTTTTTGATGCACTATTTATCGTATATTGCGAGTTTGCTTCTCGTGTTAGTATTGTGCTTCTATTAGTTGCTAGTTTGCTACATTTCATATTTCAGATTTATAGATCGATCAATTACTCCATCTTGAGTGTTGATTTGCTCGTGACTTGTGAGATGGTGCTGAACCAGGAATAATGGGAAACAATTCCTGTAAAATAATGTCCTAATAACCTCAAATTCTCAAGTAAATACTGTTCGGGGTACGGTTAGGATTGAAATTGTGAAAATTTTCGTGAAATATACTAGTCATTTTCATGGTAATGAAAAATTGATTATAAAAAGTATTTACAATTTTCATTGCCACTTAATAATACCTTTTCAACAATGTGTTAACAAGTCAAAAGTCAAAAGTCAATATAAAAGACAACTATCAACACCCCTTTATTTGGAATAAAGATCAAACTAAGCTTACTTCAAATTTTTGTTTGTTACTCCTATCTTGGCGGGGTTGAGAGATCATAGGTACGCAATTATACTCTCTTAGAACTAATCATACAGTAAAAACAAGTCTAAATCGCATTAGCCACGTTGCAAAAAAATTTCAAAATAGACAAACCAATATTTTTCGTGTTGTTCGGATGTAAATAAACCGTGTATAGGGTCGTCAAGGATATCTTATGTTATGATTTCGACCGATAATTAAGCTATAAGATAACAATATTACTCCCGTTACAAAATCATTGTTCCGTTACCGCAATCTTAACCATTACACCCTTTTGAATTAACAAACTTACTAAATCAGGAAAACATGCTCAACTTTGGTCACAAAACATCAATCAAACCCATAACAAAAATCAGATTAACAACAAGCAGAACAACAAGATTCAACATCATAAACAAAAACAAAATAATCTGAACAACATGAATAATGGATCAGTAGAGATTCATGATTACATGGATGATGATGAACAAGAAAGTGCATTTAGGGTTGTTAAAGAAAGGGCTAACAAGTTTAATCTGAATCTGATAAGACAACATTCAAACAAAAATTTGGGAATTAAAGGGAATTCTTCATGTGGGGTCATTGATCAAAGAACTTTACAATCAATCAAGATGAATCATCATCATCATACCAGTCTATTCCGTTCATAAGAATGATCAGGGTCTGAGGAGGAAAGAAAAGCGACAACCCATACCCATATTGAAAGATGGCGGCCAAAAGAGTCTTTCAGCTCGAGAAAGATTATCAAAAAGAGAGATTCCTCAAACGAAAATGGGGATTAATCATGAAAATTGCGATCAAACGAGGAATGACACGAATCCCTTCATGAATATGTCCGGTAATTTCATCCATGGAGGTCCAAATTTTATTGGTTTTAAAGGCTTAAAAGTTGTACCAAACAATGGGTTATGTCCTACAACAATGCATCATCATCATCAACATCTTACATCATCCATGATCAACATGAATAATCATCATTCATCAACATCTATGATGATGAACATTTAGAATAGGATGATGGGCATGTCTCATAATCATCATCATCATCATCCATACATTCATCCCATTTCCAATTACACTACTTCTGAGAGTTCTGCCTCCCACATGTTTATTGATGATAGTGATAACATAAGGTGCTCTATTATGTAGAGAAGCCATTGGAGTTTAAAAAAAAGGCCTTCAATTTGGGTTATTTAAACTTTTAAGGACATGGTTACCTCTAAAGAAAGGGATGAGAAGAATGTGTCCTTAATTTTTATTCCTAACACTTGTTAAGTGTGCAAGTATTTTCTATACCTTGTTTTTGGGTTGATGGTTTCGGTTGTAGTTTGTATCACTTGGACTATGTTGTGTTTAGAGGTGTTTAATGGGTCAAGTCGGGGCAGGGCAGGGCAGGGCAGGTCAAAATTTAAATGGGCCGGGTCGGGGCGGGTCATATCAAATGTTAAACGGGCTGAGGAGGTTCAAATCTGTTTAAATACGACCCACTTTGACCTGTTTTTTAAAAGTTTATAAAGTTTTTTTATTATACTTTATGGCCCGTTAGATCAATTCAACTATGAATATAACAATATCATATAAAAATATAAAAAAAGTCGTAAAATATTTTTCTACAACCAATTTCTATAACTATCCGACCCGGCCCGACACGAACCTGTTACACAAAGGCCCGTTAATGACCCGACCCGCTAATAACCCGTTAAAATGTAATCCAACCCTTGACCCATTGGGTCGATCCGCCCCATTGAACATCTCTAGTTGTGTTCCAATTTATGTAGTCATCTTGGAAATGAATGAGGGGTTGTTTGGCGTAAAAATTGCATATGTAATAAAATGGTAATAGTCAAAGAATTCAAATGGTAATTAATAATAAGTCTTTTTATTATTATTTGTTTGCCATGAGGTTAGAAAATAAATCACTTATATTGTTCTAAACTTATAAATGTATATGTAATTGTAAGGACAGGGTGATTTTAAAAATAGTAATATTGATAATTTATCGACATGATAAAAGGGCAGAACATTTACATTAATTTTATAATTTTAAGTAGAAGGGGTATGATTCAATAAAACTCTAAGAATTTTATTGTTGATTGTAATCTAAAGACTTCACAAAGAAAATCTTATTATTTAGTTAAAATAAAAATTTCCGACTCCTCGCGTAATGTCTTTAACATAACCACTTCAAATAGAAAGGACTATGAATTCTACTATGAGTATATCAATGCATTGGTGTTTTCTGTTTTATCAAAAATATTAAGGTAATTGACTCTTTGTTATCTGTTGACCTCGCCGTACAAATTTAAAAAATACTCTAATAAATTAAAAATAAATTAAAAATAAGAATATTTTTGTATGAGACCGTTTCACTGTGAAACTAGGGCCATTTCAAATCCTAGATAAAGTAAATATTTGCCTAGGGCCCATAGCTAGATAGTTATAATATAAGCGGTCTGTCAAACACTTCTTATGAAACGAGTATATAATTAGCTCATGTTATTAAAACTGTAAGTGATCACCTTATGTGTGTAAGACTATAACTGATCAAAATTAAAAATTTATATTTGAACACCTAAATTAGAGATGATTTTTCCGTGAAACTTATCTCATTTAAGAATTTATGATTAAAAAACAAAAAACAAAAGTAACAACCGGCCCACCATGTAATGGCTCTAAACTCAAAAACAAGACAAAAGGCACGCAAGACAAAACCCACCATATGGCTTGAGAACTTCTATAAAGGAGGGTTCCGAAGTCCAATCTTAAATCTAGGATTGGTAATTCTAATGTTTCGTATCTTTTGTCACAATTCTACTTGACCGTCTTTGAAAGCAGCTCCAGAGTTGATTCAAATATATATTATTACAACTCTAAATATAGATTTGGGCTGGACTTTGAGAGTCTTCTTTACAAAAGACGGTCTCTCAAGAGAACATCTGATCTTTTGTTGGTTATAATTGATTTTTTTTTTTTCACAAATTCTTGTGAGAGACGGTCTCTTTCAGTTTTTGGATGATGGCCCACCATTGTATTTTAATCTCATCCATACATTTTAACTCTCTTTTAAATTCATTCATAGAATTTATTTTCTCTCTTCATTTATTACCACATCCTTATCTTTGATGCAAATCAAAGAGGACAAAGAAAATACATATTTAATACTCCCTCCGTTCCTTTTTGTTTTTCCACCTTACTAAAACGGGTAGTTTCATAAGTTTTTCCACTTTAGAATACTTTCCATTTTAGGAAAGTTTTCATCCCACTTTTACCCCTTAAATCCCCACTTTCCTTACTTCACACTACTATTTAATTATTTTCTCTCTCATACTTCCAATACAATCATTACATTACACTATTATTTAATTATTTTTTCTCTCATACTTCCAATACAATTATTATTTCCCACTACAATATAATTAAAATAATACCCATACCACCAAAGATTCCATTTTTCTTAATCTTGGTGAAAAACCCAAATAGAAACATCAAAAAGAAACGAAAGAATATTAACTAGTCAAATTAATCACTATAATCAAACTATCACAATTGCCATTATTTTCCAAAATGTTTTTAACTCATTAGTCTCTTGAACTAATATATGACAAGTAGGTAAAGGCAAGCTGACCCAACTCCAACCCACTAAATATAAGGCTAGTTCAAACTGGTGGAGAATATATGTTTCGCTTGTTTATTTTGTTTCAAAGGCAATTGTGGAAAAATTAGATAAATTAGTATCTGATAGAAAAGTAAAAGAAATATAAATTCTTGAATGAGATGATCATATAATAAAACTAATTATATGGTCTGTCTCATAGTGAGATGATTTCATACTAGACAAGTTGAGGAAAAAATATGCAGACTAGATAAAAAAGATAAGTTTAATGCATTGATGCAAATTTTAAAAAGAAAAATTACCGTGAATAATACAATATTTTGTTAATTTACCTACAATAAGACAAACTATTGATTAACCATAAATAATACCAACTTAAAGGGGTGTTTTCCTAGAATATTTCGAACATGTTAAATATCAAACTATAGGTGATTATATGACCAAAAATGGTAAATTAATTAATAAACTAAAGTTGGTATTATTCTAAGAAAATACTCCCTAAATTGGTACTTTCTCCTATTCATAGAGAATGAGACATTTTCTTATTGAGCCAATTCACTGAAAATGTTTCATTTCTATTTTTGTTATTCTTTTTTACCTTTTTACCCTTACTATAACAACACAACAACACATAAATGTCAATATCTTGATGGAAAAAGAGAGTTTTCCGCTTACTTTTAAGTGGTCCCCTACCCCTCTTTGGTTTTGGCGCAAAACTCAAATGTCCCATTCTCTATGAATAGGAGGGAGTATTATTCATAGTTAATCAATAGTTGGTATTAACAAAAGGTTGTATTATTCACGATAATTTTATGTTTAAAAAAATCACAGCAAAAAAAAATTAAAATATTTTAAATTTAATAGTGTGGATTAAAATGAAAAATGCGAAAATTTGATAGAATAGAGATATAGTAATATAAATAAGAATGTTTTGGAACTCTCTAATTTTGTGCTTTGTGATTGTCTCACTCTTTACTCTCACCCATGTTGGGTTGTCTGAGTTGGCACATAACCCATAATAACCTGCTTCCCCTAATTCCCTTATTTTCTGGTCTATTATATATACAAATAGAATTACACCCAAACAACTAACAAAAATAGCCCTAACTAATCTCATTGATTAAATACTCAAAACCTTCATATAACCCTCATTAGCTAGTTCAATTAAGTTAAGAATTGGATATTAATTATTTCATTATAATTAATAATTCATAATTAAAATGAAGTTCAAAAGGAGTCTTCTTTTGTGCATTTTCTTCACTATTCTACTCAAACCCTCTACTTCATTACAACTTGATGTTCATCCTTCTTTCACATCACTCCCAAGGAAGCTCAATGCCATGTACAAGGTTTTTTTCTTTATTATTTTTCATTTTTAATATTATATTTTTATTATTTTACAATGAGGGTGTTTAGCAAATGACTGATAGCTGGTAGCTGATAGCTGATTATAGTGGCTAATTTGACCAGCTGATTTTATTATCGGGTTTGACCAGCTGATTTTGAACTCGCTGCTATAAGCAGCTTGTTCAAAAATAGCTTATTTGTATCGATAAATTGTTTCAACCTGCTAATTTACCAAACACCAGCATTAACTGGTTTGACCACCCAAACATCTATTTATATCAAAATAAGCTAAAATTGCTAAATAAGTCGCTATGTAAATGTGTTCTAAGAACTATTATTTATCTGATTATATCAAAATATAAGTTGTTTCAACCAACTTATTTGCCAAACAGCCCTATGTAAATGTGTTCTAAGAACTATTATTTATTTTCTTGTAGGTGACTACTAAATCAGGGAATAAATTTGAGTCACATATGAAGGCAAAGGAAGATTTTTTAGGTGAGAAAATTTTTGGCTTTTATTATAGGGTTACGAATTTAATGCAAAATTATAGTATATTGTTAAGTATTTATGGCTTTCTTAGAAGCTAGAATTGTCATCAATCCTATTGATGTATATATGATCACTAAATGAAGAAAGTAACTATCTTGAATTTTTCATTTATCAATCACATACATACATTACTTTTGATATTGCTAGTAACATCCCTTTCATAGATAAACTATTGTCAGGGTCTGAAGAGGGAAGATAGACGACATCTCATACCCATATAGAACAGTGTGGTCAGAGAGTCCATCGTCTCTAAAAGGTCTTTAAAAAGAGAGATTCCTGTAACTATCTGAAAGCTTGCAACTTACACCCACGTTAGCTTTGCATAGTAAACAATTAATAAAAGAAAACTCAACAAATAGAATACGTATAAATAACTAAGCAAACGATAATGGAAAGATATATAGGTGGTAAAGGGCGATAAGTAGAGGCAAAGAACAAAAACAAACGATGATTGGGAGGGACAAGTCTAGTAACATCTTTCCTCATAATATATCATTATTAGTAAAAATCTTAAAAGGACGAAGAGATTAAAGTATTATATAGACTATATATCATTATTAGTAAAAAATAAGAGTGAGATCATTGCTGAAAAAGAAAATGGTGCAAAAACTTGTTTTCTTTTTAAATTCTCATGGGGGTATGCTACTTTTCTTTATATTTAATTACTCTTTTGTCCCTCTCGATTTGCTATAAAAAAACCTATTGTGAGGAGAAATGTCATTTTCAGTAGCAAAATCAAACAATTGATGGAATACATTTCTTAAATACCTTATTTTTAATATTATTTTCACTTACTTTGTTGAAGACTAAATAGTCTAATTACATTTAATATTAAAACAAGAAAAATTGATTAATTGATTAAACAATTAACCAATTGATTAAACAAGAAAAATTGCATGTTAAGATTAAACAACTAAAACAACTAGAAAAAAATATAAAATAGTAATGAAAAATGTTGTAAAATATAAAAAAAAATAAAAGAAGTGGTACTTTCTTGTTAAAGTTAATCAGATACTCCCTCCTATTCATCGAGAATGGGACATTTATTTTTTTCACACTATCCAATGTACTTATTCAATGCTTAATATCTCTTACTATACATAACGACATATCATAAAAAATAAATATTAATAATTTTTGCATTGAGACGAATCAAACAAGATCTCACTTGACTATGTTTTAATCAATAGATTAAGAATAAAATACAAATTAAGAATAATAGGTGAATAGTGTCAAAAAAAATATCTCATTCTATATGAATAAAAAATAGTATTAATTTTACCATGATTTTAAATTTTAGTTCAAAATATTAGCGTATTACTCAAAAAGTTTCACATTGCGTAATGCTAATGGTTATAGACTTATAGTGCATGTGTACGTACATAATGCTGTGCATGTTATGACTTTTGAATTAAGATTATGTAACTTGTCTTATCTAAAATGTACTTAGGCAAGATAAACATAAAATCATTATAATTATAAATTATCACACCGTTTTTATTTCTTCTTAAATAGAATTTATAAATTTTAGTATCAAAGTTTGATCATGATTTTTCATCGATCTATATTAAACCATATTCATGTGAAATTTTGATAGATACGTTTCAAACTTCCAATATATTTTTTCTAAATATCAACCTTTTAGAATTTTAAAAAATTCAAAACTAAAATTTAAGTTTGAATTGGGATTTACTCAAAAAAGTAAATGGGAAGAATACATTATGGATGATATCTTTGATCATGCTATTTAGTAATTATCTCATGTTCAATATCGTATTTATTCAATTGATTAGTAAAATAAAATATAATTCATAATTTTGCAGGTGAATTACAGAAAAAAAAAGTAAAAATGGTGCAAATAACAGGAGAAAAATGGAGAAAATGGGAGAAAAGTCATGAAGAACAATCAGATTTATTCACAATGGATTATAGGAGAGTTAGAAGAAGACGTCCTATCCATAATAAATCTCTGCACCCTTAAATCATGCCCATTTTTAAGTAATATTTAAGTCTTAGGGATAATAATATTACTTAATTAACATCTATGTATAATTAATTTTTGAAAAATTAGATCACAGTTTTTATGGAAAAAATATTATTGTAACTAGTAAAATAGGGAGTATGTCCTCGGAAAGCTTAGGTTAGAACCGACATTTTGTAAGATTGACTAATTTTTTGTTCTATGTCGTCTTGTAACTTTTTTCGTACTAAAATATATTTTTTATATTATTTCGATGACTTTGTCTCCACTTTATTTTTTTTTATTTTTACGCTAAATTTTTTATTTTTACACTACGTGTACGTAGGGAGAAGCGAGAGCCATAAAAAGTAGTGTAATTAACATGTGATTTGATCAATCTTAGATATGATATTAAAATATTTTTTTTGAGTCCAAGGCTCAAGCCTTCTAATAAAATGAATAGCTAGTCCTTCTGAGTGACGTCTCTCAGACCCAATCTATTAAAGCTTATTACCTATATTTACTCTACATTTTTTCTAATGGGTCAACCCAAATAGAGATGGTCTCTCAAAGAGACCATTTCTCACAAGAATTTGTGTAAAATCAAATCAAAGATAGTATATAAAATAGTCATAGTTCATCATCATTCTACCCAATGTATCCCGTTTATAGAAAACGATGGACAGGGTCTGGGAAGGGAAGAACGACGGCAACTCATACCCATAAAGGAGAGTACGGCCAAAAAAAGTCCCCGGCTCAAAAAAGATAAAGAGATGTTCCTACCATTTGAGATATAAATAAAGCGCATATAGATATAATAAAGTAAAAATAATTATAAGACTAAAAAACAATAATATTAATATAAAATATAAACGAGAAAAAAATAAGAGGAAAAAAACACCACAAAGTTATGATCATCAAATTATACATATACGAATATACGATATACCCTCTACATAGTTAAATTTGATTTTTGATTAAATATCAGTTAGTTTTATTATTTATCTGCTCGTATAGTATGTTTTAATCTATCTATAACTATTATTAAAACAAAACACTGATGACATCATTACTATTTAAAAATGCTTGGGTGTCATTACCTCATTAAAAAATCTCCCTCTAATACTCAATAATGATGTCATTGTTTTTATTACTAATTTTTTATCTTTGACTTTATTGCTCACATCATTTAATGTATTAGAAAATCATATATATTATTTCTTTTTTCAATTATTTATAAAATCTTTTTTATTTTATTTATTAAATGAGTATTATTTAGTGTATTGGATATTTTAAGATAGTTAAAACATAATATACTTTTATTAGGATTATTTTTGTTATTTATTAAATTGGTTACATGTAATGCTTAGTTTTAATATCATTCAGGTTGTGACTATTTTTATGTAGGTCAATCATATGTTTCATGACAAAAACTATTTTTTCGTTTAAACTTTTACAAAATAATCTTACATATTTTTGTGTTAATTTTGATTTTGAAATGTGTTATTAATAGTTGTAATAATTTATATAAATTAATGTAATTTATGTCAGAAAATTTAATAAAACCGTGCATCGCACGGGCACTATCTAGTATTGATACAAAGCAAATAAATACCCGTCAAGTAAAAAAGTTCTAGTTTCATTCTTTAATGAATACTCCCTCCTATTTAGCCTAACGGTCCTATTTTATTGGCACTGTTCACTTATCACTCTTTATTTGTATTTTACTCTTAATCTATAAGTTTAAACATAGTCATTTGGGATCTTGTTTGATTCGTCTCAATACAAGGATTATTAACATCAAATTTTTATAATTTTAAATTTAGAATAATTTAAAATTTTTATATTAAAGATTAAAATGTTACCTCAACAAGTGTGAAAAATTAAATGAAATTAAATGAGACAATTAGATCGTAGTATAAAATTATAGACTGTAGGCCTATAAAAGATCGATTTCATGAAGTTAAAAAGAATGTTGTCTAGTGGCGGCAAAGTGGGTCATGTGAAAATTGTGGCTCTAGTGACTAATTTTACTTATATATTTATGTAATGTGTATAATGATTTCTTGGTTTAAAATCTTCTTCAAGGTGACAAATGGAACTAATAGGCAAAATTGGCATATAAATAGTAACATAGGCCGAGTAATAGAATTAGGTCAAGTGAATCCCTTACTTGAACCTAAATAGTCCAACTCCAAATACAAAATAATATAGTCGCTCATATCCTAATTAAATGTCTCATTTAATTTTACACATTTGTCGATATACTATTTCAATCTTTAAAATCTCTAATTGTGCAGTCAAAACTTTTAAAAATTAATATTAATCAAATTTAGATTAAGCAGAATCAAACAAGATACAAAAATTAAGAATGATTGGTAAATAGTGCTAAAAAATAAATAGAACATTCGATAAAAATAGGCAGCTAGTCTCTTGAGAGATCGTCTCGAGATATATCTCAAGTGCAGCCCTATTAAGATGAAGTACTTATTTTCCGTATAATTAATGCCTACTTATATTATCCTTAATGCTTACTTACGTATCTTTGATGCCTACTTTCAATATCTTAAATGTCTAGTTACATCATTCTTAATGCCTACTTATAATATTTTTAAAAAATATATATAGGCCTGTCCAATTAGAGATGGTCTTTTAAAAAGGCCGTCTCAAAAAGGTAGCATTATATAGTTTCTTGACATTTTAGTAGTGAAACAAGAATTCACATTTTGCCTTAGAATTCAAAACTTTAAGCAATACAACACCTCATTTGACCTATTTATATCAAGTTTAAAGCTTTAATGGATGGAATCCCAACATCAAAATATGTTAAGATTAACCCATTTACATCTCAACTCTCCAGTTTTTGATAACAAAGGTTAAAACTTAACTAACATTATGAAAAACTACTGCACAACCCAACCATATTATAGAAATGTATGGATTCTATTCTAATTTAACCCGAACTTGATGTATTAATCGTTTTGTCGAAATACTGTATAAACTATAACGCTAAGAATGAAGACGACTCAGAATTTACAGCATACGAAATGAACCCATCCTCTTTGCTTACGGAAGTGCCTCTGATCTGCCTTCGCCATCCTTACTGGACTGCTATTCCATTCGGTTTGTAACCTGCGAAAAACAAGCAAGAATTTCCGTGTTGTAAGCACAACATGCCTCTATGTTATGTAATCTTTTGATGTCTTAATTACCCTCGAGACATTTTTAACTTATTTAGGTATACTTAGATGGTTGAGCGGTCAAAAACATTTATTTTTAGTGATTGGTAACAGTTGATCAAATGAGTCGCTCCAATCAGCAATCAGCTATCAACTGTTTGTTAAACACCCTATTTTTTACAACAAATATCATTGTGGGAAAATGTATGTTTTGAAAACCTTCTTTGTGAATTGTGATTCAAATAACAATCATATCCTTGAAAAATGGATGAGTAAGGTGGATCCAACACGAGTTTTTTATTAAAAAAAAAAAGAAAAATAACCTAGAATAATTCACTTATGTTTCCTATAATAATCTCACCTATTAGTTAACCAGAATAATCCCAACTTTATGGGTATTTTCTTTAGAGTAAATTCAAGTAACCTGATGACCTATTATAGATTATAGTAGGTAATTTACCAAAAATAAACTGAAAATTAATATTAAATTTTTAAAAATAAAATTCTGAATAATAAAAAAATCATAAATTTTTTAAAACATTTTTTCAACATTTTATTTTAATTTAACTTTTTTAAAATCTATAGCTAGTCATTTGGTTACCGAGTTTACAATTGGAAGATACCCCAAAATTAGGATTATTCATAGTTAATCAATATATGGGATTATTGTAGAAAATCATGAAAATTTCGGATTATTTTAGGTAATTTTTGCTTAAAAAAACAAGCACGAGAGGTGGTATTATATTGCATATTCGATCAAAGATGGTTAGTTTTAGTGAAAACGGATACTCACACAGGGAAGGCGAATGAACGAGTGCTGCCAGTACTGCTTTCAGATCGGAGTGATATGCTACCAGTGTTTGCGTGAGGTCCCATGTAAATTATAGACGAAGGAGGTGGCATTGCAGCGGAAAAGCTTGTCTCGCCATGAACCCTCTTATCTGTCGCACAATCGAGAATACTGAAACCCGGGGCACCACCATCATCCCTAGACATAGTTTGAGTCTCTGGAGGTTTTTCGATTGCCTCTTTCTGTTGTGGAATCTCCTCCTTTTCATCCGTTGAAACAGTCGTAGCAGCATTGAAATCCAAGATAATAGTTTGAGTCTCTGGAGGTTTTTCGATTGCCTCTTTCTGTTGTGGAATCTCCTCCTTTTCATCCGTTGAAACAGTCGTAGCAGCATTGAAATCCAAGATAATACTTCCCGATTCCACCTTGCTATTGTAGGACAAAGCATTGGTGACACCATTACTAACGGGTTCTTGTAATGCAGGGAGCACGACAGATTGATCCGGAGCTACTTCACTTTGATTCTATAACAAAAAAAAAACGATGTAATCTAGCTTTTTCAGAAGGTGAAAGCTCATTGCGACTCACAAGGATAAGTTAACACGCTAAATTAACGATCATGAATGTCCACTGAAGTTTGTTCGGGTTATAAGTGGCAAACAGATTGCTCTAATCTGGTTGTAACTGGTTCAATCCGGGTTTAATTCAAACTATTAGGTTGTGTCATCTCTATTAAGCCTGGCAAAAGCTGACACGATCTACTCACCCGGCCTAAACCTAATCCGTAACAAGTGAGTTTGGGTTGAGACTTTTGACCCAATTAATTAAATGGGTCAACCGGACCAGATCAACTTATTAAATAAGTTGGGTTCAGGTCAAAATATCAAACCTGAAACAAAATTATATAACCTATTTAATTAAACAAGTTAATTTCGAGTTAAATCAATAAGTAGAACCTAACTCAATTTGACAAATACCAAACATCTTATAATAAGCATCTCGAGAATTTAAAGATAAATAACGATTGTGATTTTTGGGCATCAATTAGCACCATATAGTGTAGAAAGTTGGAATAAGAAAATGTCTCGCTGCTCGCAAGCCAAGTTTTATGTCATACCTTAGTTAAAGGTGCGAGAATTGTTCATGATGCTTGATTGTTGGCATGTTGCAATCAAGATCCGAGTCAAATCAACAGTTGGGGTATAGAGTATGCAGTTTCGAAAATTTTAGTTTCCAATTAGTAGAATGCTTTGATTCCTCGGTTTATCTTTTTCTAATGTTATGTTTTTCCGGTTTAAGAAATAGCACACAAACACATTATACGATGGACATGAATGCTTAATCGAAGTTGTGATAGAGTAGAAGTATCAATAACCAACCTCATTAGACTCCATAGCGGCTTCATGCACAATCGAAGGACTTGTCGAAGGTTTTTCTGCATGTTGTATAGGTACACTATGTTTGCAATACTCCTCAACAGTTTCGTTTCCTATTTTCTCCCCCTTACAAAAACTAACTCCCTCCTTGTCATTTACATAAGGGTCCTTTAGATCATTAACGATATCATCACTCTCGAACAAATCTATACTTCGCCTATTAGAATCAACGTCTTTCTCATTCTTCACTAAATCGTGCTTCAACCCATCTTCGTCTTCCTTTATAAAATCGGCAGTCTTACACTGATCGGAAGAGTATGGCCTAGCTGAAACTTCATGAACGAGCTCACCCTCGTTCACTGAATCTTCGATTTGGTTCTGCACGAAAGTATCTTTTTTGACATCGTCATCTGACCTAGATTTATCTGTAACATCCTCAGTTAGACTCAGAACATGATCAGACACATTCTTACTGTTGTGACTGTCTTGACTTATAATCCAAACCTTGTCCTGTGTAGGCACCCCTTCGTCTATCCCAATATCTTTTACCGAGTAAAAACCGTTATCTTTATAGGAAAATTCCAACTCGGGTAGCTCACATTCAGTAATCGCTTTATCAGTAAATAGCTCAGTGTTCTTCTGATATGGGATTTCCTCATTACTTGCATCAGCACTAATCGAATTACTCAACACTCGAGAATGACCAAGTATTGCTTCTTCCCATGATAAATCGCTAGTGTCCAAGTGAAATGTTAGCGAGTCTGCAGTTGTCTCGAAGCTTGTTATATCATACCCCTTTATGTTACTCTTCGTATAAGCATCTGCGTCTTCATCATCAGACTCAAATGGGTTATATGACTTTCTTGGAGGAGTTTGAACACCAAGCACATTCTCGTTTTCTGCCATCAAATCAGTTTAGACTTTCGATCAACATAACATCGGAACTGAACATAAAAAAGAGAAGTCTTCATGAAACAATTCTATAGCAAACTCATGTTTCTTGCCTTCCTTATTCATAAGCCACAATTCTACTTTGGGACATCTCACTATAGAAGGACACTTTCCAAATCTAGTTATGACATAATTGAGATATGATAATATAAATAGTAAAGAATCATGATATCCACTGGCGGATCTAGCGTGATGTCACTGAGGTCAGTTGACATCACTCAAATCTAAAATGAAAATGAATATTACATGTAAATACACCCCAGATGAGTTGATTAGTATATTGTCTTTCATATATGTTACTAGGAATCAAACCCAATAACTGCATTCTACTTAAGTTGACATCACTCTTTTTTTCTAGATCCGCAACTGATATCTCAACTCAATTTCACAAAAAAGGGACGTAAGATGCATAAATCGCACTTCAGCATATGTAACTTCGATCCATAAACAACATATCAAATCCAGCAATATATCACTATGAAGAACATGTAGCATCAAGAATAATACACATGAAATTCTAGCATAAAGAATTCAAGTGAAAGATCGACCAGAAAAAGCAAATCGAATAGAAGAGACTCGGCATATTACCTAGCTTCATTCTGACATAAGTCCGGATCTTCAATAAATGTCTTATAATCCCTAAGAATTATATCTTGGTGCAAACACAATATACTCAAGCAAGATGTGAATTAACTCCTCCTTAAGCAACCTAACAAAAGAATAATAACAATTGTTGATTAAGAGATGATAATATGACAATTTTGGATCACTAATTCACTTCCATAAGATTCAAGTATTTGGCCAGAGAAGCAACCATTCTAGTACTTTCCCAAGAAAAGAAGTAAATTCATACTCAATGCACAAATTCTTGAATAAGACGGTCTCATGTTGACACTATTTCTATTGGGTTGGCCCATATACATTTAGTCTATTAAAGTGATCGCATACAATTTCAAAGTGATTAATTAGAAAAATAAGTTAAATATATTGATTTGTCTCATGGTGAGACAGTCTCATATACGAGAGATATATGAATCAACATTCACATATTACTATTTTCAAACGGATAACAGCACAAGCAACCAAATGTAATATGATTATACTATGGAGTCAGAAAAGGCTATAACTATTAAGTACAAATTGTCATATTTAGGCATAATTTAAAGATGCACTATTACTCAATCATTTGAAAAAGAATAGACAAGGAGAAAAGCTACTAACATGCTAAAGATAGAAGCAATTCCTTCATTAAATCAACTTGTATAATGATGTCAATTTTATAATTGACAATGCACCTAATTAGAGTAAACCTAAAATGTCAATACTTAATTACCCATTTGTCCCTTTAAATTAGATACATTATGCAAATCAAAATAACGGCTTTTTAAATGTAGTGTAGCAGATTTAAAGAGACGAGTAAAAATACATAGAAAATGAAAGTTTTGATGATGATGATAATAATCATAATAACAATAATCATAAAAATATAATAATACATCTTGTATGAGATCCAACCTCAAAACAAGAAGCCCATAAGCTAAAAGTTGTTATTATTGAGCTATTTAACCCAACTGGGTGTCTCGTGGTGAGACCGTCTCATACAAGAACTTGTGAAATTTTATTTATTGTTTTGGGGTTTAATGGCAAAATTTTAAGGGTGATCAAGGGTACCATGTAAACAATGACCTTTTACAAGAGCCCAATAATCAAAGTACACTTAACAGAAGAAAAGGACAAAAGTTGAGAACTTGAAAACTTTCAAAAGTCCTTTTTTCTTCCCAACAGTATTGAAAAAGAAAGATAAACTAAAGCTGTACTCAAAAACTTTACAGAGTCAGCCACTCAGCTATCTTTTTCCCCTCAACAATCCCATTCCCATTTCCCACTACCAAATTATGTCAGCCCACTTTGATCAGATCTAAATTTACCCAAATTATTTTAATTAAAAAAGTTTTTTTTTTTTTTGTTTAAGAATTTCCTGAACATTCTGAGGAAAATCCCCAAAAGGGTTAGTACAATGTCCAATAATGATCCCATAAGCAACCTCAAAGAATGATTACTTAAAACCCAGAAACAGTTAAGAAATTGTAAAGAGATCTGATTCTGATTATTGAATCAAATACCATAAAAAACAAATAAAATCAAAAAAAATTATAAACCCATTAATTTTTTTGGATATTAAAGTAAAACCCATGTTTTAGAAATCAAAAATAAGCACAAAAAACAAATTAAGATTGAAATTTCCTGACAAAAAAACATACCCATAAAAAACAGAACACTCTGCTGCTGAAGCTGCTGTTTCTGTGGGGCTCTTAAGAACTGGAAATCACACAAAAATGAAAATCTCAGTACAAAAAAAAAGCCAATAAATCATCTAAATTCCAAAATGAATAAATCACCCATTTAATCAACTGAAATCGGTTCTTGTTCTTATCTCAGTTTGAGCAAATACCGTTATTTTACAAAAGGTTTTGAGTTCGATTCTCAACTAAACGTTGTTTACCCTGTAATCAGAAAAAAAAATATAAGAAATGGAAAAAATTGTAAAAACCCCAAAGAAAAACATGGAATTAAGAGAGAGATTGGGACCTTTTAGAAGAATTGATCAGTCAAACAAAAAGGCAAACCTTCCTTGTAATATTATTCCTTTAATATCTCCCTAAATCACTCAAATTAGGTCAACTTTTGTTCTCTCTCTTCTCAAGGGGGTGGATGGGAAGAACAAGGGAAATAAAACAAAATTTGGGTGCAAAATAAATAAATAAATTTGGAAGGGAAAATAGAGAAATATAGAGAATTATATTTTGTGTTGAGAAATAAAAAAAAGAAAAAAAAAAGGAAGAGAGTAATAAATATGGATAGTTAAGCTGCCATAAATACGTTCTCTCTCTCACCAGCTTCTCCTCTTTATTTAATTTCTAGTACTCTTTTTTTGTCCCCATCTCCTCTTTCTGGTTCTATATGAAGTTGACATTTTTTTAGTTTATATTTTCTTTTTTTTTTTCTTGGGAATCCTTGAATGAAATCCTTTCTTTTTAGTGTTAACTCGAGTTATTGGATTTATTTTGAGTTAGGTGTTTTGCGTTGATTTGTAGTTTAGTTTTATATCTATATTGGCTTTTACATATTTCTTCCGTTTTAATTTACTTCCAATATTTGTTTTTTTTCACACAGTCTAATGCACTAATTCAACTCTTAATATCTCTAATTATGTATAATAAAAACTATAAAAATTTGATATTAATAATATTTGCAATGAGACGAATCAAATAAGGTCTCATTTGACTATATTTTGACCTATAGATTAAAAACTAATAACAAATTAAGAGTGATGATTGAATAGTGTCATTTTTACCAATGTTCCAACTAATATGGAACGAAGGAAGTAATTGTAAATCATTTTTAAAATGGGGTCAGATCAAGTTCGGCTACAAGGTTAAGTAAATTTCGGGTCATTGGGTCTGTTTTGGACATGTCTTCTACCCCTATGTTTTTAAATAGTTGTAAGTATAAATGAGATTAATTAAATTGCATATTATTATACATATGCTAGAAAATAAAACAATTTATGTTCTAAATTTAATTATATTGTAGATGAAAAGACAAAATTTTAAGATTTTGTGTTAGTGCCACATACATGGTTTGCCTTATATATGATTGAATTTCAAAGTCTTCACTTAGTGCATCCCGCATACTTAAGAAAGAGTAAATGGTGTTTTAAGAGTTGAGTTTATTGATTAGTTCAATTAGTATGAAAATTGAGATAAAAGTGGAGAAAGATATGAGTTTTTGTTTCGTTGCTATGTGAATATGCAATTTTATCTCATAAATTTTATGGGTGTAAATGTGAGATGAAATAAGATTTATAAATAGAGATCAAATTTTGAAGAGTTGAGAGGAGATGAAATAGAAGCAAAGACAAAGAAGATATTGATGAAGATAATGTTTAATTTATTTTCATGTTGACATGTTGTGTAGTTAAAGATCTCATAATAATCAAATATATGTTGTTATGATGAAGATCAAGTTTAGTAAGCATATGAGTAGAATTTGTTTTAAGCATCACTTCTTTTCAAGGGTTAGTAAATATTTTTGATTAAAAATATTAATATTAGGTTATTTAATAAACTTAACATAAATTGAAGATGTTTTGTATTATAATTAGTTGATATTTTTTTATTATGTTAAAACTTTATAATAATTATTCAAAATAATATTTGTATTAATTTAACAATTATGTTTAAATTAATATTATATATTTTTCAATAAAATAGTTTTATAATCACGTGTATTGCACGGGTAAATAACTAATATAAAAATGAAAAGAAATATTACATTATTTATTACGCTTTAAGTTTTTAAAGACTTTATTATCCTTCACTTCGAGGCCCATAAATAAACGAAAAAACCCTATGAACGAGTTACATATCTTTAGGATTTGACTATTCCATTAAATTTGACTAGCTAGTATATTAAATTAGTTGGAAACATTCGATTTGTGTGTTTAATCATCCATAGTTACCTTTGCAATGTTTATTAGAAAATCCTAAATAATGAGTAACGATTATTTGTGAATTACTACAAAAAGACAAAATATATAATAAACAAATTAAGAAAAAAGATAAATTAAATTCTGAAAACCCACCCTATAAATTAGGACATATATTACCTATACATTCAAAATGTTTATTATTTGTAATTGTGTCATGATTGTTATTTTTTTGGTTTGTGTTTAGTTTGTATATGCTTTTCTTGTCTTAGTGTCTTTTTCCTTTGGTCTTGCTTAGTTTATGCTTTAGGTCATTGTTTATTTTACATGTTTTATTTGAGTTGATTAGTCAAGAGTCTATTTGATCGCAATCTTCTTTGATAAGTACATGCATTGTTGTGTTTCATTACTTTCCTAATAACTGTCATCATAGCTATTAAATATATACTGAGTTGTTTGGGTATGATGATGATAAAGAAGCTAAAAGATTGAGTGAAAAAAATTATTAACAAAAAAATTCTGACTTTTTAATTATTTAAAATTTTTTATGTGAATTTTTCAAATTTTTTCTCTAATTTTTACAATAATTTTTAATTTACTTTTATTATTGAATAACCTACTATAGCAATTCATCAGGTTACCCAAGTTTACTCTAAACAAATACTTCATAAAATTGAAATTATTCATGATTAATCAATATATGAGATTATTCTAGAAAAATCATGAAAAAATTTGAATTATTTTAGATAATTTTTTCTTTAGAAATATTGAACAAGAAGATTTGTAATGGAAGTAACATAAAAATTACTCTACTTTATAAATTTCATATTTTTATCAGCATTATCATCATATCTATTATATTTGGTGCAAATTAAATTTTAAAATGGGATGCAAAACAAAGATAATGCCGTTAGAGAGAAGTTGCGATTAGAAAGATTATTGACTCGAAAAAGTCCTAATGAAAATTGTATATAGAAAAGCCAAAACTCGCAAGGTTTAGTATTAATATAAGCGAGGTGCATTGAATCTAGTAAATTAACGTTTTGAAGAATATGGATCCTATAATAGTTTAATACTTTAATAATTACGTAGAGGCGGACTAAAAATTAATAAATTTTATGAATGTCAATGTTATATGCAATTTTAAAAATTATGATATTTTTCTAATAATTTTATATCTTTAAATACCTAACGTATACTAAGTAATATATAATATTGAGACCCTTAATTTCTTCGGGCCCCTAATTTCTCGAGGCCCTCATGTTAAACATGTTCAGAACCTCCTCCGTGATCATAATTGATGATACTTGTAATCTTATACTCCTTCCTCCTAAAAATAATTCTATTGTTTTATGATAAATGAATGAATATTAAATGAATATTAAATAGTATTTAATTGCTAACAAAATAAGATTAAAATAATTCTATTAAAACAGAGAAGAAATATTATTCCACCGGATAAAAGTTAATAAAAAGAAAATGTTACAAACTTAAATTTTTATTTTTGCTCCTTCCTCCTAAAAAAGTTGTGAAATTCCTAATATATTAAATTTAACGCTTTTTCAACATAAACACAAGGCAAATAGATTACCATATGTATTTAAATACAAATTTAATAATAGCAGTAGTAAATAGGAGGGAGTAACAACTAATGTGATAAAAAGATTGACCGACACATATAATATTTCCTTCCTTTCATTATATTTATTAAATTTGACCTTTTGCGCAATCTAATATGTTATGTTGATTATTTATATATTGAACTATACACATCTAAAAATTATAAAAAGTTAATACTATGAAAGTATGTAGTTAGATGATTCAAACAATATCACACTTGACTATATATTTTTTCTTACGCATCAACTACAATATATAATATAAGCTTGAACAATAAATAGTATTAACAACCGTAATATAACGAGTAGAAGTATTTCAAAAGGAATGAACTATCAAAAATAATTCCTCTTGGAAACTCGAGGGTGTACCACAAAAAGGGTAAATTTAAGAAAAGGTCTTAGAAATAACGGTTATTTGTGAAATTAATAAATCACCCTTATATAATAGGATCTGACAAGGTGAGTATTTTATTATTTTAATTTATCTTTTTTGTTTTTGTTTATTTAAATATTACTACTTCCTATTCAGCCTAAATGTCCCATAGTTTTTTTGGCACTATTCACTTATCACTCTTAATTTGTATTTTACTCTTAATCTATAAGTTAAAACATAGTCATATGGGATCTTGTTTGATTCGTTTCAATACAAGGATTATTGATATCAAATTTTTATAATTTTTAATTAAGAATAATTTCAGATATTAAGGGTTAAAATATTGCCTCGGCAAATGTGAAAACTAAATAGGACATTTAGGCTGAATAAGAGGAAGTATTTTTTTATTAATTTATGATTATTTACAAATCACTGTTATTAATTAAGATTTTTTGTATTATAAAAAAAGGGCCGCAGAGGAAAGAGAAAATGGCGGAGGAGAAGAGAGGAAGGTATCAATCCCAAAGCATTCTGTTTTTTCCCACCTTCAAATCTTAACTGCTCTAGTGATGCCGTAGAATCTGGTACTTCCTCTAATTTCAGAGTAAATGTAATTTTATTTTAAATGTTTTATTTCTATTTGTAGTTTTTTTAGTAATTTATCTTTTAAAATTGATGTTAATTTTCAATTGAGACGCATTACAATATAATTTGCTTTTAGTGGAATATATTTAGCGACATTTAATTTAAATGTCACTACTTCGAATTTCTACTAGTATATATGTAGAGACTTTAATGACATTTATTAGACCATTTAGCAGCATAATAAAAAATCACATTTATGTTTTTTACGACATAGGATTTAGTGACATTTATCACAAATGTCACTATAGAGTATAGAATATAGTAACAATTACATATGCCACTAAAGACCAAACAAAGTGTCGCTAAATCACTGGAAGTTAAAAATAAAAACCAATGATTATTACACTAAAAATATAAGTCAGTGGCATTTTTTTAATGCCACTAAATCCAATGTCGCAAAAAGTTAAATTTATTGTAGTGACGGTCTTACGGTGAGATTATTTTTATTGGGCTGGCTTAATATACATTTTTTGTTCACAAATTCTTGTGAGAGATGGTTCTTTAAGAGACCATCTTTAATTGGGCCGACCCATTATATATTTTTTTCTAAAATATCATAAGTAGATGTTAAGAATGATGTAAGTAGACATTTAAGATATTGAAAGTAGACACTAAGAATACGGTAGGTAAGCATTAAAGATAATATAAGTAGGCATTAAGAATACGGTAAATAAACATTAAATCTTTAATGGGCTGGGCTTGAGATATGTCTCTCAAAGAGACAGTTTCTCTAGAGACTAGCTATTTTTTTGTTTTAAAGCGATTACTTATAACGTTAAAATGATCATTTACATTTTTAAAATAATTATTTTTTATAGTCTTAGAGTGATTATTAATTACCTTAAAAATCAAGTACGATTTAAAAGTAATCAATTAAAGAAATGAATTGATTATATATAGACCCATCTAATAATGAGACGATCTCATACAAAATGAACTGAATTAATTAAATGTCACTTAGTATTATTTAGAATGATTCCTACCTTTTCTTAATATTTATATCAAATCATATAGAGTAAAGTGTTGTAATTTTTTTTATAAAAAAAAATTAGATTTACTAGCGAACTTAGTGGAATAAAAAATAGCAGTATGCATCAAGCCCTACATTTATGATAAAGTATGTAGTTTAATTATGAATTTAGAATAATCTCGAAAATTGCATCAAATTAATTAAAAAAGAGCAGTAGTATAAGTTGATTAAAGTAGTCATTGTCTGTCACTATATATAAGGGGTTTAGAAATTAATTAAAAAAGATCAAGTGATCTAAATTAAAAGTCAACTCAACGCTAGGAAAGCTAATAATCATGCTCCCTTTATATATAATAAAATAGAAATAGATAGAATCTACTTTTAAGTTTCTTCAATATTTATGGAAATTAACAAAATAAAATATTTTAAACATTAAATATATTATTTTATTGAATAATAATTTTGATAGAGGAAAAATGAAGATTATAAAATTTTTAAAAATATCAAAAAAATTTGTGAATAAAGGGGGTGTTTGGTAAATTAACTTATTGACCTATTTTAGCTTATTTTGATATAAATAGAGGACTGGATGGTTAAACCATCTATTTGTAGTGTTTGGTGAATTAGCTGGTTGAAACAACTTATTGATACGAATAAGTTATTTTTGAACAAGCTGCTTATAGCAGCGGGTTCAAAATCAGTTGGTCAAACCAGCTATTAAAATCAGCTGGTCAAATCAGCTACTATAAACAACTATCAGCTACCAGCTATCAGTCATTTGCCAAACACCCTCAAAATATTATGACCACAACTAATAAAAAAATATTTTTATAAAATTATCGAAAAACAAGTAGAGACCATAAAGAATATATAAAATGTTAAAATGAAGTTAATAGAAGTTATGTGAGGACCATAAGTATTACTAAAATATTATAATGAGGATTGAGGATAAACAAAGTTATTTTTATCTAAAATTTGTGATATATGTAGAATATTCTCTATACAAAAAATAAATAAACACTCCAAAATGACAAATAGGAACTTCTTTAAGGAACTATAGGAGTAATATTTAGAAATATTAATTGTCACCAATACACATTGACGATGAATATATAACAATATCCCCTTTTTATTATATCACCTTTAACTATAACTAAAATAAAAAGATATCAACAAAAACTTAAAATTTTAGAGTACGACACTCCGTTGAAGTATAAAAAGAACCAAAAAAGTTGTGTTTGGGAACTAGCATTTCATTTCAAATAAATGATTTCAATTATGAAATCATTTAGAATTTGAGAATGACGAGGTTTGAGTGGTCATTCTCAAATCCTCGTCTTTAAATCATTTTGATAATAATTATGAATTTGACTCAAATCCAAATTTAAAATTCTACTATTTGCCAAACACTAATTTTGAGTTAAATTTATATTTTCAAATGAAATCCTCATTTCCAAACATAGCATAAGTGAGTTTAGTTTGGATTTATTTAGACAAGTTTTACGATAAACATCAAGTTTCGAAAGTTTAATCTCTAGAAAGTAAAGAAATTTAGTCAACTTAATAGGGAACATATAGCCTTATTTTGAACGGTTGGATTGTAATTTGAACCTTTGAGTTGTATATGGTCTCATATGGGTCAAATTAAAATTTCACAATGTTTTTTTTCTTTTAACTAGGTAAATCTAAATACATTTTAAAAAATTCGAGGAATAAAGTAAAAAATTTTGAACATTTAAAATTATTTAATAGGTATTGGGTACACTAACCCGATAACCACTAAAAACGTGTATAATAAAAAAAATTATAAATTGATAACTTTTAACAATTCACTTTCTTGTATGTAAGAAAAGTCTTGTATTTAATTAAAATTCAACAAATTTCCTTTAGAATGTTTAATATTTACCTATTATCTTTATAACTTTAATCATAATAGTATAAGATTTACATATTTGTGTTTGTTTTAACTAGTTAACTTAAACACTAACATTAAATTATTTGACTATTAAATAATTATTATTTATTTGTAATTGGTTAATAATCTATTTTGCCAAATTGCACAAACACCCCTATGTTTAGTAAACATTGTTAAGTTGTTTGAGTTGAAGTGATTAAATATATTTAATGGGCAGGGTACAAAATAGCACATTCGGGTCTTGAGTGGGCCCTTTTCCTTTGCAATTTATAACTTATATGGACCTTCTAAAACCATTAATTTTACTTTATTGACATAAAATCCTAAGCGGCGGTCTCTCTTGCCCACCCTTAGGGCCGACCCGGTTAATGAGGTTAAGGTAGTTGTTTACTCCTTTCTACTTATTAGTTAGAGTTGAAAATGAAGGGGGAGGGATTGCCGGATTGGTAGAGATTGATTGAACATGGTTGTAGTTGGAATGTTAGTCTGATTTTCGACCAACTTTTTTAGTTGCCTTTCTAGTTAGTTACTTGTTTTTTTTTTTTTTTTTTCATTTTTTTTGTTTGTTTTTTAATGTTATTTGTAAAGGTTTAAGGATTCCATATAAATCATGTAGAAATTTAAGCCCACAAAAATATGTTTGTTTGGACAATTAATCTTTTGGAGAACAAATGAATAAAATGAATTTTATAAAAAAAATTTAAAAAAGCTTTGGAAAATCTTAATTCTCAAAATAAGTGTTTTCATGTATGTGCCTAAGATACGGATTTGTTCGCTGTCACTAACAGCGAACAAGAGAATTTTTTTTCTTTGGTCGTTGTTACTAAACAATGTCACAACGTTTAAAAGGACAAAAAGAAAATTACATGTTCACTGTTAATAACAACAAAGTAACATTTGTTGATTTTTTCGTTCCTTCAAGCGTTATGACATTGTTTTTCTTTTGTTCGCTGTTAGTAGCATGTTAATAACGAATAAAGTCAATTTTTTTCTCTTGTTCGCTATTAATAACAAGGAACATTGACCTCAGGCTCAAAGATGAAAACACTTATTCTGAGAATTAAAATTTCTCAAAACTTATTTTGAGAATTTTTTAATACAAGTTTTTCAATTTTTCTCTTTTGGACATGGTTAATAACTTAATTGGTTACTATAGTTTATTTTTTAATTCATTTAGTTCAACTTAGCACACAAATGTAACTTTATTTTTATCCTTTTTATTTAGTTAATTTTATCACAATTCATTTAAATCAACAAATTTCAACTATAAGGATAAACTCTTGCATAAAATAATCAAAATCCAATCTTGAGCAATACAAATTAGAAACGATTATTTTCGTGAAAAACCATCTTTAAATAAAAAGCTAATATTTTCAAAATTTTTATTAATTGGATTATTTAGCCATCGTCTCATCCCACAGTATATAGATTAACATCATGGGCATAGTGATCACTCAATTCCACTTTAGCAGGTATATCATTATTCCCATTGGCTTGTCCATTTCAAAAGGAAAGTCTAAAAAAATACATTTGCTCTCTCTCTAAACTAAACACTTATCTACAACTTATGACTACTTGCTCTTTTTGTACAATTCATTTGCCTAATGTAATACATCTAATGTTATTGATACATTTAAAGCCAAACTAAAACATAAGACTCATAGATTTTACTAACATAATAAACGGATTAACCATAATCACAACAAAACTTATATTGATTTACTAATTCAATGATTTAGTCATATTAATAAATATATAGACTTCATAAACTAAATCCCTTTTAAAGACATAATATAATGAGATACTCTAATTATAATCAGCAAGTCTCATGAGAGACCGTCTTTCTGAGAGACGTCTCTCAGACCCAATCCATTAAAGCTTATTGTCTATATTTACTCTACATTTTTCCTAACGGGCCAATCTAATTAGAGTCGGCTCTACAAGAGACTGTCTCTAACAAAAATTTGTAAATTATAATTTATAAGTATCACTTTTCTAATAAGGTCTTGAGTTTGATTCTCATTTAAACCTTTCCTATCATCAGACCATCATGTGATAAAAAAAGTAATAATATGATTAATAATAATGTTACATGTGCTACATTTATGACGTGAATAGCCAGCCTTATTCCAAGAATTCATTTGGTTTTGCAATCTTAATGCTCATCTCCTCAAGATATTCTGTCACAGCTTTCTTCTGCCAACCCTTGAAACTTCTGCATTCAATTTGCAGTCCACATGAATCACAAAAAACTCAACAAAACTAAGTAAATGCTCTACGCTAAACTCATCAATAGACGACATGTGATCGCGCACGTCATTATTTCCATGACTTGGTTGCGCGCTCAATAGAAACATTGTATGACATCAGTATAGTCAATAATATCAAACTTATCACTATTTCAAGCCACATCAGATCTAAAGACCCCCACGGAGAAGGTTATATCAAACAACGATGTGATAGAGGAAATGTTTCAGCGTTAAATCTCCTTTATAATGATTGTGACCTTTTCTATATAGAAATTTGTTTGATTAAAATTGTTACGTATTTGATTAATTGTTATTCAGTTGTAGATGTCAGATGATACTTTTATCAATGAATTATTAGGTTCCTTATAGCAATACCTAGTTAGCTTTTCCATAAATTATTAAAAAGACAATGTACCTGGTACATGCTTATTTTACATTACACAACCCAAATGCCATCGGTGTATAGGCTCCTATGAATTAGAATTTTACTCTCTATTCTCTCCTTCCGCTTGTATTTGTCAAATAAGAAGATCAGACGAAATGTAACAAAGAACCAGTTATTTCACTTCCAATCAATCAAAGTAACACTTGTTCACTTGTACCAGCAAGAAACTTAAACACCAGTTTAAGACAGCTTTAAATACTAAGAGGGTAGTATTATGCAATATTCTGGAAAGACTAAATCTAATGTCCCATCAAAATTTATTGTTTCCTGTGAACTGAAAAAGAATAGAGTGTTCTAGGGCTCCAAATAAAAGTCCATCAATGAAATTATGGTCCCAGAATATTGCACCCACCTATCATACAATAAGTAGTACCCCTCAACAAATTGCTAATTACCTATGGAGTCAAACTTTTTTAGTTGAGGCTTGAGGGTGAAGTTGTATCTTTTTAAACCTTGATGTAGGAGCAAACTTTATTAGCGGTCTGTTTGATTATTGGTATTAAATGTGGTAATAGCGAAAAAAATTTAAAAACTTAACGCGCCCCGTAGAGGAACTAAAACAATGTAAACTACGTTAATTCTTAGCTCGAAGCTGGTACTTCTTAGCTCCAAACTTTCAGGTCTTTAACTAGGGTTTAAGGGAGTGTTTGGCAATTGACTGTTGGCTTGTGGATTTTTTAGTTGGCTTGTTTCACTTGTTAAAAATGTTGGCTGTTGGTTATTAAGCTAGCTGAAAAAGTCAACTATTTGTGGAAATGTTTGGTAAATTTAAGTATTGAGTGTTGATTGTTTATTAAAGAAAAAGTAGGTCGATAAGCCAAAAGCAGACCAAAAAAGCTAACTGTTGTAGCTTTTTCAGCTGGCTTTGTAGCTTTTTTATTTTGGCTTAAAAGCCAGCTGAAAAAGCCATTTTTTGGCTGTTTGACCAACCAACATGCCAAAAGCTAAAAACCAACCAAAAAGCTAAGCAAAAAGCCATGAACCAAACACACCCCCTTAATGGTTATCCATTTAACGATATAAAATTTGTTATTAGCTTCTCAAAACCGCCACAAATGTTCGTTTGGACTCACTTTAGAGATATAATCATATGATAACAACACAACTCTTACTATTTGTGTCTAATCCAAATAGAAGATTAAAATTGGAGATAAAAACTAACTTGTGATCAAGATGAGCCAGAATTTCCCCTCCAGGAAAAGCTATTTTAGTGGCCTCAAATGCGACTCTGATTGCTTCTTTCCAAGTACCACCAATACCTTTAGCATCTTCAACTTTTGACTGGCCTGGGTCATCCATTGGCAAGGAATATCCAGAAAGCAAATGGCCCACCCAAACATTATCTTTCCTGCAAAATATTATTCCACTTAAAGGGAAGCATTCAAGAACTGGCAGGCTGAAGCTCAAATTAGCCAAAATCATAATTCCTTAAAAAGAAGCATAGTTATCAATCGTTTAGGCTCAAACTAGCAGCTTATTTTATAACCATTGCACAACAAGGATACAACGTAACAATCTCTTCGAAGTTTGACAAGAAGATAAGATAGCATTTACACACATTCATGGTGATGTATTACATTAGCTAATGTCACTCCTTTCAAAAACCTCGCCATACAAGGGACTTAAACAAGCATTTACTTGATAATCAACTAGATGGCAAATGTTATGTCTTTCATAGACGTTACAACGGAAGGTTGCATAATCTAGACATATATGCTATCATAACAACACACCCCGTAAAAAAACTTCTTCACTTATGTAGAATTATCTAGGACAAGAGTTCCAAGTATGACACATGGTATTAAGCAACTTAAAAACTGCATTGTGATACAAATACTAACTCCATTTTTTGTTATCCCGCCTTTACGATTTTTGTTCGTCCACATCAAACATTTTAAATATTGTTCTATATTTTTGTCTATCCTACTCCTAAATTGTCCCTTTTGGTATATCTTTCTCTGTTTCATATTTCTAAAATCACATTTACTAATACATTCTCTCTTCAAATCTACGGACAAGAAAAAAAGACACCCCACATCTTTTCCTAAACATTTGATGCTACAATAACAGAGACTAACACAAAAACAGCGGAAGTAGTCAGGTCCAAGAAAGAAAATTACCTGATTATGTCCATGTGACGAGGTGCATAATGTCCACCTCCTAATCCTAGTAAAACTTTGTTTTTTTCACAATTCCTGGTTGAACATATTCACTTATCAGATGAAGCTCCACAAGTAAGAAGAAGATCATGTATCTCAGTTCAGCAAGAAAAAAAATATAAGCTACTTAGGTCATATTGCTAAATTAGAGTTATGAAGAATTCCTAAACTAGACACTGCAGAAAACAACAAAACCATTCCAATAACTACAGCCAATATCAAGGTCCTCATGAGAGAATAATTTATTCAATTTGTTAATTCTCATAGACCTTTGACTAAAAAAATTTATTCACCCAAATGTATTTTTCCATAATGAAAATTAGCTTTCAAAAGATGTAAACTCCCAAAAACATTAAGCATCCAGAAGTAGGGGGGCAGAAAAATGTTCGTTGGTTCTATGTAAAAATATTTAATATATGGAACTTACAAAACAAATTGAATTTATAAACACTGAAAAAAAATTTAACAATTTGACTTTATAGTAATTCATCATTATATACTCCTACCCATTGAATTAGCATCATTGGCCATATTTGTCCGTCCCACTCATTTTGTATCATTTCTATTTTTGGACAATGACCCACCATTTTCTTTTAATCTCATAAATACACTTTAATATTCTTTTAGTTTCATCCACACAATTCATTCTCTCTTTTCATTTATTACCAAATATCCACCTTTTTCCTAAAAAACACTCAATTTCTCTTTGCTACTAATTCAAAGGGATAGAGTAGTATAGTATGCATTAGTGACTAGACTAAAAAGATCTTGTATCTCCATTAGAAACACTGTTCTGTTGGCAGTGATATTAGTAATTTTAAGGTTCGTGTACATGTTATTTATTTCAGGACATCTATATTGTTTCAATGATTAGAGAAGCACCAAAAATAGAATACAAACAGTTAAAAAGCAAGTAAATCATACCTATCCCATTGACCCACAGCAGCATCTCCTCCAAGTCCAAGCCCTTCCCAGACCAACTACAAGCGACAAAGAAGTCAGCAGAGGATATTATTGAGTCATACTATAATGATACTGCATCTGTGCAAACAATTACATATCTACATGTATAGAAAATAGAAAATTATATCAAAGCATATTTTGTTTTCATGGATTTGAAGCAGAAAATTGTGATTCTGATGCTTTCAACTTCATAGAGAGAGGGTGGATCTGCAATAAGCCCCTCCAAAACATGACCATACAATTTCATCTCAGCTAAAGAGAAATCCTATAAAAATATAAACCCAGTATCAAAAAAAAAGAAAAAAAGAAAAAGAGAAGCAACTCAACTAGAGCAATAACTTGAGCGGCATCCTCTCTCTTCCAGTACTCTAGAGTGCTACCTACATAACCAAAGAAATCAAATAAGAATCCAAAAGCTAGCCAATATTATGATAAACAATAAGAATTTCAAAAGTCGCTCCACACTTTATAGTGACTTACATTCAGCCAAAAAATTTCCAAGTGAGGTAAAGATAGTCTAACTTTTGGTATATTAGAGATATGAAATTCTCACAAGAAGAGTTAAACAAAGTTACAATTCTATAAGGTCTTTTTTACCTACAATTAGAATTCCCTTGATGACACATCCAAAACTCAATGTTAAAAATATCAAATTAATCCATAGCTAATAGATTATGGTGAACAAAAATGAGGTATGGAACAGCTGGTAGCCTGGTACCGTTGTGCAAAAAAGGTCACGTCATATCATATCAACTTTGTAAAGAGTTTTGAAATGATAACACCTGTGCTATCAAGGGTATCTCGTGATTTTCGCCAATATCTGGCGATATAATAACCACATCACTCCCTTTACTACATTGTCACATTTTTACCACAATTGCGATCATTACAGCATTTTTGCACAATGGTTGGCAACTACTTCAGATTTATCAGCAAGGTGCCAGAGTTAAGGCATGTTTGGAGGATTTGCTTAGGGTTCAAGTGGGGAAATGGTTTTTCAAAGGAGGTGGATGTGGAATTAACCAACATGATTTGGTTCACCATTTTTTATATTGTTAATAATAAACCATCTTACTAACTTCTATACCATTTATTTTTATAAGATTGATAGTGGATCATAAATTTGGGACAAACTCACCAATTTCAAGAAACATAGTCGGCTTACTAATCACAGGTCCATGATGAGTGGCCTCCATAGTAATCTACATTTAAACCATAGACACGTCAAATAATGCCAGTTTACATTATCAACTATCAAGAGATAACATGACTAAATTTGAACAATTAAATCCCAAGTCAGGAACTTACTTCAAATTCAGGAATTAAATTATGAGATCGGGCGATTTTGCTTAAGAGACGAATCCAAGGTCCCATTCTAGGATTTGGAGGTGCAACCCAGCCTGCCTTACCACCATGTGGTGGTATATCTCCTTCTTTCAAATGTGGCACACCTATTCACCAAATATTCAATCGGACACACATTACCACAAACCACCCCGCAAATAACAAAAGCATATCAAAGTATATCACATATCAAACAATACAACAATTTAAGACAAGGAGACTACAAATATGCCAAAAGGATAAAAGGAGGTGGAAAAAAATGTTGGTTGCTCGCACCTAATTCACTAAATTATGTAATAAGATTCACATTACCATAAATAATCCCACAATAGAAAGGGCGGGTAATACAAAAACTTAACAGTCCTATTTCCCCCTTTATTTCTTACTAAAAGTCTAAGTTTTCATACAAAAATGCATCGATGGTACATTTAAACTCATAACATCATATAAATGGAGAAAATATAAATGAATCATTGCTAAGCTAGAGATGACATGTTACGATCAAAAACGCTCAAACTTAATCAACTTATGACAGAGTATAATTGTTTTCGCATGAAAGGTTATAGTTGATATATTGTAAAGCTAAATAAAAGGAGCATCTTCCATGTGAATCTTTCAAGTATCTTATTCTTAGCTCAATTTTTCACACAAAGATAATGATCAAGAAGTAAAGCAAAAGATACACCATGGGTGGCTCTTTTATGCGACAAAGCGTAACATTAAGATTAAAGGGGAAAACGAAAAACTCATGAGACGCCATCAGAACAAAGGCTTTGAGTGTAGCAATATAATGGTAATTGAGATGCATAAGTTATGATACATGAGTTAAAATATTCAAAAGGACAAATTTGAAATGAAGACCTAAGAAAGGGTCTTGAAGTCACAGAGATAAATTGTTTACGTCATTTTAACCATGTGCAAAGAAGACTGCAAAATGAAACATTTAGATAAGGAAAAGGCGGAACTTAAGAGAGCTTAGCATAAAAAGAGATACAGAGAAGATGACTTGGATAACAATGAAGAATGAAAAGAAAATTAGGATTTGCAAGATAGTAAAACAATTAGGATCAGGAATGAATGACAGAGGAAAGTATATCCTGATAATTAATAAAATTGATTTTTTAGTAGGGCAAAACCAAGGTCATATCATTGTATCGCGACTGCATCGTAAAGGCTTCTGAGTTTATTGCAACCGCATAATAAAGGCCACATAGACCGCCAAATCATTCGAACTAACCGTGAAATCCGTTGTGCAACAATTACCACATCTGTAATTTTGCGTGGTGTAGTAGATTAATATCAGATATGACAAACAAAGTATAATTTGCATTATCGACTATCTCACATGTGAATTTGTTTTAGTTCATATAGCCAGACCCCTATGCAGCCTAGGTAAGAACCATGTATTAGAGTAACGCAATACTCCATAACGACCCTATATGTTGAAATAAACGCTTTGCCATTGTTGTTGTTTTGTTGATAGTACATATCTTCCCAATATATGCCAATAGTATATCACTCTATACTCTAACATCACCTGCTTTTAAGGGTTTTTATACTCTCTATTCATTAACATTAAGAAGTACACCAAAAAATTTTATCAATAAAAAAAAGACCCAACTTGAGTAAGCATTTACAGCATCCAATTCTACAAATGATAAAAACAAATGAAGGACATAAAAATAAGGAGCAGAAATAGACTACCAATTGGGTGAATGGTGAGAGCTGGGCGATTAGTGGCGGCAGTATGTTTACTAAGAAAAATAACATTATCAACATTTTCTTGAGTTAATTCCTCCCATCGAGTATCAAGATTGTCTTCTACCACTATGCTTTTATCATGCTGCAACAATCTCACTTCTCCATTGCTATAACTTCTCACACCCTAATACCAAAATCAATAACCAAAAACAACAAAGTATTACAAAGTACTACAAAGTACAGCCGGGTGGACTAGGACTTGGGACCTTTCAGTTACCCATTATGCGACAAGGCCACTAAATTAAAGGAAAGGAAAAAACCTCAAAGGAAGGTCCAGAAGACCATCCAGGCATGGCAAGAAGGGCAGAAGCAGGACCAATAGAAGCCGGGTCAATAGTTGTGGATACCACTAGAGTCACCATTGTTACTCTCTGATGAATCGGAAAGCAAATCAAAAGAGGGGTTTAGAATACAAGTTAAAAATTCACATGGATGATTCCAAAGTCCATATAATTGAAGAAGAAAACTTTCAAATTTGAGGAACAAATTAGCTTAATTTCAAGAAAAACAAAAAAAACTGACCTTGGAGATTGATTTTATTGATAATTTTGATGGAAGTGACACTAGATTTCGGCGAATATGTTGCTGAAAATCGGTGATGATCGTGGGTTTTTGATTTCGGCGAAGAATTTGAGTATATAGCGGCAGATTGTTGACTGGTGCAGTAAGAGGAAATGTAGATTTAGACAGAAACTGTGGGTTTTTATAGGTTTGTTTTGAACACAAGGCGGCTAATGAAAAACAATGGCATGGAATCTTCTTTACCATCTTCTATACCCTTTACTCACTCAATGCCTTACATTTCTAATTGATTTTTTTTTTTATACAATTAGTATTGTTATTTTCTTTCACCAAATAACACAAACAAATATTAAAATATATAAAAACAAAAAAAGATGTCCAAAAAAAATAATGGGTGTTCAAATCTTATGTTTTTTCATATGCAGATAACATTTATACTTATAATTTTACACGTGGTTGTTCAAAACAATATGCTACATTACAAACAGATGCACAAGTGTGGATGTACTCAAACAAGCACAACACATAAAATGAGTTTATGACATTTATACCTCATAAAAACACCAATGCTCGTGCGAGCATCTTTTAAGTTCAAACGAATCTTGTTGACTTTGTTTCATCCTCTATACTCAATTAAGCATTTAGACCTTCAAACAAGTGTCCCATTACAATGTTGTAAATAGAGATATTTCCAGATACTCTAAATGTCGCAACAAGCTTCCACGTTATAATCATTTAGGATACTTTCCTTAATACATATATGATTCAAATTTCAATCTCATGTATCAATATTAATGTCCATATGCATTAAATTGACACCTATCATAACACAATTATCCATTGATAACGTACTTATAATATCCATTCAGGTTCCAATCAAACACTATTATAAGTTTATAACCATTTGATTTGAACTACACATAAGATAACTTCACACACAAAAATTTCATAGGTTTCACCAAGTCTATGCCAATCTTCATATTTAAAAATAATAATACTCCCTCAACTCACTATAAATGCCGGCTTTCTGTGGGTACGCATTTTAAGAGTGTGGTAGTTGTTTAGTTGGGGTATTTTAAGTGATTATAATAATTATAAAAGTGGTAGTTGGGGTATTCAAGTGATTATAATAATTGTAAATGTGGTAGTTCGGGTATTTTAAGTAATGTAGGTGGGGGTATTATAGTCTTTACCTGTCAAAAAAGAAAAGTGAACAAATAAGGTGAATTGACCAGAGTCCAAAACCAGAGTTTAAAATAAGTGGATAAATATAGTGAATCGGACTCGGAGTGAGTAATATTTTAGTTTTGACCAATCATTTCTTTAATACTTGTGGTGACCCACCATAAACCAAAGCCCTCTCACCTTCCTCGGTGCAAGTTATTCCCATGTATGTCTATTTGTTATCCCGCCTTTTCATTTTTATCAAACTGAACATCTAAAACCCTAAACCCTTCCATAATAATTTACTGTTTTCCTACCCTGAAATTTTGTCTTCCTCTCTGAAAGTCGTTGAAATAGCAGGTGCTAGGTGGAAAAGTGTAGCAAAAGAAGTCTAAAATGATTACGACTGACGCTTCTTTAATTGACGCTTTTAACAACTATGCTCAATATCTCAATAACCTTGTAAGCTGCTTCTTCCCCTTTCTTTAGATTGTAATTTTAGCATTAAATTTTTAAATGGAGTGTTGTAAATTGTAATGGGTAGGTTTTGTTTGATGGGTTTGTTTGCTTTTTTGAAATTATAAAACATTTATCGTATGATTTATTTTTTTACTTTGGTGATTGGAAGGTTTGATCTTTGATTAAATTGGGATAGTATGTGCAATTCAGTTGATTTTCTCATGCAATTTTCCTTATTGGACGGAGAAATTTTTGGTCCACCTCAAAGGGACAAAAACAGTTATTGGTTTGATCCTTCATTGAAATGGAGATCAAAATATAATGATTTGAAAGCAGGGATGCACGGGTCCAGGACCCTGTTGGACCCGCCCAGATCCGCCCCTTTTATAAGGGTCTGGGTCTTAATTTTCGAGAACCATCGAATCCGGGTCGGATCTGGATCTAAAAGTTAATTGGCGGGTCCGGGTCTAATATTCGGATCCTGGACCCGCCCCTCGGACCCTTATTAATATTAAATTGTCCATTTTATTTGTCTTTCTACGAATTATACCCCGAACACTTATTTTCTTTTCATATAATCATAATATATATAAATAATATATATGCTATTTGCTAATTGTTAACCCAATTACCCTTATTTCATGGACTCGAACTAGTGTTTATAATAGAATTTAAGCATATATGGGTGACGCTATGCGAGTTTAGATGTTAAATTAGTATTAAATATTTGTAAAATACGAACATAACTCTATTACAAATATACGAAAAATATAATGACTTACAAATGTTTCAAATTCGACAAATCAAAGTGACTTTTTTTAGACCCACTAAGATCCATTACGGACCCTAGACCCATCAGATTCGGAGGGTCCGGATCCGGGTCTGGATCTCAAAAAAATTAAAAGGATTCGGGTTCGGGTCTGGTTGGACCCGCTCCAGACCCGCCCCATGACCATCCCTATTTGAAAGTAATGAAAGAGTTGAGATTGGGAATCTTTTTGGGAGTTGGGGCTTATAATTACATCAAGTTTTCTTGGCGATGCTTAGGGCCCAATGGACAAGACTCATAGTGAAGGACACACTTTTTAGGAGGTGTATACTGTGCATTGATGACATTGATTTAGTAAATAAGACTAAAGAGGGCGTAAATACAAAGTTAGAACGATAGAAACGAGACTTGAAGTCGAGGGTTCAAGTTAAGTTGGAGTAAGACGGAGTACATGGAGTGTAACACAAACGTGATAACGAGACAAGAAAAAAGCTCCACGTGGATGCTTTACATACTTGGGTTGGATTCGTATTTCAGAGTAGTGGTGACATCTATGATCTAACCCATAAAAATAAGTGTGCTGTGTGTATGACAAAAATGGAAGGCGACTACTTAGATATTGTGTGGTCGAGGTGTGCGCCTAAAGCTAAAGGGTAATTTGTATCGAACGACGACCATTAAAACAGTGCTACTATATGAATAAAAATGTTGGACTTTAGAAAAGATCATAGTATGAAGATGGAATAGGTGGAAATGGGAATGCTTTGATGGATGAGTCGTTGTCCCTTGAGAGATAGAATTCAAAATGAATATATAAAAGAAGGGTTTAGGAATTGAAAATTTTGAGGAAAAGATGAAAGAGAATCGTTTGAGATGGTTTGGACTTGTGCAAAGATAATGTATTAGCAAACTAGCAATAGAGATAGAAAGTTAAAGATCGGGGACTTAAAAAGAGGGTAAGGACCAAAGATGACTTGGAGGGTACGAGTGAAAAGGGATATGAATGATCTAGACTTACAGACTAAGATGATAGAAAATCGAAATGAATGAAGAAGAATCCATGTGGACGACCCTTGAAAATAATATTTTTGTTCATGTCGACTCTAATTTTTTGGGATTAAGGCTTTGACATTGTTATTGTTGTTGTTGTTGGTTCTTTTTTAGCTTCAGACCTTCAGTGCTTCACTACTAATAATTATGCTTATAAATCTAAGTTCATATACTTGTTTAGTTTCTATCTTCGCAATAATGAAAGAAACTGTATTTTTTATTTCTTCAACTAAAAAGCAAACGAGACAAAATCTAACATTTTCAGCGAAGACATTCAGAGCTTCTTCAAAGCCCTTCATCTATCCATTTGTTAATGGCTGTCATTCAAGTGATGTGTGCTTAAGAAATATCCATATGTCAATGGTTATCAAAGGTTGTGTGCATAAGAAATGGTACCAAAATGACTGTTCTCCTTTTTGCATTTCTTATAATCTTGGGGGTGGTAATTTCATATTTTAGCATAAAATATACAATGGTAGTTTAAGGTGTTTACTTTCAAGCATCATCATAGGAAAATATAGATTATAGAGCGGGAGGGAAGGAACCAAGGAAAGTTTCCTCTACTCAATTTTTCACTTTTTGCATAGTTTAGTAATTTTCTAGAAGTACTCGGAAAAAATTAACAATCTAGTTTACATTTTTTCCCCTTATGATAGTCTTTTGTAGGAGATGAAACTAAACAATGTAAACAAGGATGAGAAAGTTGAGCATTGTGTGCATAGACTTCGTACTGTGCCCCCTCCTATCCCACACCTATAAGCAATATAGGGAAAAACAATCATAAGAAGCTAAAAGTAACCAATGGAGGTGATCTTCTAATATCCTTTACTTGGGTTTTCTAGGAAGGGAGCTTCAAGCACGAGATAGTTTTGTTTTCACCAACAACTACGTTCGTTTAAGGATGGATGATAGTTTTGTGGAGGCAGTACGACCACAAATGAATGAAGAAACTTAGCCGTGTTCATATCATTTGAACATGCCTATGTTTAGTTGTTTACTGACATCTTTGCTTTGTGGATATGTGTATACGTTCTTGTTTAACTTGTATATTGATTATTCGTTGGAAAGACCGTTGCTCTATGAAATGCGTTTACTAAATTGTGTCTTTGCTTTTGACCTTCAATATTTGGAGCTGTAATACTATTTCAACTGAGAATATTTCCTCGATTTTATCCGCTTTGCGATTTTCATTGGTTAGGTGGATGTATTTTCTTAGTTCTTTTCTGTTATCATTTGTGTAGAACGACAAGAGAGAAAGAGTGGTCAAAGCAAGTCGTGATATCACAATGAACAGCAAGAAAGTTATTTTTCAAGTGCACAGGTAACTGTTTTAAATTTTACACAGTATTTTGGTGAATGCTTGTAATTCTTCCTATGTTACTCGAACTCTTCATTTTGCTTCACATACCCGTTTCCGATCTTTGATGCTCGGACATTGGTATGACACTTAGATACTTCATTTTAGGTGTAAAATTGAATTTTAGACGTATCCAACACTTGGACGCGTACCAGTATCCGACATCAGTAACCGAGTCCAAGTAACATAGATTTCTTCTTGTTTATGAAAATTCTTCCGATGATGGTTGCGCAAGAATTGATTGTTATTAGTTCTAGTTCAGAAAATAGTCAATTGTTGCCCTTATTTTTCGGGATCCTCATTTTACTATTAAAGCTTACTAGCTTTGTTGCGGATAGTTATTATTTTGGAATTTCCTTTTGACAACAGAATCGGTAAAGATAACAAAGATGAAGTACTAGAGAAGGCAGAGAACGATCTACAAGCAGTGCGGAACAAATATATCTCTCGACTTGTAAAGGAACTAAATGGGACCGACTTTTGGAAGCTGAGACGTGCATACTCTCCTGGGGTTATACCTTTTCCTGTCCCTCCTTCATTGTAAAATTCAACTTCTACCATGATATTTATCGAGGACTGTTTGCAGGTTCAAGAATATGTTGAAGCTGCAACATTCTGTACATTTTGCAGAACTGGAACTCTTTTGAATATCGTTGAGATAAATGCAAGTTTTTTACCATTAAGCGATCCTTCCGTTGATCCTCTGCAAATTAATATACTCGACTACCTTTTGGGGGTAATTGTCCAACATCTGACTCAGTTTAGAGTTTTATAGTTTTCTGCATAATTTGACTCTATGTTACTCGGACTCTTCATTTTGCTTCACGTGCCCGTGTCCGATCCTTGATGCTCGGACATTGGTATGGCACTTAGATACTTCATTTTAGGCGTAAAATTGAATATTTAGACGTAGCCAACACTTGGCCACGTACTAGTATCCAACATCAGTAACCGAGTCCAAGTAACATAGAATTTTGACTAAAGCATCTTCAATTATCAGAGTTATCTTGTATAAACTGAATTTTTAAAGTTCTATGTTGTGCTTATATTCTAAATCTGTCTAACTTCTGGCGCAGCGTAACATAATTCACCTTTGCGATTTGCTCAAATGACCCTAAAACAGCCCAAAACCAACCATAATTCCTTTTTTTATTTGCGATTCACTGGGGGATTAGTTCATAATGTGACAGTGGTCTGGAGTCTCGTAGGATTTAAGCCAAATTCTAGGCATGGCACGAGGCGGAAAATGTAACCTCTTTATTGGAAATTTATTCATAAAACCGACATGGTTTTTCCATTATACCATTGCACACCATAATTACTCTAATTTGTAGTGTGTATAGTGTAGAGTGTAGACCTTTTAGCTTAAACGGCTTTTTTTCAGGGTGTTTAAGCAACTCTCTGTGCAGCTTGCAGACTTGACGGGAGAGTTGATGAGACTGGCTATTAGCCGAATATCCGATGGTGAACTTGATTTTGCTGATAAGATATGCAGATTTGTTCGCGATCTGCATAGGGAGCTGATTCTTCTTGTTCCAGATATGGACGACAACCATGATATGAAAACAAAAATGGACACGATGCTTCAAAGTGTGATGAAAATAGAAAATGGTGAGTTCCTTGCAATTACTTGATCAAGTTAAATAATGGTGATCAGGCATTCAATATTTAAACTGCCATCAATTGTTCATGAGTTTTGAGAAGCATCATACGATAGATGAAAGCTGACAAAAAAAAAAAAAAAAAAACTGACAGAACTGTTTGATTCGACTAAGCAGTGTTTCCGTCCCCATCTGCCTCATTTTCTTGGATGGCTAGTTTATGAAAGGCCTTTAGAGTTTTACCAGTGTGTCTTGAACAGTGTATCACAATTCGTGAAAAATGACCCTAAAATAGCCCAAAACCGACCATAATTCGTTTTTTTATTCGTGACTTGCAAGTAGACTAGTGAATCAAGTGACTTGAATCTTGCCTGAGATTTGTTGAAGTTTACTCATTATCTTGTCAAAAGCAGTCTGGGTGAAAAATATTGCTTGCAAATTCAATTTCGGACACTCATTTGAGAAATACAGAATAGCCTCTTATTCTTATGCTGAGCTTTTCTTATTGCAGCTTTCTTCAGTGTACACATGAGAGGATCAGAGTATATTCCATTGATCGGATCAAACGATCCTAGCTTTACACCGATGGAAGTACCCGTTATGGAGCTGTAAACAATCATTAGTCTCCAATTATCGGTGAGCTCATGTTTTTATGTTCTCATCTCGAAGCATCCATAACTGTACTGCATTTTGCTTTACACTACATGCTAGTTGCTGGTCGATCCCTGGACCCCGATTTATTTTTATGAGCAGTGAAGCGTAATGGGATTGTAGTACTCTTGTGCAAGATTGTTGTTCTTATAATAGCTAGGAGAAATTATGGTTGGTGTAGTTATTTGATGAATATACGAAATGCGAGCATGGTGTTACTTCTATAGCCTTTCCCTTCTTTTCCTACTTACCGATTGCTATTCGAATGAAGGTATTTTCTTTTTCCGTTCCTTTTTCCCATTTTCCCCTATCCAAACACGAGTCACATTTTAACACGAGTTGCAATTTGCTAATATTTGACCGAGATTAGATTACTCTTGTTTCGAATGATCTCAAATATTGTTGTTTAGACTTCATTACTGATTTGGTGAAGAACAAAAGGAAAGTTACACAAAATGATTTATACTTTCACTTATTTCCACTCATCATCATCATCATACTCAGTGTATCCCGCTCGTTGAAAACTAGGGTCAGGGTCTGGAGAGGAAAAAAAGACGACAACTCATACCCATAGAGGAGAATGTGGTTAAAGAGTACTCACTCTTTAGTTAAAATGGTTAGTAAGAATAACAATAGTCAAAGAGAATGTGAAAAGGCTCAACACACAAGTCATGATCCATAGCCATGGGTCGCGAGTTGGCAAAACAGGGACCTGTGAGTGGCAACCTCGAGCTGCCAGTAACGACTACTGTCAAGTAGTTTTGTTTAATGGCATCTGCTTACTTTGGGGAGCTTATGGTTTGCATGAGTTTCATGGTTAAAAACATAAATTATTATCATATAAATTTTTTGTTTTGAGGGGGTCTTTCCGAAAGACCGTCTTTATTGTATTGTTAAGTCACTTCATTATCAAATTACAGATCACAAGGAAAAAGCAATTTTCCACTAAATAAAAAAGTTAAAAACATAGATCATGCAATATTATTTTAGTCATATATCTCATTGTTGCTTTGTTTGGTTTAGTTCCATAGTCACTTTAGTTCTACAGTATAATAATAATTAGAGGCGTTAAAAATAGATTTAACAATTTGAAATTCACCCGATTTTATAATTGAATTCGATTTTAACTCGAATTTAAAAATAAAATTTAAGTTGTGTAAAAATTAATATGGTCATCAAACCTAAATCTGAACCAATCTAAAATATCTGATCAAAATCGTTTCGATAACTCAAATGAACACTAATAAATAATGATCATAAGATTCTCCAAATTTTTCCAAGACCCTTTTTGTCTTATCAAATAGTAATATGTTTAGCATGATTGTCTTTGACATCAAAAAGAAAATTTTCCCTCGACACCAATATGTTTTGTCTGCTCACTAATTAATATTATTAACAAAACACCTAAAATATTATAATCAAAATCAAACTTTTGTAGGAAATCATAACAAAATTAGTACACTACTCAGTACTCAATTATGAATCGTGATAGTACTGCATATCAATCAATTAGCTCATACTTTCATAGTTTCATTATACTCATTACATTTTACTTTATACACAATTATTCACTTTTTACACAATTTAAGGCGTAATTTTAGTCATTTATATCTTAAGCTGGTGCTTACCTAAAAATTGTAAATATTTGATATTGTTCAAGTGTTCTATTAGATGATTCAGAAAAGATTTCAATTGATTATATTTTTTCCAACATATTAGCTGCAATATATATAATACTTCCTCTAGATTTTATTAGTTGCTACAGATAGTGACATCTTGTGAGGAGAAATGTCACTATCTGTAGCAACTATTAAAACCAGAGGAAGTATAAGGTTGAAAGATAGATAGTACCAATAATTCTTTTGTAACGACTATTTCTTAACGGAGGAAGTATTTATTGAGGACCTAAAAAATCATCATATGGGTACATTACATATGTGAGTTTCCAAGCATCACTTTTCAGAAAAGGTTCTGAGTTTGATTTTTATCTAATTTTCCTCATTTTTCAACCTATCTTGTAATAAAAAATCCCGTCTTTTCAACTCATCAATCTCACTATATCTAGATTTTTCATACACCTTAATTATTTTAATTACAGAGTGGACTAAGAGAAAAGGAAGACTAGATAAGAATCAAACATACTTTATTTGAAAAAGACAATGCTTGCTCTAACAGGTATAAAACCCAATTCTTCATAAACCTCATTACTTGAACGGTCTGTTTGGTAGGTGGTAATAAACGGCGGTAATGGAACGAAAAACTAGAGTAATTTTGGTTGAAAAATCTCTTGGCTACTTTGATGCCATGCTTACCAATAGGACAAGTGGTATTAGGTGATGAAAATTTGTAAATAAATTTTTTTTTTGTGATCAAAGTTTCATTACCATGAGAATAATATGAAGCTTTTAACGAAATTTTACACTATAATTCATTTCCATTAACACTATTTAATTGCACCTTCCAAATAGACAGGAAAGGTTATAACACCTATTCTAATCATCACTTGTTAAAATTATTGTCGATTGTAAAACGGAAAACATGGCCATGCAATGAACCTTAAAAGTTAATAGTTTCATCTACCACTTGAATCACGACATGGTACAGCATCGGGAAACATATGGGAGTGGGAAACATACTTTCACAATCACCATGTTTTTTTTCTTATTTTTGCTCTTTACTAAGAAATTTCATAATTGGCATTAACTATGGTGCAAATAATTTTCTTTATTGTCGAGGAATTAATTCAATTAAAAGTTTAAGTTGATGGTTGAGACTTTAGGATATGTTATATACTCTAACACACCCCCTCACACAAACGCTTTTTGGGCTAGAGCTTAAAAGCGTGGATGCGACTCAGACCCTCCCCATACATGGCGCTGAATATTCCACTTTAAATGAGAGTTGGTTGAGATTCGAACTCGTGACCTCTTATCACGTCGGTTTCTGATACCATGTCAAGGAACCAACTCAATTAAAAGCTTAAGCAGATAGTTGAGGCCTCAGGATATGTTATACTCCCTCCATTCCAGTTTACTTGTCCCATTTCCTTTTTTGGCAATTCCTCATTACTTGTCCCATTTCCTTTTTTGGCTATCCTTTTCTTACCTAAATACCCCCACTTTTTCAATTCTCAATACTCCACTACCACCTTTACAATTAATTTAATCAATTAAAATACCCAACTACCACCTTTTACATGGACCCCACTACTACCTTAAAATCTGTGACTAGTCAAATGGGACTAGTAAACTGGAACGGAGGGAGTATATTTTAATATACCCCCTCACACGAGAGCCTTTTGGGCTAGAAGTGTGAATGTAGCACATGCTCTCCTCATTGTTTGTTCAAGTTCAAGAAGTGGGTTATAAGAACCCATATCCTTGCTTGAATTGTAAAAACTTCAATCTAGTAGTATTACTAACAAGGTCTTAACGATCTTCAAAAAGAAAAAAACAAGGACTTAACATTTCTTTAAAATACGAGGATTATAAATAAACACACAAAATTAGTTTAAGTTTTGAGAACGTATAAGCAAGTTAAAATTTAACGATGCTAGAACCTAACAATTGTATCAGCAATAAGGCTCTCACTATAAAGGGGCCTATGAATCGGACCTATTCAAAAATTTTGAAAAAACAATGCTTTGATATTTAATAGGAAAAAAAAACTAAAAAATAAGCCTTTTATTTTAGTAATTTTCCGTTGTTACTAATAGCCTTATCTCAGCTTCAGGTAAAAGATGCTTATTTTGAAAATTATTTTGTTCGATAAACTTGTATCCATTTGAGTGTTTGAGCGAAATTTCGAATAACAATATCCTAGGGATATTCTCATTAATCCAATATAGTGGGGTTTGGCAACTGAACTGTTGGCTATTGGTTGATGGTTCTTTTAGTTGGCTTGTTTGACTAACTGAAATTGTTGGGTTTTAAGCTAGTTGAAAGGCCATTTGTTTATGGAGATGTTTGGTAAACTTAAATAATTATTATTGGCTATTTATTAGAGAAAAAGTGGTTTGATAAACCAAAAGTTAACTGGAGTAGCTTTTTTATTTTGATATAAAAGTCAGCTTTTCAATTGGCTTAAAAGCTATTTACTAAACGCTTTTTTAACTGTTTGACCAATAACAACCAAAAACCAAAAATCGACCAAAAAGTTGAGTAATAAGCCATTATCAAACACCCTATAATGATTGCCTTGCATTGATGATAAACTTAGCTTCTAGACGTAAAGTGCAAAGTCGGTCACGGGAAGTATGAAATGGTTGGTAGTTGGTATAGTTGTACACTTGTACTTCTTTCGTTCTGAAATACTCGTTATATTTTAATTATGTGCATATTCATCGCTCAAGCATATTTCATATATTGCGACTAATGTGTAAGTAATAATAAAGTCAAGTAGGATCTTGTTTGAATCGTCTAATCCCATACTTTAATACTAGTATTAAATTTTTTATAATTTTTAGATTTTAGATTTGTATAAGGAAAAATTACCTAGAATAATCCAAACTATTCATGATTTTCCTACAATAATCTCACCTATTGATTAACTATGAATAATCCCAACTTTGAGGGGTATTTTCCTAGAGTAAACTTGGGTAACCCGATGACCTGTTATAGTAGGTAATTCACCAAAAAAAATTAAATATTAATTTAAAATTAGAAAACTTTTTGAAAATTTACATAAAAAATTCTAAATAATAAAAAAAATCAAAAAGTTTTTATGAACATTTTTTTAACATTTTTCTCGACGTTTTATTTTAATTTATCTTTTTTTTTAAAAATAAAACTTGCTATAGAAAGTCATCCGGTCACCGGATTTACTCTAGGAAAATGCCCCTCAAAGTTGGGATTATTCATGGTTAATCAATATGTGGGATTATTGTAGGAAAATCATGAATAGTTTGGATTATTCTAGGTAATTTTTCCTTTGTATAATTCAAGATATTAATAAACAAAATAACGTATTAGAATGCGTAAAAGGTAAAATATAGCAAGTATAATGGAACGGAAGAAGTATAGGCGAAGCTAGTGGGATCTAATCTAGCAAATAAGGTTGAACACATGAAAACAAAGGTTCAAGACTGAGCATTAGAAGAGAGTGCTTGGGTTTGCCATTATGACTGTAACAATAATGGTATCCTAGTGCTTAAAATGGTAGTATATAAAGTGGGGGTTTGCTGTATTTAGCAAAATAAGTCTTATTTCATCCTCCCTGTAATTATACATGTACTTTAAATTTATAGGACGACTCTGTAATATTCCCATCATACTTCATTGCACAGTACTCAACAGTCGCTGTTCACTCATACTTTACTCTCGTGCTTCAAATGTAGTCATCCTTTCTTTTTTATTTGCATTAAAGAGAAAATAAGTAAAATTTAAAAAAATAGTAATAAATAAAGAGAGAGAATAAATTGTGTAGATGAAATTAAAAGAGAGTTAAAATGTATGGATGAGATTAAAAGAAAGTGGTGGGTCATAGTCCAAAAATAGAAATGATGCAAATTAAGTGGGACGAACTAAAATGGAAAATGCTACACATTAAATGGGACTGAGGGAGTAATTTGTTCCGTCTTTTACACTGTGTTTGGATAGAAAAAAAATGAGAAAAGGGGAGCGATTTGAAATGATGAATAATTATCATTTGGATGATGAAAATGACATATTCGAGAGAAAATAATACTTCAACAAACTTTGTTAAGAATACAATATCTCTTAAAAATGGAAAGATTTAAAGGGATAACAATCATATTTCATCATTTCCCTTTAACAAATAAAGAGCAGTATATATCCCTCATTAGTCATTACCCCTCCCCTTTCTTTCCCTTACTTTCTTTCTACTTTCCCTTATTTCTTTTCTCACCTAAGTTTGGTATTCAAATATAGTGTTAAAGTTTGACATCTATCTATTAAATAAGTACTCACAAAAATGGTGATATAAAACAAACTATAAGAGGCGAAATAGTGAATCCAAAGAGGATTGGATTAGTTAAAGGTAGGCATGGCCACACTTGCACAAGCAGGCTTATATCATTTATTGGTACGACATAGTTTGTGCAGAGGCACAACATGACACAAATGAGCATAGTCGGGATTTTGGATATGGTCCAATAGTGACAGATCAGGATTCTAATTATAGGACCTTGAAAATAAACTATACTCCTAATAATTACACAAATACTAACCATCCAATAATATATAAATTCAATAATTCAACAAAGGATTATTAACATTCATAAAAGACCCACTTTTACGAGGAATGATATCAATACTAAGCAATAAAATGAAATAAGAATCGAAAAATCATATGTGATCAGCAACTAATTGCCTATTTATAAAAGATTTACGAGTTAAACATATGACTTTTCTAAATCTCATTTTAGGTACTCTTTATTTTGTTATATTTTTATACAAATATTTAGTTCTAAATTAAGGACTAATATTTTTATATTCTTTTCTCTATCAGTTTACAAGTTACAACAATTTTTTACTATTAACAACAATAATATTCTCGTAAATACTTTTACACTCTTATATTTTTTGATTGAAATAATCTTATATTTTTAATTTGATTTTTAGTTTCCTTGGAAATAATTAATTTGAATACAAATCATTAGAAGAACTTATACGCGTGTATATGTAGTAAAGTTATTTGGTGTTAACAAGGTTTTACAATCATAATTATTTCATAATTTATTGCAATTTGTAACTTCCTCTAACATCTACACCCCACACTAATTATTACCATGTCCTTTAACCCTAATTGACAAAGAAAAGAATCATGCATGTGGTCTAAAAAATGTGCTTGTATTATTGCCCTTTTAGTTTTAGAAAAGGAAAATGTGCTACATTATTACTCCTTCCGAATCTTTTTAGTTGTCCTATTTTCTTATTTGGCAAATTCATATCAATTGTCCCATTTTTTTTTCTATCTTTTTTTTACCTAAATACCCCCACTTTTACTACTCCTAATACCCAACTATCACCTTTATAATTAATTTAATCAATTAAAATACTCAATTGTGACCTTTTTAATGGACCTCACACCACTCTTAATAATCGTGAAAACTCAAATGGGAAATCTAAAATGATTTAGAGGGAGTATTATTATTATTTATTATGGCAATTGCAACTTGCAACTTGCAACTTCAACCTCTTACCATTCTCCTAAGCTCCTCTTTTTCAAACACATGCACGAGGCATACAATTAGGTCTGATAAAAGCTGAAAAAAAGGATTTTGGTTTTAAAAGTTATCAACATTAATCTAAAGAAATTAATTAGCTAGTTTATAGAGCTGAGGTGTATAATACTAATAGATCAAATAATTAATTGTCTAATGCCCAATCAATTAATTAGCACACTATATTTAGGAAAAATTATCTAGTATAATGCAATCTTTTCATGGTTTTCTTATAATAATCTTATCTATTGATTAACATGTATAATCCCATTTTTAAAAGGTATTTTCTTAGAGTAAACCCTGTAATCGAATGACTTATTATAGCAAGTTTATTTATTTTAAAAAAGATAAATATAAAAATATCGAAAAAATATTTAAAAAATGTTAAAAAATTTTGTGATTTTTTTAATTATTCAATTTTATTATTCTAATTTTACGTTAATTTTTAGTTTACTTTTTTGACGAACTACCTATTATAGCATGTTATAAGGTTACTCAAGTTTACTCTAAGCAAAAACACCCTAAAGTTATACTCCCTCCGAATCAGTTTACTTGTCCCATTTGACTTTTCACGGATTTTAAGGGTTGAGTGGGGTCTATTAAAAAGGTGGTAGTTGGGTATTTTAATTGATTAAATTAATTGTAAAGGTGGTAGTTGGGTATTGGAAATTGAAAAAGTGGGGGTATTTAGGTAAAAAAAGGATAGACAAAAAAGAAAATGGGACAATTTGTATGATTTTGCCAAATAAGAAAATGGGACAAGTAAAATAATTCGAAGGGAGTATTATTCATGATTAATCATCAACAGGTGAGATTATTATAAGAAAATCATAAAAAGGTTATATTATTAATTCAAATCATGAAAAGCTTCCACACCCCACACCAAATAAAGAACACAAAGAAATAAACAAAAGGAAAAACACTAACACAAAAAATGATCATGGGAGAGAAGGCCATGATGCCTCTATATATAATAGCTAGGATTACTACCCATGTCATGCAAAGTAGCTAGCCTATCCAAGCTAAGAGCTAAACATCAATACTTTCTTACAATATGGCAATTGCAACCACCCAATCACCAATTCCTCCTCTTCCCATTGTTCCTCCACTAATAACAAAACCATGCCCAAAATACTTGCAAGAAGATGACATAACCCAAGAATGCAAAGACTTAATCTCTACTTTACCCAAAGAAAAAGGATGGGTAGCATCCCATCTTTACAAATACCAAGGGTTTTGGCATCCTAGTAGGCAACTCCAAGGAGTTCTTACTTGCCAAGCCCATTTCCAAGCCCATGACACCGACATTATCCTAACAACTAGCCCAAAATGTGGGACCACTTGGCTAAAAGCCCTAGCTTATGTGATTGTTAACCGAAAAAATAGTTTTCCTACACAAGAAAATCACCCACTTTTGTCATACAATCCCCATGATTTAGTACCTTTCTTAGAGCTTAAGGTATATGTTGATAACAAAGTTCCTAACCTTACAAAAATACCCTCTCCTAGGGTTTTTGCAACCCATTTACCCGTGGAGTCACTACCCGGATCCATTAAGGAAACGGGTTGTAAAGTTGTGTACTTGTGTAGGGACCCAAAAGATGCATTCATCTCATTGTGGCACTTTGCAAACAAATTAAGGCCTCAACATTTAGGTGAACTATCAATTGAAGAAGCATTTGATAAGTTTTGTAAAGGGGTTAGTCTTTATGGTCCATTTTGGGATCATGTGTTAAGTTATTGGAATTATAGTTTGGAAAATCCAAATAAAGTGTTGTTTTTGAAGTATGAAGACTTAAAAGAGGAACCTAAATTGTATGTAAAGAAGTTGGGTGAATTTTGGGGGTGCCCTTTTTCTATGGAAGAGGAAAAAAATGGGGTCATTGAAGATATTATTAAATTGTGTAGTTTTGATAATTTGAGTAATTTGAATGTTAATAAAAATGGAAAATTGAGTTCCGGAGAGGAAAATAAGGCCTTTTTTAGAAAGGGTGAGGTGGGTGATTGGGTTAATTATCTTAGTCAAGAGATGATTCAAAAGGTTGATGAGATTAGTCACAGCAAATTTTACGATACGTCTGGTTTTAAGTTTTAGCTTCTATTTATTTTTAAACTCTCGTGTGAACTTAGTACGCTCTAGAATTATATGTGATCAGTTACTAGCGTAGAAAGTGATGTGTGGTTCGCAATGAAATGAATATGAATTAAGTTTATATTAGACTGTCTTTCTTTTAAGGGATTTGAGTAGGTTTATTTAAAATTATTCACGTACCTATGTTCTTGGTAAGTATTTTCGATATTAACATGTTCTATGTAGTCTTAATTTGACCCTTTGATTTGTGTAAGATTTTTCTTATATAATATATTAAAATCTTTATATTTCAATACTATATTCTATGATTTTATTTGATGTTTAATCAAATCTATAGCATATGGATGATGAATTATTCATTTTTAGCATTGTATTTTTTATATATTTCTACTGCATTTTAATAGTTGTTATAGTTTCTGTATTAACTATTTTCATCATCTGATTTTATTTATGCATTAAATAGTGAAAAATAAAAATATAACAAATATTAAAAAAAAGGAAGTACTTCCTCTGTTCCATTTTAGTTGTATCATTGGGTTTGACACATTTCTTAAGGGTTGTCAAATCAGTATGGTAAAAGTAGGAATGATGTATGATTGATGGTGATTTGTGGGGTAGAAATAAAAAAAATATTATAAGTAGATAGTGGTTGTGACTTGTGGGTATATTAAATAATTAATGGGATGATGTATGATTGATGGTGATAGTTGGGTAGGAATAAAGTGAGGATAAAATAAGTAGATTATTTTTGCCAAAAATAATAATGTTGCAAATAATATGAAACTTCCAAAAACGGTAAATGTTGCAAGTAAAATGAAACGGAGGAAGTATATAATAGGGGAGTATAATCTACCCAATTTGAATACTTTTACATTTTAGAAAGGAATAATGATTAAAATTTAAAAGTAATTATAAAGCGGCAGGCGCATTTTGTGGGTTTAACAGCCAAAATATAAAAAATTTTATCCCTGGCGAAATTCAAACAGTATAAAGCTTATAAAGTTTCCCTATCTTTTTAGTACTGGCAGCTTGATGCTTTTTATTAGAAATCATAAAAAAATAAATAAATAAATAAAATTAATACAGATAAATTTTAAAAACAAAACTTTTATTCTATCACATTTTATCACATGGGAGTGATTTATTAATATTACAAATAACCGTTTATTTGTTTGTTTTTTGCTCTTATCGTGGCTTTATTTTATCTTTTTACCTTCTATCTGTCTTTAAGTTATGCTATCCTATGTAGACCTAGTCTTTCGCTGCAAACATGTGTTATCTCGAGACAACATTGACGCCCATAACCTCTATATGCAGGTTGTCTTCTGTTTGGGGTAAAATTAACCGCTTTCCTCTAATCCTCCCTGTACGGATATGAATTGTCCGTCAAGTTTCCTCACCCAGATCCTGCTCTTCAGTGGGATATTAATTTTAATAATGACTAATAACAGTTATTTATTAACACTTTCTCGAGCTAATTATAGATGAATATGAAGCCTATTTATCTACAAGGGCTTACTCCTCCCTTCCTAACCATTTTTTTTTCGAAGTTTCCCTTCCTAACCATTTTTTTTTGAAGTTTCCCTTCCTAACCATAGTTGAAGCATTAATTGTTGTTATATGTTTTATCACGTCTTTAAGATATACTTTTTGCGTTCTTAAATACTAGGTATATAATAATTTTTAACATTATTTATCGTTTAAGCTTATTTTATACTCCCTCCACCCCTTTCTTATTGTCCACTTTCTAGTGGGCACGCAAATTAAGAAAAATGGTAGTGGAGTATTTTAAGTGATTATAATAATTGTAAAGGTGGTATTGGGGTATTTAAGTGATTATAATAATTGAAAATGTGGTAGGTGGGTATTTTAAATAATATAAGTTGGGGTAGTTGGGGGTATTTAGGTAAAAAATCTTTGCCAAAAATAGAAAGTGGACAATTAGAGTGAACTAACCAAATAAGGAAAGTGGACAATAAAAAAGAAACGGAGGGAGTATAAAATATAGTTATGTGGGATCTTGTTTGAATCGTTTAATCGCATACTTTCATAATATTAACCTTTTATAATTCTTAAATGTGCATAGTTCAATATATAAATAATAAAAATAACACATTGAATTACGTAAAAAGTCAAATGTACGTAGCAAGTAATAAACGATTTTGAAGCTAAAAGTGTGGAATTGTAAATGCAGTATATTTTTTGTTAGAATATATAAAATATTATTTGAAGTCTTAATCGTCAAATTAAACTTTAGGTTAGATTAGTTTCTTAACATGGTATTAAAGTCAAGGTCACAACAAGAGTCGCAAATTTAACTCTCGCAAATCCTCAGTTAAAACAGCCGGTCTTGGCCGAGACCGTCTCATTATAAGACGAGGCCCAGCCCACCTTTCTCTCTTTGATTCCATCTTCTGGGCATTTTTCAATTCTAATCATAAAGGTATCAGTTTTGACCTTAAAGATATCAATTTCAATTTAATCATACCTGTATGAACTACATTAATCATAAAACTGAATACTATAAAATGAGAATTGAATAAATTAACAATGAAACTGAATACTATAAAAACTTAATACTGATACGCATGATTTATGTACATTTTATATCAATTTTGACCTTAAAGATATCAATTTCAATTTAATCATACCTGTATGAACTATATTAATCATGAAACTGAATACTGTAAAATGAGAATTGAATAAATTAACAATGAAATTATTTTGGTTTGAAGGAATGTGAATTCTACAATTCTTAGTTTGTTAGTAGAACATGTATGTCTAAATGCTTTGGGTAAACATTGATTATGTTTTAACCAACTGTAATGTTGTAATGGTAACTTACTAAAATGATATGTAGTTATAAAATCATTATTTTTTTAAAAATTTAAAAATTATTGTTTGTTTTTTTCTAACATGAATGCAAACGAAGCAAAACAAGAGTAAAATTGATATCTTTAAGGTCAAAATTAATACCTTTAAGGTCCAAATTGAAATTTTTCCAGAAAAATGAAAAAAACGATTTTGAAGGAAAAGCGCACGTCCATCGCCCTATCATTAGTGCCCATATCCCGTCTCATATTGAGGCCGTCTCGGCCAAGTTTTTGTGCAGTTAAAATGGAAAAATATGCGTGAACTATGAAGAGCCATGTGATGCATCAAAATTTTAAATCTAAAAGACTTTCGTATGAGGTGGGGTGTTACAAATATATAAAATATCTTGAGGTCTTAATGATTAGCTTAAGTTTTTTTTATTGAGTTGAATTCGTATGAGCATCATTATTCATGACTTAAAAAACAGGCAATCTTATTACCATTTCATAATTTTTATCTCTCTTAAAAGTTCATATTTCAACCTAATTTTATTAACAATGACCTCTTTTAAAAGGTCATCATCCTCTCTCTCTTACTTTTTATCTACCTCACCATACTTTCTCTCCCTTAATTTATTTAATATTTATCTTTATTTTTTCATAATAATATTTTCATGTACATAGTTAATTATAATTTTTTATTTGATTAAAATAGATTTGCTTTTTATTAATTAATTAAAAAAGTTTATTCTTTTAATAAAACTAATATTTTTAATAAATATAAATTTGTAGACATCAATAATAATAAAGGAAAAGTTTTATATTATTCCCATGGTAATGATTTACAAATTTTTTGATTACAAATTTTCATTACCAATGGACAATGATTTATAATGCTGCATTAAAAAAGTTTGCACATCCAATTAGTTTTAAAAAAGTTTTTTTGTTTATAAATTTTCATTACCAAGTAATACCACCTCTCCCAATAGTTTGCACATTCAATTAGCTTTAAAAGCAAAAAAAAAAAAACACTTTCAACTGGTCAAATAACCAAACTGAATTAACCAACAACTTGGAGTCATTTACCAAAACCCTAGCCAATTAGTAACTGAAAGGCTAATAACCTGCAAGTAGGATAAGTAATAGAAGAGCATAATAAACTTACCATAGGAAGCCCAATGGGCTCAGTAGCACTTTGTATTAGGATTTCTTCAGATATATAACATTAATTGGGACAATTAATACAACAAGTCTTGTATGAGACTGATCACTGTGAGACGACCTCATACAAACAGCCCTAATTATTTATATTTTAAATAACATTAATTGAATTAAACTTTCACAACAGATAACTAAACAAAAACCATTCTTTTCATTAATTTGATAAAAATTGGATTAGGCCATATTAAATTACCCCACCGTGAGATGGTTTTAATAAAGAATTTGTCTTAATACAATACGTGCCATTGTTAAATAAACTTAAAATAGATCTAAAAATGACACAAATTCTCATTTAAGATGATTTAATTAAATAAAATTTTTATACCTTAAAGTTTTCAGCCAGTCTCCTGAGATATTGTCTGTTTAATAGACATCTCTATGGTCCAGTCTTTAAAGCTTAATGTCTACTTTTCTCTACATTTTACATTATGGGCCAACTCAATCATAAATGGTCTTTTAAAAAAATTATCTTTCACAAGAATTTGTATAAATTTTTTGAGACTTTAGACGGTAGCCTACTTCGCCCTTAGTATTCGTGGGTTATGGGCATTGCCCAAGTGAACCACCTACTAGGCAATTGCTTCATACATGAAATTGTAGGTATTGATTTTTGGGAGCGGGTAGGTGTCAACAAACAAATCCTATGTCCACCACGTATAGAATCATTTCCTTCCCATTAAAAACCCGTGAATTGTAAATCACTATAAAAAGATAAAAAATTAATAATAAATTATACAAAATAAAAAAGATAAATTAAAATAGCAAAACTTTCACACTATCAAATCCTACCACATAAGGATGATTTGTTAACCTCACAAATAACAATTATTTGCTAAGACATTCTCAAATTAAAAGTGATTCATCTGCCCTAAACATTTTGCCATTAGCAAGTTATCAATTAATCTATTAAGGACAAGTCTTGCATGAGACCATTTCACTATAAGAGTGACCCATACAAGCAACCCATTTAATGATTTTAAAAATAAATAAGTAGATTGAAATGTAGATGAACATACATACTTGATAACGGTTTATTATATTTTTTTAAAAAAAATAAATATTGGTCTAGTCCATATTAAACTGTCTCACAGTGAGATGGTCTTATTATCAACGTAGGATTAGAGTCAGTTTTGAAACTCTTTTTGGACATTTTCAAAGCTGACTCAAATTTAGAACATAAATTTCGTAACGCTTCAATGTTGAATACATAAAATGTTCGGTTAGTGGTACTAAATGTTGTTAATGAGGATGATTTATAGTGTAAAATTTCATCAGAAGGTCTATTTCATTTCCATTGAGATGAAACTTTGATCACAAAAAAGTTTTTTTTTTTCTTACAAATTTCTATTACTAGTTTACTACCTAATACCACCTCTCTCAATGGTAATGCATTAGAATGAATTTATGTATAAAATGAGATGCTTCAAGTTGCACAAACATGACAATCAAGATAGCCAGGAGAATTTTCAACCAAAACTACACTAATTTTCATTCCATTACCACCGTTTATTACCACTTACCAAACAGGCAGTCAAGGTCATGATTGGTTCAAGATTGAGAATTTACCTATTATCGTATGAGCCAATTTTACTATGAGATACTCCCAACATATAAATTAATTAGGACAATTAATAGAAATTATGAGAATAGAATTTCTTTGTTTTAAAGCATTTTATAGGTGAACGATCTTTCACAAATAGAGCTATTTAGTGTTTTTGAAAATTTCAAATGGAATGGGCCATATTTTGACTAGGCTGGTCCAACTTAGGCCTTGTTTTTTAACGTTTCAGGATTACACTGGGCTAGTACTGAACCATTTTACAATCATCATAAATCATAATCATCATCATAAATTCTACTAAACCAATAGAAGAATATGACAAGTGTCACAATTTTAAGAGTTATTTTCTCGCCTAATTCTACTTAAGTTATTTTAGGTAGTTTTTAAATTTAAAATTTTATTCCATTGATTTGCTTAATTAATTTAACCCATATTTGATTTTACCTCATATTTTTCCATTAATGCTTCTTTTCTCTTCTACAACAATTTTTAATGTCCAATTTTTTTCTCATATATTTTTCCAAAAATTCTTATGATTCCGTGTTTATCACGAGTATGTACCTAGTTATAAATATAGGACCATAATTTCATGATTTTCCAATTTGTGTACAAATAATTGTACATTATGAATTTATGAGCACTGCTACTAATGACTACACTCTCCGCATTCTATGTTTTTCTCAAATAGAATTTATGAATTCAAGTGTTAAAGTTTGACTATTATTTCTCATCGATCTATAGAAAAAACATATTTATGTGAGATCTTGTTAGATTCGTCTCAATATATACTTTTTAAAACCTCACGGTTAAAATTATTTGATTTTAAAGTTTACACTGTGATCTACGAAAAAAGTAAATGATAAGAACATTTAAAAACAGAGGAACTATTGATTTTCTTTTCTTTCACACAAATTGTTTATATGAAATGATACAATTTATACATGAGTTAAATAACCAAACTAATATAAAGTATAAGAAAATAAACTTTTGTTTGCGGCCATGTCACTAAGAGCTTTGCTGTGCAGACAGCAGAAGCGTTCGTCGAAAAACAATCAAAAAACTATAAAACAAATAACAATAATAAAGATGACACATCAAGAATTAACGTTGTTCATTATCATTGTAATAGCACGATAGCTACGTCTACACAATACGCCGAGAATTAATTTCCACTATGTAAGAAGAAAAAAAAACAAGATGATAAAATATTCTATTTTTTCTTAATTACTATAAATATGTCTTGTGAGGACTTCATTAAAGAATAAAAGGAGTATTATTTATAATAACATATTTTCTTCGTTTCACTATATTTGTTACATTTGACTCTTTATGAAACCCAATGCTTTATTTTGATAATTTTTATATTGAACTATACACATGTAAAAATTATAAAAAGTTAACATTATGAAAGTATGCGATTAAACGATTCAAACAAGATCTCACTCGACTATATATTTTTTACAAATTAGTCACAACATATAAAATAAACTTAAGCAATCGATAATATTAATAATAGAAATGTAGCAAATATGTCAGAACACATGAAATACAATCACATTCAAATGATTAATAGTCCGGTCAAAAACCATAAAAATGATGGGAGGTGTAGAAAAACTTGCCCATAAACAATTCTTTGGCTCATTTGAAGACTAACTTTGAAATAGCCGTTGATAATGACATACTTCCTCCGTTCTAATATAGTCGCAACATTGAAAATATAAGCACTATTCACTAATCTCTATTAATTTGTGATTAATTTGTAATCTATAAGTTATTAAAATATGGTTAAGTGAGATTTTGTTTGATTCGTTTCGATGCAAAGATTAGTAATACTAAATTTTTATAATTTTTTATCATACATAATTATAGATATTAAGAATTGAATTAGTGCATTAGACTGCGTGAAAAAGCAAACGTTGCAAGTAATTTGAAACGAAAAAAAGGTCATTTTTAGAATGAAATTCAAATAGTACAGATCTAGAGATGACAAATCAAATGGTTATTAGGAACATAATAACATCATCATTATGCTCAGTATATCCCGCTTATAAAAATTAACTATGCTCAGAGTCTGGGAAGAGAAAAGCACGATCAAAGAGTCCATCAGTAAAAAAAAAATCTTTAAAAAGAGATAAACCTGCAACTTAAAAAAAAAAAAAAAAATACCTACAGATAACTAAAAAGTAAATAATGCATTAAAAAAAAACTAAAAAGTAAATAAGGAGATATACACTCCAATTAAATTTGATATTTGATTATTTAAATCAGATAAAGAAAATCCATATATAATCTACAATAAAAGAAAGAAATTAAAAATTAATACAACTAATTAAGTACAGACATGGTAAATCCCTTATAATTAATGGGATTTAGCAGTATTAATCTCATTAAAAAACAAATTAGATTTCTCAACAGAAGGGGAAACCAGAGGAGAAAGAAGAGGGATTGGATCTTTATTCTGATTATTAACATCAACGGTTGAAAACGAAGAAGAAGAAGAAGATCCCAAAACTTTAGGGGTACCCTTACTTTTAAAGGACACCGATGGTTTAAGCTGGAGAGGGCAAGGAGCTCGTGTTTGTAGCCTACTTAAAGCCCTTCGTAAGGGCACATACTCTTGTTGAGGATCAAACTTTTGAAAACCTGGAAATGGTAGAGAAGATGATTTTTCATTATTTTGTGATGATTCCATATTTTAGATTTTATTAGAAATACTTCTAGTAAGAATATTTAAGTAGCAGAAATTAATTTGGATTTTGGGGTGTGGTGAGTCGTGACATTCAAGGATGCGTTGCAGTTGAAGCATGTGACTTAGTAAAGGTATCAGACCCAATCATAATTGGGCACGTCACATCACACATAATTATTTATAAGGAAATTCCACGCAACAAAGTTTCATGAAACGTCAGTGGTAACACTTTTATAAGATTTTTTCATATGTTAACATTCAATTTATGTGTTATTTAACTGTCGTAGTATTGTTTGTTAAATTCTTGTCAATTTTCATTGAATTTGCCATTTTAACGTTTTTACCTTTATTAAGTGGTGGTTGTTGTCTTTATAATTTGCCCTAAAAGTTTGAGAGCGTTGATGAGTTAAACAGTGAATTAAATGTCAAACTGATGAATTAAACATTTGAGAGCATGAAAATGGTTTAGGGAAAATTATAAAGACAACAATCAACACTTAATAAGGGTATAAATGTCAAAATGGTGAATCAAACGGAAATTAACAAAAATTTAACGGAAAATTCTATGGTAGTTGGATAAGGCATAAACTGAATACTACCATGTGGAAAAATCTTTCAAGTGCTACTACTATTGACGTTTCATGAACATTCGATGCTTCTATGTGGGATTTCTCTTATTTATAAAACTTCCTTAGTTACAAAAAAATACTTGCACCAATTGACTTTTTACACAGTTTCAGTGGACTAAATTAATATTTAATATATCTAATTATGTATGATATAAAAAAATTATAAAAATTTGATATTAATAATCTTTGTATTGAAACAAATTAATTAAGATCTCACTTGACTATATTTAAACTTATAAATTAAATTTTTTTATAAATTATAGGTGATAAATAAATAATAAATTATCTTGTAGAGGTGCAAGTAACATGGAACGACGAAAGTATATTTATATTCATTTTGTTTTAAAAAGATTGCCACACTAATCTATACTATATACTAAAGCCATTATTTAGAAAGGACACATGTCACTTTCATGTTGATTGTTTTCCCTCCAAAATACATTTAATTTTATGGCAATAAAAAATTGATCAAATAGTATTAAAGTAAAATTTGACTCATTAAATGTTAATCACATTTAAAGAATGAGAATGAAAGGAATAATTCAAGTAAAAGAATAATGCAAAAGAAAGACAGTTAGAAATATTTGACATAAAAAGTTACTTTATTTAAAATAAAACGTTACTACAATTATATTTGACATAAAAAATATTTGACATAAAAAATATCTTCATATTACGAGCATAAGAAAATATAAATTGATCGTTTAATTTCTCTTACACGTCAAATATTATTTTCTCTATATTTATTATAGTTAATAAATAACAAATTAATATCATGATAATTTAAATATATAAAATTTGTTTATATTTAAGAAATTATTTAATTTTTTAAAATTTTCCGTGCTTGGCACGGGATTCAAGCTAGTAGTTAATAAAAGTATTGAGAGATAATATGAATCACTAAATTGTGTAGATATGATTAAAAGGAGGAAAATAAGAGATTTGTAGATAAGAATGAAAAAAAAAAGCAATAAAGACACTACTTAAAAAAGAAAAATTGCAAAGTTAAAGAGATAAAATATGGTAGAAACTAGAAAGTGTATAATCTCTTAGGAATAGGACGTATTTTAGCTAGTTGATGGAGTATTATTCCTTCCCTTTCATATAATTTGAAGTAAAAAGAAAGTTAGTGTTTTTTTAAGAAAAAGGTAGATAATGGCCTATAATAAATGAAGAGAAATAATGAAATGTGTGGTTGAAATTAAAATAGAGTTAAAATATCTGAATGAAATTAAAAGTAAGTGGTGGGTCATAGACTCATAGTCCAAAAATAGAATTGATGCAAATTAAGTGGAACGAACCAAAATAGAAAATGCTGCAAATTAAATAGAATAGAGGGAGTATTTAATTTGTTACATTTTTTATTTTGTCATTATATATGCATTGTAGGAAAATTGTCATCATCCTTAATATATGGAGTATTTTTAATTGTTATAATCAAAATTATAAAAATTTAATTTTAAAAACATATATATGTGTAATCAAATAAGTTTTTACTTAACTATATTTTTCTTATTCATAATGAATAAAAAGTTAAACAAAATTGATTAAAGAATGGTACTTGCTCCCTCTGTTCACATGAAATTGCAATGCTAATGATTGATACAAGTATTAAGAAATTTTTATGGTCACGGACTGTTAAATTATGTGAGTAATTAAAATCAAGAGAAAATTAAAAAATGTGAATAAGAATTAAACAAAGTGATGGAGATAATTTTCAAAATAAAAAATATTGTAAAATTAAAGATACAGATAAAAATAAAAATAAAAATAAAAAATAAAGCACTTTCATAAGAATAGAGGAGGGAGTAAAGGTAGTATGGTACAGTAACGAGAGTGTTAAGATGGTGGTTTTTACATTGGTTTTGTTGTTGACATTTAGTTTGTTGATTAGTCAAACAAAAAAAGTTTGACAAAAGACTTTTAAGCCAATTCGTTTTTTTTGTCTGATGAATCAATAACCAATATATAAAATTTTCAAATATTTAAAAAAAAATTGACTTTCAATCAATAAAACAATCATCATTTTTAACTGGTCGAAAAAACCAACTAGATAATCCATAGTCAATTGCTAAATGTCTCATAAGTTTTAACTTTTTTTAAATATAATAATAATAAATAATTTGTTTCATAGATTTCAAAAAAGTTAAGAATCAATTCTTTCACTAAAAATAAGAACATGTATTCAGTGACATATTCTGCTCTACCCACATGGCAATTAACATGCATCCCCCCAACCAAAAAATTACTACTCTTTATCCAATCCTTATTTTAAGCTTCTAATAGTGTTCTTTACTCTTTATTTCACATCTCTATTTTTTATATTTAATGGGCTGATTCATATTTATCCGTCTATGTTATAGACGGTCTATAACAAGAATTTCTGTTTATATATTTATCTTCGTAGTGTTTTTACCCTTTATTCAATCTTTGCCTTTGCTCAAGCCTTGACGGTTAACAAACCACCTAAATATTGAGAACAAGATACTACTATAAGACTTCCTCAACCAATATACTCTACGTAGTTCTGACAAAAGCTTATATAACCTATTAACCTGATCTAAACCTATTTTGAAATAAGTGCCTTTAAATGAAACTTTAAACCCATTAATTGATTAGGTTAAAGTCAAAGATTTAAACCTAAAACAAACTTGTAAACTCATTTTCTTAAAGAGTTAATTACAAGTAAAATCAACAAGTATAACATGAACTTAATTCATTTAATATTTTCCTATTTTTCATAATAAATAGAAAAAACAACTCATAAACGAAAAAGTTAAAATTGATGCCTAAAAAATAAGATGTAGTCAATGTTAAAAACCCTAAAATGAAAACAAAAAACTATAAACGGATTAAGGAAAATCTAACCTATTTGTATATGACCTAAGATCTAATGCGATCCGATTTGATCAATCTGTTTAATAGGCCTAACTCTAAATAACTCTAGTAAACTACTTGATTCTCCTATTTAGAATCATTCGACCACAAAGGACTTCATGTACAAGAAATGTTCTTTAACCAACAAAAATTTACTAAATCTAGGTGAGAAACTAACTTGTAATTTACAGAGGTAGTAAGTAGTAACTTAGGCATAGATGAAAATTTCCTATGTGATCCTTGTTAGAGTATATAACATATTACGTGGCCTTAATTATCAGCTTACGTTTTTGGTTGAGTTGGTTCCTTAACATGTCATTAGAAGCCAAGGTGATAAGAGCTCTCGGGTTCGAATCTCAACCACCCCTCATTTAAAGTGATTTATTTAGCGCCATGTATGAGTGTTACAGTAGTTTTACGTACAACATTACGATGTTATTCAATGGAATTTTTTTAAAATTTGCTACAACTAACGTTTCATAAAAGTATATTGCTATCATATACTCCCTCCTATTCATAGAGAATGAGACATTTCTTTCTTTATTAGGTCAATTCACTAAAAATGTCCAATTTCCATTTTTGTCATTCTTTTTTACCTTTTTAACAACACATAAATATCAATAACCTTTACGGAAAAAGAGAGTTTTCCTCTCACTTTTAAATGGTCCCTCACTCCTCTTTAGTTTTAGTTCAAAACCCAAATGTCTTTTTCTCTAAGAATAAAAGGGACTAGATTATATATTTAAAAGTCAATGATTTAGGATTACCACATGAAATTTCCCTTAAAACTTTTTTTAACGACCAGACTAACAACGCTTCTTAAAGTGTTGTATAGTTTAGGTAAATACAAAAATAGGAAAGACAGAAAGTCATACATTCATGTGGAGATGACATGATCATGTAGACCCTAATATTATCCATTACTGACACGATTAAATATGTTTGTAAAAGTATAGTGTAACCCAAACCATTGAAAAATGTTTGTGCTTCTATTAGAAAATAAAATTAAGTCTTGTTTTTCCATTAAAAGGCACTGCTACTACAAAGATTCAGATCCAGCTGTGTATTAAATAACCCAACATGATATGGACCATTTGCCCCAAACCCCTCTCAAAAGGGGCATTAAGTTTTCTATGGTCACTTTAACTGATCTTTGTCATTGTCCACTATCTTTTTAGTTTTTACGCCAAGTCTCTTGAGAGACCGTCTTTTTGATAGACATCTCTCAGGTCCAATCTATTATAGTTTAATTTATTCTTATTTTATATTTTTCTTTATGGACCGACCTAATTAAAGTTGGTCTCTCAAATAGACCGTCTCTCACAAGAATTTGTGATCTTTTTAAGGGAATCATAAACTTTCAATTACTAGATTTCACCATAAAAATTAAAGTTGATTTTGATAGAAAATAATTCCTAATAGGCTAACACCAGTAATTATATTATACAGACTAATAAAAATGTTGAAAAATGACAAATGTTATTTTTAAGAAGTCTTAGCAAATCATGCATAATAATTAGGGAAAATTACATTAAAAACTCCCAACTATTCGCGCTTTAAATATAAAACTCCTAACTATTGATTATTATTGAAAACTCCCAACTATAGGCCCATCTTAAATATAAAGCACCAATACATTTTATAACCTGTTTTAACAAGTTACCTTTTGTTGAAATGGGAGGGTACGTGAAGGGCCGTGAAAGGTCAAAGGAAGTGAGGTGATTAATAAATACAATTGAGTCCCACTACTTCTCAATTAAAACGACCAATTTATCCGGTTATAAGTCATCTTGGACTTTAAACATAAAATGGGCCTAAAGTTAGGAGTTTTATATTTAAATCGCAAATAGTTGGGAGTTTTTAATGTAATTTTCCCCAATAATTATACATACTAATAAAAATGTTGAAAAATGATAAATATTATTTTTAAGAAGTCTTAACAAATCATCCATACTAATAAAAATGTTGAAAAATAACAAATGTTATTTTTAAGAAGTTTTAACAAATCATGCATACTAATTATACATACTTATAAAAATGTTGAAAAATGACAAATGCTATTTTTAAGAAGTCTTAACAAATCATGCATAGTAATAAAAATGTATAAAAATTATACATATTAATATTAATAAAAATGTTGAAAAATGACAAATGTCATTTTTAAGGAGCTAGTCTTAACAAATCATGCATTATACATAGTAATTACATTTTTCTTTTTAATGCAAAATGATGATTTGTTGTAAAGGTAAGATGGACTAAGAGTTTGCATTAGTGCATTCTTATCGAGCACCCTTTATAGTTGGGATTATTCATGGTTAATCAACAGTTAAAATTATTGTAGCAAAATCAGTAAAAGGTTAAATTATTATAAGTAATTTTTCCATATTTTTATCAAGATCTACACTTCTCTTTAATTCTTATTTACATATTTATATTATCTTTTCATCACAATATATTTCTTTCACTTTTCTAAAAATCATATATTTTACCCATTTTACTCCTTTTTTGGTTCTATAATAAATATTATGGGACAGTGAAAGTATAAAAGTAATGTGCATCTGTCTCCTTTAATTTGGCTACGGACTAAAATATTTAGGAGTAATATCACTTTCAGTAACAAGTTTAAATAGACAAAGAGAATAGATAGTAGAAGAAATTAGAGAATGATGACTAATTAATGATCATAATTAGACAAATCAAACAATTGATTATGTGGACTTTGTGTTAAGTCATTTTTAACCGAATTATTCTCGTATTGGGTCTTATTTCATCTCACTCAATGTTATATTGTTCTCATCCTATTTAATCCGTATTCTTTCTTATTTGGTAATGGTCAAACTTTCTTTCTTTTACTCTTAACATTTCAATTTACTTTTCTTATTAGTTATTAACATGCAACACATTTTTTATAATGCAAAGAGTGCATCCACAAATTTGATGAATTAAAAATGTTGAAGCCATACCATGATGCCATCTAATGGCGAATCCAAAAAAAAATCAAATGATGTCAATGAATTCAAGTTAAAAAAAATTTCGTATTATAAAGGGTTTGAACACTGGTCAACTGAGTGAAAGATAAGTTATATAACCAACTCTGTCAAAACCAAATACTGTCAAGTGACAACATTGCTATGGTCTAAATCCGCCCTGATGCCATCTACCTACAATTGTGATTTGACCATCATTTTCTGGTTTTCAGGGAAGAACACTACCACGTGGCAGTGCCCCACATGGTGTTACTAGACCAACTGACAGAGACACGATCGAGCATTAGAGTCAATTGTGTCTTTCTAAATAGAAATTGGCAAATATGTGATAGTTGATAGCTGATTAAGTGACTGATTTGATCAACTAATTTTATTAAGTGATTTAACTAGTTGATTTTGAACTCGTTGCTATAAGCAACTTGTTCAAAAATGCTTATTAATAATAATAAGTTGTATCAACCAGTCAATTTACCAAACAAATGCATTGGATTATTTGACCACCAAACTTTTTATTGTATCATATTAAGCTAAAATTTTTCAATAAGGGAGGTTGTTAGGATCAAGATTCTACGTAGGATTGTGACATGGATCATATTAAAACTTTTTGTGACATGGATTTAGTGGCATTTCTTATAAATGTCACTATAGACTAAAATAATTAACAATTAAATAAAAGTGTCACTAAATCACTTTATAGTGAAACTTAAAATAAAAACTAATAGTTATTAGTTATTACACTAAAAATATAAATCAGTGACATTTTTTTAATGTCACTAAATATCCCGAAAAGTTAATTTAGTAAACTTAAAATAAAAACTAATATATATATATATATATATATATATATATATATATATATATATATATATATATATATATATATATATATATATATATATATATATATATATATATATATATATATATATATATATATGTTTAGGATCAAATAAGAAGGGGTGTGAAAATAGGAAGGATAGGAAGGAATTTCATCCATTAGATCTTAGATCAATGGTCCATTTTGCACACGTTTGAGAACAGGAAGGATAGGGGTGTGATGCTTTCTTAATTATTACGTGATACTTTCTGTATAAACATGTGTCACTTGAAAGTGTGATGTTTTCTAAATTAATGTGTGATGCTTTCTTCATAAATATGTGTTACTAGATCTGCTGCTATGACAAATGTTTTTCGACCGTTAGATCTTAATCAATCAACGGTAGTTACTCCTTCCTATCCTTCCTATTTTCACACCCCTTCTCATTGGATCTCTCCCCTATATATATATATATATATATATATATATATATATATATATATATATATATACACTACCTCCTATTCATCGAAAATGTCCCATTTACTTTTGGGACACTATTGATCAATTAGGGGAGGGATCCAATGAGAAGGGGTCTCAAAATGAGAAGGATGAGAAGGATTTACAACCATTGATCTAAGTAAGATCTAACGCTTCAAAAAAATAAAAAAGAACCGGTTTATTTTTTAGCCAAAATAAAACCTGAATCATGCGTTCTCTCACTTCGAAGAACAAAACACCAAAAAACACCAAAAACAACTTCTCACCATTCTCTCTTTGATTAAGTGCAAAATCCAATCAAATCACTTTAAAAAGTTCACCTTCTTCCCAATTTTAATTAATTCAAGAAAATTAAATCTTCATTCTTGACAATCAAGTAAGTAAATTTTTCAGTGACTTTTCATTTTATAATTTGATATTTTTCGCATTATATCATTCTTTTTCTGAAATTTAGGGTTATAGATTTGGGGAATCAATTGCTTTCTACTAGTCTTTCATCAAAAACTTGTAGATTTCATTCTTTTGCATCTTAGGGTTTTCAAAATTTAGTGTTTTCGAATTGGGGAAAATGATTTTAGGGTTTTTGGAAATCAAATTTTTATTTTATTTTATTAGACTGTTTCTGAGTTTCAACTTTTGTGTTTTTCGTCCATGATACCTAACTTTGGGCATAAAATTAGAGAAAAATTGATATGAATTATTATTCCTCATAAAAGATTACTATGTTCATAAAGAAGGTTACTATGTCCTTGGAAAAGATTACTATTACTATATTGTATAATTTTCTATAAGCCTATTTGCTCAATTTGGTCGAGCACTGTGTATTTGTACTTACATTGCACAGGGGATGTAGGTTCAAATCCTACATAGACTCCTACTTGTTACGCTAAATCTGTCTACTCGAGAATATTGTGAAAAAACCAATTTAAAAGTATAATTTGCTTATGAATAGCTAAGAGATGGTTAGGAAGTGAAAATGGTGTAGATAGTGTTTAAAATTTTCCAATACTTGTGTTCTCTCTAGAAAATAACAAAGTTGTTCAGAAGAAAGTAACTATGTTGAAAAACAAAGAAACTATGTTGGAAAAGAAAGTAACTATGCTGGAAAAAAATGTAACTATGCTATATTATGTGATATAAGAAGACAATACAAATGATAGCCTATGTAGGATTTGAACCTACATCCTCCATACAAAGAATAGAGTGCTCTACCAATTAAACTAATAGACTTAATGGGTCATAAGGAGTTAATATCAAAAAAGAAGGTAACTATGTTTAAAAGGAATGTTACTATGTTGAAAAACAAAGTAACTATGAAAACTAATGTGAATAATATGAGAACAAGGTACAAAAATAAAGAAATAAGTCATTATCAAAAAGAAAATAAGAACGAAGCTTCAAAGAACCTAAAAGCTTCCAAGAACAAAAAACAGAGTAACAATGAAATTGAAAACTAAAAAATTAATGAAAAACCAGTGATACAATAAAAAATCATAGAATAAACCCTAAAAGCACAAAAAGAACATAACAACAACAACAAAACAACAAAATTGTAAAAAAAAATTACTAATTCAAGAACAAAAACACAAATGTCGATTGAAGATATACAACAACACAAATGTCGATTGTTGAGTTTTATTGAAGAAATGTCTATAGTTTTATATACTAATTCAAAAACAAAAAACAATTTGAGTTTGATTTAAGAAATACCTGAAATAAATTCGAAGAACGGTTGAAGAACAACGAAAAGGTCGAGATTCAAACGAAATTTTTAAGGGATGAAGAACAAGAGAGGAAGATGCAGATTTTTTTTGAGGATGAAGAAGGTGTTTCTAAATGGGTTTACACAGGAAGAAGAAAGTAAAGTAGGAGAGAGAAATAAAAAAGTTTCTTTATATATTAAACAGGTTTAGCCTTAAAAACCGGTTCATATTACATTAAAAAAGCAAAATGAATCGCGTGCACTTATAAAATTAAACAAATCAAATCTATCCATTGATCAAAAAAATGAACGCTTCAGATTACTTCTTACCCTTCTTTGAGACCCCTTCTCATTTGATCCTAAATATATATATATATATATATATATATATATATATATATATATATATATATATATATATATATATATATATATATATATATATATATATATAGGGGAGGGATCCAATGAGAAGGGGTCTCAAAATGAGAAGGGTGAGAAGCATTTATAACCATTGATCTTATTAAGATCTAACGGTAAATATAAAGATATTGAACTAGTAAAAAAAAATTGGTTCTTGCATTCCCTGTTTCGCTCATTTCCTGTTTTGCTCTTCACTCTCTCCCTCTCCCTTCGCTCTTCACTTTGAAACCAGATCCTTGTTCTTGCATTGATTCTTTATTGATTTTCATTCTCCTTTTCTTTATTGATTTGGATTTCTGACTCAGAATTTGAGTTAAATCTTCATCTTCATTTGAATTAAGGTATGCTAATTAAAGATTTACATTTTAGGGTTTATGTATCTTCAAACTCAAATTCAGACTTTCATTTTCGTTTTCTTTGTTGCAAAAATTAATGCTACTATGTTCTTACGAAAAGATACTATGTTATGATTAAAGGATACTATGACTATGCATAGTTACTGTCTTTTTTTTTTTAGTTTTAATGTTTTTAAAAGCTTTTTTCGTCGATTCTTTTGTGTTTATAGGGTTTATTCTGCGATTTTTGGTGTTTACTGGTTTGTCATTGATTTTTTCGTTTTCAATTTCAAGGCTATTCAGTTTTTTGTTCTTGGAAGCTTTTAGGTTCTTTGAAGCATTATTTCTTTCTTTTTTCACCTTTTTCTCATATTATTCACATTATTTATCATAGTTACTTTCTTTTTCAACATAGTAACATTTCTTTTAAACATAGTTACTTTCTTTTATGACTCATTAAGCCTATTAGTTCAATTGGTAGAGCACTCTGTTCTTCTTTGATGGAGGATGTAGGTTCAAATCCTACATAGACTATCATTTATACAAAACATAGTATCTTTTAAAATCAACATAGTAATTTTTAATCATAACATAGTATCATTTTTTAACAACATAGTATATCATTAACTCAACAAAGTTTTGACTAAGATCAAGCGCAGAAAAACAGTAGAGCAAATCGAAGTAGAAATTGTAAAGATCAAGCACAGAAAAATCAGATGAAATCGAAGAGGTAAATGTAAAGATCAAGAAATTGTGATGAATGAAAATCGGATGAGAGAGATAGAAAGCAAAATCGCATGAGAGAGAAGAATCAGTGGGTAAATGACATAACAATGGAACATGAACCGCGTGCAAAGAGTAAACCGGTTTGATACTGAAAAACAAAAAAATTGGTATAAAAAGGTAATGAACCGCGTGCAGGGACAAACGCATCATGACCATTGATATCTGATATGAACGAATGAGATTACTTCTCACCCTTCTCATTTTCACACCCCTTCTCATTTGATCCTAAATCTATATATATATATATATACTACCTTCTATTCATCTAAAATGTCCCATTTACTTTTGGGACACTATTGATCAATTACTCTTAAATTGGATTTTATTATTAATCTATAAGTTAAAACATAGTCATGTGGGATCTTATTTGATTCGTTTTTATGTAAAGATTATTAATATCAATTTTTTATAATTTTTAATTATACTTAACTCGATATATTAAAAATCAAATAAGTGTATTGAATAGAGTGCATAAAGTAAATGAGACATTCTAGATGAATAGGAGAAAGTATTACATTTGCGTTATTCCTCTTTCAAAATTCTAGATTCGTGAACACAAACAATGATTTTGAACAAGTATTAGATTCTATCATCGTACTTAACAAAATATATATCCATGATAACGAACTAATGGTCAAGTGAACCACCTACTTAGGCAATGGAGCGTAAAAGTAAAGGTAAAAAACACTTTTAATATTCCGTATAAGGTAGAATTTAGATAGGGGTTTTTCTTTTTGTTTAAAGATGCAGATAAATCATACACGTTTTTCAGTAAATGACTAAAAAAAATGCGTGCAGTTAAAAAATCCCCAACTGACATCCAATAGAAAATTTTCTTTCACTTAGGCCATGGCGTATATATGAAGTAAATTCATACCAGTACAACAAAATGATGATTCTTGAGAGGGTAGGAGCCAAGACACAAATCCTCTCTCCATAACGTGAAGAATCATTTCCTTACCAATACAATTGGTTCTTCTCCTTTGTCGATTACTACTTCATCTTTTTGAGTTTATCTTTCATTAGTTTTGTATAAGCTTTGTTTTAGTCATCAACTGATATACTTTCTCCGGTCCGATTTACTTACAAGTTGCAATTTTTTTTTACGCAATTCAATTTACTAATTCAATCCTTAATATCTCTATGTAAAATTAAAAATTTTAAAATTCAGAATTAATAATCTATGCAATGAGACCAATCACACAAGATCTCACTTGACTATGTTTTAACCTACAGAATAAAAACTAATCACAAATTAAGAATAATGAATAAATAGTGTTATTTTTCTAGTGTTGCAACTAATTTGAAATGGAGGCAGTAAAATTAATGAGCGTATGAGATGGTCGGAGTATAATTTTGAATTTAAAAAAAATAGGATCATTTACCAACTGCAGTCTCTAAGTGTACTTAATTTCAAATAAACAACCGCAAACTTTGTTTTTTACCAACTACAGCCTCCAACTTAACAAACATGACATTGAGACAACCAAAACAAAAGTGAAAAATGAGGTTAAAATGGGGTGTTTTGGCTGTCTCGATGTCATGTTTGTTAAGTTGGAGGTTGTAGTTGGTTAAAAATAAAGTTTGCGGCTGTTTATTTGAAATTGAGTAAACTTAGAGGCTGTAGTCGACAAATAATAAAAAAAATAAAATAAAATAAGGAGAAAAATATAGAAACCCATGGAAAGGGTATCTCAAGTACTAAGGATTGTAACAAAGTAGAAAGATTTAAAATTGCCAAAAAGACCAAAATATGAGGGACCATGAAATCTTTACACTTTATGGACAAATAGTTGGTCTTAAGACCTTGTATCCATATGTTTATTCAGCTTTATGGTGAGACTTGGAGTATCAACTAGTGCTCCAGCCATAAATTGATATAAGGCCAAATTAACATCACTATTTTTCCCCATTTGCAAGCACCAAGCTTTATCCATAACAAAATTGTTATATTGTTTTCAAATAATATATTTTATGTTTTTAATTCGAGGTAGATTGTTAGAGTATCTTCATAGAAAAGGAGAAATATTAAAGTTAAATAGTGAGAATCGAAGTTCTGTTATAACGATAAAATGAAAGGTTTCAACTCCTCCTACTATACTAACTAATACTAGTACGTACTTCTCAATATAAGTATTTAATATTTATATTTATACTAGATAATGCATCGCACGGTTTTATTAAAATTTTTGACATATTTAATATTTATGGTTTTATGTTTTAACCATCCCACAATATCCTATACTCATTTAATAAATAACATTATAAAGATTTTATAAATAATTGAAAGAAAATAAATTAAAATATATGATTTTCTAATATATTAAATGATATGGCCTAAGAAGTAAAAAAATTAATCAATGTTGATAACATTATAGTCATAATTAGAAAATAAAAAAGTCTAATATATAAATATTTGTAATAAATACAATGACATGAGTTTTAGAGAGAAGTTTTTAATTGAGTAACACATAAGCAATTTTAAAAAATGATGACATCAACGGTGTTTTGTTTACTCCTTCGTATTTAGATCTAATTTTGGTCATTTGAAGCTTCTTTTGGGGGTTATGTTATATTATAGATAGAATTTAATAATGGAAATATTTTAATAATAATATTTTCTCTATCTCGGTACTAATAATTTCTTTAGTATTTGCGAAGTTTTTAAAAACTATAAGTAAATGTAAAGAAATATAAAAGTTAAGGATTTTCGTGGGGTTCAAACAAATTTAAAATACAAGTTTTTAAATAGGAAAATGAGAAATTCGTAATATTAAAGTTGTTTAGCTCCACGCCACTCATAGAACAAACCCACATTTGTCACTAAGATTCATTTTATCTAATCTAATTTAAGAAAATGGTCTTATGTGAATAGTAGAGGTCACAATGAGAATATAAGTTTAAATTCTTTTTAAAATAAGAAAAAATTATTTAAAATAATCTAATATTTTTATAATTTTCCTACAATAATCTCACTTATTGATTAACTATGAATAATCCCAACATTAATTTAGGGGTTATTTGCCTCGAGTAAGCTTAGATAACTCGATCTGTTATAGTAGGTAATTCACCAAAAAGTACTCTAAAAATTACTAATGTAAAATTAGAGAAAAAGATTTAAAACTTATATAAAAGATTCTGAATAATAAAAAAATCAGAATTTTTTTTCAACATTTTATTTTTAACTATTTTTTAAAAAACTTCAACTTGCTATAGCAAGTCATCAGATTACCGGGTTTACTTTAGGAAAATATCCTCTAAAGCTAAGTTTGGATTATTTATGGTTAATCAATAAATGAAATTATTGTAGGAAAATCATAAAATGATCAAATTATTCTATAAAAATATCCTTCTACCATCTAAGTGAACTCCAATCATCTTCTCTTCAATTTACAAGTCTAAATTGCTAAAACCTAAATAGACCTAAAAAATCACTAACCTTAAAAACCAAGTTACCATCAACTCAAATCCGTGAGACATATTAGATATACGCGCTAAATAGATTAATCAATATAAATTAATAAAAAATAAAAAATAATTTTTTTATTTTAAGGTCGTTTCTTAGAAAGACAGTGTTTCAAAAGCTAATATATTAAAAATGAGCATTTAAGTGGTGTTTGTAGCATATTAGTGACAAGTGACAACCGTTACGAGGCAACACCCATCTCGAATTGAGCATTTTTCATGCCTACAACTACAACCCCTAAACCTTGGAGAATATTATCCACTCATTTCTCAACACGTTGTTATTACATTCCTACCGCATTACCCCGCGCATTTTAGCACCTACTCGTACGCTCTCAGACCCCAACCGCTTTGGCAGAAGCTAACATGCACTTGATTCCTTTTTTTTTTCTTTTAATTATTTTTAATTGGAAAATATTAATATTAATAATTCAACCTCTCACTTATTTATAGTAAATAATTTTAATTTAAATTATTTTTTAATAATTTAATCTTTGCTCTTAATTTGCTAGCAATATAATTTTTTATTTATAATAATCTAATCTTTGTCTTTAGTTTGCTATTAGCATACCCTATCAGTATGCTGACAGTAAAATAAAGATAAAAGTTAGATTACTAAAAAATAATCTAAAAGTTAGATTATCCAATGAGTGAAAGGGCGAATTATTAATATTATTTTTTTCTTTTTATTTTTATTTTTATTGCTCCCTTTATTTTTATTCTTTGAGAAAACAGAAAAGCTATCTCTTTCAGACGAGATTCAGTAACAAACTACCAATATAATTTAACCGGTGAGAGGCGAGTAAGACCACCCCTGTATCAGTATATAAAACAGAGCATTTCCCCAAACAGACTCATATATAAAAATAATAAATATAAATAAATAAAACTAAATAAAAAATATTCTGGGGTTATGGCACCTCTAAAGCTGCAGTTTTCTTGAGATTCGTGTCGGGTGTGTTTGATTTCTTATATTCATTTTCATTTTCATTTTCTAAAGGGTATTAGTACTTCTCACTGAAAGTAAGGAAAGAAAGAAAGAAAACTTCATCAATTGAAGATAACTTGAGTTACCCAGATCAGTAATCGTACCAATTTTAATGGGTATGTTTCAATTTTCTCAAATTTAATTCTTTTTTCTACCCATCAAAATCCAATCTTGGTTCCATTGTATTTTTTTTTTATTTTGTGGGATTTTGTGTTGATGTAATGGGAAAAGAAGGGTACTGATTCATTGAGATTCCCTTGAATTTGGTGTTGAATTGGGGGTTTTTGAGAAGGATTTTGATTGGGGATGGGATTCACTGAATCTTGAGACTTTTCTGGTATTTGTGCTTCAAATTTTTGGTCTGCCATATCTATAGCCTGTCCCACACAAACCCCATATTTATGGCCTGACATTCTTATGTATTTTGTGTTTTATATCATTGGTCATTTCCTTGCATTTTGATTCCTATGTTGTAATTTTCTTGAAAGCTGCTTTTATGGGTTAGTTTTTCTCTTGTTTTTCCCCCTTTTGAAGTGCTTGTTTTTGATTGGTGAATCATGGTACTGTTTTTCTCTGGATTATAAAATGATTGTTTTGTGTTTTCAGAGTCAAACAAGAGCTTTTCTCAAGATATGGACGATGAATATGAGAAATTGATCAGAAGAATGAACCCTCCAAGGCATGTTACATTCTCTTAGTTCTTCTATAATGTAGTACTTCCTTCGTTCCATAGCATTTGCTACTGATTGTGATATTTTTCCACATGATATGTCACAATCAGATGCGAGTATCCCAGAACGGAGAAAGTATTTCTTTTGTTGGAAAAGGGATACAGGGACACAATCTTATTTTAATCATTTGTTTATCAGGGTTGTGGTTGACAATGAAAGTTGCAAGAATGCAACAGTAATACAGGTAATTCTCTTATTGTGTGCATATATTCCTATCAGATTTGCTTAGTGGGTGTTTGGAAAAATAATTTATTGAACGATTTTGCCTTCTTTTGGGTTAGGTGGTCAAATCGATTAATGCTAATGTTTGTTAAACTAGTTGGTTATAAATAAACTATTTTTGAATAAGCTGCTTATAGCAGTGGGTTCAATGTCAACTGGTCAAATCGGCCACTATAATCGGCTGATAGTGCAAATAGGCATGGAATACTTAACATATAGCTGTCATTTTCTGATGCAGGTGGATAGTGCAAATAGGCATGGAATACTTCTTGAAGTTGTTCAAATCCTTACTGATCTTAACCTTGTGATAACTAAGGCTTATATATCATCTGATGGTGGATGGTTCATGGATGGTAGGTGCTGTTTAACTTTTTGTAATGTTGTATTGTATATTAAAGCATAATTTTTTCTGACTTTTTTCCTTGCCATGTTCAAAACTCAGTTTTTAATGTGACTGATCATGATGGGAACAAGATCACAGATGAAGAAATCCTTGATTATATTCAAAAGGTAAACATATTTAGCTCTATGTTATTCGGACTCTTCATTTTGCTTCATGTATCTGTGACTGATCCTTGATGCTCAGACATTGGTATGACACATAGACAGTTCATTTTAGATAAAATTGAATTCTAAACATTTTTGGCACATGGACACGTACTAATATCCGACGTTAATACCCGAATTCAAGTAACATAGATTTAACTTATGTAGTACTTTGCCGGGTTAGAATGAGTTGCTACACCTTTTGCTTTAGTGTTGTCCAATACACTATTTTGCTAGTTAAAATCTATACTTGCACCTAATTGAAAATTACAAAAAAGTTGATATAATGAGAATATGCATTGAAATAAATCAAACAATATCCCATCTGACTATATTTTTCAATAAATACTAATTATTATGCAAGTTTAGCAACTAATTCCAACCAGAGTTAGTAATATTTTGATTGATTAATGTGTTTAACTAATTGTAATTTTCATATAATAACCTGAAATTTGTGCTCTATATCAGTCTTTAGGTCCAGATTCCTCATGTTTTGGAAGATCAGTTGGGGTAGTTTCATCAACAGAATACACTACTATTGAGATGATTGGAAGAGACAGGCCAGGACTTCTATCTGAGCTAACTGCTGTACTGTGTCACCTCAAATGCAATGTGGTGAACGCCGAAATCTGGACTCATAACACTCGAGCTGCATCGGTGATGCACATAACCGATCAAGAAACTGGTTTTGCAATCACCGACCTAGAGAGGCTTTCGAGGATCAAGGAACTTCTATGCAACGTGCTCGAAAGCAGTCATTCAAGGGAAGCTAAAACCAAGGTGACTCATGTCACCACACACGCAGAACGAAGACTTCATCAAATGATGTTTGACGATAGGGACTATGAGCAAGTTGGTGACGAGGAAGAGGAAGATGACGACAGGCAGAGGCCAAATGTGAGCGTTGTTAATTGGTACGACAAAGATTACTCGGTGGTTAGTGTTCGGTGTAAAGACAGGCCAAAGCTTCTCTTTGACACGGTTTGTACGTTAACTGATATGCAATATGTCGTTTTCCATGGTAGTGTTGATGCTGAAGGGCCTGAAGCTTATCAGGTATACTTTATCATCTTATGGTTGATTTAACATGTTTAGTGTTTAGTAAAGGAAGCAATTTCTTGTAGAATTTACATTTGACATTATTGTTTGTGTCAGGAATACTACATTAGGCATATCGATGGATCTCCGATTAAATCGGAAGCTGAGAGGCAAAGGATCATACATTGTCTTGAGGCTGCTATTAGAAGAAGAGTTTCCGAGGTACTAGTTGTGAAAGTTACCTAATAGCTATAGTGGGTATTTGCCAAATGATTATTAGCCGTTGGCTGTTGGTTGTTGGCTGTTTTTGTTGGTAAGTCTTATTTTGGAGTGTAACAAGGTTGATAAAATTTCAGGGTTTGAAGCTCGAGTTATGCACAACCGATAGGCCTGGACTACTCTCGAATGTGACACGAATTTTTCGAGAGAATAGCCTTACAGTTACCCAAGCAGAGGTGACAACACGGGGAGGCAAAGCTGTTAACACCTTCTATGTCCGTGATGCTTCAGGCTATCCTGTGGATGCCAAGACGATAGACTCGATAAGACAAGTTATCGGACAAACGATACTAAAAGTGAAGGGAAACAGCAGCAAAGAAAGGAAACAGAAAGCGGCTCAAGAGTCTCAATCAAGCATATTTGGGGGTCTCTTTAAGTCAAGATCCTTTTGTAATTTTGGCTTGGTTAGGTCCTACTCTTAAAAAAGATATGTAATCCCCTTCATTTCTGTAAATGTTAGGCCATTGTAGTGGACAAACATCATGATTCAGAATAGGGAATTATGGAATTCCAACTTCTAGTTGGTACTTATTAGGAACATTGGTCTTTTTGAGTGAACGTTACTCATCTTGAGTAATACAAGTGTAAATACTAGTTGTTGGTTACTTGTCTCTATCAATTTACGGTTTTTCTAATCTATGTATCACGATTCAGGTGCATATGTTTCGTTTATGAAATAGGTAAAATTTGTTGAAATATGATTTGTAATATTCTCTAAGATTGACAATAATAGTAAATTTTAGAGAATATATCAATTTGATTTTAACAAATTTACCTACTTTGTAATCTAACCTATACACCAGGTGTATATATTAGAAAAACTGATTTATATAATTTCCTAGTTGCAAATTGTATTATGCAAATTGTTGTAAAATGGTCAATATTCCTCATTTCTCAACTAAATTATTTGAAAATGGTGTTTTTTTTCTTCAAGTTCCGGTATTAGCGGCATAAAATGCAATATATTAAGCATAAACATGCTAACTTTGACCAAGACTATGAATGTAGATTTCCACTAGTATGACCGACAAATCCAAGAACGTAACGTAATTATAGCTTTTAAAATTAACCCATTCATTCAAATTGTGTATGATCCGACTTTATTCTAAATAATATGTAAATCAAATCAGATTTATCAAAGATCAAAATATTTACATACACAAAAATAAAAATTAAGTCGATCTGAAATATAGTCGAACCTGTATGAATACCCGTCTACATATAATCGGATAATCCTTAGACAGAAGTAGTACGTAGACAAGAAAAGGGTCTAAAATTCCAACAATAAGAAAAAAAAAGAGGGTCTAAAATGGGTAAAGAAGAAGCTACAAGGTTGGTATGCTGCTGGTAAGGATTCCATCAAAGCTATTGAAATATACTAGCTTTATCTCTAAAAAATTGTCATAATTATATATTATATAAAGATTAAAAAATAATAAAATCATTAAAATTGTGTGAATAATATTAATTTAAAAGTGAATTAAAAAGAAAATAATAAGCCATTTTCATAAATAAAAAAGACGAAAATAAAAAGAAAAATATGACAATAAATATGTTGAGTTGATTCCAATCAAAATTTAGGTAATGAAGGGGTCCTTTGTGGGCTGGCGGCTGATTAATGAAATCTATGACTTACTACTCATTCTTGGATTTCTTTGCAAGTCATCTTGTTTACATCATTCAATTTGTATACGCAGCACACTCTGAGCATATTCAACATATTCAATCGTATAGAATCCCGAAAATTAAAAGTCTCAATATTAAATTATGTAGTATATATTAAACGTTTAAAGATATAAAGTTGTTTAAAACATTATAATTTATTGAAATCGCACCGAGCCTTCAAACAATTTGTCCAATTTTGCTTCGCTCCTATTCGTATGTGCGATGATATGTCATTGGATAGATATTAATTTGTATTATTATGTTCTAGATATAACTATTATTATGATTTATGATGATTATGATGATGTATATATTCTTGTTGTCTCAGACTTCTCAAGTAGAGTATCACTATTATGATTTTTAATGATGGTTATTCTCCTCTTGTTCTAACGTACATATATCATTCATCTTATTAGGAACATTGGTCAGTTAAATATTAGGAGTAGAGGTGTTCAATGGGCCGGGGCGGGTCATGTCAAATGTTAAATGGGCCGGGGCGGGTCAAGCCCGTTTAAATACGACCCACTTTAACCCTTTTTTAAAAAGTTCATAAAATAGTTTTTTTATTACACTTTATGACCCGTTAGGTCAATTCAACTGTAAATATAACAATTGCATATAAAAATATTAAAAAAAAAGTGGTAAAATATTTTTTACAACCAATTAATATAATTATCCGACCCGGCCCGGCCCGACCCTTTACACAAAGGCCCATTAATGACCCGCCCCTTTATTGACCCGACCCGCTAATGACCCATTAAAATGTGACCCGATCCTTGACCCATTGGGTCGACCCGCCCCGTTGAACACCTCTAATTAGGAGTATATCGATTTGATTAACTGAACTTGAATTTGTTTAGAGTGTATAACATATTATGGAGCTTCAACCATAAGCTTAAACTTTTAGTTGACTTGGTTCCTTAATATGGTATCAGAAGTTAGCATGACAAGAAGTCATGAGTTCAAATCACAATCACCCCTTAAAATGCAAGAAATATTTCATACCAAGTATGAGGAGGGTCTGTGTTGCATCCACACTTTTAGTCCAAAAAACTCTCAAGTGAGGGGGCGTACTAGAGCATATAACACATCCTGGAGCGTCCATCATAAGCTTTTGATGGAGTTGGTTCCTTATCTATTAGGTGTCCTACATAAAAAATGGTTCATTTTGATTTTTAATGATTTGACTAGTTGATTTCAATGATATAGAAGTATTATAAAATTCTACAACAATAAAGATTATTGGACAGATAGGAAGATGTATTCCACGTGTTCTAATGAAATTGACTAAATAAAATTTGTGTAAAATATTAAGAAAAAAGATTAAAACTTGTAAAAGTAAATTTCATTGGAAAGTAGGTGAATTTGTGAGTAAGCTAAAAATGTAATTTAAATATATAGATAGAAATTAAAGAAAAAATATAGGCCACATTTACAAATAGAAATGTGACAAATTCAAATTGGACATACTAAAACAAAATTGAGGCTAATTTCACATTGTTAATAAAATTGAGTTAAAGGGACAAATTAGGTACACAACAACTAAAAGTGTACGTTTAATTTTCCGGTGCATTTTAAAAGAAAAAAACTTTATTTATCCAGGACGCTAAGTAAACTATGCACCTAATATAGTACTACCTCTTATTAATCTAAAATGTCTCATTTACTTTTGGGACACAATTCATCTATCACTCTTAAATTGCATTTGCTTATTAATTTATAAGTTGAAACATAGTCATGTGCGATCTTATTTGATTCGTTTTGATGTAAAGATTATTATCAACTTTTTATAATTTTTAATTATACATAGCTTAATATATTAAGGATCGAATAAGTGCATTGGATAGAGTGCATAAAATAAATGAGACATTTTAGATGAATAGCAGGTAGTATTTAAGATTAAAAATTATATATGCATTTGTCTACCATTATTGTTGCTTAAAACTGAAGAATAAGTTAGCGAAGAAAAAATGTGGATGTTAATTTGTCATCATGGGAGCCATGTGTTGTATTTTTGGTCCTTTAAATTACCAACTAATAGAATTGTACTGGGTTGTTGATATTCTTTTTCACAAATTTTTGTGAGAGACGGTCTATTTGAGAGACCATCTCTAAATGGGTTGGCCTATCAGAAAAAATATAGAGTAAATGTAGGCAATAAGCTTTAATGAATTGGGACTGAGAGACGTCTATCAGAAAGACGGTCTCTCAGGAGACCGGCTGATTCTTTTTAGTGTATTTAATTTTGTTACAATAAAATCAAAGTTACTTATATTTATTTATAGTGAAAAATTAAGAAAAAAAACTAAACGAGTACAAAATTGATGTGGAAAAGCTAAAGAAAGACTAATAATTTATATGTGTAATATTTTTACAGCATTCATAAATCAAAATATGTTGAGTTATATATACTTACTTAGTAGCAAAATGACATATGAAAAAATATTTATAGATGCTATATTTACCTTGGTATCTCTTGATTTAATCAACGTTTAAAATTAATAAAAAAAATTAAATTTATCGACCGTTTTCTTCTAGTATTCTTTGTGAAGGGGAAACGGATATGGATTGTCCATCAGTCTATCACCTTTCTTCGAGCGGGACATTAAGTATGATAATGATGAAAAAAATATTAGATCTAAACACCAAGGAGTTATGAGAAAATATTATAAATAAAGTAAATATGAAAATTTTAAAATATAAAATAAAATAAAAAAACATTTTATGAACATAAATTCTTGTGAGAGACGGATAGTAATCTTAATTTGTCGTCATATTAATTTTGGGTTGGAGCACTAGTTGATTTATAAAGTGAATGAAATATATGGATACAAAGTCGTATGGCCAACTATTTTGATTTATAAAGTGAAAAGATTTCGTGGTCCCTCATATTTTGATCTTTTTGGCAATTCAAATCCTTCTCATTATGAATATTAAAAAAACACAAATTTTTATGAGAGACGGTCTTCTTGAGAGACGATCTCTAATTGGATTGACCCATAAAGAAAAATGCAAAGTAAAAGTATGCATTAAGCTTTAATGGGCTGGATCTGAGAGATATCTCTCAAAGAGACGGTCTCTCAGGAGTGAGAGACATCACTCAGGAGACCGGTGAATTAAAGCAAATATTATTTTTTCAGATAAAATTCTAAATTTTATTTTTACTTAATTAGTTTTATTATTTTTTAAGTCTATCATATAAGTAAAATATATTTTGCATCTTCTATTAGAAGTATTCAAAACAGACCTAAGGATTTGGCATTTACTCGACCTTGTAACTGAATCCAACTTTGACTAGACTTTAAATTAAATTTAAAATTATACTATAACAATCAATGTAGAGGCAAAATCGAATTTAAACCAACCTTAAACATCTGATCGAAATTTGACCCAGTGATCTGAAGGACTACAATGCACAATTTTTTTTCATTACATGGTATACTAAGAAAATGAGAAAGACTATATGTAATTTTTGTTCTTCCATTGAGACAAGACTTCACCCTCCGCTACAATTCACAATTGTGACACCTTTTCATGTGGTTTTATATTGTTCTCTTGCATTTTTTTCAATTTTAAAAAATGAATGCACCCCTTTTTTGAAAATTTATGGAAAGGAAAAATGAGTTAAAAAATAAGACAAAGAGCAAGAAAATAAAGGTTAAAATAAAGAGAGAAAATAAGTTTTTAATAAGATTTATAAAATGAATGCACCTTTTTTAAAAATTTATGGAAAGGGAAAATGAGTTAAAAAATAAGACAAAGAGCAAGAAAATAAAGGTTAAAATAAAGAGAGAAGATACGTTTTTAATAAGATTTATAAAATGAATGCACCCCTTTTTGAAAATTTATGGAAAGGAAAAATGAGTTTAAAAATAAGACAAAGAGCAAGAAGATAACCGTTAAAATAAAGAGAGAACATAAGTTTTTAATAAGATTTAAAAATACATATAACCATTGTAAAAGAAAATACAAAATTAGTGTGACAACACCAAAATGGAAAATTGCTTTAATAGATCACAAATTCTTACTTGAGACTGTTTATGGTAAAGACAGCTCTCAAAAGGCCAGTCCAATTCTTAATATATATATATTACAACTCTAAATATAGATTTGGGCTGGACTTTTAAGAGTCGTCTTTACAAAAGACGGTCTCTCAAAAGAGCACCTGATAAAATTAATATATAAAACGCATCTCACGATGAGATTATCTCATACATATATTTGTGTTTGTAAATACAGTTCGGTCTTATTCAACAAAAGCCCAAAATAATTCGGGCTCCTAGTTGCTGTCTTCCTGCGTCAAGGTTTCTTGGGCTCCGGATCAAATCTGGTTGGTTTGGGTTTTGGCAAACTGGAAATATTTTGGCAGGTTTGACTTTAAGAGCTCGTTTTTTGTGAGACTGTTTTATCATGAGAATTTGTGATAAAATGAATGTTTTTTTTTAATGAATTCTTAGATTAAGATTAAAGTATCTTTCTCAAAGTTGGGGTAGGCATCTGTTTGCTGTTAGTTAAAGCGAACAAAAGCATATTTAGTTAAAAAATCAAGTAAAGCTTTGTTCATTGTTGCTAACAATGAATATGATAATACATGGTTAAAAAGTCAAGTAAGTTTTGTTCACTATTATTAACACCGAATAAGTACAATACTCCTTGTATTTTTTTGCGAAAATGTGTAGTTTGAAAAAAAAAACTCAGATTTTTTTATTTTGATAAAAATTTACAAGATAGTAGAATTCTTGTAAGGCTACGATAGCCCCGCCATGAATTAGTAATTTGATTTATCTATATAATTTTCTTTTGATAATTATTTTTATCAAATTAAATTTATCTTTACAAAATTATATGAGTAGTCCAATTAGGTTGAACAAAATCTTAATTGACAATAACTTAAAGATCGTACATGGAGTATTAATTTACTGTATAATGGAAAAAGAAAAGTTTGATTGTGAGCATGTTATTTGTCTTTTTTTCATTCGTTAGTATTAATGGAATTTGAGTGATTTACATTTTGTTACATTTACTATATTTACAAATTTATATTTTCAGAAAAATTCATACATTAATGGATGCAATAAATCACAATTATTCCAAATACACAGTTGTATATATAATGTAATAAATCAAAAGGTGCTATTAAGGTGCATTGTTTAAAAATTATAATGGGAAATATATAATGTACTGTGTAGAATATTATATATCGTCTGATAAAATTATGAAATTACACCGCATAGAAAATTATACTATGTAATAAATCACATTATTCCAGTGTAATTAGAATTACACAATTTAGAATATTATACTGTAAAATTATACAACAATTACACTGTGTATAAAATTATACAACAATTTAGGAAATTAGTTGAAGTACGTAATAGCACCTTTTTCCATCAATTGTTATTTAAAACTAAAATGTTATAAAATTCAATTAATTAATCGTTTAAATCAGTCATTTATATTGTTAGACTACCATATTTACAATTTAAAATTCTAAGAAACATGTGAAGTATGGTTTGCAAATTAAAATTTCCTTAAAATATTAACGTATTTAAAATTTTGTGCATTGCATGGGATTCTATTCTAGTATGCTTAATTTGAGGATAATAAAATTATAGGAACAATTATAGTTATTTAATTTTGATAATATTGCATTTGATTAGAATATAAATTTTGTTAAGAGAGGAAATTAGGAAATAAAAATAAATAAATTAAGAGGAGGAATAGGTAAAAAGAATTTTCATTTAGCAACAACGAGTAAGGAAAGATAATGTTACTAGCACTAAATCGATGTCTGACCTCATCTTTGAAAAAAACTCGCATTATATTGAAAGTTAAAATTTTATCAAAGCTTAATTTGAAAAAAAAATGCTTATTTTTTTCAAATTTTGTTTGAAAAGCTAATTTCGTCCAATATAATTAAAATAAAATCTTTTTTCCACAAATACTTCAATGTGACTGCCACACCCGTGCAACCTTCGTTCTAGCCCATAAAAAATTTATTTATCAACTCTAAGCCTTAACTTAACACACTGATTATAAACTTAAAATCTTCATTTTAAGGCTTAAAATCTTACTCCAAGAGTTAAGTTGATTTTTTAATTAACTACTACTTTGATTGTTAAAAATATTTATTTTAAGATTTAAAATTCCGAATTTAAAAATAAACATAATTATTTGTTTATAATTTTTTTTTCTTGTTTTTTGATTCAATGGTAAGGATAATCCTCTACAAACAAGATTACAAGAAGAAACATAATACTTACATATGGGTCGGTATAAAAACTTAACTACAAAAGTATTCATAGTCATAGTATGCCCACTATCCCGCACAAAACAAGATTTGGAGGGAGAAAAATAACTGACAAATTATACCCGTACCTTCTCAAGAAAAGGGCAAAGAGGAATACGTAAACTCAATTTACCCCCGAGATAATCATAATCCGACAAAGAGAAAGATAAATGACACACAACCAAAATTACAATTCTAAAAGTAAGCATACTAAAACTTATTTATTAACCGCCCTCTTATTCTTAATTACAACCGAAGTTAAGAATTCATTCATCTTTCTCTTTATACTAGTGGGTGGCAACAAGCTATCATAGACCATAGTATTATTTATTTCTCTCTGCTTTAAATGCATATATTTTTTTAAGTATAGTCTTTGGTGTTGTAAATATTATTATTATTTTTTATTTAAATATTATGTAAAATTGATGCGTTTTAAATTAACATGTAGCAAGTCCATACAAGACTTCTTTCTCCTCGAAATAAGGATTATTTTTATATTTACTAGTCTAATGTGGCTTAAGTAAATATTTTGCAAATTCTGACTTTTTTGCTTTCTTAGGAATCAATTGATTGATTGTGTTACGAAATGTATTATTCTCTTTTATATTATTCTTGTATTATAATCCATTGTTGCTCATTATATTTTCTTGAAAAGATAAAATTAGTCCTAACAAATAAAATTGTTAAATTTTATACATAACATTTAGTTGTAAATATCATTACTCTTTCGTTATGTTTATTGTCAAAATGTAAGAATATAACTTAGGAGAGCGTGTGCCCACAACTAGTCGAATATTCTTTCTGTTTTCTCATTTTGCACCACTTTTACTTTTAATTCGTTACACTGATTTTACACATTTTGCTTTTTTGCCCTTGGCCTTACTCTCTTTATTTGAATTCAATACTATCTCACCATCTTAACCACTTATTTCTATTATTCACTTGTAATACTCCTCTTTTTTCAACAAAATTTCATCCATTTTACAATCGGTAATACTTCCTTAGTTCTATAATAGTTGCGACTAAGTAAGACATATTATGTGGGAAAATGTTACTATCAATAGCAAGTATTATGAAACGAAGGAAGTATAAGACATTAAGGATGTGATGTAAAACATGACATGAGCACACCATGGGTCTAAGCAGTTAGGGTAGTTGTAAACAGAAGGGGAAAGGTTGCTTGAATCAGTGATCTTCCCTTTCCGAAAATAACATGATTTAACTCCAGATTTACGGCGCCACAATTCTTTATGTACTTTTTCTCTACCCTTTTTCCTATTTCAAGAATGCAACTTGCCAACCAACCCCCACCCCAAACCTTATCCTATCACATTCCAATATTAATAATTATTTTTACTTGAATTACCCTCCACTTTATTGCTCTGCAAATCTCATTAATCTTGAATATTATAATATTATAATATTAATAATGCAATTTCATTATTGGTTCTTCAAATACACCCCCTTTTCCTTCCTTCTAAAATGGTTCTCATCTCATATTCTTTTTCGATTGATTTGAGCTTAACCCACAAATCTTAAAAACACTAAAATCCATCTCCTAAATCAGTTCAAGTATTGCCCTTTTTGAAATTGAAATCTTTTCAATTTTTCTTTGAATTTAGATTATTAATCCATGGAGGGTTCTGCTAATGAACGCCTTGATTTTGGGAAGATGGGTTATGGGTATTTTTCCTTTTTTGTTTTTAATCTTTTTTTTCATTCAAGATTGATTTTTTTTTAATTATGTTATTTTTGTTTTCAGATGTCAGCATTACAGAAGAAGGTGTATGATTAGAGCTCCTTGTTGCAACGAAATATACCCTTGTCGCCATTGCCACAATGATGCCACTGTAATAGTTCATATACCCTTTTTCTTTTGTAGTCAAATAAAATGTAAACTTTAATGGGTGTTCGGCAAATGGCTGATAGCTGATTGTTTGGAATAAGTTGTTTCAAACTGCTAATTTACAGATTGATATCATTAATTGGTCGATCATCCAACCATCTATTTATACCTAAATTAGATAAATTATCCGGCTAGCTATTTTGCCAAACACCCTTCTAGAAACTATTGGGTAATTTGGATTAGTTGTTTGGATTTGTGGGTATTGATTGAAAATTATGTTTGTTGTTTTGAAATCTTAGAGCATGTTGAGAAATTTCATGGACCGGCATGAACTAAATCGATATGATGTAAAGCAAGTATGTAAATCTTTAAGCCTTTTTGATCTCTTGCTTGGATTATGTTTAATTCGGACTATATTGAGTGTAAATTGTTGGTTTTGTTTCATGATTTCATTACAGGTTGTATGTTCTGTCTGTGACACTGAGCAACCAGTAAGTACCTGATAAAATTAGTTTGCAAATTTCTACTCCTTTGTCCCTTAGATTGACAAACCAAGAAATGGGAGAAAATGGGTATTTTAATGGGGTATATGGGTGGAGGTAGATGTGTTCATTCGGGTCATCGTGTCAATTTCAGGTAGGTTTTTCAGGTCGGTTCAAAATCGGGTCTTGTATCCACATTGATGTTTACATAATTTTAAATTCAATTTAAAGTTTGGTTAAGTGGGGTTTGATTCCAAGGTCGGGTAAATATCGAGTGATCGAGTCTGTTTAGAACATCTCTAGGAAGAGTGATGGAGTAAATAGAGGTTTAAATTAAAGAGAGAAATAATTGAGGTAGATTTTAATGGGGTATTGTTGCTAGGATCATGTCCAAAGGGGTAATAAAGCAAACCACCTGAGACATACCAATATAGTATATGGAGCAAAATCACTAGACAGAGGAAATATTGTCTTATTTATTCCAATTTGTGACAAATTTTGGTCTTTTTTCTGTTAATTCAGGTGGCACAAGTCTGCACAAACTGTGGAGTCAAAATGGGGGAGTATTTCTGTGAGATTTGCAAGTTCTTTGATGATGATGTAAACTTTCTTGATCTTTCTATTTATAGTAAAGACTAAAGTTTTATATAATGTGGCTAATGGCTTAATGTCTTGATCAATTTTTATAAATACTTAGCAATCTAGAGTAATGAGCTAATCGAACAGAATTTCAGTTCGTCTCCATGATATCAGACACCTATATATAACGGTGTATTAGATATGGAACTTCACATTCCTCGATTGTTGCTCTTATTGAGATCACTTGTTTGTTATTTGCAGACTGATAAAATGCAATTTCACTGTGATGATTGTGGGATTTGTAGGTAAGAAACTCGAATTAATGAATTTCCATTTCCGGTATTAAGCATCTACCTATATTGTATTATTACCACAAATAGTCTTTTGTGATCAAAGCTATGTGATGGTTAATCTCTTTTCGTTCTTTGAAGTTATCAGAGACTAATTGTGGGGTAGTGAGGAATTATCTGTATAAGTAACCGGAAATTTCTGAACCAGGGTACCTAGATTCATTTCAAATGTTGTTGTGTATTTCAACTTTTCGTTTGAAAACAATGATAGTATGTAATACTGTAATCATCTGTATAAGTAACCGGAAATTTCTGAACCAGGGTTGGTGGCCGTGAGAACTTCTTCCACTGCAAGAAGTGCGGTATGTTTGATTTCCTCATATATTTCTGTTGTTCATGGTTTGAAATTTGGAAAACATATGAAACTGCCTGGAATGGAATCTGATTGTTGTGTCCATATTCTTGTTGTGTATGTATTCGTTGTTTCTTTTGGTATGTGTTTAAGCCCTAAAATGAGAAACACAGAGATTGCAAGAGAAATGTATTGGTCATGACAACATTCTCGTGTTTGTTAACTCCTCAAACTTTCTCATATTCTTAAAAGGAGAGATAAATACCTCACTCAAGGATCACAAGTTAAGGTTTAAGTTAAGGTTTGTGTTGTGTGAATGTATAAGAACCAAATATGCAAGTGTATGATGAGTGATAATAATAAATGAATAATCAAGACTAAGATTTTAAGGTGGTTCACCAATCATGGGCTACATCCACCATCCAGCCTAGGATTAATATCATGTGTTTAAAGGAGAGAATACAAAACTTGAAGGAATTACAATGGAATGTTTGTGTGGGGAAGAGAGAGCTAAATTAGGGAGTATTACATGAGCCACAAGGTAGCTATATTATGTGAGACATTGGTCTTCTAATATCACTAGGTATGTGTTTGTATTTATAGGGAAATATATGTGAGGAATGAGGGCAGCAACTAATACAAACAAGGGCTGGCAGCCTATACTAAACCGAAGCCAGACAGCATTTGCTCGACCAGGGAGCTCGATCGAGTCTGGGTGGAGCGAGCAACAAGCCAATAACTCACTCTTTTTTGAGCTTCCTCTTTCCTTTTTCATGCAAGCCACCATCTACTATGTTCTCAGTTCTCACACTTGATCTTAGGAGTGAAACATTCCACTTCAAAGCTTTACATGTCAAGATTTACACTATCGATAGTACCATGTACTATTGATTCCCATACAAACCAAATCACCAACATGTGATGGGTCCTCTTCTAACTCACACTAACTAAAAGTGATTAATTACCTTAATCATGTTTTGATTGCTTGGTGAACCAAGTCACGAATAATTCTTACATTTCTGAAGAAATTGAGCCTTTGTTTGTCTACAACTTAGAGTTAACTTCAACATTGGAGCAGAGTTGGATCTTCATTGTATATTCTTGTTTTTAGAATGTCATTTCTTTTTTGGTAATTATACATGCAAAAAAAATTTCCAAATTTGATTGAAGTGTGAACTGTATGCCGTATGGTCTGTTTGTGGATAAAATTAAGCGTTGGTGATAGTAATAAGCCATGTTTTTGAGATTCGGGGGGAGAGTGACAACATTCTGAGTTAACTAGTAGTAATATACTTCTTGGATCATTTTAATCGCGACTTTTCCGATGAGCACAAAATGATAAATATAGTACGCCTCGTGGGTTGCGTTTAATGCCTGGCTTGTGATGTGTGAGCTCTTACATGCAAAAGCTCAGTGTTGTTGCTGGCTTGTCGAGGCAACAAGTTGAAGCTTGGCTTTCGACGACTTGTAACCTTATTCATGGAATGGTGATGCAGATGTTAGGCAGTGTGTTGTTGCCTTCAAAGAAGGGACACGTTGCCTTATACGACCGGCTTGTTGCTTCACCAAATGAGCTCTAAACACTTCTCTTTAAAATACAAATGAGCCTAAACCTCGTCAAAATAAGCCTAGAACTCGCCCGAACTATATACATTAGGGAAAATAGACATCGAACATAAACTTACTTAAGATCACTCCATACTATTCTGTTGAGCTTAAGTGATTGCAATAAGAGTGTCGGATTAAGGAAAGAAGTTGTTTGCTTGATCAATCAAAGGCTTCTTATACCTAAAAACCGGACTATAAGCCCCTTATGCGGGTTTATTTATATCAAATTCGAATATATGCCTTAGTTTTATGTGGGCCATGCTTTAGGTCTATATATGTAAACCAAATAGGATTTTGATCGAAAGATACTCCCCTTGAATGCCTTGGATTGAATAAGGCAAGGATCCGAAAGAGTTTTTGAGAAAGAAACGATGGTTTAGGTGTTTTGTTTCGGATATCGAGCAATATAAGGCGCTGCTTGAACTGGTGTAAGCCAGGTCAAGGACAAATGGCTTTGTTGGGTCTGAATTTGAATCTAACCGATGCTTCTTTGTGGTCTTGCATGCACTTCGTTTTATCTCCTTTTTCATCGCATATTTTATATGGTCTCCTTGTATTTCTTATAAGTTGCACTATTTCATCTTTGAACGTTTCTCCAGGATCTTGCTACTCTGTAGCTTTACGAAACAATCATATGTGCGTAGAGAATTCAATGCACCATCACTGTCCCATTTGTTACGAGGTCTGTTGATCATAATCCGATTCTATTTTTAGAATTCACTCTTCTTTAGTTGCCTAAAATAGTAATCGATCTAATAGCTTCTCCTTCTTTGTTCAAGTATCTTTTCGACTCGCTGAAAGACACCACTGTGTTGAGATGTGGGCATACAATGCATTATGAATGCTACGATGAGATGGTGAAGCGCGATAAGTAAGCATTCTTGGTCCTTAAAGCACGACGGTTTATGGCTTGATTTTTTCTTTGTACTTTTAGTATGAGGCTTGATACTTTTTGCAGGTATTGCTGCCCTATATGCTCAAAATCAATAATAGACATGTCTAGAACCTGGAAGAGATTAGACGAGGAGGTAAGGTCGCTATATTTATCCCAATGAAGTAAGATGTCAATTAATACGAGAAACATAACCTGCAATGTTTTGCCTCCTTGTAGTTCAATACTTTCCTATTCCGTTTAAGTCGAGAGCTACTCCTCGCTCTCCATTACGTTCACTCTATTTCTTTCGTTTCTTATACTTTTTTGTATTGCCAGATTGAAGCAACCACCATGCCAGAGGATTATCGTAACAAGAAGGTAATGCTACTTCTTCGAGTTAGCAATGTTCGATACGATCATGTATCCCAATTGAGTAGTAACTTGAAAGCCGTTTCGTTCAGAAAATTTTTGTTCCTTTTCATTCTATTACTCTTACGGTCCGTTTGGGAGTTGGTAATAAACGATGTTAATGGGAATAAAAATTAGTGTAATTTTGGTTGAAAAATCTCTTGGCTATCTTGATGGGCATGCTTGTTCAACTTCAATCATCTCATTTCTTCATAAAATTCATTCCAATGCATTACCATTGAGAGATAGTGGTATTACGTGGTTATGGAAATTTGTAAACAAAAAAACCTCTTTTGTGATCAAATGCTCATTACCATGGAAATGGCATAGAACTTTTGATAAAATTTTACACTAAAAATAGATCCCATCATCACCATTTAATATCACTAACCAAACAGGCCGTCAACCCAATGCAATTAAGGGCGCTCCCACCTAAGGTGGAGTATGGGGGCAGTTTAGTTATATGCAACCTTACCCTTGTTATACTTTTACCAGTGATAGCAAACATCATGTACAACTACACATAAATCCCTTTTACTATAGCCCAGTATAATCCGAAATCAAATAACTATAGATCTTTGGGATCATCGAAAAGTCCCATATTACAATATCTTACTAAGCATTTGGGTTCCACTTTTGGGGCAGGTCTGGATTCTGTGTAATGACTGCAATGATACAACAGAGGTGTACTTTCACATTATTGGTCAGAAATGCAGGCATTGCTACTCGTATAACACCCGGCTAATCGCCCCGCCAGTCCTTCCTTAGATGTCGGAGAAAAAGCATGGCCATTGCGTTTTGTTGGATAATCCCCTTTTCTCCATTCCTTTTGTTCTTCATTGGATATATTTCTGTGCAAATTAATCACTGATTTGCACCATTCATCATGATTTGGACAAATTAAGTCTAAACTTTATTATTCAGCCTGTAAAATTAGTCTAAAATAGACACATACAGGCTGCTGTGAAGATAAATGGCTTCTATTTAAACATCCTTGTATTTGATCGTTCATCATATTATTATGTGACTATTCTTTGACTTTTCGAGTCTACAATTGTTTCGGTTGGAGTATTTACTGAATTTCTTAAGATAGTGTTTGACAACCTAAATTCATTTGAAGATAGGAAATTTAATTTTGGTATTTAAATTCAAGAAATTTAAATGACAACTATATAGTTGGAATTTGCAAATTTTAATAATATTTTACATTATTATTAGATTTCAAATTCAAGATTTGTCAAACATAATATTTGACCAATCAACATTTGAAAATGAATTTCACGTTGCTAAACATGCCATAAGAGGAATTTAAGTTTGATTGTCGCTGGCTTATTTCTAACTTTCTGCCTATTCATGGGTTGGTTGATTGGCATGAGCATGAAAATTAAAAGAAAATAGAAAGTTAAATTCATGAAAAATGTGATATACTACATTTATTTTTAAATGGTTGCCACCATTGAAAATGTTGATCTTGCATGGATTTAGTGCACCGTAAAAATTTGTATAACTTTAAATTAACAAAGTGGGAGTTAGGAAGTGTAATTAAGTAATATGGTTGAATGACGAGTATGAACTTGTGAATCGAGGATTAAGAAGTGGTGCGGATTAAAAATATTGTTAATTAACTCAATTTTTAGAGTTACACACACTTGAATAGTTACTATTATTATTCAATGATATTGTTTTACTTATTCTCTATATATAAGAAAAGTATAATTACGTGGTATCTTGTTTGATTCATCTTAAATCTTAATGTACATTATTATTTTTTTGTATATATATATTAATTATACGCATTTTAATATATTAAGAATAAATTAACTTTGAAATTTAAATAGTGTGAACATAAAAAATGTAGCCACTAGTCCTAATCAAATAGGAACAAACACATTACTTTACAATAATTTGTCCGGTTACAATAATCACTTTCTTCTATTTAATAGTTTTATTTAATACTTTTTATTTTCTGAATTAATACTACCTCCAATTCAACTTGAATGTTCCATTCAGTTGTTTTGCATTATTTACTCATCACTCTTAATTTGTATTTTACTCTTAATCTATAAGTTAAAACATAGTTATGTGGGATCTTGTTTGATTTGTCTCAATACAATGATTATTAATATCAAATTTTTTTAATTTTTAGTTAAGAATAATTTGAGATATTAAGGGTTAAAATATTATCTCAGCAAGTATAAAAAAACTAAATAAGACATTTAAGCTGAATAGGAGGGAGTATCTATTTAAACAAATTTTCACTCTTAGGCTTTACAAATCTGTTCATCTGGAGGGCGACTCTTTGTTGGTAATCAATGCCATTACTATGAAAGAAGTTGGTACTACCCACGTCCATTTGCTTTTGGATAAAATAACTTAACTTAGATCCTGTTTTACTAATTTTATGGGTAGTTTTGTTCGTAGACATGGTAATACTGTAGTTCATATGGTAGCTAGATGGGATACATGTAATGCTATGGAGAAGATTTTTATTGAACCTTTTTCCCCAAGCTTACAAACTTTGGTGGAACTTTATTTACAATAATAAAGTTACCGGTTTTAATCAATAAAAAAAAATCACACTCAATCCCAGCATAAATAAAATGTTTATTTTACTTACATAGTAGTTTAAGGGAGATAGGGTGATTGACATTGATTCTTTATCAACTATTTTGGTTATATCAACGACCGTTAAGCTGAAATAATAAACTTATCATTTTAAACAATCAACTACGAGTAAATTTTTTTTATATCAATTATTTATTTAACAAATGACTTAAATAACTAACTTAACAATAAACTTATCAGGTCAATACATTCACTTGGTTATATCAACCAATAATTTATGCCAAAAACTATGACTATCAACTATTTGTCAAACTGACATGCCAATAAATGGAGTCCATTCAAGAAAGGGATTACATGAGAATTTGCTAGATAGTTCATAGCGAATCTAGGTAAATAGCGGTGATCGGTTTAGGCTTTCAGGATTTTTATTTATCTTTTATTTTATTTTATTTTATTTATTAGTATTAGTATTACTAGATAATGCCCTGCGATGTACGACTTTATTAAAATTTTTGACATATTTGTCTTAACAAAAAAATTAAAAATTGATGACTTTATGTTTTAACCATCTCAAAATATCATATACTCATATAATAAAGAAAGTTATAAAATTTTATAAATAATTGAAAGAAAATAGAATAAAATAAAATATATAATTTTCTAATATATTAGATGATATGACATAAAAAGTAAAAAATCAATCAGCATTGATAATATTATAGTCATATTAAATACAATGACATCATCATTGAATTTTAGAGGGAAAATAGAGAAAGTGACACATAAGCCATTTTAAAAATAATGACATCTGCAATGTTTTATTTTAGTATATTAGTTATAAATTTTATCTTTTTATAGTGATTTAAAAATCAATTTTTGGTTCATATTCAGTATGGAATATTGGATAGTGGGGCTAAACAATTACTTTCTCCGTTCGATAATACTTGCTACTGATGGTGACATTTATTTATATAATATGTCACACTCAGGAGTAGGAGTGTTCACCGGTCCAAACCCGGACCGGAAGACCAAATTTACTAAGACCGGAGACCGGACCGGTTCCATCCGGTCCGGTCCGGGTTTGGACCGGTTAGACCGGAAATAATTTTTTATACCAAAAATTAATTAAAAAATTGATGATTTAAAAATAATTTAGCTAATTAATTATTATAAAATTAAAATATTTGAATTAAAAAATTATTTTGTGTTGAAAATAAAATATTTAAATCTCTTTAAATAAGTATATACATAACAATCGTAAATATTATTCACTTTCAAAATCACTTTTATGTGCATCCGGTCCAACCCAAATTTTTCCGGGTTTAGACCGGACCTATGTCAAAAATATAAGACCCGGAGACCGGACTGAATGCAATCGGTCCGGTCCGATCTCACCCGGTTTCGGTCCAGACTGCCGGTCCAGTCTCATTTTGCACACCTCTGTTTAAAAAGCAAGTATTATGGAACGGACAAAGTATATTGGACGAAAGATCTCAAGAGTCAAAACCGGAAGCTACCCAAAGTATTGGACTATTGGGTGATCCGTTTTCATTTTCAATTTTCATATACAGATTACATACATCCCCCTTTTCCTTTCTCTCTCTTGTTCGATTTCTAATGTTTTTTTCTCGATTTCAAATTTTTCCTTCTTCCTCTTCCTCTTCTGCATGCTTTCTCTATCTTTAGTCCAGCAACTCGTTAACTAATCGGTAATTTTTAAATTTTTTTTATAATTATTTATACCTCTGATTTGTTTTGTATGTAATCATGCAATTTTCAGATTTCATACCATATGCATATCCATTACTACAAGTTTTGGGTTTTCTAATTTTTGGTTTTTGCGATTGTTGGTTTGATTTAGCCGTTATTTACGTCTTTAGGGTTTGATGTTGTAATTTATTTAGAGTTTTGTTTGATGATTATAAATTCCTCCGGTGATTAGGGTTGCGTGTACTTCTCGTTAAGTAATCCCTTTCTAGTTCTTTAGACTATTTCTTGGTTTGTATCTTATAAACTTAATTTCATGCGATAATTAGTGAAGCTTTGAGGTTTATTGATTGTTGGAAGTAAGAATCTTGCATGATTTCTGTGCATTTTAGGGGTATTTTTACTATTTTATTTAGAGATCATTCAACTGAATACTAATTTAACTTTATTTTATCAATTGCACAACTGAAATAACAGTGGGTCGAAGTTGTTTCATATTCAGGATTTTTGATTTAATTGGCGAGTTTTTGTTGTTAGTGATGATCTTTTTTCTATTCTCTTGCGAATTGCTAAACATATTTGCAAATTTCTGGTTGGTTTAACTCGAGTGATTGCAAATCAAATATAAGTCTAACTCAGTTATTGCTAAAATGTACATCTGCCAAGAAAATTGAGTTTGAAATCTGTTGCTGATGTTATCCTTGTTGATATTTAAATAAATGTTGTCATTTATCTTGTCTTTTGCTCTTTGATTAGGAAGACCAATGAGTACTACTCAAGCATTCAGTGACAGTTCTTTGCCTACGAATCTATTTGATAATAGAAATAGAAATTTGAGAGGATGCACAACTAGGAAGAAAAGGGAAAATATTGTTCTTATTGATGTTGATTCTGAACTTTTTGGCGATGTTTTCATTCTCGATGTGCCTGATTCCTTCCAGAAAAAGTTCAGAAAAAACCCAAAGCATGCAATTAGCATTGATGATGATGATGTTGTTGGTAGCGGTGGTAGCGGTGGTAGTAGTTTTGATGAAAGAGTAGATGGAGCATCTCGTACAAATATCAATCCGATGACAAGTGATGAATGCAGCCCACCAGAAGCGGCTGAACCCTCGACAAGTGCTTTTGTTGATGTCGGTGGTTTATTTAGTAATGAAGGAAATATGCCAGTAAAACTTTCTAAGTCTAAGCGAACTTATTCTGGACAAAGTGCTTCTAGAAGTCAGTATGGACATAAGCCTGATTCTGAAGGAGGTTGTTCTGAAAGTGACTGCTCTGATTGTGAGTTAATGGTAGGATCTCCTGAAAAAATTCGTGAAGAGTGGAAAAAAGCCTTTCACAGAAGAAGAAAATATGCAGGCTCTCCAGAACCTACTCATCCTGTTCGCGATAATGCTAATGAAGGTAGTGATGGTGAAAGAGTAGATGGAGCATTTCATACAAATAGTGATACTTTGCCAAGTGGTAGATGCAGCTCTCCAGATGTAGCTGAGCCCTCAACCAGTGCTTTTGTTGATGTAGGTGGCTTATTTAGTAATGAAGGAAATAGGCGTGTAGAACTTACAAAGTCTAAGCAAACTTACTCTGGACAAAATGTTTCTGAAAGATGTTCTTCTGAAGATGACTGTTCTGATTGTGAGTTGATTGTAGGATCTACTGAAAAACTTCGTGAACAGTGGGAAAAAGCCTATTACAGAAGAAGAAATAATTTCAGAAGTGTTTTTACAGATTTTGAAGATAAAGCTGGCTCTCCAAAACCTAGTAATCCTGTTCATGATGATGCTAAAGGAGCTAATGGTAGTGAAAAAGTAGATGGATCATTTCATACAAATAGCGATGCAATGCCAAGTGATGAGCGGAGCTCACCAGAAGTAGCTGAGCCCTCAACAAGTGCTTTTGCTGATGTAGGTGGCTTATTTAGTAATGAAGGAAGCACGCCTGTAAAACTTTCGAAGTTTAAGCGATGTGTTTCTAGTAATCAGTATGGACGAAAGCTTGATTCTGAAGGATGTTCTTCTGAAAGTGAATGCTCTGATTGTGAGTTAATGGTAGGATCTCCTGAAGAACTTCGTGAACAGTGGAAAAAAGCCTCTTACAGAAGAAGAAATAATGTCAGAAGTGTTTTTTCAGATTTTGAAGATAAAGCTGGCTCTCCGGAACCTAATCATCCTCATCATGATAACTCTCAAGAAGGTATAGATGTAGATCTCTCTAGTCAGCAACGGAATGCTCGAAATTGTTCTCCGCATCATGATGATGACAATGTGTTTGATGGTTCTAAGAAGTTGTATAATGGAAGTAAGATTTCAGAGCAGGATAATGATACCACGGAAACAGATGATCATTTTGCAAGTACAAGCAAACATCTGGATCATGAAAATGCTGAAGATACAGTTGAAAACGTAGCATTTAGTGGTTCGAAAAGTGATGTGAGAAATCATTATCAACATTACGATTTTGATGATTTTTGTTTTGGTTCCCCCCAGAAGTTTTCTGTTGGAGTTAGGGTTTGCGAGCAGTATTATGATCATTTGGAGATGAATGGGCATGCTACAAGTACAAATGATGATGGTGTTACTTCCGGTGTTGATCAAAACGAAAGAAATGTGACTTGTGCCCCTGAATGTTCTGGTTCCCATACTGATGAGCAATTTATAGTAAAAGATACGGTGCTTGTGGATGATTTTCGTGAACCTGCAGAAAATTTTTTGTGTCAGCAGAATTCTAATGATAAGATGCAAAATGTTGACAGCAGTCACACTGATTTGTTTGTTCGACATAAAGATGCTGGAATCCGGCCTCTACCTTCAGATGATGCATCTAGTTGTCATGGAAGTGCAGCAGCACTTTCTTCTGACCAGGTTGAAACAATTATAGATAGACAGAAGATCAAGGAGACCGAGGAATACAAACATGCCATGGAAGAAGAATTGGCAGCTAGGAAGGTTCAGTTGATGCGAGAGGTTTGCTCATCTTTGATAATTTTATTGATTTATACAATTCACTAGTAAAATTTATACTTTTTTATCTGCTTGTTCTTGTCCTTTGCTTCAGAAGAGGCTTTAGCGGGATGCTTTTTGTTTGTCTGTATTTGGCTTTACTTAATACTCAATGCCAAATTTGGTGTATTATAATATTTTATGATCCTTTTGTGATCAAATGAGGGGAATCCCAGAAATTGTCTGATTTGAGCAAGTTTCTATAGCTTGTCTAAACTATTAGCACTCGTAGGAAACCTGAACTTAGTTAGCTGAAGTTATTTTTCCCAACCACAGGTCCGTATTTATTTGATTTGAGTATCCCTTATCTGTAGTTATTGATGTGAGTTGAACATGGATTGCTCATTCAACTTAAATTCGTAAGTGGCAAAGGACAAAGCTTAATCGAGCAAGACATTGAGTTCTTACTTTTTAAATTACCCTTTGAAATTTGGTTTGTGGGTTGGCATTTTACCATGTGTTATATGCTCTTAAGCACACAATGTGTTTGACACAATGTAACATAACTCGCTTGCTTATTTGCCTTTTGGAATCTCGTTTTGTTTAAAATGGCTCAAAAATAGCCTAGAACTGATCATTATTTACTTTTTAGTTTACGATTTGCAAGGGAATTTAACGAATAATGTGACATTGGTTTGACATTTGACCATGTGGATACTGATGCTTAAATTTCCCTTGGCAAAATTTTGTCCATGTCAAGTAGTTTGTTGTTAAATAAAGCATCAAAGACACATAAGTTGCCACAATAAGTCAATACGAGAGAATTTTTCTAAAAGCATTCTATGGAGTCCTAGTAAAGGACTACGGAGTGTTGGGGTTAGAGATTAGAGTGAGAATTAAAACTTGGAATTGATTTTTATTACTCTTTGTTTTTTGGTCATGGGCTAAGCCGTATGCAGTATTAGTTTTAAAACAAATTAGACTAGTAGGGGATACAGGTCAAGGCTTTAGAATTTAGCTGTAATTATACTAGATAGTTGCTTGTTTGCATATATTTACTATTTTTTTATTTTTTTTGAAGCAACTAAACTATAGTGGATAGCAACATATATATATATTTATAGGAGTTTTTGCTTTAGAAAATGGGTTGTGGAGGAAGATTGACGGAGGAGGCACAGGTGGAGATCATAGTGCAGAATATTTTCTGTTTTATAGGTTTTGAGCTCATCAAGACCAAAATTTAGGTTGAGACAACTATGAAAACATTTGTATTCACTGTTAAGGGTTTGTCGCGATCATTACCTTGATGTGATTTCGTGACTGAAATTGTATTTTTGCACTATGGTTGAGATTGATGGGTGGAGGATAGTGGTAGATATACAGAGGGTCAATGACGGAAAGAGAATTTAAATTGGGAAGGAGGTTTTCTAGTTATTGTTTATCTTTCAAATAACTATGGAGGTATGGGCCATTCTGTCATTTTAATTTCCAACCAAACCCAATAGCTGATGGTAGTTGCTAAAAAAAACATAATTGTTGGTAATTTTTGTTCGTTTTGTTTATTTTATTGCTTCCATCACTTTGAGAGAAACTATCTGATTTGACCGATTTGTTTGGTTTACATTGAAGTGGGGATTATAGCATAGTTACATGGAACGTGGAACGTAGCCACGTTCCACGATCCGGGAACGTTCGTCCCCAATCACCATGAAACGTGTTCCAAATCGCTCAAATTGACGTCCCGGTGTAGAAGACCTTTTTCAGAAGGTATTTAGGCCTTCATTTACAAATTAAAGAAAAAGAAGAGAGAAAAAAACAAGATGAAACCTAGGAATCTAAATAAATTCGACTTGAAAATGATTTCTAAAACCAGAATAATCAATTTTATTTAATTTTGTTTTCAAATATATATTTTAGACATACTGTATCTCGTACCCAATCGTTCCCGAGTCAATCTAGGTTGCGTTCCGTGTTCCCGTTCCCGTTCCCCGTTCCAAACCAAATGTCGTCCCAGGTAACAATGTTATAGCATGAGCAAAATATTTGGGCAGCTAATGTGCATCTATGAAGAAACTACTTTGTTGCCACTTAGTCCATCAAAGTTAAAATATTTAGGAAGAAGCTACTCTTTACTGCCGCCTAGTCCATCAATATTTGGGAGAAAATGTTTGTTCAAGTGCTATCACTTGGTATATTGCAGCATGGTTCTTCTTAAATTCTGTTTTATAGTCCCTTCTGAAAGTATGAATGATTGGTGCCCCCTGTATTGTCTCATTCACATGTAATTCTAGGTTACCATTAGTATCTGTGTTTTAACTTGTATCTTCTGGGGAACATGTAATTATGTTATACACCTATGGTGGAATCCCTTAGGTATGAAATAGTATCTATTTGTTTAAACTTCGTAGAATGTTATTTGAAACCAGTTTGTTCTTTTGTTTTTTTTCTCTTTTCTTGTGATCTCTTGCTGTGGAAGACGTGGTTGATGTTGTACTTGTACCCTTGTACAGCGATTGAGACTGACTTGTTTAAAGTAGTATCTTCTGGGGGACATTTCAATATGTTATACTCTTGTGGTGGAATCTTTTAGGGATAAATTAGTATCAAAGCATTTGTTTAAACTTCGTACGATATCTTTGTATTTGAAACTAGTTTATTCTTTTGTGTTTTCTCTTTTCTGGTGTCCTCATGTTGTGGAAGACGTGGTTGATGTTATAAACTTGCAGAGCGATCGAGATTGACTTGTTTTCTTGCTGATTATTTTAGGCTGAGGAGGCACGAAGGCTAAGGAACAGAAAAAAAGCAGAAAGAATGCGGATAGTGATGAATGAAAGAAGACAAAAGGAACGTGTAGAGGAAATACGACAAACAAGGAGAAAGGTATATATGATGCTTGTGCACTGCTACTACTTTTTGTTTAATGCATTACATAGAAGTTGGGACATTCCAAGTGTTTAAATCTGAATGGTGAAGTATGTCTTTAAATTGAAAATGCTAATGCAGGACGAGGAGAACCAGAATCTGAAAGAGAAATATCGTGCCGAGATAAAGAAAGAGCTACAAAGAATCGAAGCAATAAGTGGTGACATGGCCTCGCTACTTAGATGTTTAGGGATCAAAGTTGGTGGTGGTTCTTTCCCTTCTCAACACGAGGTAACATCTTTTTCCTTCTTCATCCGTCACCTTGTGCATTGTTTTCCTTAGATTGTCGGGGGCTTCTGTTATCAGTTTTGTTCGGTAATTTTTTCCAAAATTTTTACGAGGGATTTTTTTGTTCAGGTTCAAGCTGCTTATAAACGAGCATGTTTGAAATTCCATCCAGATAGGATATCAGCAACTGATTTGCGGCAGCAAGTTGAAGCCGAGGAAACATTCAAGCTGATCTCTAACATGAAGGATAAATTTTTGTGGAAATAGATGTCTATGAGCTTACTCTCAGGCACCTTAACAAGTAAATCGAGATTTTAAATTATCTAACAAGTAAAATGAGATTTATTGGTGTAATGAAGACTTGTTTTAGTTTTTTGTCATCATTTTTACCTGTACATAATGTCCGTATTCCATGCATTTCGTTTCCCATGTAGATTTACTATGTCCTTTATTTTGCAGGCAGAAAGTGAAACGCAGTGCTTTGATTTGTTCCTTATCTTTATTTATGTGGAGTTCTGTTATTTACTTTTGCCCTACAGAACTTGTAATATTAATGAATTGCTATATTTGGAGTAGTTCATCATTGTTGACCAAATATCACGTTTGTAAACAGAGTTCGAGTGAGGAAATGTGAAGGATTGATAAAATTTTAATGGTTGTTCATATGAATTATTCTTCTCTATTCATCTCGATTTTTCACTCTGTCTTCGGCTCTTTGCATATGTCAAAATTATTTGAAATATTTTTTTGGAAAAATTCACAAAAATAATCCATCTTATTCCATACCTACTCAAAATAAACTCAATTATTGATTATCTAAAAATAATCCCAATTGTTATAAGGGTATTCTCAAAATGTACCCAAGTACAATTTTACTTTTTTAGTGAAGCATATAATAGTTGGTAAAAACTTGACCTGGGTTTATTTTAAAAAGACTTATTTTATAACTGGGATTATTTTGGGATTGTCAATAATTCAGTTTATTTTGAGCAGGTGGACAATAACATGAATTATTTTTGACAATTATTCCAATTTTTTTCATATTTTTCTTAACATTTTTAATTCTCAAATCATTTTTGTATCTTCATTTTAAATTTTATCCTTCAAATTATGCTTACTAATCCATGTAATCATTCGCATTTTATCTACTCTTATATATTTTATTGTCTTCTTTTCATTATTCATTTTAAAGGCACAAGTTTTTGATACATATAGGTGCGTTGGTATGATGGACATACGATAAAACTTATTACTTACCTTTTTACTTTCTGGTCACCTTAATCACGTTATATTTCAGAAGCCGTTTGCTATTCCTGTTACCCACAATTAATTCTATGAATCCCCATTATTCTAAAATATGGACCCAATATATTCAAAACATCCACTTGAAGTGAATTCTTTCTCATCTAGATTTATAGTGCCCTCATTATATTTATGAGAAAGTTGCACACTTACACTTCGTATACTCTTTTCGGTAGCTTCATTTTTTGTTATGAGTTTGATTCCTAAATAGTTGGACAATTTTGAACATTTACCTTGTTCTTGTAATAGGCACTAGAGTAGTTCGATGAACATCTTGTTTATCCTTCAAATCTTGTTGAATAGATCACTTACTCAAGTTACCCTAATAAATCATAGGCAATTTTGTACCTCAAAGTTATACCAACTGGTCTTAACGCTTTCTTTAACTTTATTTACTTCGAAGCCCTCCCATCTCTATAGATTGTTGTATCCCCTAAAATATTTCCCTGTTAACATTGAGTTTTGCTTATGATCATTCTTGCCATCCTATACAATTTACTACAACTTTATAAAAGTAAAGGACAATTCAGTACCCCATACAAGGCATGATTTGGGTGGAGGATTTTCTTTTCCTGAAAGAGGCAAATATACCGTATCCGTATCCCTCAAGAAGAGAGTAAATAAAGAGGGATGTCCGCAGTTATGAAACCTCCCAGCTGATACTTACCCTTGATAGGGCTTCAACCCCAAATCTTTTGCTCTATATGCAGATGCTCTATCCAATATCCATTGAGCCACAATTTACTACAAATTTAACATACCAAAAATCAAATGATAAAAACATATTCCATCTATCCATATAAAATTGCACTATATCTATTAAGTTTTATGATTTATCTTAATTTGCATCATTTTTTGTCAATTATCCCATTTTTTAATCTCTTAAACAAACTTGTTTTCCTTTTTCAACTTCTTCCTCGTTCGTTTCTTCCATCCACTTATATATTGCCTTTATACTTCAACTACAAATTAATATTATACGTAATACTTTCTTCATTTCAAAAAGACTTGTACCCGATTGTAATATGTTATATGGTGAAATGTCACTATCAGTAGCAAGTATATTGTAGTTTGTACAGAGGAAGTATTAAGAGGTGTTGTTTTTGTTGGAAATACTTCACATGGAGGAACATAGGGATGGCAATTCAGTCCGAATTCGACCCTAGTCCGACTCGATCCGAGGAAAATAATCCGATTCGAATCCGAGGAAAAAGACATCCGACTCCGACTCCTACTTTACGATCCGAGTCCGAGTTAGAGAAGGATCGGAGGTGGACCTATTTAAAAATCCGAGACTCCGACCCGACTCCAACCCTGAAGGACATCTAACTTTGAATTTGAGTTTTACACTAATATTTTGTTTCCTTTAAAACTCTAGATATGACTAATTCAAGCTCTCTCTTATAATAATTATAATTTTCGATTTTGAAAAAGTACTTGGCATTTTTATTTAGATTAATGAATCAAGATAAGACAAATGAAATCAAGAGAAATAAAATACGCCAAATCAAAATACGAGAAAACTTTGTTAAATTTTAGTAGTATGATTATTTTTGTTGTTAAAATTGAATTTAAATTAAAGTACATATTTATTTATTAAATTGTATATGAAAAATATATTTTGTTAATTTTGTATGCTTTAAAATCATTAGTACAATATCACAACGATACTGTTTGATAATAATCTGACTCTGCATCCGACTCCGTTGGAGATCCGAGAGTCCGAGTCGGGGCAAACTTGGAGTATGCATAATCCGACTTCGAGTGGAGGTGGACTGAAAACAAAAGTCCGACTATTATCCGGAGCAAAGTCGGAGTATGTATAATCCGAGCCGAGTCCGACCCATTGCCATTCCTAGAGGAACATCTCACATCGTTAAAATACTGGGTCGTGGACTTGTATATAATGTTTGGTGAGTAAATCTCCTAGTATCATATGATTTTAGGAGAGTAAACTCATTATATGTTGTAGGCAAGTCAACGCTCTTTACTCGTGGATTTGTAGGCCCAAGCCCACGAATGCCCCGTAAGTATGTCCACACAAATGAATCAATAAAGGGATCATGTGACAAATTGTCACGGCCTAATAGTTTCATTGAGCTAAACGAGAGAGACGTGTTGACTCAAATAGACTTTTGTTTTTGGGTTTATTTAACAATTCCACAAATCATGCGTCATCAGCATTTGGCAGGATGATGTGAACCAGCTGACCTCAGTCCAATGTCTTTGGTACGGAGTACATTATTTATACTCTAGGTGGTGGCGTGGTGACTGGTGACCGGTGGGGTGAGTCATAAACCATGGTTATATGTTTCTGTGGGCATGATTTGTTTTACTTAATTTTAATTTTATAATATTTTTGTTTATTACTTTCTCCGTTTCAACTTACTAGCAATATTAAAAATATTGCATATTTATTTATCACTTTTAATTTGTAATTACTATTTAATCTTTAAGTTAAATATAATTTAGTAGATTTTGTTTGATTTGTCTCAATATAACAGTTATTGATATCAAACTTTTATATTTTTTATCATATATAATTAGAGATATTAAAAATTGATATAATAAATTAAGTTGGGTTAAAAAGCAAACGTTGCATGTATTTTAAAACAGAGATAATATAATATAATTAATTAATTTATGAAAAAAAGTTGTTTGGCAATGGACATCATGAAAGCGAAAGGCATTAGGCGTAAAGCTTGATTACCACCTCTTACCGATGTTTCATTGGATCCATTCAAAAGCAAAAGGAGCACAAAAGATTACAAGAATTTGTTAAGATTAATTTAGTCTGCCATAAAGAAATAGTTTTAAGTACTTATAATATGATCCTGTGGAAATAAAAAATATTATTAAAACGGTATGATTAATGAAAAAATGAGAGAAATATATAAATAAAATGAAAATGTATATTAAGTTAAAAAACATAGATAAAATTAAGAAAGAATGTAAACAAAAATAAAAATTGAACAAATTTAATGAAACCGGCTAAAATGTATGATAGACTGTCTTCAGGGCTGGCCCTAAGGGTGTACAAGAGGGGCTGGCGCCCAGGATCCCATGTCAAAAAAACAAAATTAATAGTTGTAGAAGATCTATACATGTTATAAAATGCAAAGGAAAAGGGCCTCAATATGCTATTTCGCCTAGGGCGCCAAAATATCTAAGACCAGCCCTAACTGTCTTTTGATGAGACGAGTTCAAACAAGGAGCAAAATATGTCTTACTATGAGATCATTTCATACCACAATTTATGAAAAAATAATTATTTGGAAGCTAGGGAGCAATTGATGGGGTACGCTGCTTTGTTATTTGTTAAGAAAACTCGATTATGCTGTCCTATTTTCCGGATATTTGGTTGAAAGAAAACGAGAAAAAAAAGTGTATATGAGGAAATTTCATAGTAGATAACTTGCATAAAACAATTATTGATTTGTATTGAGCTCTATTTAATACTTTGTTATTTCATAATTTTTTTAAAATATTCAAGGCTGAATTTCCTATCTCCTGCTTAGGAAAATTTTTAGGCTTTGCCCAATATCTAATAAAAAAACACTACATAATACTCATTCGATTTTCATATGTTCTTTTCAAATAGAATTTACAAATTTTAGTGTTAAACTTTTACAAAGATTTCTCATTGATTTTTATAAAAAAAAACATATTTATATAAAATCTTGATATATTCATCTCAATATAAACTTTCTAAATATCAACTTATTAGAATTTTAAAAACTAATAATTACAATTATTTGAATTTTAAATTTACAATAGAATCTGCAAAAAAAAAAGGAAAATAGAATAAACAAATATAAACAGAGAAAATATATAATAGAATAAAGTAAAGACTACAAATAGTCAAGTAAACTTTAGTAATGATAAAGCTGTCCATAAACTACCTTACTATTGAGGAAAAGCAAAACAAATAAAATTGCGCCTCCTTATATATTTATTTTTTAATACTATTTATCACTTGCTTTTAATTTTTGTCTTATTCTTAATCTATAACTCAAAATATAGTCAAAAGGAAATTTCTTTTGTTCGTCTAATATAAATTTTATAATTAATATCAATTTTATAATTTTTACTCAAGCCAATGAGATTTAGGATTTAAATATACATTGACAAATATGTCAAAATTGAATTGGACAATAATATAGTAAATAAAATAAAGTAAAATAGCTACATCTAATAACAACAATTTTATACTTTTTTTTGAAGTAAACAATTTTATACTTCTATTTAATTTATTATTAATCCCTCCTTCTCTTAATAGAAATTAGGATCTTATTAATCCCTTTCCCAAATTCGCTTAATGGACGATCAACTTATTTTAAAGACATTTTTTCTTCTGATAGAATTTAGAAAATAGGCATTGACAACCCAAACAAGGAGGAGAAGAAGTAGTCCACTAATAAACTCAAAAAAGGTTCACTACTAAAACCAATTGGTTATACTAGGAGTTAGCTCCTTGAGTATATAAAGTGATCCATACTGTTCTCTTACTCCAATGTGGGATAACTCACGTGTGGGTAACATATGGGCACTTCAACATCTTATCTTCCTCTCTTGCATGAATACATATCCTAATCCAAATTAATCACAATCGTTCCAATTTACTTGCATGAAAACATATTAATAATCTTTGCAATGAGACGACTCAAACAAGATCTCACTTACTATATTTTAGCTTATAGATTAAAAACTAATCACAAACTAAAAGTGATAATAATAGTTTCATTTTATCAAATGTTGCAACTGATTTGAAACAAAAGAAATACAATAGTGAAAAATAAGCTTCCTAATTATTCAAATCTCGTCTGATCTCGCACAATAATAGCCCAAACTTCATTAGAAAAAACATACTCATATACTCAGCTCACATCTTGAGATCTTCCACATACAACAATCCAATTGAAAGACATATATCATCTTAGCATTAAAAACCAACTTGAAAACATTTTTATAATCTAATAATATTAATTAATTAAAAACCCATTTAGGAATAATATAATTAGTATGAAATTAAACATATATTCATACATCAAACAAGCCTATTAGAAGCTCGAAAACCAGAAAAGTAAGCTTTAGGATTTGCTTCAAATATAGCTCTTGGCATAATAAGTTTCCCAGCTGTTCCAGGACCCTTCATCATCTTAACAGATCCCCTACCACACCAACCACAAATCCCCAAAATCGACTTACAGATTTTCAACAAAATCATGAAAAACCCAGAAATAATTCTCCATAATAACACAAAAAAACCACTTATAAGAAACCAAATCCCGGATAGAACCAAAGAAATAAGGGTTATGATGCATGAGAGGAAGATGTAAGATAGGAAGCAGATAAGGATAACGCCGAGTGATGCTAAGATGTAGGGTGCGGCAAGTGTTAGCCATTGTGCGAGGGTTGAGAGTATTTCACTGATTTTGAGTGAGAGTGAGTGGAAGAAGTTGGGGAAGATGGCTAGCCATTCGTTGATTTGGAGGAGGATGGAGTTGTACCAATCGTTTGGGGTTGTGTTTATTGTGTTGGAGAAGGATTGGTTTAGTTTTAGAAGGATGCTTGGGTTTGCCATGATATGATATGATGCTATGTTTACTATATAAGGTTGGTGTTTTTGGTTGTGATTGTTTGGATATTTAGAGGTGTTTTTATATACTCAAACAACCAAGGGTTACCAGTGTGATTAGGACGAATTCTCGTGAGAGATAGTCTTTTTGAAAGATTATTTTTAATTGGGTTAGCTTGTTAAATACTTGCTTTATTTTTAAATGTTCTTTCCATTTGGAATATTTTACCTTAAGGAGAGATAATTTTGATTAATGTTTTTGAACATATTTAAAAGATAAAATATATTTATGTGAGATTTTGTTAGATTCGTATTAATGTATACTTTTTTATGTATTTTTTATTTTTTTTATTATGTGTATCAAGAGATGTTGATGTTTAAAATTTACTTTGAAAACTACAAAAAGTAAAAGGGAAGAACAAAAAGAAATAGAGGGAGTAATTTTTAAATTATTGTAATTAGACATTAAGAATGATGTAAGTAGACATTTGAGATATTAAAAGTAAGGATTAAGAAGAAATAACATTAAGAATAATATAAGTAGACATTAAAAATACAATAGGTAAACATTAATCATTTAGCATTAATGAATTGTGCTTGAGATACGTCTCTCAAGAGATTAGTTGATTAAAAAATTGGATATGATCATAATAAGTTAAAATAGAGATATATTTGAAATAAGGGAGAGTAAAAGTGATGTGCTAAAATATGGAAAATTAAGGTAATATGTATAAGCTGTGTTTTCTGTATTTTTAAAAGGAGAGAAAACCATTTTTTAGATACAACTTAAACACAAGCTAATTAAGGTTACAATATATTTCTCCCAAAAAAAAGGTAACAAAATATTGACAAAATAATTATAACTACTAAGTATATTTAGAGAGTAATGCTAAAATTATAAAGAGTGATTTGTGCCTTGATTTGAACAAGAATATTTGACAAAATAATTACAACTCCTAAATATATTTAGAGAATAATGCTAAAAATATAATATTTAAAAATAAAAATAAAGTACTACGGAATAATTTTATAAATTTTATAATTTTATAATTTTATAATTTTTAGTTAGAGCATAATTATATATTATTAAAGAGTTAAATTAATTAAATATATGACAAATTGAATGCTGTGGAACAAGAGTATGTTTATTTTAATGTATTGACTAATAAAGTAGACTTATGAAAGACATCGACAGTAAGAGTCGACTGAGCCGACGGTTCATTGATTTTTAATAGGAGTACTTTTTATTATTTTAAAGAAGTTCTTATTTGTGGTTTTGATATATTTTATTTGTTATTTTATAATTTATTTTTGTGGTTTTTCTTATATTTTTTCAATAACTTTCTAATAATAGATGTATTTTTGTACACAATTCTTGTATGAGACGATTTCACCGTATGACATGCTTCATATTGGGTTAAATAGCCCAATATTGAAATCTTTTAGCTTATACACTTCTTGTTTTGCGATCGTCTCACCATGAGACGGTCTCTTACAAGATAAATTATTTTTTAATTTTTATATTCTCCACTTTTCCTCTAACAAAATTATATTTTAATAAATTAATATATATACTATCGAAAAGTACGTTTTATTATTTATTACTTTTAGTATTTACTATATATATCATTTCTCGCTCGATTGTTTGAATTGTGAATATAATATGTTGTTGGACTTAAAGTCTATTTTCTAATGCCGCAAACATTGCATTAATACGACTTTTCTATAAAAAGTTATACCCAAAAGATCGAACATGTATCATATTTTAGTACAAACAAACTTTAAACAATCGTCATTTCTCGCTTGGTTATCGGAATTGGCATATAATATATCATTGGAAAGATCTTGAAGTCTAGGTTCTGATTCCGTAAACATTGCATTAATGTGATTTTTCAATCAAAACTTTTGGCTAAAAGAGTGACATATATCAAATTTCAGAAAAAAAACGTGTGGCTAGATTTATTTTTAAAATTAACATTTTTTTAATTTAATTATTATTAATAAATTTACTTTAATAATAACAATGGATGATTTTATAATTAAAAATAAATTTTATGACATTTTTGTAATTTCAGTGAAAAAGATAACTACTCACTGAAAAAGGAGGCGACTTTTGAAAAGGTAAACTCACCATCATTGTTTTTATCCTTTATTTAATGTGTGATATTGATCATTAATATATTGAAATATGCAATTCTAAAAATTTAAAAAGTTATTATTATTAAAGTATGCGAATTAAACGATTCAAACGAGATACCACTTGACTATATTTTTTGTTGACATATTGTACCAATAATCGTTATGTAGCAAGTATTTTAAAACGAAGGAAGTAAAATATAAAAATATTTGTTATGAATAAGTTGAATTCCGCTACTTCTTAATATCTATTAGTATTAGTACATAGTTTACCCGGTGAATAGATGTAGCTAATATTTTTTTTATTATGAGAACTTGGGAAGCAAAGAAGGTAGTAGTAAGTGCCCCCTTTGATGTCTTCATTGTTCCTTATTAATCCTTGCATAGAAGTGGATTGAATATTCTAAAGCAAACTTTATTTGACCTCCTTTATTCCTCTATGGTGATTTATTGGTGATATAGATCAACTCTATAAATGAATTAAAAAAAAAAAAAAAAATCAACTCTATAAATTAACTATAGTTACCTTTCCTTTGCTTTTAAGTATTTTAATCTATTTTTAATTTATATATTTTCTTTCTAACAATAGCTTATTTTCCTTCTTTCCAATTTTCCAATTTAATTACATCTTAGTTCGCCTTATTTTTATTTTTAGACCTAGTCCTAATTAATCACTTTACAACATTTTTATTCTCTAAACTATCTCCCTTATTTCAAAAAAAGTACCCTAGAAAATTAACCCGTTAAACTCCACTCTTAAATCTCCAAGACATTTATAAACGAGGCAAAATAATTAGGACGGGATGGGTACTTAGCTAGCTTACTAGCTATTAGACGACAATGGGTTGATTTAACCGAATTATGCCTGCTTCTACTTTGGTTCGAATTAAATTCAACTTTTTTACTTGCACTTTCAATTCGACTTCAATCAAAAACTTAAGTTAATACTTATGAAAGAAAAAAGACTAATATTTAAAATATACGTACATGACACCAACGTCCAACCAAATAAGTAACCAACTCGATTGAAAACTTAAAAAGCTTATATACGCCATCAGGTCATTCTAATCAACGATTGTTAGTCACTGCCGATCACTGTTGTTACTTGCTGAAGCTTCTGGTACGCTCATCAGCTCATAATTGAAGGCAATATTCATATTTCATACCATTATATACTTCTTCGTTCAAGCTGTTAGATTAATAGGTGAATGGAGTGCATAAAATTGACGTGTGCATTCAAGAGTGGAATCCCATGAGTACCCTATGGGTGTTTAAGTGTGTGTTTAAGTGGTGCTTGCAGTAGCATGCTCGAACAAGGCACACAAAAGCAACATACTGCCTTGAGTGAGGCAGCAAGTCAGTAGCTAACAGTAGCCTCGACAATACAGTGCTCGAACGAGCACTTGGCAGCAGCATCACAGTGAGACAGTACAGAGGATCTGCTCGAACGAGCAGACCAGGGCAGCTAAGCATAGGATTCTATTTGTTCGTCCATTTACATTCTTGGAGCAGTTTTGTTATACCAATTTACTCTTAGTTTTAATTGTGCATTATCATTAACGTAATTAGCTCTATAAATAGATAGCTTATGTACTCATCAAAATCAATCAAACACAAACCCCAAGCCTAAACACATAGCCTTTACATTCTCTTACATCATTTGCAATACTTCATTGTAAGAGTTATAATTCTCCATTGTCATAATATAAACGAGAAACTACACACCACGGAAGACGTAGCCACCATAAGGTGAACCTCCTTAAATCTTCGTGTTCTTTTGCATTTCTTTTATTTCCTTTAAACATTGTCATAGCCATTGAAGTTTCAATCGATTCATCAAGTTACTTCGAACCTTGCGATCTTGGTAATAACATTAGAGGTTAAGTTTTATACTTCGGATTCTAATCAAGCAACTATTTCACAAGCTTATTTTATATATTATCACTAACATGTAATAAAAAATATAGTCAAATGGAATCTTGTCTGAATCGTCTAATCACGTACTTTTATAATACTAATTTTGTATAGTTTAATTTAGATGGGTGTAGCTCAATATATAAATGATCAAATTAACAGATCAGATTGCTGAAATATCAAACGTAGCAAGTATAATGGAACGAAAAAAGTATTTTGTTTCTAAATATTGCGAAATTCTGACTTAATGATTTGAGATATAAAACTCATAATTAACAAGAAAATAATATTTCCTATTATATATGGTATAAAACGCTAAAACCCAAATACCCAATACAAAATTACAAATATACACTACAAGTAATACATAAAATTAAGCAATGAGAATCACGAGTTAGGCTAGTAGCTGAAAGATTTTCGATCATTTCACCTCTGTGATAAGTTTTGATTCTCAGCTAATGTATCTATAGTAATTTTCTAGCCTACAAAAGATAGAAATCGGAATACATAATAATAAAATATTAAAAAAAGAAAAAAAAAATTAAACCTTGACCATCATCATCCTGGGTGATCGATCTTTTCGGGTACAACAGCAACAACATAAAACAAGGAGGAAAAGAAGAGCAAGAATAATTAGTGGGATTGTTAGAGATTTTGGTAGTCTTAGGCAATGTAAGAAATCTTGTATTTTGTGGCCTATTGAAGAACTCATATGAGAAAACCATTCCATGCCCATTATTATTATTTCCTTTTTGTTTGTTTGTTTGTTTGTCCTTAACTAAATAATGAATGAATAGGCTAATACCCTTTTTACCTACATAACAATAATTGGTAAATATTTAAAGTAGTGTTTGATTGGACTAGTTTTTTACTTAATAGTTAAGCTATATAATGCAAGTATGTAGTGGGTATTGCGATAAAGTTACCACTTCACAAGTTCTAGTCCATCCTTTCTTTATGTAATGGTCCTATCTTGTATCGACCACGACGACTTGCTTATCATGATGGAAAGCATGACCGTCGATTAGCAAGGGCAGCGGACTATCGTTTAGGGTCCTGAATTTTTTAGGGTCTAAAAATATAAGTTGTTATATCTAAGTTTAATTAAACTTAGATATAACGATTTATATTGCTTGTTATGTAGGTTCTATAAGTTTATTTTTATGTATATGAGTATCAATTTTAATTAAACTTAGATATGATGACTTATATTTTTTGTTATGTAATATGAGTTTTTAGTGTTTTTTTTTTAAAGTAGTTTAAATATTAAAAACAAGGTGTATTTTATTTGTTACGCCTTAAGTTTTTAGGGGTCATTTTTGTCTTTTACTCTAGGGCCTAAAATGAATGGGACAATCCTTATTGAAAGTCCTTTCACATATATTATATACTCTAACACATTCTCTTATACAAGAGCTCTTAAGGTTGAAAATATAGATACAGTCATGCGATTCATCCTCTTGTTATACTGACTTCTAATATCATATCTCGAATCCAACTCAATCAAATGCTTACATTGATGGATTAAAGCCTAAAATATGTTATGCCAACCTTACTTGGTCTTTGCTTTATATGCCAACCTTACTACTCTCGACTCTCGAGTATCTTCTTTGATTAGTTTAAAAGTTTGTGGTTTGTGTTAGTTATGTAGAAAATTTATGCCAAAATATACTTATTTTTTAGAATCCATTTTAGATTTAAGACTTGTTGTTTTAACTTTGCTTTATATATATATATATATATATATATATATATATATATATATATATATATATATATATATATATATATATATATATATATATTATATATATATATATATATATATATATATATATATATTTAGGATCTAATAGGAAGGGGTTTGAAAATAAGAAGGATAGGAAGGAATTTCATCCATTAGATCTTGATCAATGGTCCATCTTGACGCGCTTGAGAACGAAAAAAAATTGTGATGCTTTCTTTATTAATATGTGATACGTCTCGTATAATCATGTGCCTTGAAAGTGTGATGTTTTCTAAATTAATGTGTGATGCTTTTCATAAACATGTGTTACTAGATATTCGCTATGACAAATTTTTTAGACGTAGATCTTAATCAATCAACGTAGCTACTTCTTCCTATCCTTCCTATTTTCACACCCTTCTTATTGGATCTCTACCCTATATATATATATATATATATATATATATATATATATATATATATATATATATATATATATATATATATATATATATATATATATATATATATATATATATATATATATATATATATATATATATATATATATATATATATATATATATATATATATATATATATATATATATATATATTCCTTATATGTAGCCCATACCACTATTATATACTCCCTCCTATTGATAGAGAATGAGATATTTTTTTATTGGGTCAATTTACTGAAAATGTCTCATTTATATTTTTGTCATTCTTTTTTACCATTTTATCCTTACTACAACAACACAACAACACATAAATATCAATACCCTTTATGAAAGCAGTGAGTTTTCCACTCACTTTTAAGGGGTCCCCACCCCTCCTTAGTTTTTGTGCAAAACCGAAATGTCACATTCTCTATAAATAGAAGGGAGTATATCATTTAAAATTTTATAAGTTTTTGACTATGTTTTATCTTATAGATGGAAATAAATTACAATCTAGGAGTGATTGTCGGACACTAAATAAAGCTTAAAAGTAAATAAGACATTTCCCAAGAATAAAATGTTGTATAAAAAAGTAAAATAATTTAATTGAAAGCTAATGTTAATTGCAATAGAATGGCTCTTGTATTTTGTTCAAAATAAAGCTAAAACCCATGATAAAATTCATAAAAGATAAACTCTTTATTGGATGTCTTTTCTTTTTTTCTTCTTTTTTTTACTTTATTACCGATGAGCTTATTTAACTTTCTTTGCTTTATATTTGTATATTTTGCTTCAATCACGGCATATCAATATCTCTTTATACATTTAGAATTAGATATTGAAAATTAATTGAAATAAATATTATTTTCTTACAACATTTTTTATTGTACTTACGAAAATGTTAGCTTTTGATCTGTCTTAATTTAATTGCTCTAAATAAAAATTTATCCCTTTTTCGAGTTAGGTTTGAATAATGATTTGGGATATTAATTGAATTACAAATTCAAAAGTTTTCTTTTACATTTGGACAATAGATTTATTATAAGTAAGGCATAAATATGATGATATAAAGTTTTACTTTACTTACGTAGTCTCAATTAGCATAAAATTTTCCTAGTGATAATATATAGCAACTAATCATAAACAGTTCTCAAAAAAAAAAAAAAATACTAATTAGAAACAGAATATTTGGGACATTGCGTTTTTAGTGGTTTTACTTTCGTTTATTAACTTTACAACATTTCCTTTTATCCATCGTTTTCTTTGATTTTGATTCTCGTAAAGTTTTTTTCATTATAATATTAAATCTATATAGCTTTACTATTCACATCACTTTTTGATCTTTGTGTCATTTAGTGGTGTTTTTTAAGGGCTTAGGGAGTATATAAAATTAATGAGAAAGATGTGCTAAGCATAAACAATAAAAATATAAAAATATTAGCTCCACCATTTTTTTTATACCAATAGTAAAATTCTAAGAAAAACACTTAAATTTTTCGTTAAAGTTGATGGAAACAACATTCAGGAAAGTAGAGTACTTTCTTTGAGAATAAAATAATTACTGTTTTGGGCTCTTAATACACAACTCAAACCAAATTTTATTTGAAGAATGGTCGGTGTCTAATCGTTGTAATTAGCAGTTTTAAAATTTAATTATTTAATTAAATAATTAAATTATCAAACATATTTAATCATCCAGTAAATTCATAAATTTTATGAATGTTTGAAAATATGATCTATCACATACAGTGAAGTGTATTGTTAAGTATTGATCTTGAACTTAGGTGTGGAATAGACCTCTACAATGGCACAAATTCTTACTTGAGACCGTCTTTTGTAAAGACGGCTCTTAAAAGTCCAATCCAATTCTAAATATATATTGTTACAACTCTAAATATAGATTTGGACTGGACTTTTGGGAGTCGTCTTTACAAAAGACGGTCTCTCAAAAGAGCACCTGCTACAATAGACAGATAAGGGCCGGACTCAAATCAAATACATCGATTAAAGTTCACCTTATTAAAACAAAAATGGGTTGAACCCTCTTGCTTAATCTTTGCATCCATACAATTATCCAAATCGCAATCAAAAGCCTTAAAGCCAAAATCCAAATTGCATCAATTAACCGTTACCCTACGTAGAATTCCATACTAAACACTATTCTACCTTTAAGTTAGTTCGTCCCCAAAGAAGTAACCGAACATAAACATGAACATGGACATGGACAAGGGTGGTCAATCAACTTTTGGCACGGCAGTTGATCGTGTTCCTTTGCATTTTTGTCTATATTGTATATATTTGCCCAATTTAGTTGAGCTGGGTGTATTTTGAAGCTGTCCTCGTCTCGAATCATGATGATGAACAAATACCCAAGGTGATCTCTGCTTTTTCTATACACAGTTATATCTTTGATAGCATTTTGGGAGAATTACAAGGACACCTAAAAAAACAAAAGATAATATGTATATTAGTGAAACACCAAGGAAAATGAGCAAAAGATTAAGGGTTTCCACTAATCTATGTCATGAGATCTTTCACCAAAAATGAACTCTTGTAAGACTGTCCCCTCAATTTTGTCACACTATACAAATTTTGCACATGGGACTTCTCATATTGACATAATTGAATAACACTAATAATAGTAATAGTAATAATATAATTATGATGGTTTTTTTTTTGGAAAATTAATAAAAATAGTGTTGAAACTTGAAAGGGAAAAATCAAGAGGGGAGATGGCCAACATTTCAATTACTTCCTTAAGCATAATGGTGCGAAATGCAAGACATTCATCTTCTTATCATTAGTATACAATTTAGTCCTCGAATCTCGACTCTATTTTTCTAAGGATCTCAAAGCTACTTTTGTACATACCATCTTCATCGCTAGCAGTGAAGCATTTTGTTCACATTCTATAAGAAGCTATTGAAATGCAATGCGACAAATAGCCGTGGAAATTCTTGAAATAGTGAAGACTCAATTGCGTATGCATACTAATGATAAGAAGGTGAATGCCTAGCATCTTGCACCATTATGCAAATATTATAGTTAATAAAGCACTTGCCATTTTCAATCTTGTTTTCCCCCTTCACACCATATTTATATCAATTTTTCATATATTATTATTGTTACCATTATTAATATTATTACTATTGTTGATCACTTAGCGAATAGAACATTGGGTTTATTACTAAGAACCCTTTTGATTTTGCCAAATGGGTTGTTCGATTTCTGCCAGTGTCCTTGAAAGTAGAAAACGATAAGCCAATTGGGTTGGGTCAAATAAAAGATACCTCGTTGCAACTTAACAGGTGATGACAATTGACAAGCATTCATCTTCTTCTTTTACCACCCTTCCCAAGCTGCCCAGATTTAAAAGCATGCTCTTGTTCTTGAAGAAAAGCTCTTGCTTTCCCATATTTTTCCGCTCGTTCCTCTTCCAACCGCTGCCTCTCTTTCTGCTTTACATCTTGTAGGAAATTGTTATCTTTCCTAACCTCACGGATAGCTCCCCTTAATTCTTTTTTGAGAAGCTTTTTCATCTTTCTATTCTCGGCCCTAATACGATCAGGGTCATAATCCCTACCCTTCACATAACTGCAAAAAAATATATAAAAAGGGCGTTATTTCCAATTGTAAAGGAAAGATGAAATAAACCGTAACTAATACAAAATAGCAATCAAAAACGAAAGAGTTAGTACTTCTCCTCAAACTTTGGATTCAATAATTTGATAGCCACAGGCTTCTGCTTCCGCATTTGAAGTGGTTGTCGGAGCTCATGATATTCTTCAGTTTTCTTTTTTATGATCTCAACCATATCTCTTAGTTTCTCTCTCAAAGAACCAGGCATGTACTGTTGATCAGAAACTTCAACCAACAAAGCGGAAATCGGCAAAAATACTTCAGGGAAAGCTTTAAGTTCTCCATAGATGTTTACAAATCCTTTAAGGGTTTCCACCACTGACATAAGCACACTGGCCCTGCAATTCAGGAATTCCATCAAAAAAAATTTATATAACCCAAAAAAGGAAAAAAACAGAAGTGAGAAAACATTTTTATGTCGAGGATAAATTTGGACCGCTACTTATGAGTAAGTGTATTAGAGTAAAATATTTACAAAACTCCAGGCACTGTTAATACACCCAAACATTTAATCCTAACCAGTTTACTGCGCAAAAGAATCACTATCACTAAGGACCAAATTAATTTCCCTACAGAGCTAAGTTCCTATCTGTCTTATCTCCATTCTATGCTTGATATCTCCCAGTGGAAAAGAATTGCCCATCTTGCAACAAGAAATTCTTTTTTGGTGAAGCATCGCTTCCACCAAATGAGTAAAGAATGCCTCAAGTAATCGCTACTCAAAGTTTTCCCCATTCATGCAATCCCGTCATATTCCCTACATCACATCTCCATGTCAAACAAGTCCATAATTTAGATTAAGCATCCCTTATTACTTATCTGAAAGTTAGTCTCAGATCAGGCACGTTCCGCATTTGTGGAAACCAGTTCAATCATGAATTAAACAGTCCTTACTGATTTCTAAAAGACTTTGCTTATGCCTAGTTCTATATTTTTGAGATCCACAATGGGTGATATATCAAAGGCGACAGTAGCATCAGTTGTAGAGCAAAAAAAAACATATGTGACGTAATCAAGTTATTCTACAGTTGGGAATATGGGAGTTCAACTATCTTAAGTAAAGCAAAAATCATTAAACCACTATATGACATCCAAATAAATTATTCAGCCAAAGCCAACAAAGTATGGTTACAAAAATAATATACCGATTAATTATGAAAGGTTTTCATCCAATGCTGGCAATACAATTACAACAATTAGCTAAACTAACCTGAAACCATGGCTGTCAAAATATGACGAATCTTTAGGCAAGTTCATAATCTTGAAGAAGTCCAGAGGTTTAACATCTTCTATACTCTCTTCTATACACAACAGTGTCATGGGTGCTTTGAGATCTAGAAGATGTTGATACATCTGAATAAACAATAGCAAGGGATGTCAATTCATCCAAATCAAGAATAGAGCTTTAACCATTAACATAACAAACAAATAACCATTTTGGTTCCATTCTAATGATCCACAGCTAAGCAAACTGTTGAAATGACATACTTTTTCCATCCCCTAAATTTGCTAAATTTCTCATTTTTGTGCATCTCACCTAATTTGTATACTTTAATTCTCATTCACACTTTTTCCGCTCTTTTATTAGCATCCACGCATTTTAAATTTTGCCTTTATTTTCCCGACTAACTATTCCTGAGTAGAAACTCAGAGAGACAAGAGTACAATACAAAGAAAAGCTTACCTGTGATCCTCTGTAGCATTTAGCATTTCCGTCAATGGTTGCAAGTAGTAAAGTCTTCAAAAATAATAAAGCTTCAGGACAGAACTTCTTGGACTGTTTAGTCGCCTGAAAACAAAAGTTATCTTGTCAACATCTGATATTAAACCAAAAGACTAGCAGGTAAATTCAAATAAAAATACAAATTTAAATGAGAAACCAAAAAACATGAACTTGTAAGTCAGCACAACACAAAATGTCCATGACCAATGCATATATGATTATGGAAAAATTGTAGAAAATCATATATGACCTCTATCCCAAAAGTTATGTCAGTTGAAGCAACAACATTCCATACAAATATACATCCACATCCACATTCACTGAAAAATAGTATCAATTTCTTTACGAAGTATAATTTTATAGAAGATAATCAAAAGCAGCATGATTTTAAAAATACAATCGACACCAAAGGAACAATGGTCTCCAGGCATAAAAAGACAACAATAAGCATTTCACTTTTAGGACTTAGAATTCCGTATATTCCTAGCATATCACAATGAGTCTAGCCTTTGACATGAGTCCCCTTTTATGAGATTCAAAATAATGATATGTGATGAGTCGGAAGATTATCATCAAAAAGCTAGTTTATAATTATGGTATGTGATGTCAGAATCAAAATTATATCATGAAAAAGCTAATCTAATATTCTATCGCTTTGACATAATTCCTCTTTAACCAAAGTAATATGCCACAACAAAAAACATCAATCAGGTTTCACAATGAACAAAACTTATACGGGAACCATAACTCATCTGAAAATAAAAAAAAAATATGCAACCGGGCATTTCAAACATAGAAGAAACAATACAAAGAGCAAATAGAACGAATGAAGAGAACGAATTCAATAAAAAATAAATAAACACAGCCTACCAAAAGAACAATGGAGCACAAGAAGGAACCAATTGCAGCATCACGGGCAGACAGAACAGGACAACGCATCAGATATTCACACATCAATAAAATAGCTGGTGTCATGACAGCATGACGGAAGTCAGAGCATGGAAATATCATGGACCAAAGTCTCAACAAAAGCAAAGTCTTCAGAGAAGGCCAGCAGCTTTTTTCTGCATGCATTCAAAATAAGGTAACTTCAGTAACACTTTTTAAAGTAAATTCCGTAGATAAGTAAAGTCAAAATGAAAAGAAAAAAAAGAAAAAAAAAAAACTAGACATGGGTCTGTGGTTGGTTGAAAACCTGGATCTTTGATATCTTCAGAGAATTGTGTACGAGTGCGCAAAATTCGTTCACGAGCACAAATTGCTGAAAAATATGGAATCTCTACGCTCATTTCAATCAAGGGCTTGACCAACATATTCAATAAATGAAAGTTCAATGGCTTTGCATTTGCTAGTGTAGCAAAGTACTGTAGAAGAAGACCATAAAACAACTAGAGAAAACAAAATAACCTCAAGTGAGAATTCTTATAAAACAACCAGAAATATACATATATGGGAATCAATTGAAATATAGGACAACATTATCATATTATCATTACAGGATACTATTATCCTTGATGCAGAGTAGGCCAACAATTAAATTAGCAACTTTAGAATCTTAATGTTTCAAACCTGCATTTTCTTCCTGTTTTCTGCGGCAAGAGCAATAGCATTGCATATGCGGATTCTCCTTATCGCCTCGATTATATCTTCATTGGAACGTTCTTGAAATAATTCGCATAATTCCTCAATAGTTCCTGGGGCGTTGATTTTAAACGGAAGTTCCTGTTTTGAACTTGAATGTTGTAGCATACTCTCACCTAAACTTTGCGAAGTTTTCCTTCTCTTTCTGTCAGAAGTGACAAGCATCTCATTCTTTTTATCCTCAGTACTATCATGTGTTTTAATATCTTCTGCTCCCTCCTCTTCTTCAGATTCATCCTCATCAACTATATCTTCATCAGCATCATCATCACTCTGCTCCCAGTCCTTCAGAGTTTCTGCCTTTTCGTCATTATCCTCCTCATCTGAACCTTCATCATCTTCACTGTTGTCCAAATCATCACTTTCTTCATCCTCAGTATCTTCAGAATCCTTCCTTCCTAGAATTTCATCAACCCATCCCTTTTTATTCAGTGACTTATCATCAACAGTAAATGAATCACCAAGGTCATCGCCAGAGATATGACTTTGCTTGTTAGCAGATAGCTCCCTATCATCTTCCAGTTCATCATCATCCCCTTCACTGGCATCATCAATGGCACGCATCCTATCTTGACGCTCTTGCTGGAAGTAGTAAAATACATTATTTTAAGAAGCAAAATCATAAAAAGAAATTAAAATATCACTTATAACAATATTATTATGCTGTCGTGAATCATGACTCACGAGTCATGACAAAACTCCATTTCTAAAGTTTCCAAACTTCCTCTAAACAGCAGGTCAGCAGGTCCAGAAAAAATAAAATTATTAAACAAGACAATCGCAACAGAATTCTAAAACAAGGGATGGTCCACATCAAAGCTTCACTCGTAAACATAATCAATACACCAAAGATAAAATGAAGAAATTATTCTAATGTATAATCACAGCAACGTAAGCAGTCACATTCCTTCCGAGTCAACAAACTTGTCACCAGTGGAAATTGACTCAAAATGATGTGTCGCACTTTCAAGATTCCAATGTAAACAGAAAACTAAGAAATTGAAGTGCCAAACTGCATCTAGTACATGAAAATACCTCAAGTCGTTCTAGTCGTTCTTTCTCCTCTTCGGCTATTTCCTCTGGCGTCTTTGTCCTATCTGATGGACGAGCACGAATCTCAAATGCCATCTCACTAACCATTTTATCATACAAATCAGGTCCATCCTATAAAAGTTGACAAGGTGAGCTGCAAATGGCAAAGATAAAGACGAAACAATTTCAAAGTCTACAGAAAGGTGTACCTGCTTGGGATCCTCAGGAAAAGACAAAGCCGCTTTCGATTTATGCTCTTTAGAAAAATTAGGATTCACAAGAGCCTTCAAGGCATTCATCTTACTTGGTTGAGTTAGAGACGAGAAAGCCTCAGACTTAACTAGGGATTCAAACTCCTCATCCAATTGATCAACCAACTTCTCATTTTCTTCCTTTTCCCTTGCTTTTTGTTCCTACCAAAATGAAACAAATGACAACATTCCAGATTCTTGAGTAATAAGCCCTTGCAGAGAATGTAAAAGAGAGCATCAGAACATAGAAAATGTTCAAGAGGATGAGAATTTTACAAAAGGAAGTGGCATGTCAAAATAAACCCAAGATTGAATACCTTCCAGAAATGTAAAAGCAAAAAAAAAAAAATGGATAGGATATAGGTAAATAGCTCTCAGGAAAAGAAAAGCGATACAAATTTAACATCAGTACAGCCATGTACTTATATTACATCAATCATGATGTGCAGGGACATTATTCCAATGCGTAAAAAAAGGTCACATCAACCGCGCTATAAAGGTTTTTAAAACAATCAAACTGATATTCCCAGCGTTGTCAAGGTGTTAAAAAACCGCATTTTGGGCCAGATCACGTGATATCTTATGATTCGACTGATATTTAGGCGTTGCGACAACCACATCATCGTTCCGTTACTTCGATCGCGACCATTACCATACACTATGCATGAGTTTATCTTTAAGAAAATCAAACTAAACATGTATGTCACATACAAGCTATAATATTTTTGATTCACCGATATTGCACAACAATCAACTTTACATATACAAGATACAATATTATTAGAACGAAGAGGTCCAGCATGTCGACTTGTACATACCACATCTCCCAAACTCTTCATACTGTGAATCATGTAAGAGCTAGAAAGTATTGCCTTGTTGAAAATATTATATGTCCAAGTATCATGCTATACAAAACAGCAAGACAAGAAAAGGCAACCACAACCTTCCTAGAAAATTAAGATTAGATATGAGAACATATTTAGTTTAGTTGTCGACGTTATCAAATTTGGTGAAGATGCAAATTCTCTGTCATGCCTTTTAATTTAAAAAAAATTTGAAATACGATTTCGCTCGTGGTTAAGATAACGATCGCAAAATGGACTCTGCGTTTGATGCAAATGGTTGTCTCGGCTAAGGGTAAGCACAAAAAAGTTATATGCTGATGCAATCATATCACATATTCAGCAAAGTTAGATTTACAACATAAATCAATAGTTCTAAATAAGTATATTCACAAACAGATGGTCAGAATTAATAATAACGTACTTTAGCCGCTAAATTTAATATACATATTTATATATGAATGGAAAGAGTAAAATTTCACTTTAAAACTAACAATAGTAGCAGCGATGATCACTATTCAGCTCAGAACGATTTTCCTTTCAGGTGCTGAGCGTGCAAACCTATTTGAATGTTCTAGACAACTAGAAGAGGATTACTGATATTCAAACAAAAGTCCAAGAGACGTTGAACATAAAAAGCATCAACCTGGATGAAATCCAAAAGCAAGTGTTAAAAAAGCATCGCGAATAAACACCTCACCTTGAAAAACTTGCTTTTCTGAATGACCTCTTCCATCACTTCCTTCTTGCTTTTCTGTCTCTGCAATTTATACACTCATATAAGTGACTAATCGACTAAATAATATGGCCCACATATTTCAACAAATTGAAAAGTAAAATGGTAACCCAAGTGTACATGATGTCATGACATGATAATACGATGGTTCATTATAAGTACACACGGACAAGGAGAAGTCACTGGAAGAAACAAACAGAGATCGGACTTCAGATGATTCATTATTAAAAAGGGTGATTACCAATAGATGTGAATTGAAATCCATAATGTAATCACAGCAAAAAGCAGTGTCAAATGTTATTCATCCATGAAACAAGAAAGGAAAGATCATTAATGAAGTACTCCCTCTGGTTTTTACGCTACAAAAAGTGACATTTTGTGAGGAGATATGTTTTGTTAAGCTATTCAATATAACAAGAATTTGAGATTAGGATTAACTTGCTTTTGGGTTCATTATTGTTAAATTCTTAATAATTCAGTCAAAGTACGAGAGTGAGAATTGAATTAATGGGGTTTAAATCCGATAGTTGATCCAAATAGCAAGAAACTTGAGATTATCATGATCACTTTTAATCACATGAATGACCCAAACTTTTATAGATACTATTATTAGTTGTGTTCATACGAGAATATAAGTGATTTTCGACATCCTAAAGTCTTTAGGATTATTTAAACATTAAACTATATGTCTTGCTTTATTTTATTTATCATATTTGAGCATTTTAATTATGACATAGTAGCATTAAATAAACATCAATCATATTTTCTTGTTTTGTATCCCGTAATTATAAGATTTGGAAAATTAATTAACCCGTTTCCCTATGTTCAACCCGTTAAGCTACAAGTACATTGTGCGCTTGCGGTTAAAATTAATTTCACATCAGGTGTCGGCTATTATTCATCCATGAAACATGAAAGAAAAGGTCATTAATGGAGTATTCATTAATGACTATTACATTTCTTCCCGATTTAAACCCAACAATAAGCAATAAATCAATAAAAAAACACAAGCATGACCAATTAACCATGCATCTTACCTTTTCCTCAACCTCGTATACATCTGCATCCTCGGACTTCTGATCATGAGGAGCTTTTAGCTGCCTTAAGATGAAAGATTTGTCTATGGAAAAAAAAGAACAAAAGAAAGGTTAAAATCCATCCTATCAGCTCAAACACATTATAGTGCCACAAAGAAATGCACTAAAGACAATAAAAAACCAAAGTCTACCACCACAAGTATTAAAATCCTATCGCAGTGCATAATCATATCAACATCTACAGTCACCTTGTCAGTGTTTATAAGAATACACAATACATAATGAACATCCAATAGATGTACAAGGACAAGCATTTATGCTTTTCAAAATCTCAAATAACTTTTGGCTGGTGTAGACATAAAAGCCCCCAAAAAGCAAGTTATCCAAACGAATTAATGGATAGCTACTAGGCTCTAGCAGACACTAATAACTTAACAATGGCATCATAAGGATCCAAAAGAACATACTACTTATAGGCAAATGTTACTATACGTCATTCTCATTCATTCCCTCTTTCTCTATTTCTCAAACTAGTACTTCTCTTTATTTTTACTATGAAAGGTAGTGGAGGCAATGGTGCTTTGAGTGACTAATGTATGTTATGGTACATTGCAAGTTATGGGACTTGTCTCACATCGGTTGTAATGTGCAATTGGTGTGGTATTTATAAGCAAATGGGCTCTCAACTGAAACTGATAGGCTAGTCTTTTGAGTGAGCTCTCCTGTTTTTCCTATAACAGTGGTCTTAGAGCCAGACTCGGAGTGGATGGCCTGTAAAGTGGGTGGCCTAGAAAAACCAGTCGTGACCCAACGAGGACGTTGGCCTTATAGGGGGTCGATTGTTATAGTCCATTGCAAGGTATGAGACTTGTCCCACATTGGTTATAAAGTGCAATTGGTGTGGGATTTATAGGAAAGTGGACTCTCTAACCTAATAGGCTAGTCTTTTGAGTGAGCTCTCTTGTTTGTCTTATAACCATGTACTTGAGTCACTTAGTGTAATGGTTTTTGAATGTAGAAGTGGTGATGTCGGTTGTAATTAAAACTAAGGTGATAAGGGGCGGCGAGATCCTGTCGAGATCGGGCTAAAGACGATGGTGATTCTAGTAGTTGAAGGTAGGTCAACAGCAGGCAATGGTGGTCAAACAACAGTCAACATGTAGGAGATTTAATCTTGAAATCCCAAATTGGGGTCAGGACATAATGTGGATAAGATTGGGGAAATTCTAAATAGAAAAACGGGGAATGAGAATTCACAAACTACCTCACCAAACAACCACAAATGCAAAAGAAGGAGCTAATTACCTTTACCAATAGAAAAATGGGGGAGTTCCAAATAGAAAAATGGGGAATGAGAATTCACAAACTAGCTCACCAAATAGCCACAAAGTCAAAAGAGGGAGCTAATTACCATTACCCTTTCTTGATTGCCCTAAACAAACAAACCCTAGATGTTACCATGGATGCTTTGCAATTCTTTTGTTTCTTGTGCCCATGGAAAAAAATTTGACACCACCATTGAACAAAATTTATTTAACCCACGTCATGATTTAACACAACTTTTGAATCTGGGGAAGGCAATTCCCAATATTGCAATGTTTTCAAAACATTATCAATTCAAACAACATTCATCAATAAACATAGATTCATGAAACGTAAAAGAGATTTACATACTTCCATCTGCTCCTTGATATGTTTCCTCATCACTTCCATGCTCTACATCATCATCAAAGTCATCCTTAAATCCATCAAACATATCAAGATCATCCTCCTCTCCATCGGATAAGTTATATTTGCTTGTCTGTTTCACTTTTATCTGTAAAAGAAAGTATATAACGGGACATTACTTCATGTATGAAACACAACCAACGGAGTCTTACTTGCATTGACAAAATTTCCCAAACACTAAACTTCTTTCATGATTTCAACTTATTGAACCAAAACATCAGCGCTTTATGTAGAAAGTAGAAACTGCATAGATCTTCTATGTCATCAAAGCTTCAACCGTTCTATGTGATAATTGTTAGGATTGAGGCTTGTTCAACAATATCTTGTTACCCTAACGTCATGAGGTGGCTCCCACTATTTGGGTCGAATGTAAGCAAAACTACCGTAGTTAGTGATAACAAAAAGTTAGCTTCCGATTAAACAAACATATGCAACTTCAATCAAGTAAATTAAAAGTACAAATGATTTAATAAGTCATTTTAACTTTAATATGGTTTATAATAATCAAAAACCAAATAAGCAAATACATTTTCATTAAGAAAAACCATGAAACAAAAATGGTATGATTAAAATTTTAAATTTACCTGGCGTTCACGTTGAGAACGTAAAATGGCCTTATCAAATTCTCCAAGAGCATCATTCTGCTCCCCAATTCGTTTATCCAGAAACACAGAAGCTTTGCCACTTTGCAAATACTCCTTCAACAACGTTTTCTTCCTCTGAAATCCCCATTAATATAACCAAAAAATGGTTAATTAAAAACCAAACAAAGTCAACAAAAGTAGAATCAAGGAAGGATACCTTTTCAATGGCTCGAGTTCGAGCTTGACCAATACGTCGTTCTTCTCCTTTGCGTTTTTTACCGATGATGTCAAATTTGCGACGAGACCAAATTGTCTCAAAAGGGTTTTCTTTCGGAGGTTGTTTGAGTTTCATAGATACCTTATTAACGCCTGCTTTCTTCGATTTTTTCTTGATTTTCTTTGCTATTTCGTTATTATTTTTCTTCGCCATTGTTGAATGTTGCTCAATGCTGGCAGACAAGTTAGGGTTTTTGAAAGCTTCCTGCGCCCGGCGATAACCGACCTACCTATAATCCGGTCTTAGGGTTTAACTAAGATTTCAATGGCGAAATTAATATTAAAACTTTTGAGAAAAAAAAAAGTCAATTTAATAAAAAATATAAAAATTAAATAAAATAATTATATCTATAACTATATTTATATCTATGAGCGTGTTTGGCAAATGGCTGATAGCTGGTAGTTGGTAGCTGATTACAGTGTCTGATTTGACTAGTTGATTTTATTAAATGGTTTGACTAGCTGATTTTGAACTCGCTGTTATAAGCAGCTCGTTTAAAAACAGTTTATTCGTATCAATAAGTTGTTTCAACCAGCTAATTCACCAAACACTATCTTTAGCTGGTTTGACCACTCAACCCTTTATTTATATCCAAATAAGTTAAAATTGCTCAATAAGCTAATTTGTCAAACACCCCCTATGTCTATATCACAAATTCTCTAAGGGGGTGTTTGGCATAAGGGATCTGAAGGAGGGAAAGAGAATTCTTTATTGAGACTTTAAATATCTTTGTTTGTTGGGACAGAATAAGAATTTAGGGAGGCTGGGGAAATAGAATTTTTTAATGGTAAAGTCTCAAGGAAAAATGTTCTTAGGGGAGGGGATAAGGTTGAGATATGAGATTTGAATAAAAAGACATAATTTTTAATTAAAGAGAAGAAAGATGAGGATAAATTGTAATTTTCACATAAAATTTAACCAATTTTTAATCTAATCTCATCATTTTCCCAATAAAGGCATGAGACATTTTATCTTAAGTCTCACTTAAAGTCTCTAACATAAGTCTCACCTCTAAGTATTACAATTTCTATTCCTTCTACCAAACACCCTCTAAGAGTTTGTTCTACTGAACCCAGCTAATTAAAGTTAAAATAAAAAAAATAATAACTAAATTTGTGTGACTACCCGCTTACTCGGTAGGTTGTAAGATAACTCAAGTATGTATTTAGAGGATATTGGTAGGTCGGAATTTGAGATGAGAATGGGAATTTAATTTGCAAATTTATGAAATTCCATGTTTAGTGAGTGGAAATGGGATTAGAATTAGGGATTGAGATTAAAATTAAGGATTGGGAAAGGAAATTTTTGACATGAATTGCCAAGGTTTTATTATCGAGGGGCAATTATTAGAGGGGTGGGAATTGAGATTTGTTTGAAAAAAGATTATTATACCCTTATTTATAAAAAATTCACAAGCTTTTTTTATTTTTAACGAGGCAAAATTGTTAATTTACATTTTATTTTCGATATATATCCACGATTCTAACTTATTACCGTTAACATACCAAAAAAGGGATTGGAAGTACCTTATATAAATTTCAAAAAATCAAATCTAAATCTCAATTCCAATCCCACATTCTTATCCTTAAATTCTCATTCCCTAATACCAAATGCCCCCTTAGGATGAGTCAAGTAGGGGTTCATAGTATGTCAAGTATGCATTTAGTACACCTCAAGTAGACATTTAGCTTACCTCAAGTAGGGGTTTAAGATATCTCAAGTAGACATTTAGTATACCTTAGGTTCAAGAAGACATTCAATATACCTTAGGCTCAAGTAGACATTTAGAATATCTCAAGTAGGATTTTAAGATATTTCAAGTAGATATTTAGGATACATTAAGTAGGATTGTAAGATACCTCAAGTATGAGAGAGATAATCTTGTCACTAAAAATGTAATTAATTTAAACTTATGATCAATTATAATATTATATTATACTCCATATAAGAGGCAAACCTACATCTTTTACGCAATTGCATAGTGCTCTACTAATTGAGTTAACAAACTTAGGATGCCAAATAACTAGATTCTATATATAAAAAAAAAAACATGATTAACATTTTGTAAATGCAGTTTTAAAATATATGTTAGAACCTTTACTTTAGGAATTTTAAACACCTACTTGAGATTCCTTAAACAATAAAATTGGTATAATCTAAACCCTAACTTAGCATAAGGTAAAACCCTACTAAATACGTTAACATATTCTTAATCCCTATTTCAAATACACTTAATCACTACTCGAGATACCAAAAACTTCTACTTGAGGTACTCTAAATCCTGTTACATTAAAACCCTAGTTGATGTCTCCTAAACACTAACTTGTTATACTATAATTAACTTAGCATGGTGTAAAACCATATTGGATATGCTCAAAAACTTTCCTTAATACGTTGTAAAACTTCAACTTCAGGTATTCTAGAGCCCTACATTAGGCATTCTAAATGCCTATTTGAGGTATTCTAAATGCTTACTTGACAAATTGTGCTACTTGACTTATCCTAAATGTCTACTTGAGGTATCATAAAACTCTACCGAGTAAGCATGTAGTTACGCATTAGTTATCAATTTCAATTTTTTATTTTATTTGTTATTTTTAAAATTTGGGCCGACCAAATGAGAGATGTCTCTCATAATAATTTATGGATCTCCAAATTAAAGAGAAGAAATCTTTCAAAGACCGTCCCTTTGGGTTGGCCTAATATTATTTTAGAAAAAATAATTTAAACTTAAAAACAAAAACGCTCTTCTTAACATATTTTCACCTATTGAAGTTGGCGTTTTAACCTATATTAAAGTTTGTATTTTAACCTATTGAAGTTGGTGTTATAAACTATTGAAGTTGGTATCATAAACTATTGAAGTTTGTATTTCAATAACCTATAGGAGTTAGTATTTAAGTTGATTAAGTTGTTAAGTTATTGAAGCTGATATTTTAACCTGTTGAAGTTGGTGCTTTATGCTGCTTAAGTTGATATTTTAATCTTGATGCTTATAGAGGGATTAGAAGTGTTAAGCATATTTTAACTAAGATCAAAATATCCACACCAAACATGTTGCAAGTCATCATCATCATATCCGGTGTCCCAAACATGTAGCGAGTGTATACATATATTAACATAAGATAAAATAATGAAACCAATGTTATTAACATAATGTAGAATGAAAAGAAGTAATTAAGCTAAGAGCCAAAAATCTTTATGACGCTTGGTAGTAATCAAATAACCAGCAGCTCGTTTACTCTTCCTTCGAACAGCAAGTGCCATACAAGTAGCATTTTGTATACAATACTCCACAACCCCAACACCAGTTATCTTGTTACTTGCCCCTGCCCACATTAGTAATAATCTCCATGTTGTGGAACGTTTCTTTTGCCCCAATACTAGTAAGGATGCTTCTTGTTTTCTTGCCTCTTCTATAATGGTAGGACCTTTTTCTTTCCCTTCTGCTAACTTTACTTCCACTTCTACCTGCATTTTCCATTACATCATCATTAAATTAAACAAGTATCTCGAGGTTATTAGAGTATATAACATATCATGGGCCTCAACCATCAAATTTAGCTTTTGGTTGAGTTGGTTCCTTAACATGGTATCAGAAGCTATCGTGACAAGAAATCATGATTTCTAATAACCATCCCTCATTTAAAGTGAAGTAAGGAGGGTCTATACTGCATCCACACTTCTAGCCCAAAGGACTGTCATATGAGGGGGCATGTTTCAACCATACTCTAACAGGATAACAATGGTCCTAATTATCATTTTAAAATTGTGAGTAGAATAAATGTACTTTAATAGATTAATGTACATAGGCCAACAATCAACCCCAACAGTGATAGTCTCACTATGAGACTGTCTCATTTAAAAATTTATATAAATTGAAATGCTCCTATTAATATGGAACATTACATCGACTTTGGATCATTTGTTTTGAATCGGGTTAAAATCGAGTTGATTACAAAATTCTCAGATTTATTTTAAACATATTTAGTTGTTAGTTGGCTGTCAATTTGATTGTAGTCATTGGCAGAACTTGATTGCTAAATTGCACGCTAACATTATTGGCTTGGAATTTATTATAAATGCAATTATTACAATTTCCCATAGAAAAAACAATCAAAATAAAGGAGCTAATAACATCCTCAAAAATTGAGGCATGACATATTTGGCAATTTTCTCTAGATTATACTTGTTTCCAATGCCTTTGCCTAGCTATCATGTCATAAAACTTAATGCTTCTTTCGTTTCACTATAGTTGTTAAATTTGACTTTTTACACAATTTAATGTTTTAATAATATATATAAATATATATTTTACTATACTCGTCTAAAAAATATAAAAAAAATAATATTATGAAAATATGCGATTAAATGTTTCAAAGAAGATCTCACTAGATTATATTTTTCGTATACGTTAACAAAATGTATAAAATGAGTTTAAGCGATAAATATTATTAATATTTTTTTCACATAGAGAGACTTTGTAGCGCCAATATGTAGGAAGGAGAGAAGCGGGTAATGAGTTTAATCCTAACAATATAATACACAAATAAAATAAGAATAAGAAAATATAATCAGAAGGTCTCTTAAAGAGATCGTTTATGGCAAAGACGACTCTCCTAACCGTCCGGCTCAATGGTTTTAAATTTAAAAATAAGGCTGATGACTAATCAGTTGCTTATTTTGCAAAATGAGTTGGCTCATATTTACCCGTCTATACTATAGACGGTCTATAGAAAGAATTTATGAAATACAATAAGTTAAAGGGATGGAGTAATCATTAAAGCTCATATATGAAGCATTTATCATGTGAATTTTATATAAACACTTGTAAACTTTAGTAAAGTGGGGACTATTATTATATAGAGAAATAAATTAATGTTCTAAAAATGCTCAAATAATAGTTAGAGACAAATGAAAAAAAATACTTAATAAAAGAGAAATAGAAAACAAATGTAATTATGCCAAAGATTATAATTAGTTATGTGGAGTACCATTAATAAGTAGCATTACTAATATACTAAAAAAAATAATTATTTTTTTTGTTTTTAAAGGGTTTTCAGAACTTTAACCGAAAAAGTAATATTTACTCTCAAGATAAAAAAATTCAATTGTCGCATTTTAAATAATAATTAATTATTATTATTATTATTATTATTATTATTATTTAGAATTAAGGTGTGAAAGTATCAAACCTCTGGTCTCTTAGATTGACACGTCTTCTTCAAAGAGTGTAGTAATTCATAAACCTTTGGAGACATCTTTGTCGCATCTTTCTTTTCTGCAATATTATCAACTAGATATATAATACCCTAGATATATAATACCCATATGATGCACGGTTTTATTAATTTTTCTGACTTATTTGTATAAATTAAAAAAAAATACGGTTTTATCTTTTAATGTTTTAAAATATTCTATATTTATTTTTTTTGAAAACAATATCCGATATTCATTTAGTAAATAAATTATAAAGATTTTATAAATAATTGAAAAAAAATATAATATTTTAATATATTAAATGATGTGACCTAAAAAGTAAGAAATTAATCAATATGAATAATATTATAGCCATAATTATACTTCAAAAAAATATTATAGTCATAGTTAAAAAGTAGAAAAGTCAAACACTAACATCATCATTAAGTTTTAGAGGGAAAATTTTTATTAAGAGAGTGACACATAAGCAGTGTTTAAAAGTGATGACATCATCTGTGTTTTGTTTTAGTAATAGTTATAGATAGATTATTAACTTTAATATTTTTATGATTCATGAATACTTTTATGCAATACGTTGAAAACTTGTTGCGATGTCTAAGACTCTACAAATATTATGAACATATGCAACATAATTAACCGTAAAAAATTCTAAAAATAGAATGTCTCATACATTTTAAATAGTACATAATATGCTACACAAAGATAGAGCATGTAGTAAAAGATTATGATATAATAAAATATATAATAGATCAGGATCTCAAATGTGAAAAACTCATAAAATGATACATTTGCTTCATCATTTGACTATCGTAAAAGTGCCAATTATAGTTGTCACACTTCATAAAAAGATAAGATAATATGTCAATTTTTAAACTTAATGAATAACTTAACCTACTTACTACCAATCATATCATATCATATCATACAATCATACATCATACAATACTATAAAAGTCTTGGAAAATTCCAAGTGTCATCATTTAAAGAGACATGAAAACATTTATCAAATTTAGAATCTAATATTTTTGTTTAAGTTTAAAACTAAATTAGGTAAAGTATTTGTATGATCATACAATACTATAAAAGTCTTGAAAAATTCCAAGTGTCATCATTTAAAGAGACATGAAAATATTTATCACGTAAATAATTAAAATAAACATCAGAAATTATAATTTGATTTAAAAAATCATGAATTTGGTAAATTTAAACAAATATATATATATATATATATATATATATATATATATATATATATATATATATATATATATATATATATATATATATATATATATATATATATATATATATATATATATATATATATGAACAAATCTTAACCAATAAATAATTAAATTAATGTGGAAAAAGTCCAAAAAAAAAGAAAGTAAAAATTACAAACCTTCCTTAGTGGTGAGTTTAGAAACATAAAGAAGAATGATAATGTCTTGAGTTTGAACAGTATGAGTAAGTGCCCATTGAAGTGCTACTTTGGCTTCTGCACTTGAATCTACTACCACCATTATTTTCCTCCCTTCATTTATTCCATTTCTCATTTTCTCTGAATTTTCCTCCATTTTCTTATCATTTTCTTCAAAATGATCATGATTATTAATATTATTATGTTCTTCTTCTTTTTTGTTTGCACAAATTGGGGAATTACTACCTAATTTATTCTGTATAGGAACCTTTACAAGTGGCCTAATTCTGTTTACACAAAATGTTTGTAATTTCTTTCCTCCTGTTTTCCCCATTTTTAACTAAATTTTGACAATAATGAAGAAAAAATGAGGAAAAAGAATGGTTATATATATGGGGTGGAAGAGATTATAGTAAATAAATGTAATGTTAAGTAGTAGTTAAGGATAATCATTATTGAGAATGTGTAAAAGTAGCTGAAATGAAGAATGAAACTGCTTTTTAATTCTTTTGTCTAATTAAATTATCTTTTCTTTTGGCTTAGCAATCATTTGCTTTTCAGCTCCTCTTATACATATTATTTCACCATGAGACGGATCATGTTAAAATTGTATAAATACCAATTCTCTATTGAAGTTGTACGTCTTGCTGTAAGAGGACTTTAATTGAGTCAACTCAAAACTATGTAAAAAAGAAAAACTGCTTCTTGTATAAGTGGAAATTTAATTTTCCTTGTTTGTTTTCTTCTTTTTACAAATATGTGTTTTGTATGGACATGTCTCACGGTAAGACGATCTGATACAAGACGCACGAAATTATAAATAATCACTTTAATACATAAAATGTATATAAGTTAGTATAATAGAGATGTTCTCAACATTAAACCGTTTCATTTAGAAATTTATATTTGGTTGTATGTTGTTTTTATTTTCTCATGTGGGGCAAAAGTTTAAAGCCATTAACGTGGTTGCCATCAAAGTGTAGGACCTCTTTGTCTACAAAACTTTTCTAGTTTGATTTATCTTTTTCCTTATCCTTCATACCAACTTACATGATTGATCTTTAAGTGATTAGAACCTTTTAAGTAAATGGTTATTATGTTATAATACAGCTTGTCTCTTGAGAGACCGTCTCTTTAAGAGTTGTATTTCAAGCCTAATTCATTAAAGATCAATGTTTATTTACCGTATTTTTAATGCCTACTTACATTATTCTTAAGGCTTACTTACTGCATGTTTAACGTCTACTTTCAACATATTAAATGTCTACTTATATTATTCTTAATATCTACTTACAATATTTTAAAAATATATAATAGGCCGGCTCAATTAAGGTTTGGTCTCTCAAAGTGACCGTCTCTCACAAGAACTTCCTCTATTTCATAATACTTGTTACATTTAACTTTTTTTACGCAATTGAGTGTATTATTTTGTTTATTTATATGTCGAATTATACACATTTAAAAATTATAAAAAGTTTATATTATGAAATTATGCGATTAGACGATTCAAACAAGATCCCACATGACTATACTATTACTTACATATTAGCTGCAATATATAAAATAAGCTTAAACGATGAATAGTGCCCAAAAACAAAATGTAGCAAATATTTCGCAACAGAGGAAGTATTCATTTTGAATTATTTCAGATTACGATATCTAATTTTTTAGGAAATGTTATAAGAAACTACCTAATCTATAGGCCTGTTTGCAAAAAACTACTAATGTAATTTTTTTGTAAAAAACTACCTAATTTAATATATTTCCCTGCAAATGACTACCACTTAACGGAAAATATTAGTTGACCATTAAGTTTAAGGGTTTGACCGATTTGAGAGGTTAAGTTGTCTATGTGGCAGTATCTTATTAGTCCTCGTATTTTTAAATAATTTATAATTAAAACACATAAATTAACAAAATAAAAATAAAAGATATTTAACGTCATTTGTACCCATCATAGCGATTGTTTTTCAAAAAAACGAACGTCGTGATTATCCTTATGGGATAGTTCTTGTAAATCCGGTAGAAACAAATACTTATTTGTCTATTTTTCGATACGTAAACCGAAAAAGATATTTAACGTCATTTTCAAAAAAATCGTTGTGATGGGTAAAAATGACGTCAAATATCTTTTATTTTTATTTTGTTAATTTATGTGTTTTAATTATAAATTATTTAAATATACGAGGACTAATAAGATACTGCCACATAGACAACTTAACCTCTCAAATTGGTCAAACCCTCAAAGTCTCAAACTTAACGGTCAACTAACGTTTTTCATTAAGTGGCAGTCATCTGAGAGAAATATATTAGATTAGGTAGTTTTTTGCAAAAAAATTACATTAGGTAGTTTTTTGCAGATTGACCTATAAATTAGGTAATTTCTTATAATTTTTCCAATTTTTTTTGAAGTGGAATAAGTAGGACATAATCAGAGAATTTTCTTTTGTAAAAGAAGGTAGTTAGGAGTAAAAGATGAAGGATCATAGCAGTGCTCTTTGAGTGCAAAACAAGTTTCCAGAAAAGAAAAAGAAAAAACAGGAGGATTAGTGATATCATTTGCATCTTTTTTTATCTTGTGTAACCGACGCTAGCTTCATTTGGCTGCAATTTTTCAAATTCTCTAATTTATGAGACAAACACCATATGTGTAACACAAATTCTCGTGAGAGATGGTTTCTTTGAGAAACCATCTCTAATTGGGTTGGTCAGTTAGGGAAAATCTAGAGTAAATATAGAAAATAAATTTTAATGAATTGAGCTTGAGAGACGTCTCCTAGAAAAACGGTATCTAAGTAGACTCGCTGTATGCGTAAATGACCCAAAACAAAAAAATTAGTAACCTTTTTACACAATGATAATTATTAGACATCATGTGGTGGTGGGTCTTAAATTTTGGGAATTATAGGCGACTATTTGGATTCCCCGTGAATATTTAAGGGACAAATAAGCGTTAAAATAGCTGGTTTTGGACGAAACGATCTTGTAATGAAACCGTCAATTTAAGTCCGCCAAATTCGCGCGTGTAACGACCTAAATATTTTTTTTTCATTTTCTGGGTATTTTTCAATTTTGATCTTAAAGATATCAATTTTGACCTTAAAGGTATCAATTTTCAAAACTGATACCTTTAATGTTATTATTGATAAATGCCCAGAAAATAAAATGTTGTTACACACGCAAATTGGACTGACCCAAATTAATGGTCCCATAATGAAACCATCTCATCCAAATTTTTGTGAAGTCAAATTAGAACAATAAATTTAGTTAGAAAGTATTCCCAAAAGAATGTTCCAATTCTAGTATTTTCTACAGTTTAATTTATGACTCAATATGAGGATGACCAAAAATTGTATTCATATTAGTTTTGGGCCCAAAACCCAAATAGTCATTGGGCCTAATCAAAAGGTAGATATTAGTCCATAAAGATAACACAAATTCTTGTATGAGATGGTCTCACGATGAGACATGCCTCATACTTTGGTTAAATAGCCCAATAATAGAAACTTTTAGCTTACAGACTTCTGATTTTGAGGTCGTTTTATCGTGAGATGATCTCATACAAGATGGGTTGTAAAGATAATCAATTCCTATACTGATTTCATAAATGATTGTATGAGACAGTTTTATCATGAGATGTGCTTTATACACAAAATAGATAGCCTAACTAATATATATTGTGAGAATAGAAACTCTTTGTTTTAAGGTTGTATCACTGTAAGACGGTTTCTCACAATTTTGTAATATGATTCTCGGTGCTTTTCACTGATTGTTGTTTGACGTAGCCTCATTGTGAGATGCGACACAATAGATTAATTATATAGCTCAACTAATACAAATCATGGTATACTAGCCTATTTGATCAACTTCCTTTTTCATTACTATTGTAAACGACATTTTCTCTACAAGATAGCAACGCCATAATTGCGATTAGGAGTGTGTAAAATTAAATTGCGATTAGGAGTGTGTAAAATTAGACCGGACCGGCGGTCTAGACCGGAGTCTGTTACTGGCGGTGCTGGCGGGCTGCTATTTGGTTTTAGTCACAGACATTGCAACCTGTTACTGCATTTTGCTTCTAATGTTCCATGGTTTTAGTCACAATCATAGATTCATAGTGTATTTACATTCCTCATTATTTAATTAATACTCCCTCCACCCCTTTCTTGTTTGTCCACTTTCTAGTGGACACGCAAATTAAGAAAAATGGTAGTGCAGTATTTTAAGTGATTATAATAATTGTAAAGATGGTAGCTGGGGTATTTAAGTGATTATAATAATTGAAAAGGTGGTAGGTGGGGTATTTTAAATAATATAAGTTGGGGTAGTTGGGGGTCTTTAGGTAAAGAATCTTTGCCAAAAATAGAAAATGGACAATTAGAGTGAACTGACCAAATAAGAAAAGTGGACAATAAAAAAGAAACCGAAGGAGTATTTGATATGTATTGGCCTATTGGAAGTTGGATTTTATTTCAATAAATGTAAATTTGATTATCATTTTTTACCTATTTCTTTAAAATATCAGTTTAACTACATTTATAGATTTATGGTTGTCAACTAATTTACAATGATTTTTTAAAGTTAATAATAAGTCAAAAAATAATTTTACTAAATTATATATCAGGAAATTTAACTTAATAAATAAAAGTTTTCAAATGATGTAGGATTGTAATCGGTATGTCAATATTAATTCATAGTAATATTTATTTTCATAGAATTTCAATTAGAGTTACCTGGTCCAAGCCGGGACTTCCGGGTTAGACCGGAACCGGACTGGAAGTAACAAGTCCAGTCTCCGGGTCTCAATTTTTCAAAATCCAATTTTCCGGTCTGGTCCAGATTTGGACCGCTGTTCACCCCATTATAAGCAATGTCACTGTTGAAATCGTCGCGAGTATTATCATATTGCGATGTACATGTGCACGAAAAACAATATTATCGTAATAGTTTAAGCTATTCATCATCAAAGTCATCGCAATTTCCATTAGCATTATGACGACAACAAGATTTGCCGCAAGTCCATCGCACTTTTGAATTTCAATCAATTAAACCCTTCTGACCCCCTGTCCTTGTCATTCGCCCTAATCACTTAAAAACGGTTATACACCATAAATTTGCGCAAATTTATAAACAATCAAATCACATTTTATGTTTAGTGGTTGCCTTTTAATCATTAAAATCTTTTGCTCAGATCCCATATAAAATTGTATTGTTTACATTAAAGTTTCTACACTCTATCAAATACATTAATAGAGATTCAAAGGATCATATTTAAAAGATCGTCCCTTAACATGAAATATAAGTTGAAAATCATACAAGCATAATGGTTTAATCAGAGTCGTCTTACATAAAGAGAAGATAAACCATAGATACAATTTACAACACATGTCAAAATACAAAAGGTCTAAAAGTGTTTCTAAGTCTTGACCACATAGGATAATAAAGATTATCATACAAATTAAAAAGCTTTTCTTACATACCTTTGAAGTTAAATTGATGATTTACTCATGTGGAAAACATCCCATGTTGGCAGAGTAAATAGGTTCAAGTGTGAGGTCAAGACCATTCCTTCTTACATCCCCACTTAGCTCTCCTTCATGATATGTGTTACTGCTTCATCAAATCTTATTTTATTACAAACTAATCACTTTTTTCAAATTTTAAACATATAAATAATCCAACAATATAACTTTAAAAGCAAGTGGGAGTGTGGAATTAATAAGGTGTGATCACAAAAATTAAAATTAGTAAAAAAATTAGTCAATATATATTCATTGTAGTTTTTATATTGAGATAAACCGGCAAAATTTATTGATTTTTTAGGTGGTGAATATCGAATTTCATTACAAGGGTGAAAGTGAAAAATCTTGTGCACTATATTTTTTTATTATATTTATTACTTTATTATTTAATCATTTGTTGAGTCATTGTAATATATTAATATGACAATAATTTCATAATGATACCCAATTGCAAAATAATTTAAAATTAACGTCTCTAATTTTAAAAAATTTTGTGCAATATATGAGTTTTATACTAGTAAGTTAGTAAATCTAGTGGAATAGTTAATAACTAATTACGTGTTTAGTTAATCAAAATATATAAATAAATAAACAAAATCAAATAAAATGAATAATTAGTAATTTAGATTTCTTGATTTTAGGCACTTATAATAGTTTCAGGCTGTTTTGTATGAGATCGTTTTACGGTGAAACGACCTTAAAACAAGAAGCCCATAAGTTAAAAGTTCTATTATTAGTTATTTAACCCAAGTATGAGACATGTCCGCATGTCTCACGATGAGACCGTCTCATATAAGAATTTTTGTACTTTTTTATCGATTGTTATTTAAACTCAAGTTATGTATTTCTCTCTTAAAACTTAATTATATATTAACTGATGTAGAATATAAAAAATAAAGGAAAATTACCTAGAATAGTCCAACCTATTCGTAATTTTCCTACAATAATCTCATCTATAGATTGACTATGAATATTCCCAATTTTAAGGGGTGGTTTCCTAGAGTAAACCCGGTGACCGGATGACTTGATATAGCAAGTTTTATTTTTTAAAAAAATATTTAAAAAATGTTCAACAAAATTTTATGATTCTTTTTATTATTTAGAATTTTTTATGTAAAATTTCAAAAATTTTCTCTAATTTTAAATTAATTTTCAGTGTACGTTTTTTGGTGAATTACCTACTATAGCAGGTCATCGGGTTACCCAAGTTTACTTTAGGCAAATACCCCTTAAAGTTGGGATTATTCATGGTTAATCTATAGGTGGAATTATTGTTTGAAAATCACGAATAGGTTGGATTATTCTAGATAAATTTTCCAAAACTAAATTAAAAAAAAATAACAATTAGAGAAAAGTATGAAAAAGTACCCCATGTTTAAACAAGGAAGTGGAGGTAGGAGGAAATTTGAAGAAGCATCAGGACCTTGTTGATGATTTTGCGACTGCCCAGCTTGGTGATGGTGCCATTGTAGTTGTTGCACTTGGGCCATGTCTTTTCCTCTTTCCTTAATCTACATATGCTCAAATAATTTCATTACCAAAATATTAAATTAAAAATATATAGAAGGCAATATTTGCCCTAATAATTTAGAAAATACTATACTTTTTCAGTTTCATTATACTTCCTTGTAACTAATAACATGTCAAAATCAGTTGTATGTATTTTAGAACGAAGATAATGTATTACATCAGTACATACAAAATACCTTCTTTGCCAGCACGTTGTTTTGCTCTTGCATTGCCCTCTCCTACAACAACAATCACAAATTCATGTATTAGACAGTCTAATAGTGAGACGCAATATTTTTTTAATATATATGCTTCACTAACCTTTTGGTTGTGAACAAAAAGCAAAAACACTTTACTATTGTTCACTTGATAAATGTATAAACTATAGGAAATTTAAATGAGCATATGTCCATACATTATAGTATTATGATATGTGAATGTGTCTTTTATGACAAACGAAAGAAATAATATAGTGAGGTCGTATTTCATTCCATTTTAAATAAAATCGATAAAATATGTTTTAATATTTGTTACAACTTTATTTAACTTTGCAATCAGAAAAAAAATATAGTTATTAAATTTAAGTAAACATTTTTAGATAGTACTATTAACGTAGCTAAATTTTAATTATATATCCTAAATTATTTTGAAGACATGAAACCATAATTTTTCAAACTTAATAGTTGTTTTGTTAATTTTTCATGTTAGATAATTATAGGAAAAAATAATCTTTATAATCTCAAATATTACTCATCATTCTATAATAATCTCGATCAATTAACACTAAATAATACTTTGAAGGCGTTATCATCCAACTCAAGTAATTAAAAACTTACGTCCTATGACACACGACACACAAATTAGATTTAAAAGTATGATTACATGAAATAATATAAAAAAATATCATTAAAATGAAAGTTTTGCTTCTGTGACTTGAAATCATATCAGCATTGCTATTTGGGATGGAATGTTGGCCTGTTTAATTCTATATTTGTCTAATTCATTGAATTAATTAAGATGAACAAAAGTACGATAAGATGAAATAATATCAAAAACTATAAAAATAAAAATATAAACAAAAATATATTGTAGGCTTTTGAGAAATTAACCTAATTATATTAAAACCTCTATCCATGTATATCAACATTGGATTTCCTAATTTTGTTACATTTTTATTTTTGCAGTTTATTTATTTTTGCTACAATTCTATATTTAGTAGTATTATTTTATAGTTTAAATTTTATTTACAAATTTATTAGTTTTTCTCCAATTCAATTATATTATTGCATATAAAATTATTTTTGTCTTATTTTTCACTAAAAGTAATAATGCAACGTTACCTCCTTGTAACAAAATGAAGGAAGCAAGAAAATTAAGTGTATGAATAAAGTGATAGGGGAACTTACCTTCTTCTGGAGATCAGAGATGGATTCATGCATCAATTGGTTCTGTCATACAATTTTAAAGACAAATTAATCTTTTGATTATTAATGTTTCAATTATTCTCTGCACATTCCAAGCAGACGAATGAATTCAAATCTTAATTAGTTCCTTACATAAGCCATGTAATTAAATTTTATCGATTTTGGGATGATTGTCCCACATCGATGAATCAAAGATGGTATGCACACTTCATAAGTCAATACAATTATTCCTTTCATTGTCATATGATTTTGGAATGATATCTCCTTAGCTTATAAATTGTGTGTTTATCGTATTTTTCTGATTATTTGCTGGCAATCCAATTATCTCAACTTAGCAATAAAACCGTCAAGAAGATTTTGGTTTATTTGGTTCCTTGACATGGTATTAGAAGCCAGCGTAACACGAGATTACGAGTTCGAATCTCAACCACACCTCATTTAAAATTAAATATTTAGTACCAGTTATAAGGAGGGTCTGTGATGCATCCACATCCACACTTTTAGCTCGAAGGGCTTTCGTGTGAGGGATATGTTAGAATATATAATATATCTTTTTTGAAGATCATAATATATAATATATCTTGAGGCTTCATATATCAGCATAAACTTTTGGTTGAGTTGGTTTGTTTTGACAAAAACCCTTAAAATACTCTTTCTCTTTCTTTAAATTTATATTCCACAAAAATTTGAAACTCTCAATTCAATTTGCGTTACGCAGCAATTATGAGCCTGCCATTGTTCTTGATCAAAGTTTTCTATGAGCGGGATACACTAAATAAGATGATGATGAGCAATTATTAAGAGACATATTCTTTCTTTTAAAAAAAGAAATCCTAAATTATTAAGAAGCTCTAAAAATATTCCTATGATGCTGCCAGTACATGTTGCTCCACCTGCTGCTTCTGATTATCCCTTTTCCTTTTGTAGCTGTTGTAGTATGTGTATACATGCATACTTCATTCCACGTAGCAATCAAATACCTTGTGGTCCCTTTCTTATTTTCTAGCACGTGTCTCATAGTAGTGTGTAGCTGCTCTTTAGTTTCTTTTTCCCTCTTTATATATTGTCTCATAAGTGTAATAGCTTCTCAGGTTTTTAGTGAATGAAAAACAGTAGCTTTTACCTCCAGTATTTACTCTTCAATTATCTTCATGGTATCAGAGCTTTGACTCTCTTCCTCCCTGACCATCTTCTTCTTTTTCTTCTCTTCTGATTATCCTTACCTTATCTGCAAATGGAAAGAATGAACCCACAAAATCCACTATATCTTCATTGTTCTAATGGACCAAACACTGTAAGTGTTGATAAATTAACTGGGACCAGCAACTACAGGCGTTGGAGGAGATCAATGGAAATAGCTTTATCATCAAAAAGGAAGCTGGGATTTATTAATGGGAATGTTGTGAAGGATGAAGATGATAGAGTGAAGGCTGATTTATGGGATACTTGTATGACACTGTGATTGGATGGATTTTAGGATCTGTCTCAGATGAAATTGGGCAGACCATCATGTACATGATGACTGCTAAGGAAATATGGATGTATTTGGAGAAAAGATATGCTGTGTCAAATGGGTCTCTCAAATACAAACTTAACAGAGATGTGTATAATCTCAAACAAGAGAACAATACCATCAATGAATACTACACTAGTATGAAGGGAATGTGGGAAGAAATGGATTCCCTTGATCAACTCCCTAATGTCACTACTGAAGCTGAGGATGTAACAAAGCTGTTAGAAGCACTAGAAACACAAAAGGAGGAAAGGAGGTTGTTTCAGTTCTTTAATGGATTGAATGACATATATGGAGTACAGAAAAGTCATCTCTTAATGCTTGTGCCTCTATCATCTGTAGAGTTTGCTTGCAATACTCTTCAACAAGAGGAGTCCCAAAGAACCATTTTGAATCCAGTAAAAGCAAGCGTTGAGTCCTTAGCTATGTACAGCAAAGGTGCAAGAGATGTGCCAGTATGTAATGCTTGTGGAATAAAAGGCCACACCAGAGATAGGTGTTGGACTGTGATAGGATACCCAAAGTGGCATTCAAGGTATAAGCGCAATTACAAGGGCAGAGACTCAGGAGGGAGTTCTGGACCTCAATATAGAAACCAGTACACCAAAGGTGGGAAGATGGCTGGAAACGCTCAACAAGAAGAGAGTGCTGGTACAACAACTGGAGAAACTTTTGAGAATCCTGCCTATTTCTCAAATGAAACCCAACTGTTCAGATGATGAAATAGACAACAACTTTGCTGGGTTTGCAGGTATGGCCTCATGTTCAACTCATAAAAGGGATGAAAAATGGATAATTGACTCAGGGGCTAGTGATCACATGACATGTAATAGTGAGTGTGTTGAGAACACTAAATTGGTAAAAAATGAGATGAAAATAACCTTACCTAATGGGGAATGCTCAACTATTACTCATTTTGGCACTGTGAGACTGAAAAATGGATTGACTCTTGAAAATGTGCTGGTAGTGCCTTATTTTAAACATAATTTGTTGTCTGTGAATAAACTCACTAGCACAGGTCATTGCAAAGTCAATTTTTATGCTGGATATTGTATTATTGTGGAGGATAATACCTTGAAAATTAAAGGTGTGGGTGAGTGCAAGAATGGATTGTACTATCTCATAAATGAGTGCATTGAGAATGTTGTTGAGACTCTCAAAAATTTGTCTGCTCGCTCCTCTGTCTTCAATGCTGTTCATGAAAATGTTCAAGTCCCTCATGGGTGGCTTGAGCCACAAAAGCTAAGTAACACTATGCTGTGGCATCTCAGGTTAGGGCATGTACCAATGAAGAAATTAACCTTGATGGGACTTAGTATGAAGCCTGCTGGAACCTCTAATCCTCTAGCCATTTGTGTCACCTGTCCCTTAGGCAAACTCACAAAACTACCATTTTCTCATTCACAATCTTATGTCTCCTCTCCCTTTGAGCTGATCCATATTGACATTTGGGGACCTTACAAGGTTTAGACTCGAGGTGGATATAGGTTCTTTCTGACTGTGGTAGATGATCACACAAGAACCACCTGGGTAACATTACTCCAACAAAAATCTCAAGCCTTTGAAACCTTACTCACATTTGTACAACTTGCTCAAACTCAGTTTAACTCAACAGTAAAGATCATACGATCCGATAATGCCCTAGAATTTCAAGATATACAATGCCAAAAGTTGTATGACTCCTATGGAATAATTCATCAAACTAACTGTGTAGACACTGCACAGCAGAATGGGAGGGTTGAAAGGAAGCACAGGAATATCCTTGAAATGGCTAGGTGTTTGAGATTCCAAGCAGGACTTCCCAAATCATATTGGGGAGATTGTGTCCTAACAGCAGCATATATTACCAATCGCCTACCCACACCCATCCTCAACAACAAAACTCCTTTCGAAATGCTACACGAAGAACCACCCACCTACTCTAATTTGAGGGTATTTGGTTGTCTTGCATTTGCCTACAACCCCTCTCGTCATACTGACAAAATGAGTCCCAAGGGTGTGCCATGTGTATTCCTAGGGTACCCCTCAACACAGAAAGGATACAGACTTCTCAATCTCTTCACCAATGAGATTTTTGTCTCCAGGGATATCAAATGGTATGAAAATATCTTCCCATACACATTCTCACCTGATCAACTAACTCATCTCATACCCACATCCAATGAACATCACATACACTCACCTATTCCTTGGGAATCATCTTCTGATGATGATGAACCCACTGAAGAATCCTCTCCTAATCCCAATTCTGGTCCAGTTACTCCATCAGCTTCATCTGAGTTATTTCCTACATCACAACCCACTCCTTCACCTCCACCTTTAAGGAAATCCACAAGACCAACTCATCCTCCTAGTTAGCTTAAGGATTACATTAATCCGATCTCAAATGTCACCACAGCCTCTGTCAATTCCACCTTCACCTGCTTTCTTTCTGTCTTATCTCATCACCATGATCCTATCCACTTCAAAGAGGCCCTTCTATATCCTCACTGGATACATGCTATGAATAAGGACCTACAAGCTCTAAAGGACAATCTTACTTGGGTTATAGCTGATCTGCCTAAAGGTAAAAAACCTATAGGTTGCAAGTGGTTATTCAAAACCAAATACCTTCCCAATGGTGCAATTGAAAGGTATAAGGCTCGCTTGGTGATTCTTGGCAATAAGCAGCAATATGGTATTGACTATGTGGAAACCTTTGCTCCAGTGGCAAAACTTACAACAATGTGATCTCTCCTTGCTGTTGCTTCCTTGAAAGCATGGGAAATATATCAACTTGATGTCAAAAATGCCTTTCTACATGGGCATCTAGATGAAACTGTGTTCATGACATTTCCTCCTGGTTACTCAGGTACTGGTAATCCAATCTCTGCTGACTTGTGCAACTCTCTTTCCTATTATGCTCAAAACTCTCATAGAGCATGTAAGCTCCACAAAGCCTTGTATGGGCTTAAGCAAGCTCCCCGAAAATGGTTATGATCTCATTATAGCTGGCAATGACAATCTAACCATTACTCAATCCAAAGCCTTCCTTACTACTAAATTTCACATGAAAGACCTAGGTCCACTTCGATATTCTTGGGTATTGAAGTAGACAGAACCAGTGATGGCATCTTCCTATCCCAACACAAATACACCACCGACTTGCTTAAAGAATACCACATGCAGTCAACCAAACCTCTCAAACTCCCTTTAGATCCTAACATAAAACTCACAACTAATCTTGGCACTCCTCTACCACATTGTCTTCCCTACCAACAACTCATTGGCAAACTCATCTATCTCACCTTGACTAGACCAGACATCACATTTGCTGTTCACACTTTGAGCCAGTTCATGAACAAACCTACCTCAATCCATATGCAAGCTGCAAAACGCGTTTTGAGGTATCTCAAAACCAATCCCTCACAAGGCATTATCCTTGCCTCTTCCTCTGCTGCTGTCTTGAAGGCATACTCTGATAGTGACTTGGCTGGGTGCCCTCACACCAGGAGATCAACAACTGGCTTCTGTATTATGCTTGGGGATTCACCAATTTCTTGGAAGTCCAAAAAACAATCCGTTGTTTCTCGTAGCTCTGCTGAAGCTGAGTATAGGGCTATGGCCTTGACAACTTGTGAAGTTCTTTGGTTGACTCAGCTCTTGAAAGAAATCGGTATTCCCAATATTGGTGTTACACAGCTGTACTGTGACAACAAAGCTGCACTCTCAATTGCAGCCAACCCAGTACATCACAAGCGTACAAAGCATGTGGAGATTGACTGCCACTTTATTCGTGAGAAGCAACAAACCGGTCTGATCAAACCCCAGTACCTCTCTTCCACAGAACAAATAGCTGACATCTTCACCAAACCTCTACCTGTCTCCCAACATCAGTATCTTCTTCACAAGCTTGGAGTCACAGCAAGTCCTCACTCCCAGCTTGAGGGGGGTACTAAGGAGCTCTAAAAATATTCCTATGATGCTGCCAGTACATGTTGCTCCACCTGCTGCTTCTGATTATTCCTTTTCCTTTTGTAGCTGTTGTAGTATGTAAATACATGCATACTCCACTCCACGTAGCAATCAAATACCTTGTGGTCCCTTTCTTATTTTCTAGCACGTGTCTCATAGTAGTGTGTAGCTGCTCTTTAGTTTCTTTTTCTCTCTAGCTATATAGTGTCTCATAGTTGTAATAGCTTCTTAGGTTTTTAGTGAATGAAAAACAGTAGCTTTTACCTCCAGTATTTACTCTTCAATTATCTTCATAAATTGCTAGCTCGACGCAATGGAAAACTTACTATTATATGATTATACTGTTTTTTTTAAATGATAACATGAAATAATATCAAAAAAGGCCAATTATGTTGATTTTATACACACTTGCTCAAAATATAAAATAAGATAAAAAATACCTTCCTTGATCGAATATTTTTAAGAGCAGTATCAAGTTGTTGCTCTAAACTTTGAATTTCTTTCATGTTGAGTGAGTCCAAATCTTGTCCCAAGTATTGCCTGATCATGATATAAATTTATATTATTTCTAGAATTATTTCACAAATCACACATACATACCAATTATCAAACATAAGGCAACTTATCTAGAATTCTAAAATTATCAAACATAAGGCAACTTATCTAGAATTCTAATTATGCTTGAGGAGGTGTTTGCCGTTGATGGCTTTGTGCATAGTTTTTTTTGTTGGCTTTTGACTTTTGGCTTGTTAGTTGGACAAATAGCGAAAAAAAGCGTTTGGTAAAAGACTTTTAAGTTAGCTGAAAAGCTGGCTTTTAAGCAAAATTAAAAAAACAACCCCAGCTAGGTTTTTGGTTGACTTTTGATTTATTGACCCACCTTTTCTCTAATATACAACCTGTTAGAGTATATAATATATTCTGGGGCCTCAACCATTAGCTTAAGCTTTTGGTTGAGTTAGTTCCTTGACATGGTATCAGAGCCAACGCGACAATAAGTCACGGGTTCGGATCTCAACCACCCCTCATTTAAAGTGGAATATATGCATCTACACTTCTAGCTTTATGGGCTCTCGCGTGAGGGAGCGTGTTAGAGTATATAACATATCATGTACCCTCAACCATCAGCTTAATCTTTTGGTTGAGTTGGTTCCTTGACATGTCACGAGTTCGAATCTCAATCACCCCTCATTTAAAGTGGAATATTCAACACCTATGCGTATCTCCACTTATAGCCCAATAGGCTCACGTGTGAGAGGGCGTGTTAGAGTATATAATATAACCCGGGGCCTCAACCATTAGCTTAAGCTTTTGGTTGAGTTAGTTCCTTGACACAACCAATACATAAATCTAGCCAACATCTCCTATTAAATAGTTGGTGTTTTCAGCAAGCAGTGAATCAGATAAGCCAACTAAAACAGCTAATTGCCGACACACCCTGACTGTGTTTGGAAGAGAAATATATGGAAGAAAAGAAAAGAGAAATATTTAGAAGGATGTAGGATCCATTGTTTGGATAACATAAAGGGAGGTAGAGGGATTTAGAGAGGAAGAGTTTGAAGAGAAACACGAATAAATTTTGTTGAAAATACAATTTCTTATATACAGATGCATGTATAATTTGTTATTAGGTCATACTTTCTTCATCTTAGTTTTACATATTGTTATTAAATTGAACTTGTTTTTGCAGAAATAGTTTGCTAAATTAAACTTTTGTTATTCCAATTTTGCTACCTTCTATTATGTAAAACATAAATCAATATATATATATATATATATATATATATATATATATATATATATATATATATATATATATATATATATATATATATATATATATATATATATATATATATATATTTTGTAAACATCTTAATTAATTTGACGATACCTATGATTCCTTTGTAGAAGATCAAGCTTGGCCTTCAGTTTGGCAAAGTCAAAGGTCCAGTTTACCTGGAAACATTCATAAAACTTAATTCAGTCACCTTATAATTTTTATTAAAAGAAATAACGATACATAATTTTTTTACAGCCACGACTCTACTAAATGATCGTTGCTTATCATTTTTTAATTTCAATTTTCAGTTTTTTCAAATAAAACTAGAAGTAGCAAATCAAAGGAAAATAATGTTTAATTCTTACAATTATTATATTTAACCCCCATATATTTAAATTAACTATTGATTTCTATTTATTAATTTAGTACGAATAATTAATTACTAGGATGCGAGAGCCAAAAGAGTTGGTGCATACGAAAAATTTATTAGTGAACTTGTCATCAAAATTAGGTCATTTCCAAAGTTCTGATCATCTTCGTTATATTCAGTATATTCCATTTATAAAAATTATGATCAGTCTTGGAGAGTGAAGTAAGACATCAATTTATACCCATAAAGGAGGAAAAGTTGTAATTCGAATAGGTTACTCAAAATAATTCTCAAATACCTGATGCAGTTATATAAAATTTTATAGGCAATTCAAGGAAGGCTCCTACAATATTTACCTGTGAGTCTGGATCATTTGAAGTTAGCCTTCTCTCTGCATAAGAATACCTCTCATACCTCTCAAGGATCTTCTCCATACTTCAAAACAAATTGAAAATTACAAACCAGTTTACCACCTTTATCAACTAGGATCATATATATATATATATATATATATATATATATATATATATATATATATATATATATATATATATATATATATATATATATATATATATATATATATATATATATATATATATATATTATATATATATATATATATATATATATATATATATATATATATATATATATATATATATATATATATATATATATACACGTAAAATCCACATCATGGCCCGTCCTAGGCAGCAGGGTTGTCGATTAGTAAGAGTAAAACGAGTTTAGGGTCCAAAAAACTTATTTTTATGTATATAAGTGATTATAATTTGAATTAAATTTACATTTTTTGATAAGTAATATGAGTTCTTAGTGCTTTTTATATAAAGTAGTTTAAATATTAACAATAAAAAAAATGTATTATATATGTTGTTACGTCTTAAGTATTTAGGAGGCCTTTTTATATTTAGCTCTGGGGCCAAAAATGAAGGGAATGGCTCTGCTATGCAGTACACAAGATCAAGCACATACATAATAATTAAGTATGAGATTTAGAAATTTAGACAAGGAATTTAGACAAGGAGTAACATAAAATATATCAAGTACTTTCTCCAATCTAATATAACAATTGCTATATTTAATTTGAATTTTTAAGCAATTTAATTTATTATTTTGATCATTAATATATTCAATTACGTGTATCCAAAAATTATAAAATATTAATCATAATATATATAATTCGCTTGAAAGATTAATAGTATCAACAAAATGCAACTTAAATTATGTGGTTGTACTCAATCTAATATAGAAAAGTTTCATTTATATCATGAATTGATGGTATAAAAAGCAAAAAATTTAGAGTAATTTAATAGTAGCTGGTTTTAAACTTGGTCACCTATGTACGTACTTCATTTCCTATGCGCCTTCCCCTAATTGTGGCATTTTATTGCAAATTGTAACTAATTATGAATTGTAAACTATTACGGAAGGACACTTTCAGTATCCCGCATAAGGTAGGGTTCGGATGGGAATTTTTTTTTTTCTTAAAAAATGCGGACAAATCATACCCGTACTTCCAAGGAGGGAGTAAAGAGAGATGTGCGCAGTCAAGAAACCTCCAATTATTACCTACTTTCAATATGGGTCGAACTCCAAACCATCCACTCCACATGCAGATGCTCTATCCATAATCACTTTTGGTTGTCCTATACGTAATAGAGGACGGACTAATGTAAACTTTATAATGAATACCTTAGCTAATTCACTTTCCACCGATTTCATCATCAAGAAGTGTATGTGTATCTTATACTTGTAATTTTGGAAACTTGCACTTGCAATTTAAAGATTTTTAAGAATACTTTAGAGTCAAAGCTAGCCAAAAGCAGTACGTAGAATCATAGTTATAATTATCAATCTAATTAATATTTATTTGGCATAATATTATGTACAATATAGATCAAATTTGAGAGAAAAATAAAAATATCAGACAAATTATACTCGTACCACTTTAAGAAAAGGGCAAGTAAATTATAGAGTGCTTTTTCTTGGTCAAAGCAGAAAATTATAGCTTCTAACCTAGTAGAGTTTGTAATTTCAAGAAATCATTTGTATCAAACTTCTAGCAAGAATGAAATTAGAGCAAGAATTCTTTGAGAAAAAAACCAAGAGCAAGAATATATTCTATAAAAAAAGAAATAAAATCAAGATCTTATCTTATTTTATCAAACTTTCTATCTTCATTTTTTAAAAAGTTAACTTCTGAGGAAAATCATTATCATCATCATAACTACTCCCTTTGATCTTATTTATTCTTCCACTTTGGTTTTTTCACAAATATTAAGGTAAATAGAATCTTTGAGTCGTAATGGGTATTATTTTAATTAAATAGTAGTGTGAAATAATGATTGTATTGGAAGTATGAGAGAAAAAAAATAATTAAATAGTAGTATGAAGTAATGATTGTATTGGAAGTATGAGAAAGAAAATAATTAAATAGTAGTGTGAAGTAAGGATAGTGGGTTTTTAAGGGGTAAAAGTGGGATGAAAACTTTCCAAAAATAGAAAGTATTCTAAAGCGGAAGAACTTTTAAAACTACTCGTTATAGTAAGGTGGAAGAATTTAAAAGAACGGAGGGATGAGTATATTAATCTAGAATTTATGATCAAAATCTGAAGTGCCCAGTTAGCTTACGATAGACTATTGAGAACAGAGACGTTGGGCTTAAGAAAATTAATACATATAAAACTTTACCTTTAACACCATATATAATGATCAACTAACCCTAAATCGCAAATTAAATTAGTAACTCAATAAGAATATATTTACACAAACATCATAATATTAAATTTGAGCGTAAACAATTATCCTATAATTGGAAAAAAATACACATAAATTTTTTTAAAAAAAACTCCAATTAGTTTATAATTAATTGATAAGAAAAATGATGTAGAATGCACATGTAGATGTAGTAGCGAACAAAAAGGACGAAGTTGACAGAAGAGAAGTAGGGAAGGTAAAAGATTAAGATGCTTGGCAATTGGTATAGGAACATGTAAATTTAAAGCTGAAACAACAATAATAAATACTTTAAATCATGTATGGTCAAATCTCCCATTTTTGCCCATTGGACTAATACTTTGTACACTTAATACCCAAAATACTAAGCTATATGTTATCCAAATATGCTACTAACTTTTCCTCATTTTATGCAACTACTAAATTATTATGTTTTTTTAATATAATATAATAAATCCTCTAAATAGTACACTTAATATGTCTCCTTTCTTTCTTGTATTCTTGTACTCCCTAGCTACTACTACCTATGATTATACAAAACTAATTTATTGTCATTTGAATTATATCCGTCTGTTTATAAAAGCTATGATCACGATTCGGGAGGATTGCAAAACAGCATATTCCATACCGGCCTTTCTCAAAGGTGATGATAAGTGGTTGCGTCCCGTTTGGTTAGTGGTATTCAATTGTGGTAATGAGAGTAAAATTTCATCAAAAGTTTCATATCATTCTCAATGTAATGAAGTTTTGATCAAAAAAAGTTTTTTTTGTTTGCAAATTTGCATTACCACCTAATACCACATCTCACAATGGTAATGCACACGAAAAAAATAAGATGACTGAAGTTGGACAAACGTTGCGAATTGCCATCAAGGTAAAGAGTTTTTTCTAACAAAATTACACTAGTTTTTCATCCTCATTACCATCGTTTATGACCACCTACTAAACGAACAGTTAGGGTATATAGTTCTATTCGACATTAATTGTGAAATATCTAGATCAATAAAGTTCGAAAAGTGTTCTTAACTAGGTCGGAAGGATTAAATTTCCAATCATAATCAACTTACCTAATACTAATACTCCCTCCGTTCTTTTTGTTACCTTACTAAAACGGGTAGTTTCATAAGTTTTTCCACTTTAGAATACTTTTCATTTTTGGAAAGTTTTCATTCCACTTTTACCCCTTAAAACCTCACTTTCCTTACTTCACACTACTACTATTTAATTATTTTCTCTCTCATACTTCCAATACAATCATTACATTACACTATTATTTAATTATTTTTTCTCTCATACTTCCAATACAATCATTACTTTCTACTACTATATAATTAAAATAATACCCACTACCACCAAAGATTCCATTTTTCTTAATCTTGGTGAAAAACCCAAATAGGAACATCAAAAAGAAACGAAGGGAGTAATTAGTTTATTTTAAATAAAAAAATGAGTGTACAAATTGGAGACATAATTAATATTTCCCATCTAGTATTAATTTAATTATAAAAATAAATAATAATGCAAATCGAATAATAAAACAAAAAGTTTTAAAAGCAAATAAATTATGGATGATTTTTAAAATTAACTATAACTATTTTGTAAAAATAAAAGAAAAAAAATAAAGGAATCCACAATAAAAATGATAAATGTGTTTGTGCATGAAAGTTAGGTTTTATTGCCTAATTTATACATTATGATCATAGGAAATATAACCAAAATGACAGTAAAATTACTTGTATCATAAAGCATCATCTTCTTCCTTTCTTTATGTTATTCAGATTATTCCTCTATCCATTTTTAGTATTCATACAAACAATTTCACATCCCACTTAAATTATTAACCTAGCTAATACTATTTATACATTTCTCTGCCGACACATCTCAATTACTAGGATTTTATTTCTCTCTTTAATTTTACCCTAAACAAGCAGAGTATATACATATTTTGGGGCCTCAATTATCAGCTTAAGTTTTTTATTGAGTTGGATCCTTAACATGGTATCAGAAGCCAACGTGACAAAAGGTCACGGGTTCGAATCTCAACCACCCCTCATTTGAAGTGGAATATTTAGCACCAGGTATGAGGAGAGTCTGTGTTGCATCCACACTTCTAGCCCAAATGGCTCTCGTGTGAGGGGGCGTGTTAGAGTATATAACATATTATGGCCTCAATCATCAGCTTAAGTTTTTGGTTGAGTTGATTCCTTAACACAAGCAATAAATTAACTCATATTCAAGATCCAATTTAATTTCAAAAAATAAAAAAAATTAATGACCCATTCAAACGTTACAGACCCAAAAATAGAAAGAAATTGTCATATATATAGTTTTGGATCATATTTCATTAAATTATGCGTCGTTGCTGACATTAGGCTCAAAACCTAAAGCTGCAAGTTCGATCCACGCTCCCTATGCAAATACTAATTTAATTATAAGGATTAACTCAATTTGGGCTCTATATATGAGTTGGGTCCTAGGCGATTACAACTCAAAACTACTCTACCTTGAGTCAATAAGTCCAGCTAAACTTAACGAAAATAATTTAAAAAAAATAAAAAACACAAATTCTTAGTTGAGACCGTCTTTTGCAAAGACGGTTCTCAAAAGGCCAGCCCAATTCTAAATATATATTTTTACAACTCTAAATATAGATTTAGACTGGACTTTTGAAAGTGATTTTTTCAAAAGACGGTCTCTATGAATAAAAAAAAAGAAGAAGACATACGAAGAATCAGAAGAATATTCAAAGAGTTTTCCTCGATGAGAGAAAATAATGAGAGCAACTTCAGCATCACAAAGGACTGAGATCTCATGAGCTTTCTTGACAAGTCCACTTCGACGTTTGGAGAAGGTTACTTGTCTGTTGATCTTGTTTTCTATTCTTTTCAGTTGAACCCTTCCTCTCCCCATTCTTTTTTAATTTAACCTAAACAAAGATTCAGAATATCAGGGTATGTATTTGTATTTGATGATAATTGATAATGGGAGGAGTAATTAAGATAGTGTTTTTAGTTTGTTGTGCTGTCCATTTTGTAAGGTTTCATTGTTTTAAGGGGACCCGCTCTATAATGTAATAATGTATTCTTTCCTTTGGTAGCCTAATCGGGCATGCTTACTTTATTAGGGTGTCCGTCTATAACTTGCTTTCATCCCGGTTTCTACTTTCTTATGCTTTACTTAATTTTTGACCACCTCGTCTCCTGATAGACATCTTTCAGCCTAATCCGCTAAAATTTAATTTTTATTTTTACTTTATATTTTCTTTTATAGGCCGACCCAATTAGATATGATCTTTTTTTAATAAGATCTTTAGAAATAACAAAGTTAATAAGATGAAATTATAAAATAAAACGAATCAAATAAAATTACAATCAACTATATTTTTCTTTACATATTCGAAAAAATTTATAAAAACAAGATTGATTATTTGAATAATGATTATTATTCAAGTATACTTATATTTATTAAAAATAAAAGATCTCAAGCAAGAAGTGTGCTGGGTTCAACACAAAGCTTCCACATACAAAGCTAAAGTTTTCTTTACATGATAGTAATAATGATTAATTTCAAATTAAATTCGTAATATATACTCCCTCCGTTCCTTAAAGAAGTTTCTACTTTTTTTTTTGCTGTTTCAATTGTTGTTTCCATAAGGAATCTTTTCATTTATGTCACAAAAATAACATCTCTCATCCTCATTTTAAATATTTTAATAATAATTATGGTCTCACATATCTTCCACTAACTTTATTATAACAATTTTATATTCCTTAGGGTCCCCACATATTTCCCACTAATTTCATAAAAACATTTTTTAATTAGTTGTGGTTCCCATATTTTTTCCACTAATTTTCTTTTAATATTTTTTTCATATTTATAGTACCCACTTTTCCTTCATCAAATATATTATTCAATAAAATAATATCTTCACTATCTAATAGATTCTATTTTTCTTAAATCCCATGCATATTGCTTATGGGAACCTCATTAAGGAAACATAGGGAGTATCATAATCATCATAACTTATACTAAAGCAATAGAATTTTATGCCACGTGTCACTGCTAGAAAACTTATTTTCCCGCCCAATCTCTTTTCAAGCAATTATGGAAGTTTTTTATTTTCTTTAACAAAGTAGTAAAGTATGCTACAAGATACATGTTATATTTTTATGAAAAATTACTTTGAATATCCCAACTTTGATCGATTTAATTCTTAAAATTTCAATTTTTGATTAAAATTTAAAAATTTGAATTTCTAGGATTGTCTTAATTTAAAGCACTGGAGTCCATCTATTGACGTCTCAATTCATTTATAGTTTACGTATATCATCTCTGAAATGGTTCGGGTCTAATTAGACTGGATTTTAAAGACAAGTCTATTTTCAATCTATGTTTTATTTTACACTATTTGGGTTTTTACAATTTTGATATATCTATAAATACTACTCCATCAAATATTAGCCTTCAACATTAATTCTTTGTCCAAATCATGTGTCTTATTTCTTTGAAAAGAATATTTAAAATAAATGTAAATACCTTTGTATTTGAATAATTTAGTATTACATTTTAGTCACATTATAATAGTAAAAAAATAATACAAGTTAATTAAGAAAAATTAACTATAATGTAACTAATTAATTAATTATGTAGAAATTATAGAATTTTCTTATTACATTCTTAAATTGACAATGGAATAATTCGGGACCCTAATGACAGTGAAGTCATGATCAACTTTCTAATAAGGTGTATAAACATGTTTTTTTATCAAATACATTTTTTAGCTTATTCTACCGATCAAACCAGCTAATTCCCTCAATCAACTAATGCTCAATTCTCTCTTTTACTATACTCTCTTTGTTAAATTTTAAATCACATCATAATGCATATTTACTCTTGCTATAAGGGATCAAATTCTATAAAAGTTTGAGTTGTAACCAAGTGATAAAATCAGGCAAATACTCTATTTTAAATGTTAAAAATCATATTATTTATTACTGATATGATTTTCAGGTGATCCGTGCATGACATGGGTAAATACCTAGTAATTTTATACTACATTAACTTTTAATGGAGATACAAAAGAGTTTTTGTATTAATTATGAACGTACTATCTCTAGGGTTACATAACCTCTCTGCTAAAATATAAAATATCTTTATATTTTCCCAATAAAAAAATATTACTCAATATTCAATCTAATAGCTTCATTCTTTCTTATGGAATCTTCAAAAAAAATTAATAAAATAAAAAAATTCTTTCTTATGGATAGTCAACAATAAGTGACCACACCGTATTTTTTGTCGCGGTAAGCACATAACGGATTTGCTACTATATGCAGGCTTATGATAATTAATTAATTATATTCTATCGTGTCTAGGCCATCTCATGTCCTCCGGGCCGGTCCAAAGGATAGGCAAGAGGGGCCGTTGCCCATGGCCCTATGTCAAAAAAGCAAAATTAATAGTTGTAGAAGGTTCATATATGTTATAAATTATAAAGGAAAAGGGCCCCACTTTGCTATTTCGTCCAGGGCCCAAAAATATATAGGGCCGGCCCTGATGTCCTAAACAAATAAAATTTCCTAATCAATAACCGCAATTTGTAAATCACTAAAAAATATAATATAATAAATAAAATTAAAAAAGATAAATCAAAATAAAAATACTCTCATCCTATCACATCCTACCACATGAGGCTGATTTATTAACCTCATAAATAACCGTTATTTACTAAGACTTTCTCTTATATACCGATATGTTGATTTATACTTATATATATTTAAATTATATGGTACAAATTTAAAAGGTTGGAAAATTCTATGTCTTACTTTTTTAGTATTGTTATCACTTATGGTACAAATTTAAAAGGTTGGAAAATTCTATGTCTATATATATATATATATATATATATATATATATATATATATATATATATATATATTATATATATATATATATATATATATATATATATATATATCTATATATATTTATATATATATATATATCTATATATATATATATATATATATATATATATATGGTAGAGTTCCAATAAGAAGGGGTGTGAAAATAAGAAGGATAGGAAGGAGTAACTACCGATGATTGATTAAGATCTAATGGTCGAAAAAAAATTGCCATAGTAGAAGATCTAGCAACACATGTTTATGAAAAACATAAAGAAATAATTCATTTGAAAATACATGTTTATACAGATTGTATCACATATTAATTAAGAAAGCATCACATTTTTTTCTGATCTCAAACGCGTGCAAGATAGAGCATTGATCTAAGATCTAATTGAAATTCCTTCCTATCCTTCTTATTTTCAAATCCCTTCCTATTAGATCTTATATATATATATATATATATATATATATATATATATATATATATATATATATATATATATATATATATATATATATATATATAAAAGAGGGAGGCTAATACAAAAGGAGAAACTAGAGTTAATACATTTTATTTATCTTCTTCAATGTATTAGATTGAGTGTGATTTCTATCAAAGATGGGATCTTTATCTTGAGAGTTTGTTCTCAAGACTATGAGGTTTATTCATTAGTGTATTGTTGACCATTAATAAAAGTAGACATTATATGACGGGAGGTATTAAGATACCTCATAATCATAATGTTTGTTATCTCTTTTGCTTATACGCTGTTAATAAACGATCTTTTACACATCCTATTACTATTGTTGGGTACAATCTATTCTCTTTCAAAATGTTTTTCTACAAGTAAGCTTCAACCCAACGGTCCGTTAGACTATTGATACTAAAGGATGGTAATAAGAATGATTTATATTGTAGATTTTCATAAAATATATATGGTAATGAAACTTGAATTGCAAAAATTTTTTCATTCACAATTTTCTATTACCACTTGATACCAGATTTTCATATGATAATGCATAAGAATGAATTTTGTGAACATATATATGAGATGATTGGAGAAGAAAAAACATTATCATTAATTGTCAAGAGATTTTCCAACTAAAATTACTCTAATTTTTCATTATTATTCCTACAATTTAATACTCCTAGATCTGTTACCAAAGGGCCGACCATAAACTTATTGGTTTTATTCTGAATAGTTTGTTTTGAATTTTGATGAATATATATATGTCTTTGACTAAATTGTTCCCCCGTAGATAACCACTAGTATATCCTGAATTTCTTTACCACTCGTACATGAAGAAACTCGACAATGTTCATTCGTATTGAGAGCACAATGTAAGTAGGTGATGTATTCTAAAACATCCATTTTAATTTCATTAGGTAGGTGATGTATTCTAAAACATCCATTTTAATTTTTTTAGCACTCGTACATGAAGAAACTCGACATTTAAACTCTTTTACCAAGAGTACATATAAACAAAAACTCTTCGTTCAACAACTATTAATTTGTAGCAGAAAAAAAAGTTTAGCTGCCTTTACTACAATATAATTTGTTTTTAGTGGGATATATTACGTCGCTTTTTTAAATTTCATATAGTGTATATAGAGGATTTAGTGACATTTATTAGAGCCTTTAGCAGCATATTAAAAAATCACACTAAAGTTTTTAGCGACATAGGATCTAGTGACATTTTCTCACAAATGTCACTATAGATTATAGTGACAATTACATATGCCACTAATGACCTAATTAAGTGTCGCTAAAAATCTCTTTATGGTGAAACTTAAAATAAAAACCAAAAATTATTACACTAAAAATATGAATCAGTGGCATTTTTTTAATACCACTAAATCAAATGTCGCAAAAAACTAGTCGCAAAAAACTAAATTTGTTGTAGTGGTTATGAAAATCAACACCCAAGTTTTATGTGTCTAAATGAACAAATCTATGGTGCCCATTAAATTACAATATATAATGTATTTCGAAACATAAATGACTCCTTCAGGTTAGGAGTATTATTGAACATGTGTTATTACAATACAAGTCGAGTATATATAATTAGAATATCATGGGAAAAATAGTGTACTCATAAAAACCTTAATATAAATGGTTCAAAATAAATGACTTCATCTGGAATCAAACATCCATCCTGGTGCAAAATTGCCATTATCTTGATTATTAGTTGAAGTCGATGCATTGTTCATATGGTTCTGTATAGCTGTATTATTGTAACTGCAAAAAACGAATCAATTTAGTAAATTTTTGGTTAAAATACGTGAGAAATGAGAATTCTGGGTTAGCTTAATGATTGAAAATTTTCCGTTTCACCTTTGTGATAGAAATTTAATTATTAACGTCTACAAAAAAACATTATTATTCTCTCGCCTTACCTGTAAGGAAACGTTTTTAGAAAAGAGAGAAATTTACCCAAGTTGTAATGTGTTATTGTTGCATTGCAATGGCTCGAAGAAAGCTTCATCTGATTGTCGAACGAAAGGAGGATGAGGATGAGGATGAGGATGAGGATGAGGATGAGGAGCAGGATGATTTTGTTCCTCTACATTCCAATTTTGCCTAAGTGTTTCACAAGTTTCTTCTAACTGTAAAAACAACATAAAACGTTATTTACACTTTATTTGGATTAAAAAAATTGTAAAAAAAGATATAATTTTTTATTTGCATGATAAAGATCACACGGATATTAGCTTTCTAATTTTGTTATTGACCAAATTTAAGTATAAAGAATAAGAAGGAAACTCGTTTTTCTCTTTCGGTTTATTTCTATCCTAAAAAATAAATATACTTCAAACATTGTAAATTCCAAGTTCTTTTAATTTTACTTAAATCAATAACTTCTAACTTAAAAAACAATTAATTGAAAAGAGTAAAATAGTTGAAACTTAATAAGCAAAGAGTTGGCCATAATTTGAGCAATTAACACATAATTTTTTTTTAATAACTTGGCAATAATAGTATAATTTGAGCAATTAAAACATTATTTTTTAAAAAAAAAAAAAAAAACTTTATTTAGTGTATACAGAGGAAAGTCACAAAATCAACTCGTCTAAAAAAAAAGTCACATTGAACGGTTTTAGTCATTAATATAGAAACTATGCATTTAATATTTAACTACTCCATTCGTTCCTTAAAAAGTTCCCACAACAAATATTTACAAAAACTAAGACAAAAATTTTTAGATAGTGAATATACATTATTTTATTAAATGATAAATTTGATAGAGAAAAAATAGGGACAATAAGCTTTACAAAAAATTAAATAAAATTTTTTGGAAAAAATATAGGGACTATAATCAATACAAGAAAAATATATTTATATAATTAGTGGAAAAACATGTGAGAACCATAAGAAACAGAAAAGTATTAATTGAAGTTAATGAAGATATGTAAGGACCGTAATAGACATTACTAAAATATTAAAATGAGGATGAATAAGATTATTTTGTCCAAAATTGGAAGTATTCGTAGAAAGAGTCTTTATAAGAACAACAAATAAAACACTATAAAATGACAAATGAAAATTTCTTGAAGCTAAGCTAGCAACGAAAAGAGTTTAATTTAACAAAAGTAGGTCTTAAATTATACTTTCTTTGTTTCCATTTGATACCCACAAGAAATATTTTATTTAAGAGAAATTTGTGACTGATTTTTCATTGATATCTAAGTGTTAAAATATATATTCATGAATGTTAAATTCGACTCAATATGGTGGGTTATTTACCCCTTATGTGGTGTGAGTGTTTCAGGGGACGGGTAGTGGTGTTAGAGGATTATGGATTTTCCACGGATAAGGTGGGTTACGAGTTGCTTCAAGAGAGGAGGTGGGTTATGGGTTATTCAGAATGATGGGATGGTGGTGGATTGGTGCTGTTGGAAGCCAACATGGTAGGAATATAGTGGTAGTGTTCAATGGAGTGGATAGGAGAGATGGAGTGGTAGCAATTGGGGTGGGGAGTGGACAAGATGGTGGTGGTAGCTAGGGTGTGGAGTGGAGGCAGAGTGGTGGTAGTTGGGGTTTTTTTTAAATGAAAATATAACGGCCAAAATCACGTGGTGATACGTGTTACAATTTTTTTTAAAAATAATGTAAACCTGCTACCCAGGTTAATGCAACTTTAAACTACTTTAAAAGAAAATTGAGTGCAAAGATCGGATTTTTCAAAAATAATCGAAAGGTGGAATTTTTAAAAGACAACTACATAAAGGTGGGATTTTTAAAATTAAATTTTCCTAAAATGTATTAAATTATAGGAGTATCTGGTTATGATAATTATTTTGATCATGATGTATTCGTTATTCGACTATAATTATTTTGCTATAATTAACTATGTAGACATATCTCTAGTATAAAAATTTAAGGCTTATTACTAAGCTATCTAGCTAGCAATGGAGTTTTCACGGCATATATGTTGTTAGTTACTTTAAAATGTGAGTATTAGAAGTATAACAATACTTTTAGTACCTTTTTCTTCAAGGCTCTGTTGGATTCTAGCAACGTCTCCTCCTGCACCATGATTTATGCATATTAGTTCAACATAAAATCTTCATGTCAAACAATTTATCTTTTAATGATAATGTGTGAAATTAAACTTATACTTTTATGAATTTATTACTTTGAAATATTATTTTTTGGCAATTGAAATTGTAACAAGAGCCTTTGTCACAATATTTAAAGATAGGTGAAGTTATTTAAATTGGGTGAATCATAATATGGAAAACGAAAATTTGTGAATTAGAATTTTGAAAACGGCCATTTTAAATAAGTGTTTCATTTGATTCTTTGATTTTATTACACATTATATAAAAGACTCTCACATTAATTTCTGCAATGTAAAAATATAGAAATGACATGAGAGTAACAGAACATACTAAATTGAAAAGTACGGCACTAAAAAAGAACAAATGAAGTATTTTTATGTGTATATATTAGGTTTCAAATGGAATTTAGATCTAAAATGTATTATTAATACAATTTTGTAGATTCATACATTAGATCAAACAATTTGGTAATGAGTTGATACTTGATAGTAATGAGTTGTTTATATATGGACTATGGAGGACTTAGAACTCAATCAATTAATCAATCATTATTTAACTGAACAATCACTTATCTATACAAAATTGAATTTGTAAGAGTAAGACTCTGAAGAGTGTGATTGCTAAAACCAAGGTGATTGTTTAATAAGTATTACTAAATGACTGCGCGCATCCCTCTTTACTCCCTTTAACTGAATAAGACTCTAATTGAATAAGCATTTGGGAGTACAAGTATAGTTTGTCCGCATCTTTCAAGAAAAAGAAAACCCCATTCGAACCCTCCTTTGTGCGGGATACCAAAAAGGTCCTTATATATTTCTTTTGAGTTTGCTACTAAAAATAATAAATTGTGAGGAAAAATCTCTTTTTTAGTAGCAAACTTAAAGAGACAGAGCAGTATTATGTTTGTCATCAATACTAACACCCGCCAACATCTAATACATAACAAACAAACAATAAATTATTTTATCAATCTTTTAAAAAAAACCTTATGCATGTATTCAGCTAGCTTACAACATCATTGTAAACATTCAATACTTTTAGAAACCAATTGAATCAAACATTTTCTAAATAAACCCTACCAAATCTTAATAGGAAAAATTGACATTAATAATCCAACATTTTGCTTATCCGCCGTGAATAATTCAACCTTTTGATTATTTTCTAATAATTTAATGTTTGTCTTTAGTTCGCTGTGAATAATCCAACCTTTATTTTAGTTTGCTAACAACATATCCTATTATTACCTATTATTAGTAATAGGGTATGTTGTGGGCAAATTTATCCTAAAGGTTGGATTATTTAAAAATAATCCAAAGATGGGATTATTCATAGCGGATGAATGAAAGGTTAGATTATTAATATTAATTTTTCCATCTTAATGTTGTTTTAAAAATAGAGATGTTGACAAAAAATGTTATAAAGACAAATCCAACATGATTCACATATAGAATACGATCGAGTCAGAAGTTTTTTTTTTTTTTGAGGAAAGGATTGAGTCAGAAGTTAGAAATAACATTTAATATTATTACTGTTTTTTAAAAAACCAACTCGATCAAAAATAATACTGTAACAATTATATTAGTTGATGGAAAAACAGTGTACAAGAATTGTGAGTAGACTAAAGGCACAATTAGAAGAAGGTTCTAGGACTTCTTACAGTTTTTCGAAGATCTGCAAGTTGGTCCAGCAAATTTTGGGTCTGCAAAATTTTAACACCAAAAGTGATTAAAAAATTGAAGACGCATTTCCTCCATTTTCTTTTATATTTACTCTATTATAATTAAAATAACAAAAAATAGGATAATCTCAAATATCCAATACATAACGACAAGCTTAACATAAGGTTACTATTCAAACAAAAAAATTATAAATATGCCACATTTTTAAATGTTAATAGTTGAATAATAATTTATTTATAATTAATTAATTATATATACTGATTAAAAAATATTAGAGTGTTAGTCCCTTTCTATCCAAAGGATCTGCCAAAGATTAGATTTTTATCACATGATAAGGGTGGATCATATGGGGCTGGTAGGGATCCAACCCCATATGTCAACCTATCAGTTTATTTTTAAAAATTTTGTACATTTAAATTTTTGATAATATACTATTAGTTTTAATTACGGTATTATCATTATAGTAATTAAATTTTGGTAATTCAATCAAATAATTACCAATTACCTTAATGGATCTGATTTGCCTCAAGGATTTGTCCAATTGATGCTCAAGATGCTCCAGCTCCTTGGTGTTCAATTCTGTCAAGTCCTCTCCCAATAGATTCCTGACAATTTACCGTTTTATTTCAAACGATGATAATTAAAATCACCAATAATCGATAAAATATAAAATTAATCATGAAATATTAATATATGCTTAACATTTTGGTTAGGTTGTTTCTTTGATACGGTAAAGCAAATTCAAATTATAAGTTCACTATTAGTATTAAGTATTAAGTATAACGGAACGAAAGTGATTAAGTGAAAAAATATCACTATTAGTATTAAGTACTTTCTCTGTTCCGTTTTAGTTGCACCGTTGGATTTGACACATTTTTTAAGGGTCGTCAAAACAGTATGGTAAAAGTAGGGATGATGTATGATTGATGGTGATATATATAGGGTGGAAATAAAAAAAAATTATTATAAGTAGATAGTAGTTGTGACTTGTGGGTATATTAAATAACAAAAATTCCTAATCAATAATTGTGATTTGTAAATCACCACTAAAACTCTAAAAGACAAAAAAAATATAAATAAAATAAACAAACCCAATAAAGATAAATTAAAATAACAAAAGTCTAGTCATCCTATCAAATCCTACCACATAAGGGTGATTTGTTAACTTCATAAATAACCGTTATTTACTAAGACTTCTTCATTAAATAATTAATGGGATGATGTATGATTGATGGTGATAGTGCGGTACAAATAAAGTGAGCATAAAATAACTAGATTATTTTTACCAAAAATAATAATGTTGCAAATAATATAAAACTTCCAAAAAGGTAAGTGTTGCCAGTAAAATGGAATGGAGGAACTATAACGGAACGAAAGAGTTATATTTTGTTGAGATTGTCACTTTACATATTTCTAAAATTAAACAAGAAAATTAAATATATGGGCTAAAAAAAGAAATATGGTATGATTAGAATTTAGAAGAGTACAAGGTAGAGGTAGAATTCAAATTGAGATGATATGTCTGAAATGATACAACCCAACAAAGTTATTAAGTTTCAGAGCACTCAAGTCCACAGTACACCAGTCACTTCTTTCTTGTTTAACTTTACCTATGGGATACTCACTAAAGTTAACTCACATTTAAAAAAATATTTTTATCCTTACTTCATTTTATACTACCTCATTATTTGACATAATATCACAGGCCAACGTGCTTACAAATTTCAATTTGATCCACCAATCATTACATTTTTAACACCAAGCATGTATCTTTTGTTTGAGTTGAATCAAAGTGACAATCATGATTTATGAGTGTTGCTCGAGCCATTTTAGCTTATTTTGCTGTAAATATAGGGTTGGATGGTCTAACCATTAAATTCTAATATTTGGTAATTTAGCTGGTGCAAACAACTTATTGTTATGAATAAGATATTTTTGAACAAGTTACTCATAACAGTGGGTTTAAAATATGATGGGCAAACCAGTTAATAAAACCAGCTGGTCAAATCAACTATTAGCTACCAGTTAATAAAATCAGCTGGTCAAATCAGCTATCAGCTATTAGCCGCTTGCCGAACAAACTCTAGAACTAATAGCTCATTGATTATCCCGATCATTCATTCCATCTTAAAGCACGTACATCTAAAGGTTTCATTTAGGTTATGGGGTCGATTTAAAATTCAGTATTTTCAAATTTGTTAAAAATTAAAATTTATGTTCACATTGATTTAAACATAATTCTAAATTCATTCGTATAATGAAATTTGATGATAAGATTATGTGAATTTCGAGTCTTCACATGTATTTGATCGCATCTCCATACAGCTATTCTTCTGCAATTTACTCAACATGCTTATTGGTCAAATCAACATGCTTATTGCTTAATTTCAAGGATAAAAACATGTTACCTTTATTATACTTCCTCCGTTCCATAATACTTGCTACATTTTCCATTTTAGGAAATTTCATATTACTTGCTACATTTCCTTTTTAGTAAAAAACCAATCATTTAAAGTTATACCTACTCCTATTTTTATCCTACTCTATATCTAAGTACTCTTATTTTTCTTTTTTATTTTTCAACAAATAATATTAAAAAATTCCAAAAAGCAACTTTCCACCTACTACTCATCATTGCACAGTAACTCCTTAATATTTGTGCCCATGCAATGGTAGCAAGTAAATCAGAACGGAGGAAGTAGTATATATAATATATCTTGGAACTTCAATCATTAACTTAAATCTTTAATTGATTCTTTAACATGGTATCAACAGCTAGCGTGACAAAAGGTCACAGGTTTGAATCTGAATCACCCCTCATTTAAAGTGGAATATCAGCGCATGTGGGCATCCACACTTCTAACCCAATGGGCTCTCATATAAGGAGACGTTTCAGAGTATATATAACATATCTTGGGGTCTCAACCATAGCTTAATTAACCCAAGGATAAAAACATTTTAAAAAAATACAAGGACAAAATTAGTGAAAGAAATATTTGTTTTGCATTTACACAGTTTTTGTGTAAAGGACAAAATAAAGTATACATAACAACATAAATGACGTCAAATCTTATTTTCTATTGAATGCAAAATTTATTTTGAAATCGTTTTTGATGAATGTTTTTAATTTCTTTTTACTTTTCCTAATTTTTGCAAAATTCTCATATTAATAAGAAACATTTTTAAGTGCTAATAAGCTATTATATATAATTAAAAATTATTTAAAAAATTTATAAATAAAGTCAAATCAAATAGAAGTAATATTACTTACTAAAAAGTCAAAGCAAAAAGTGTTAATAAAGGTCAACGTTATTTCAAAAAAAAAATAAATGGAGAAGGAGACCTTTAAAATTAGATAAAAATCAAAATAATTATTTGTTGGAGCCATAAAAATAAATCAAAGAACAAATTAAATGACAATTATATTAAAACCTTATTTTAAAAAATTGAGAGAACAAAACATCAAAGCAAATAACTAAAAAAGATAAAACTTTTATTAAAGCTAATATGTGGGTTTTTTATGCAATGAAAGAAAGCTTTATTTAAAAATGGATCAATAAAACAATCACAAGTATCCTATTAAAGTAACAAGTGACAACACCATTAATTTAGTATTGTCTCATTCAATAGGTAACATGCTAGTTTAGTTTATAAAAAGAGAGAGCTAACAAGCTAGATTAGGCCACTCAAGAAACAAAACAATAGACTTTAAAAATTGTACTCCATTTCACATTAAATTAGTACTACATTATTTACTCATTATTTTTTTAATTAATTTTTAATCTATGAATAAAAACATAGTCAAATGGAATATTATTTGATTTTGTCTCAATGAAAAGATTATTAATCTTAAATTTTTATAATTTTTTTATAAAAATTAGAAATATTAAAAATTAAATTCGTATGTACAACTGCGTGAAAAAAATAATTATTGCAAGCATTTTAAAACGGAGAAAATACAATAGAACAAATAGACCTTAATAGGACTTTTTAACTAAACCATAGGACTTGCTGTTGGTTGTAAATATGGCTAACTATAATAAATTAAATAAAATCTAATTGAATTTGAATTTCAGAAAAATTAATTTTTTGAGTTTAAATAATTATAAGTACCATTTATATTTAAAAATAAAATGCAATTGTATACATAGTATATATACTTGTAATGTTTGGTGCTGGGACGTTTTATTTTACCCTTACTCACAATTTGTTACATTTACTATTTTGATTCGTTTCGACTAACTTCATTCATTTTATTTTTAGAATATGGACACTAATCTTTTCTCTATTTTCTCATCTAATAACTTTAAGTTTTTGTTTCGTAGATATAAATTTGAGTATTGGTTGTTGGTTGTTGATTGTTTATTAGACAAAAAGTAGGCCAATAAGCTAAAAGCAAACCAACAAAACTAGCTGTAATAATTTTTTCATTTTGGCTTAAAAAACAGCATTACAATTGTTTTATAAGTCATGTACCATATATATTTTTTTCCTGTTTGATCAACCAACAAACCAAAAACTATAAATCAACTAAAAATTAAGTTTAAAGCTAAGAACCAAACCCCGCTATATGATTTTAGACATTTTATAGTATAAATAAGTACTTATTAAAATGGATTGGTACCTTTGATTACGCTGAAGAATATCAACTTTGGCCTTCAACTTCAGGTATTCTTCGTAACTGTTCTGCTTGATACACAAATAATCACTTAATTAGTTAGAATTGTGTTTTATAACAAGTGATTCACTTTAAATGGTAGATTTTAACTATAAAATTATAAATAAATGTTACAGACTTACAATATACGGTATTAGAAGCCAATGTAACAAAAGGTCACGGGTTTCAACCACCCTCATTTAAAGTGGAATATTCAATGTCTATCCGCATCCTAAGCTTAAGGTTAAGACCCCATGATATTTTATATACTCTAACAATTCATTTTTTTTAATTTACCAAAAATACTAAATTTAAATCAATTTAAAATTTTCAAATTAAATTACCTCATTTCCCTTTGAAGGTTGACTTGTTTCTAATGAGCCATAACTGCATCTCTGGTACCTCTCCAATGTCTTAGCCATACTACTCAAATTCACAAAGAAATCTGTTATATGCAATAATATATGTACATATAGACAGAAATAAAATTTACTTTTTATTTAATAGTTACTTAAATAGTAAAAACTGTTAATCAATCAAGCATATTTTACAATTATTTTTTGAAGTGAAATAAAAAACATTATCAGATGAGATCTTACTTGATTCATCTTAAATCGTACTATATAATTTCAGTGTATCAATTTTTTATAATTAATTAAGTTGATATGCATTAGGGATATTTAATTTCAAATTAGTGCGTTGTAGAAGTATATATTAAATCTTAAAAACTGAAAGTATTGCTATTAAAAGTTCAACAATATATAAAATTTTAGATGGTATTAAATGATAATGACTTCCCGTGTAAATTTTCATAAAAAGTATCAAGTCATTCCCAAATTTGATTAAAATTTTATTTTATTAAAAAACTTGACAATTTTGCATTTTAAGCTAACCATATCTATTTCGTTCTAGTCCATCATTTAACAACTATTTCTTACTTTTGACAACAATAATACTATCTGAATTTGCTATAAGTTATTTTTTTAATTTGATTTTAACTTTTCTAGTAAATAATTTGATTTTAACTTTTCTAGTAAATAATTACTCTCGATACAAACCTAACCTTATTAATAGAACTTTATGCCAAGACAACAAAAAGGTCACAAATTCAATCCTTATCAGATCCTCGATTATTACCGCAATTTTTTATTTAAATTTGGCCCATAATTAAGGCTCAAATTTCGTTAGATACAAAGTAGGATGATTAGTTTGATAAAACATAAAAGAGATAAGGTGCACTCACCAAATACATAAATCGATCAATCAAAATCTTGTCAAAAATAAATGATAATGATGGTAGGGAAAGAATGCAGGAGAATACAACTTCATTAAAGAAAACAAAAAGTACTTGATAATTGATAAGAAGTTACCACAATTCAGTCACTCTAATGTGTCAAAATATTGTTTGATCATACAAAATAAAAGGGGGACAAACCAAATTATTCAAAATTGAATAACCAATAGGAGATTTGTAATTCTAGAGTATAAAGAAGATTATTTTGAAATTGCTTTATTATCAACATCTATTCTCCAATTGAGATCATACCACCAATCTTGTCCCCTTGAAATTTAAGTTAAAAGTTGGTATTTTTTTATTTTTTATTTGTATTTCTAAGTTTTATATAGGATGGTATTGGCAATATACCATGAAGGATATACAATACCTAGGTCTACATGAGATTGCTAACACAATCTGTGTATTTTAGTTTATTTCACTAACTAGATAATGCCCGTGCGATGCACGGTTTTATTAAAATTTGTAACATTTTTGTATAAACAAAAAAAAAAAAAATTTACGGCTTTATGTTTTTACCATCTCAAAATATTCTATACTCATTTAATAAAAAAAGTTACAAAAAATTAATAAAAACTTGAAAAAAGTAAAATAAAATATACTTATATGACTTTCTCATACATTAAATGATGTGACATAAAAAGTAAAAAATCAATCAATTCGAATTAGCTAGTCATACTTAAAAATTAGCGAAGTCAAAGACTCATTATAACAATGACATCATCTTTAAGTTTTGGAGGGATATTTTTATTGAGAGAACAAGACGTAAGCAATTTTGACAAGTGATGAGATCAGCAAGTGTTTTGCTTTAGTAATAGTTATATAGATTTCGCTTCATTACTATCTACGAATATTTGATCATTACTTGAACAGGTACTCACAAAAGATTAATTAGAATGAAATATAAACCACTCAATTAAATTTCTTGACATTAGATTTTCATATAATTTAGTTTATATTGCGGTTATTTTTATTCAGTAAAGTTAAGTTTAATTTTATTTAATAGAATAGAACAAAATTGTTTTGAAAGGAAATCAATACACTATATTCTATTATTTCAATTTCATTAAGGGAATCTAAAATAGGAAGACTTTGATTTAGATGCACTGAACAAAAATTTCGTGATAAAAAGATTGGTATTTGTTGGAATACATAATTGGACTTTAGTAATTTACATTAGATTGTTGTAATTACTAGTATAAATACTTTACATATGCTTGTAATTTTATTAAGACAATAATAATAAAATCTTCTCTCCTTCTCGCCCTTCTCTCTTCTTACCCTCCTATGGCTGCATTCATTCAATTCTTTAATTATCTTATTCCTTAAACATGAAATTTAACATGGCATCAGAGCGAAAACGATCCTAGATCTATATGTCGCACAATTTGATTCCAGTAAAATCTCCACGCATCATCCAATTCCTACGTCCTTGGATTTTGACATAATTTGGGAGATTCCTTTTGCCAATGCCATTGAAGATTCGGCTTGAATTGAGAATTAATTTGGTATAATTTTTTACATTTTACCAAGAATTTGAAGAAATCATTCAAATTTTTAATCCAATGTTTGAATCTTTCCTTAAATGTTGTTCAAGATACCAGAAATTGAGAAAGCAAGGAAATAACAAAGGATCTTTCATTCCATTCTTTGTCATCCATATTCCAACATTTGTTTGGGGAAATTCATATTATTTGTGTTTTGTTAGTATCTTGATTTATTAATTCAAGAATTGAACGGATTCAATTTTGTTAGTATCACGATATTTGCTTTCTAGTTCTTGTGAATTGGGTAATTGAATTACTTGATTTTGTAGTTAAGATTTGTTTTCAGTTCTTGTTGACTGTGCATGGTGGCTTGTTGATTTTGCCCACAGTGGCTTGTTGATTTGCCCATAGAGGCTTTGAATTGAGACTCATAGTTGATCATTTTGCCCATAAAGGCTTTCTATTTTGAGACCCATAGTTGGCCATTTTGCCCATAGAGGCTTTCAATTTTGAGACCTATAGTTGTTCATTTTGTTGATTTTGTCCACAGAAGTCTTTGTTTGATGATCCATTGTGATCAGTTTTTCAGACCCAATAAATGGTCGCTTTCAAGACCCATAGAGGTCAGTTTTGTGATCATGTGTGATCAATCTTCATTGAGATTCATTGAGGCTCATTTTTAAGGACCCAAGTGGCCATTTTCATACCCAAAGAGGTCAATTTTCGATCATTTGAGATTGTATTTCATCTCCATTTTTTCACTTTGCAAAAATAAGAGACGGGTTTTCAATGATGCTACTAGTTTAGACTTGTACGGTTACCAAGTTTTGGGATAGAAACTAGCAAGAAAACGATGGTTACTTTGTCATCTTTGGAGAAAAATCCGGCTGTTGGGAAACTGTCTGATTGTTTGGTAATGTCACAGTCATCTGTACCTAGAGAGCACAAGGTTAATGTAGTCGGAGAAGACGGAAATATTGATTTAGGTGTGCATAGGAGTGTTTCGAGATGAGTGAATCAAAGTAAGTTTCTGAAGACATTTCAGAAGAGTTTTGTGCAACTTCACTTGGTCCATTTCAGCAGTCCAGAATACTACATTGTTAGTTTTTGATTCGTTGATAGCTCAAGCTCATCAGCCTCATCCCCTTCATTCAGCTATGTTTCAAATTGTCATGATTGTTCCACCAATTCCAGTTTGGGGTGTTGGAATACATAGTTGGAGTTTAGTAATTTACATTAGATTGTTGTAATTACTAGTATAAATAGTTTACATATGATTGTAATTTACTAAGTCTTCTCTCCTTCCTCCCCCCTCTCTTTTCTTACTCTCCTATGGCTTCATACATTCAATTCTTTGATTATCTTGTTTTTTAAACATGAAATGTAACAGTATTGATTTAACATTTATTACATATTGTGCAACTTTACATAACTAAGAACGGAACATGATATATAAGTCAATTTATTATGTTGTCAATAAAATCAGAAAGTCCGATCCTTCCATAATTTCGATTTCTAAACTCTAAACCTACTAATATACGAGCTAGTATGGTTTTAGGAAGGAATCTAATTAAGTTTGCATATAGTGAAATCTTTGTTTATGGACAAGCCCACTAGTTGTAGAGTTTAGTTGAACTTATTCTAAATGTCAGTGTATTATCAAGAAAACACATGGTAAACACAATTCATAAGTCAAAGAGGTATCATCCCAAAACTATATGGCAATTGGAGGAATCACTTCCATTGTTTATAAAGTATATAATGCAATTTTTATTTTTTTTTCTTGCTGAATTGAATGTTATGATGTATAAACTCAAATCAAAAGAGAAAATTGTTGGATGTTGTCGGATATCAGCAAGGATTTATTCAATAAACGAATAGAATGGTGGGAGTACGGCCTTGTCATGTCGTAGTGAACAACTTTTTATCAAATGTCTAATGCATTTCATGGTGATGATTCCTAGCGTGCATACATAAACATACGCCATACTAAACCAAATTAATTATACTTCTACGTATTTTCAACATTTATTACTAAATCAACAAAATATTCAATTCTCTCTAGCTCAAATAATTAATCTCATATATGTGAAATTTTAATCAAAGTTTGGTGACAAAATTACAATATTTTGTTGAAGTATATAGTTGTACAATGAACGGATTGTCTGGTACATTTTTTCACATGCAATTACCGGAAATTTATTAGTTTTCATCCATTATTTTAAAATTTTTTGATGAACGGATAGATGTAATTGTACGCTAAAGGGAAACATATATGTCTAAGTTGGTATTAGGTGTGTACGAAAAATGATAACAACCGAACCACATATGAAAGAATGATGAGGTGTGTACGAAGAATGAAGCATGGTCTAGGGCTTGTTAGCTTATAGTTGTTCGCGAGCTTTAAATTGTATCAATTGAAGTTTCAAAAACTAGAAAACATATATATCTTTGTAAAACAAATCTTTTGGAATCTCAAAAAATGATACAAATAGGGTTTTTATTTTAGTTTAAATTGGTCCAAAGAAATGTATATACACGTAGAACTTGTTACTTTTTAATAAATGATTAAATTTGTAATTAGGAATTTAGTTAATTCTTATTACCTTTTAAATTGTGAAGAATTTCTTGTTTCCTCTTAAAAGGAAGGGGGAAAAGGATCTTGAGATAGGGAATTAGGACTAAGGTACTTACCTCCATGTTTTTGGTCCCATTTCATTTCATAAGTTTTAAACACCTTTTCTATAAAGAAAACTTAAACGATAGTACGCTTAGAGAGACGCTGAATTTTTTCTAAAAGAGTAAAAATTAAATCAAATATAAAGCTTTCAAAAAATTAAGTCATAAAATAGTTCTCATTATATAAATTATTAAAACTATTAAAAGAAGATATTATATGAGATGATTAAACTAAATTAGCATAAAAATCTATTAAATTAAAATTGTGATGAATTAATTACTCCGAGGATTTCTTACTTATAAAACTATATATATGGACTCCTAGTATGTCTTATCTTCATTAAAAATTTAATATCTCTTGTATTAATTATTTTAAGCAATTATATGACCTAGATCCAACAATCTACAAGCAACAAAAATCAATTTATAACATTTATAATTGTCATCAAACCTAATCTTGCACTTCAACAATTAAAAACCTCATCTTATTAGGCAAAAAAAATCAAAATCCATCCCTCAAAATTCATAAATCTAGCAAAAAATCCCCAATTAAATTGAAATAACCATAACATAGATCACATCAAAAACAAACATAATTTTATCAATTATAACACTTTTACTTTTAATTAGGGTAAAATCGGAAAATCTCCTACAAAGAATATAATTAAGAGGAGGTAAAGAGTACTGATCTATTATTTATATAGTCGATCCGACTATAAGTGTGAAAAGAAAATTCTTAATTGTCAAGTATTATCACACATAAAAAAATCACATCAAGAAATAAAACCATATATATATATAAACTTAATTAATAATTATAATTAAAATGAAAAAGTAGAAAAAAAAAGATGAAGAAATATATACCTAGAGCTGCTGCAGAATTCATAGAGTTTGCCACGGTTAGAGAAGATAATAAGAGCAACTTCAGCATCACAAAGTACAGAAAGTTCATAAGCCTTCTTAAGCAAACCATTTCTTCTCTTAGCAAAAGTAACTTGCCTATTTATTTTATTTTCAATTCTTTTCAGTTCAACTCTTCCTCTACCCATTATTGTTTTTTTTTTTTTTATTTAATTAAACATTTTTTGTTGGTAATAATAAATAAGGATCAAAAAAAGGAAATATTGAAGTATAACTTAGTAACCTAAAACATGAATTGAATTGTGTGATAATACTAAATATAGAACTGGGTTTGTAAATAGCTTTTCCTCTCTTAAAACAAATAAGTTTTCTTGGGATTTTTCTTTTTGTAAGAAGGGTTGGGTTTGGATTAGTAGGTTGTGACAGTCTAGAGAGAGAAGATAAGAAGGAATAAGCGTGGGTGAGAGAAATATCGGAATTAAACCCTTATTTGTGTACTACTATTGCTCAAATATCGTTAATGTCCTTTTCATTTTAATAAGTTAGTGCGTCCGTTTTGAAATACTTGCTACATAATGATTTTTGATGTTATTTATTGTTTAAGATTATTTTATATATATTGCAGTTATTGTGTAACAAAAAATTAGTCAAGTGTGTAAATAAAATTAACCCTGATGTTTGATGATATAAATTTTTTTAATTTTTAGATGTCTATGGTATTAGTTTAATATATAAATGATCAAAATAACATATTGGATTGCATAAAAAGTTAAATGTAGCAACTATAGTAGAATGGAGAAAGTATAAAAAAAAGTGAAATTTAACAAATCAGGGGCGGAGCAAAGATTTTAAAGATCTTTTTTATTTTTTACGATGTCTTTTGTAATTAAGACCTTTATTATAAGATAAGATATAAATTTTTCTACTTTAAGAAAAATAATATAAGATAAAATGTACTGTAACAATATATTAAAAATTACTTTAAATATAAAAAAAGTTTTTAAAAAAATCACTTATAAAGTGTTGCTCAGAACATGCCTGAATAGCGTTATTTAATATTAAAGCCCTCTAATTTTGAAGTCCTGAAGTGGCCGGCTACTGGGAATATGCGAAGAACCATTAAGAAAAATAGAAAGTTAAGTGGAAAATAAAACAAAAAAATAAATTGAAAATAGAAATGAGTGGTTAAGATTAAAAGAAAGTATAAATATGTGAATGAGATTAAAAGGGTTTTGGTAATTGGCTTTTACATTATCTTTTTGGTTTATGAATTAATGATTGGTTAAACAACCAAAAAAAGTGTTTGTTAAACGGCTTTTAAACTAACTGAAAAACTGACTTTTAAACCAAAATAAATAAGCTATTAAACGGCCAACTGCCAATTCCTCTTTTTCTATTTTTCTCTTTTTGGCTTGTGGTTCCTCTTTTTCTCTAATAAACAGCCAACAGTTAATTCCTAATTTATCAAATATCTCCATAAACAGTTGACTTGTCAGCTGGTACTCAAACAAGTCAACTAAAAAAGCCAATTTAAAAAATCTATTGCAAAAAGCCCTCTAAATAATAAATGTGGAATCATTGACAAAAATAAATAATCTGACCCAAACTTTGAGTTTTACTACATAACCACTAGATTAACCCAATAAAAAATTAGCGTAAATTTCATTAGAGTAAATAATAAACAATATTTCTTCGTGTCTCTTTATCGACATATTTGTATTACTATACATATTTATATTTATGATATTATATTTATTTATCTTTTCATATTATTTCTAAAATTAAAGGATAATTTCACCTAGAATTCATATAATAAAATGTTTTAAAATTTCTTTTTGATAAAAGTTCAATAATATTATTATTAATTATTATCAAATCATCATTAGGGATGGGCACGGGTCCTGGACCCTAAGGGTCTAGACTCGATCCGACTCTAATTTTAAAGGTCTGAGTCCACTTATTTTTGGACCCTATGGATTTGGGTCGAATCTGGGTCATGACCTTAGGGTTATGGTCCGGGTCTACACGTTTGAGACCCAGATCCGACCCATAGACCCATTTACATCTTTTTTTTTAAAATTATACGGCTACTCTTGTGAGAGCTCGTCTTTCAAAGAGACAACCTCAAAACAAAAGGCCCATATTTTTATTTTCTCACTAATTTGTATTAATTGGACTATTTAGCCCATATATCTAATGCGTCTCTAGGAAAGACCGTCTCTCACAACAATTTGTGAAAATTATATATCAACTATCCTGTATTCCTGTGTATTTAATTGTTTGATTTGAAATTTTTTTTTATATTTTTTAACATTGCTAGATTTTGAACTTTATCGGTTCATGTAATTTAAAATGTGGTCATTGTATCTATACCTAAAAAATTAAAGACTTGATAAATATTTCGTTATAAGAACTTAAATGTTGAAAAACTTCACATATTTCGCTCAATCAGTATAAAGTATTAGAAAATCCTGGTTAGTCGAAAATGTTTAAACAATTTTATGCGAATGGGCGAAAATTGTACTTCATAATATACTTTTAAAAAAATTTTAGGAGAAAAATAAAATTGTTCATGACCCAGATCCAAACCCTAGACATGCGAGACCCTAAAGGTCTGGGTCCGGGTCCAAAATTTTTAGACCCTATGGATCCGGATCCGGGTCTAGGTCCAATAAAATATTATATTAAAATAATGAGCCACAATTGCATGTTTTTTCGTCAACATCTAAAAACAAAAGTTTATATTATAATTGTATTGACATAATAATATTTTGTGTATTCTTGATTTTATTTTGTATAATTTTATTTTGAAAATGAAAATGAAACAAGTAGTAGATAAGACTAAATACCCTTAATAAGTAGAATGTTAATCTCACTACTAGAGCCAAAACTGTTATTATAAATGAGTTTCATGCATCATTATCATTATATTAGTATATCCCACCCGTAAAAAATTATGATAATAAATGGGTTAATTATCAGCTAATTTTTAATTACAGTCCAAATTCTATATTTGAACGAAAAGAGAAAAACAAATACTAACAAACAAATGACTTATCATGTGACCACAACATGAACACTATAATAATTCCATTAAAATATTGTATTCAAGTGAGTTTTTGACTTTTTCTTACATTCAAGGTATTTTACATTTTTATGTATGTAACCTATCATGATATATATATATATATATATATATATATATTATATTTATCCCTTTTAATTATAAAATTAGTTTTTATATCAAATTCATATATTTATAAAAACACTATTTATAATTCCATGCGTGCACGGGTAAATACCTAGTAATATTTAATTTCTTAATTTTTATATTACTTCCTCCATTCTATAATATTTGCTATTAATACTGACTTTTCCACACAACTTATGACACTCAGTAATAAATATTATGAAACAGAGAAATATTTGCTAAAAATTCATTAAAGGGGACGACCACTATTAATGAGTAATGACTGCTTTTTTTGTTATCGGTTGAGTAATGATAGAGAAAGAGGAAAGAAGTGATGTACTGTCCATATAGTTTGAATCAAAGAGAAAATTGTTTGTTTTAAGAAAAAGATAGATAATGATAATAAATGAAGAGAGAGAATGAATTGTGTAGTTGAAATTAAAAGAAAGTTAAAATGTATGAATGCGATTAAAAGAAAATGGTGGGCTATAGTCTAAAAATAAAAGTAATTTAAATTAAGTGAAACGGACCAAAATAGAAAATGCTGCAAATTAAATACAACAGTAACTATATGTAACAGTAGCCGGTGGGTAGTTAGAATTGGATACCCGTCTCTTCTTTCCCTGTCAAGGGTAAAGGAATATTATTACTGCTCTCCTTTTCTAGATACTAATTTAGATAAGCTACTCCCTCTTGGGGGGGTTGTATCAATTTGAATGATTTAATTTGCCCTAATTTTGCTCTAAATTCCACCTTTTTACATGCATAATTGTAATCAAGTTTTGAAGATTTTGTTAATGGACATGTGGATTAATATTTTAGGAGGGGTTTAATAGAGTATGGTTTTTTTCGAATTATTTGTCACAATTTTGAATATTTGTGTTAATTAGAACTTGAAGTAAATTTTAATTATCTGTAAAAATTATAACGAATGTAATAAATTCTTTTAAATGAAATGCTATCACATTTAAATATGCAAAAATCTTCCATTATTAGACAAAAACTCTATAACATCACCTTTTGAAATTTTTTTGTTCATTTTAAAAATCCTATTATAGTCGCCATATCTCCGTCATTTATTTTATTATTCAACAAAATAATGTCTTCTACTTTATTATTGTTTCTATTTAAAAGATTTTAATTTTCTTTATATACTTAAATTAATATTCTTTATACGCAGTGGCGAAGTCACATGGAGGCGACAAGGGCATGACTCCTATAACATATTTCACAATCTATTCTAGTGGCCTATTTTTTAGTTCAGTCACTTCATATACGCACTACAAAAAAAAAAAAACAAGATGGCTGTGGCAACAAATCGAAGCCATTTCGAAGCCATCACCCTTTTGGCGTCGGAATGGCTACTGTCAGAAGCTGAAGCCAAAAGTGGCGTAGCCATTGTAGATTACCGTAGCCATTCCGAAGCGATCTTTGGTTTCAGAATACATATCAATAGCCATTCTGACGCCATATTCATTGCCCAGCATTTTTATACAATTATTATTATTTATTATTTATTAGTAATATTTTAATATTATTTATTAATAAAATTTTAATATTAATTATTAAAAATTAGGATTTTATAATTTAATGTTTTTTATAGGAGTGTATAATTTAGATTTTAAGTTTTATTTTATTTAAAATAACAATAAATAAAAAAATAAAACCAACAAAACTAAAATAACAAATAAAATATATACGACAAAAAAATATAATTAATTAATTATTTTTTTTCGTTTGCAAACTAAATATATAAATAAAGAAAATATTCACAAATACATTACAAAAGTTATAAAATAACTAAATTTAATTAGAAATTGTTTTGACGAAATATTGAACTTCCTAAATCATCTAATTATACCACCACCATTTCCACCACCACGCCTAATACGATATCCGCCTGAACCACCTGAAGTACGCGTGTTATGAGATCCATGAGAGGCACCAGGACTTCCACCATAAGCGCCCAAACCACTTGAAAATTCAAAAGAAAAAAAAAACACATTATAAACTAATAAGACAAAAAAATCAGAAATCATAAAAAAAACATTACACAAATCAACAACAACAACATACTAACATAAAAAAAATCATAGAAAAACCCTAAAATATGCACAAAAACCAAAAAATATCCACTGCATTCGACAATAACCTTAAAAATCATAAGAAAACCTAAATATAAAAGTACCTTAACCGTACCTTAAAAATCATACAAAAAAAATAACCCTAATACAAAAACCCTAATATAAAAGTACCTTAAAAATCATACAAAAAAATAACCGAAAAAAAAAACTTTTATAAAAAATATCAACAGCAAGATTGAAAAAATAAAAAAGCAATATACAACAACAACAATAAAAAAGCAATCATACAAAAACCATAAATCAACAACAATATTCAAACTTTTATAAAAAAGCAACTACATAAAAACTTTAAAAAAATTCGGACAAATCAAGATGGAAAAAAAAAATAACAGAAAGAAAAACCTGATTCGAAAAAATAAATAACAACAACAACAAAATTCGAAACAAAAAACCATGATTGAACTATAAAAAAAACTGAAAAAAAAGGAAAACTAACCGAAAATTGAGGAATGCAGATTGAAGCTTGAGGGTTAATGTTGGAACACTCACGGTTGAAGATGGTGAAAATTTCGTATGAAGATTGAAAATACCACCAAGAATAAAGATTGAGAGTAAAATTTTTTAGGAAAGTAGATTAATGAGAAAGGAAGTGTAAAGAAAAAATAAAGAAGGAAATAAAAGAACCGGGTGAAAGTTGAAAAGGCAAGTCATTGCAGCAAATTTTTGGAAACTTGAGCAAATCAAATGGCTTCGGAAGAAAACCAAGCTATGGCTACGGGATGGCTACGGTTAGTGGGCGTAGCCAAATAATGGCTTCGGTATGGCTTCGAAAATAGCCGTAGCCAAGTTGGCGACTGTTGGCATCCGTAGCCATGCCGTAGCCATGCTTCGCTACGGATTGAAGCCATCTTGATTTGTTTTTGTATTGACGTGGGTAGATCCAAGGGCTCACCCGACCGAACTCGAGGACACTCGTCTAATTTTCAAAAATTTGTTGTTATTAAGGATTAATCCCTTTATCAAACCTCAGAGACAGATGACATGCGCATCTTATCTATCAACTGAGTTAAACATTACCATTGATTCTCTTATTACTGATTAAATACATCTATAATACAAACGTGTGTTGGATTAATAAGAGTAGTGAGACGCGAATTATAGTTAATTCATGCGCATCTTATCTTTCTACTGAGATATATATATATATATATATATATATATATATATATATATATATATATATATATAATTTTGATAACCAATCCATATGTACTTTTCAACCGTTATAAATTTTTTATAAAAGTATGTGGCAACTTTGTTATTGATAATTTTGATTAAAAATAACGAGATTGAAGACAAAGTAACGCAATAAAATGGAAGAACAATTGAAAACGATTTCTTGGTAAAGTTTATTAAAAATGATGTAATTTGTACTATTCCCAAAAATCTTTTTTTTTTTTTTTAAAAATTTTTTAAAATGTTTTGATAAATCTTTAATTTAGGTTTTTTAAAATATTATTAAAAGATTATATTTATATCAATTGTAATGCAATGTTATGGTATCTGAATTTTATATGAAATGGGACCGAAAAGAGTAGTACTCATTGATATGTCATACTCATTTGTGTTAAACAAGGAGGAGTAAATTGAAAATTGTAACCGAAGGTATATAAAGATCTGAGAGCCTATATATACTCGTACAGCTTTAAGAATAACAAAAAACAGACTGGATAAAATAGTTCTTGAATTTAATTCAATATTCAAAAAAAAAAAATTAATAATAATACTCCATCCGTTCTTTTTTGTTTTTCCTGTTTACTTTTCGCACAGTTTTCAAAGTAATTTTCGAGTCTTTATATCTCTAAATACGCATCATAAAAAATTACTCCCTCCGTTCCTTTTTGATGTTCCTATTTGGGTTTTTCACCAAGATTAAGAAAAATGTAATCTTTGGTGGTGGTGGGTATTATTTTAATTATATAGTAGTGGGAAGTAATGATAGTATTAGAAGTATGAGAGAAAAAATAATTAAATAATAGTGTAATGTAATGATTGTATTGAAAGTATGAGAGAGAAAATAATTAAATAGTAGTGTGAAGTAAGGAAAGTGGGGTTGTAAGGGGTAAAAGTGAGATGAAAACTTTCCAAAAATGAAAAGTATTCTAAAGTGGAAAAACTTATGGAACTACCCGTTTTAGTAAGGTGGAAAAACAAAAAGGAACGGAGGGAGTATAAAATATATTTGATAAAAAAGTATACATTAAGACGAATCTAACGAGATCTTACATGGATATATTTTATCATCAATATATGTCTTAAAAATCTTAATTAAATTTCTCTCTTCAAAATATAATATTCTAAATGGAAAGAACATTAGAAAAAAAAAGAGTACTAAAAATAATGCTCAAATTGATCATTTCTAATTGGGTCGGCCCATAAAAAAATAAAAAGTAAAAATATGAATTAAGCTATGTCTAAGTGGTATCTTTCAAAGAGACGATCTCGACTGACTCAAAATAATGTTCTGATTTCTGGAGAAAAATGTTGTGATTTCTGGAGAAAATACGGCGGTTAAAGCTTAGAACTAGCAGTTATTTGAAATATGAAAAAGAGCTGAAACGTCAACAACAAACTTAAAAGCATCTGCTACTCTTAGGGTTTTGACGTGTCGACACCTAAATCAACCAGACAAGGACCACTATTTCCCATCTATTCACACTCGTGCTCTTAAACGACAAATTCTAACACCCAACATTGCTATTTGTTAATGCATGTATTATTCTCAAATTACTCAATGCAAATTGCAAAGCCATGGACCTAATCAGGAATAGGAGCTTATGTTTATGTTTTTGGAAGAAAAGATTCAAACAAATAACAATGGTAAATCGCATACATAAGTGTATAACAGCTTTTAAGCTTTAAAATTAACATTTGTTGAAAAAATTTGGTAAACCTCAGAGTTACTGCATGAATTTTTAAAGTTTTGGTTACCATGTGAAAAACCTAAAATCTCAAGGTTGCCACATAAAATTTTCCTAAATTTATTATGTTTAAGTTGATTAGATATACTTCCTCCGTTCCAATTTAATTGCAACGTTTGTTTTTTCACTCAGTCTAATACACTAATATGAAACGAGAAGTATAAACGTCAATGTAGCTATCCAAACTACAACTTGTGCAACTCATATTTCAAATGAAAGCCATCATTTAAAAGCGTAAAACAAAATTAAATCAGTTTTGCAACTTATAGTTGAATAACTTATCAATTGAGTTACCATTAATTTATTTTTTTAAAAAAATTGACATTAATAATCCAATATTTCACTCATTCCCAGTGAGTAATCTCACATTTGGATTATTTTTCTATAATCTAAACTTTGTTATTCATTTGCTCACAATATACCATATTACATATAATAGGTAATAACATGATATGTTGCCAATAAACTAAAATAAATGTTGAATTAATGACAGCTAAGGACAATTATTATTTTATTAATTAGAAAATAATCTGAAAATGAGATTATTGAGCAGGAACACGTAAAATATTGGATTATATGTTGTACACTAGTAGCATTTGTTCTTCCAAAAATTGGGGAGCAAGCTCTCCTTCCAACAATACATAGAAGTATTATTTCCCTATGCTAGAGTAGGATTATATATTTTCTTTTAAAAGAATTCTCTAACCTTCCATTCCATTCATTCAATTTTAAACCACAATGGTGACTAAAATAGTAGCACAAAACTAATTTGGTTAGACAAGTTAGTTATCCCTTCGCGTATGCTACAATTCCTCTCAAAATTTGGGAGGATTATTAATTTGGAGTCGTCCCAAAATGAGACACGAAAAATGAATGTCAGAATGTGTAACATGTGGAATCCTATATGTCTTATTTCATACTACTCACTCCGTACCATTTAATTTTCAGCATTTTTTATTTTAGTTTGTCCCAATTAATTTGTATCATTTTTATTTTTGGACTATGACCCACCATTTCTTTTTAATCTCATCCATACATTTTAACTCTCTTTAAATTTCAACCACACAATTTATTCTCTCTCTTAATTTATTAACATTATCTACCTTTTTCTTAAAAAACATCAAGTTTCTCTTTGCTTTAAATTATACGGGACAGAGGGAGTATTAATTTGGTGTAGTGTATACTTCATCTTATTTGATAGTGTATATATAATAATGTATAATAGAATGTGTGACATGTCAACCCAAAATGAGGCACGAAGAATGAATGTTGGAATGTTATTGGCACTATTATTTGTAGCGTAATTGTATAAGTTCAGTCTTCGCAGGTATTTTTTTAGTATTAGGTGTATTAGTATAATATTAGTCTTATAATTAGCTTATAATTAGAGAATTAGATTATGTTTTAACCGAAGTAAGTATCGATTTTTCCCAAACAAGCTTCTGAGTTTAATTCTCGTGTATCATGTTCCTTTCATAATCAACTTACTTTGTAATCAACAAAAAAATAATAATAGAAAATTATAAAATTTACATTAAAACGTATCAAATAAAATTTTTTAATATATTTTTACCAAGTGACTCTTCAAAATAACACAAAAGTTTGTTATTACTAAGGGGTACCAGATGGTGATTGAAATAGTTTGTGTTAGGAATTTTAAATGTCAATTTTTAATTGCTAACCAAACGCAGATTCATTTTGACATTCCAAAAGTTTTAAAATTTTCATGTTATTTTTAGAACTTTTTGTCCTCTTTAAATTTGCACCTTTTTTATTTTATTTTGCACTTTTTTTTTGGCAATGACCTTACTTAATTTTTTTCTTTAAATCTCATCCATAAATTTATTAATCTCTCCGTTTTTGATGAAGTTCAAATAGAGGAGATATTATTTTATTGAATAATAAATTTGATTAAGGAAATGTAAGGACCATCAATACTTAATTTCTTTCTTTAAATCTCATCCACGTGATTTATTTTTCTTTTTATTTATTATCATTACTATTATACAAGAATGAGGGAATAATATTAATGAAAGTATATTGGTTCTCCAACTACCCGCTACTAATAAATTTAAAAAGTTGTTGAATCCGATTCATCAATAACAAATACTACATATAAGCATTCTTTTGAAATAATAACAAATACTCCCTCCAATTCATTATAATTGTCACATTGGGGGTGTTTGGCAATCGACTGTTGGCTGTTGGCGGTTGACTATTTTAGTTGGCTTGTTTGACCAGCTGGAAATGTTGATTATTTTTGTTGGCTTTTAAGCTAGCTGTTTGTGGAGATGTTTGGTAAATTTGAATATTGGTTGTTGGCTGTTTGTTAGATAAAAATGGACCAACAAGCCAAAAGTCAACCCAAAAAGCTAGTTGGAGCAGCTTTTTCATTTTGGCTTAAAAGCCAGCTTTTCAGCAACTTTAAAAGTCATTTACCGAACACTTTTTTTTGGCTGTTTGACTAACCAACAAGCCAGAAGCCAACCAAAAAGCTAAGCGAAAAGCCAATTGCCAAACACCCCAATTTTCTTATTTGACAAATTTATATCAATTGTCACATTTTTTTGTCAATTTTTTTTATTTAAATACCCCATATTCACACAAGTAATGACCAAAATATCCCCACTTTAACAACTTACAAGTTACAATACCCTAACTATCACTTTTACAATTAATTTAATGAATTAAAATACCCCATCTACTACCTTTTTAGTAGACCCCATACAACTCTTAAAAACCGTATCCAAGCAACTGTGACAATAAAAAAAACTTAAAGGGAGTATATTTTATTTGGTTATTATTACTAGATAATTTGTTAAGTTGATCTGTTACGCTGTGTACTATTTTCTCTTTTTGATAGTTATCTAATTATAAAATTAATGTTAATCAGTTACAATTTCAGTTACTCTTTTTGTTACATTCACTCAATTCTTAACCCTAGTAACGATTACGAATTAGTAGTTACACTGGATAATCCCTGTGTGATGCACGGTTTTTGTATTTTATTGTTTTACATTATTTTAAAAATACAAATAAAATAATTTGTAAATTATTGGTTATTTTTCAATGAATTATTAATCGCATATAATAGCTAATATTTAATTAGTTTTGACTTTAAAAATACTTTTTTATAAGTTATGTATGATGTTAAATAATGTTAGTTTTAATATTATTTAAATTTTATTGATCACTATGTAAGATTGTAAGTGACAAATTTTTATTTTTTGTTTCAAAAATGAAAGTTAGCAAATGATTATTTAAAAGAACAAATTTTTTGGTTTCTAAAATCAAAACTATCAAATTATTATTGTGTATTGAACAATGAAAACTTACACACATCTCATTCAAACAATTTAATGAAAGCTAATATAATGATAATTCACATATTTCCCATACACCTTTGTTAGCACATATGATTGTTTAAAAAATCCCCGTGCAATTGTAAGTGAAAATTTTTATTTTTTGTTTCCAAAATGGAAGTTAGCAAATTATTATTTCACAGAACAAATTTTTTGGTTTCTAAAATCAAAGCTATCAAATTATTATTATGTATTGAACAATGAAAAGTTACACACATCTCATTCAAACAATTTAATGAAAACTAATATAATCATAATTCACATATTTCCCATACACTTTTATAAGCGTATATGATTGTTCAAAAAAAAATTTATTAGTAAATAATAACATCACTATTGATAAATGGAGGAAAAAAAATCTCTTGAAAGGTTGACAACTCATCACTTTTTGAGTTTGCTTATGTCATACGTATTTTGCTTTAGTATAATGTATAGATTAAAACTCGGGGAAGTCAGGAAGCTATGAATAAGATCCAACAAAGATAGAAGTAAGAATTATTGAAAGGAAAATATGTAGTTGATTCGTGCTAGTTGGTATGTACTCCTACACTCCTACTAATATGAATATAGCAACTATTTTTCAATAATTTTACTTAATTATATTTGTCTAGAAATTATTATTATTATTATTATTATTATTATTATTTTATTATTAAAATTCGTAAAGTTAATTCACATTAAAGTACTTTATTAGTTATCAAATATTTGCTACATTTCTTTTTGTGTGTAATTCAATATATATTTTAATATTAAATAATTTTATTTTGACTAAATAAAAAATTATGAAAATTACATATTAAAAACTGTGTTATAAGAAGAATAAAAATATAGGGTGTTTGTTCTTAACTTTTTGTTTAGCTTTTTGATTGATTTTTGACTTTTGGCGTGTTGGTATTGGTCAAATTGGCAAAATATGTGTTTGGTAAATGACTTTTAAAGCAACTGAAAAAATAGCTTTTAAGCAAGTTGCTCTAAGAAGCTTTTTTGGTTGGTTTTTAGCTTGTGGGATCACTTTTTCTCTAATAAACATCTAACAACCAATATTTAAATTTACAAAATATCTCTACAAATAACTAGCTTTTTCAGTTAACTTAAAAACCAACAAAAACAGGCAATAATTTTAGTTGGTCAAATAAATCAGATAAAAAAACTAACAACTAATTGTCAAACACCTCCGATGACCATTCGGTGAAATGGTATTATGAAGTTAACAACCAGTATATCAATCCGGTGAAGTGCATGGATAACCGGCACTTCCAAAATAGAGAAAAAAGAAAGCGTTGAGAAAGAAAAGGAAAATGAGTGAATTCTGACAATGCCACTTCTGTCTCTTTCAGTCTTCAATTATAATCATAATAACTATCTACGTGTCGTTCTTTCGTTCGTCGACTGCTATTCCTATACACCTCAATAACGACTGTATTACTTGTACGTACTACTATTTTCCTTTTTCTTTTTCTTTTTTTTTTATTTTTTATTCCTTAACAATTAATCTGAAACTTTCAGGGATGAGGACTAAAGACAGTGTTGTGAGAACCAAACATGATTTCTGTCTTGCTTCTAATCCGTACACTTTATCTCATTTTTACTTTTTTATCTTTTTCCGTACTGGACACGTGTCGAGTTCTCACTTCCCCCTTTCTGAATTTTATTACTGTTAGTAATAACGAAATCTGCTGTTATTTGCAACTTCCAAGGAATACTGATCTAGACGTATCACGTATGGTAATTGGTAAGAGTAATATTTCCCTGATTCTACCGTGTAATTTTGCATTTTTATTTTCCGTCAACTTCACATTGCTATATTAGGAAGGGATCTAAAAGGGAGGATCAAAAGGATAAAAAATATTTTACATCATTGATTTAAATAAGATAAAAAAATTTAAAGTCACGATCGAGTTAAAAATACTTAAAAGTTACTATCTTTCGCAAAAAGTTACTCCCGTCAACTCAAATTAATCGTCCACTTTCCTTTTTGGATAAGTTCAAAAAAATTGTTCACTTTCTATTTTTGGCAAAGATTTTCTACCTAAATACCCTATATTCACACAAGTAAAAACCATAATACCTCTATTTATATTATTTAAAATCCCCAACTACCATCATTATAATTATTATAATCACTTAAAGTACCCCAACTACCATTTTCTTAAAATCCATGTCCGACCCAAAGTGAACAATTAATTTCAGTTGGAGAAAGTATTATGTCATAAATTAGAAGGTTCTAAATTTATAACATGGTATCGTTTTATTTATATATATATATATATATATATATATATATATATATATATATATATATATATATATATATATATATATATATATATATATATATATATATATATATATAATAACAAATAATACTTGTTATTCTTCTAATTTTCAAACCCTTATTTTATCCTATATATTGTTACATTACTATAAATATCATATATGCAAATTTCTAATGAATAAAACAATTTTATGGTTAAATTATTTTTACCTGACTGACTCAATCAGTCAATCTTTAAAAAATATCGTTATGAAAGGTAAAGATGACATTAAATATCTCTTTTTCAATCAATGTGCCCAAAAATAAGTGAATTAGTACTTGTTCCAACCAGATTTTCGAAAGAGTTATCTCATGAGGAAAATCGCAAAGTCTGTTTTTTGAAAAAATATCGTTATGATGGGTAAAAACGCAGTTAAAGTGCTAACATACAAGGGTACAATAGGTAATTGGGAAAGTCAAAGGTAATTAGAGATGATCAACAAAAGTCAAAGGTGATTAGGGTTGGTCAACAATCATTTGGCCTGAATGGTGTAAACTTTGATACTTTGGTAGCAGTGATTTACAAAAAATTAACTTGGAGGCGATAATTGGCAAAAACCCACAACTTAAAGACTTTTTTTGGGCTTGAGTTTGCAGTAAATAAAAAATGTTGTTTTTATTGAGTTCTGACTTTGTACGTCAACCTATCGTTGCCATGTTTCCTAACTATTTACATATCGCGCTTTCACTTGTTTTTATATTTCTGTTTTCTTATTTTTATTTATTTTATTTTTATGTTTTTTAATTATAACAGGTCCTCTGTTGAGAGACCGTAAGAGTCCAACCCATATCTCCTTTTAACTTAAAAAACCACTAATCAGTTTTTTTTTTAATTTATAAATTGGGTCACCGCTAAAACTTGAGATGTCTATTGTATAGACAGACTCAAGTAAAAATTTGTGTAATTATTAAAATGGTTATCGTGTGTAAGTGGCAGGCTTTTCGATAGTTATAGATTTACATGTCTTTTATAAATCTTTCTTGATAAAACAAAGAAAACTGTTTTTCATTTATTCAGCCTCTTTCCTCCTTTTTTCTTTGGATCCTAAATTTATGTCTAAATATAGTCTAACTATAGACGTATCACATAAGATTGAACAGTAGCCGTATCGGACTACTTTGAAAATCGTCTCAAATGACTCCGATATAGAAACCAACTTGACGTAGAAAATAAAAAATTCAGGCATTCAGTTAGTCTTTTGAAAGACCGTTTCTTTCTCTCAGGTCCAATCCATTAAAATTTAATGTTTACTTATATCATTTTGAATGCCTATTTATCGTATCCTTAATATATATTCACAATATCTTTGATGTCTACTTACAATTTTTTTAATGGCTATTTACAATATTTTAAAAATATATAATAAGTCGGCTCAATTACAGATGGTCTCTTAAATACCGTCTTGAACAAGAATTTTTGTTATTTTAATGCATTATTTTTATGCTATCAAATCCTAGATTTCATTATTCATTTTCATCAAACATTATGTATCAACTAATTTGGGATGACGGAGAAAATTATTTTAATCATAAATCGTTGTGAAACACAGTCTCTTCGAGAGACGCATTAGATATATGTGGCTAAATAAGAAAACTACACGCATTCATCAATATAAAAGTAGCAAGTAGCAACTAAACAAAATTATTAAGCGAATGCTTCTAATTATGAAAATTAATTAATAGCCCTTTAACTTTCTAAACTTCCTCTCTATCAAAATTCCTATATTTGTTCATTGATTTAACAAAGGTATTCTGATTAAACATGTCAAGCATCATACAATTATCATCATACAATATACTAATTGAGAAACATTTTTGCCATTTGTCATTTCATGAATCCATTGTGCCAAATGCCATCTCTTCATGAATCAATTGCAATTGCTTTGTTATTTGTCAATTTGTCACTTTATGAATCATTTATTTATTTTGTCATTTGTCCAATAAAATCAGTTTAGGAAGATGGGGAATTATGTGGTTGATGCAATAAAAAAAATAAAACTTTTCATTTTATGTTACTTACATGGAATGAAATTTGAGTATGGAGTAAGATAAAAGGTAACTAATAAGCATAGTAGTTAGTAGACTATACAATCATCATCATATCATAATACTATTACTAATTCATAAACATTTTGGGACAAGTGTTACTTTACGATACATTTTTACAAACATGTGTCATGTGTCACACTTACAATGCAATTTTTAGGTATTTTCTTCATTTTCCATAATGTAATGCAAATTATCATTCAGAGTTTTATTTGAAGTGGTTGTAATTGTAACTGTAATAAAATAATTAGTGGTGAAATAAATTCCACAAATTCATATTAATGTTAATATGAATTATTAATATTTATAATGTGTATTCTAACCCATAAATAATGCAAGATTTATAAATGTTAAATCATTATTTTTTAACTCCTCTCAGTATATAAAGTGAGAGTTTATTAGATAAGGTGAATAGATTGAGAAATAAAGTTAGAGTAATATTTGGAGTAACTTATGCAATCTTATTTTATATTCTAAATTCACAACAAAAGAGTCATCAAATATACCTTTTTAGTATCTATTACACAAAAGAAACACACATGTAAGTATATAATATTATATAGTACCATTGAAGATTTTTCAATTACTACTTTCAATGGTCATCAGAAACATTTGAGTTTACTAATTTTAATATTTCTTTCTAAAATTTAATTTTAGCATCCAGTTATGAGAGAATATTTAATACAAATTTGCTAATGCTTAATTGACAACTATCAAGCAAATCCGGGAAGAAGTAAAAGGTTTTGTTATGATGACTTTGCTAAATTTTAATCAAAGGTCCTACATATTATAAACTTCTACAATCCGTAATAAACAAAAGTATGAAACGTGCATAACACGGGTATAATCCTAGTAAACTAAGTAAAACAAACACAACAAATATTAATGACGAAGACTAATGAATAAGACTCAAGAAACCATATAGTAATAACTAATTAAACTGGCGGTCTTGGAGAGATAGTAGGACGGCCCAATATTCCAATTCATCGCGCTTTCTCTCTTCTTTTTCATTTTTTGGACATTTTTCAATTTTACTCTTAAAGGTATCAATTTTGACCTTAAAGATATCAATTTTAATTTAGGTAGAAATTGATCAGTTTAACGCCACAATTGATCACTTACAGGTTCAAATTGAAATTTATTTTAATTGATATTGTTAAATACTACTTTACGTTGAAATTGATACTTTTGTCACAATTGATACCTTTAAAAAATTGAAAAATGCTTAGAAAATGAAAAAAAAAAAAAAAAGAAATTCTAGAGGGTGCGTGTAGCAGTAGCATACGCGTCTTCAATGGGTCGGCCCAGTTGTAGTCTTAGAATAGGACGGTCTTACGCAAGTTTTTGTGCTAATTAAATCAATAAATCGGACAAATTAAATAATAATCACAATGGACAATGATAATAATCAATGACTAGTTTGGGTCATGTTTCGACCAACAATATGACTTTTCGTTTTTTTCTGTTTGGAATAACAAAAAATTGAACGATAAAACATTGTTTTGTCACTAAATTAAAAAAGGGATCACCATGCCCAAAAAA